>CM061753.1:307130057-307730057 GCA_030979885.1 Lolium multiflorum
CCGAGTCCATGGTGCCCGGCTCGAGGTCCATGAGCACGGCGCGGGGCACGAAGCGGCCGCCGCTGGCCTCGTTGTAGTAGACGTTGATGCGCTCCATCTGGAGGTCGGAGTCGCCGGCGTACTTGCCCGTCTGGTCGATGCCGTGCTCGTCGCAGATCACCTCCCAGAACTTGGCCCCGATCTGGTTGCCGCATTGGCCGCCCTGGATGTGGAGGATCTCCCTCATGGCGGCGGCGGGAGGGAGGGCGGGCGGCGGGGCGGGCGGGCGGGCTAGGGTTCCGGCGAGGTGGGGTTTAGGGGGAGGCCGGGGCGAAGATGGCGGAATGGAGAGGAGAGAGAAGAGTGGCCGGCTGGGCAGTTTTATTGGAGGCGTGGCCGGCTGAGCATTTTGAAAAAATTCGTAAATTTTCAGTTTTGTTGTGACCGCGGACAGCGGCGAGGTTCGGTTTGAAATGCACTACTCTCTTGACCCCAAAACGTTTTATATTTTGTGTATCTTCGTTTTAAAATATAAGCTTTTTTTAAAATAGTGTAGCTAGTTTTGACTCATGACTAGCACCCCATGTTGCGACCTAAATTAAGTTACAAAGAGCGTGACTAGTTCTGACCCGTGACTACCATCCCAAATGACATCATCAAATCGTAGTTGTAACATGGCTATCACGAATCACGAAGCAAATATAACGTTTTGAAAGTTGAAACCCAATTTGTAACTCATGTGTACGAATCACGTGCCATTAAATTGTATAGGACTTGCCTAAGCACTAACAGACTTTTTTTTGCGACGTAACAAGAGCTTTATTAATTAACGGGTATGATTTCAATCACTTATAAGAGTACTAGCAAGAAACCTTGGGTTATAATTTATACAAAGCACCTTCTCCTATCCGACCAATAAAAGAAATGCTACAGCTAGTAAAAGCTCTCTTGAGTGGGTGCGGAAATTCAATTCGGCTCCCGGGTGCGTATGCTCCCTCTACCAACAAAATATATTTCAAAGTGTGGAAAAATTTTGACAAAAAAATCTACATGTACATCTCCATAATATATGTGTATGCGTCAAGTTTCACGAAAAAATAATATTTTTTGTGACCTATGTAAAAAAGAGAAAACTTATCATGTGAAAATCATTGTTTTCAGCACTGAATTTTGTCTTTTTACACACGTCACATAATAAGTTCATTTTTTATGAAACGACTTTGTGAGCGCGTAGCACATGAAGATGTACGTGCGAATTTTTTGTTTCAATTTTTTTGAAATTTAAAATATGTGTAAGATGCATTTCAAAATATAGGGAGCATATGCTCCCATGTTCCAAAACATCACTCCCCTCTTGAGTTCCCTAATCTCTTGATAAACTAGATGATACCCCACGCGTTGTTGTGGTCACTGGTTGCGAAATAATTATTAAAAATTTGTGGTGGACGCATAGTATGACAAATAGTAACAAACATGAACTGGCATGTTAAAAATAATCAGATTGTTTTATAGAAATTATCTCTCCAGTCAAAAGATATCTGAGGCGCTCAACATAAGTTGGAAGAAAACTGTCCCAACAGATCTTTGAACACAAAAACATGGAAGATAAAACCCCGAATAAGTTTTGTATTTGAGGCAATGAATAATAGGATGAGGCTGGAATTTGTCAATCGATGAACGCATCCTTGGGCAATACCGATGTTCAGAAAGCCGAACAAAAAGGCACATCCAGTTATCCTCCTTTCTCAGTAATACAATAAAATATGAAGAAGCATGTCAGTGCAATGTTCTAGAATAACTTTTTTTACAAAAAATACGAAGAGGCGAATGCTCATTCATCCACACAATGGATATTGCCGCACCGCTTTCTCTGGACACAAAACGCTGAAGCAAATGTGTGAAATGTCCTGAAACAATTTAGGTGAGATACTAATCAACTAATGGATAGTAATATTTGACAGTTGGACTCACTTGGCCGATTGGAACGACCTGAATGACCTGAACACCCTGTTCAAAAAAAAAAAGAATGACCTGAACACAAACAGTGATGTAATAAAAGGCTACAATATGCAGGAGCGGAAATTCATTACTCATTGTCAATGTCATGCTTCTTAACTGTAAATTATCTTCGTTGGTGCAAACAACTCTTTCTTCCCCCCCGCAAAAAGTTCTCTTTTCAGAATAATTATTAGTTGAGAGCTATCAGAAATAATCAAGCTCAGAACTGGTAGGAATAAAGTACATAAGCACAACATACCTGGACTTCAAAGATGCACCGAGTAGTACCAAAGGTAATCAGTTGAGAGAACGGCAGGAACCCTGCATGACCCATGGGATGATACTCCAAAGAAATGACTGAAATCATATCCTGAAATATCCAGAAGTAATTGAGAAAAACCCAGCAATGGAATGAAGTTGTAGCAGAGGGTCTCTGAGAGTCAGCAAGGGCGTAGATTGTTCAAGCAAACCTCCTGATATGATTTATGATGACCCACAAGTATAGGGGGTGTATCGTAGTACTTTCGATAAATAAGAGTGTCGAACCCAACGAGGAGCAGAAGGTGTTGACAAGCAGTTTCGATGAAGGATTCACTGTAAATGCTCACAGACAAGTATTCAGGGGTTTTGATATTGCGATAAATAAAGTACAAGTAAATAAAATACGAGAGAAATAATTGCAGCGAGTGGCCCAATCCTTTTTAGCACAAAGGACAAGCCGGTTTGTTTACTTATAATGACCAAACGTTCTGAGGACACACGGGGATTTTAGTCTAGTGCTTTCGCTTCATGTAGCTAAATAATCTTCATTGTTTTGATAGGTGTTGTGTGGGTGAACCTATGCTAATGCACCGCCCTTCCTAGGACTAATACATACTTGTGATTATACCCCTTGCAAGCATCCGCAACTACAAGAAAGTAATTAAGATAAATCTAACCACAGCCTTAAACTCTGAGATCCTGCGATCCCTCCCGCATCGATATACTAACGGGGGCTTAGGTTTCTGTCACTCCGGCAACCCCGCAATTAGCAACCGAATACAAGATGCACTCCCCTAGGCCCATAAATGGTGAAGTGTCGTGTAGTCGACGTTCACACGACACCACTAGAAGAATGACACCACAACTTAAATATCATAACATTGAATATTACTCAACCATAATTCACTACTAGCATTTAGACTTCACCCATGTCCTCAAGAACTAAACGAACTACTCACGAGACATCATATGGAATACAATCAGAGGTGATATGATGATGAATAACAATCTGAACATAAACCTTGGTTCAATGGTTTCACTCAATAGCATCTACAACAAGTATAG
Organism: Lolium multiflorum; assembly: GCA_030979885.1. Classification (NCBI taxonomy): domain Eukaryota; kingdom Viridiplantae; phylum Streptophyta; class Magnoliopsida; order Poales; family Poaceae; genus Lolium; species Lolium multiflorum. The sequence continues at coordinate 307,133,361 of CM061753.1, forward strand.
AATAACACCGGGAGAGTTTCCCCTATCAAACAATTAAGATTTAACCCGAATTGCTACAGCGATGACGAGGTGCAGCGGTGGTGATGGCGGCGTAGATGGTGGAGATGATGATGATGATGATGGAGATGATGTCCCGCTCGATGACGATGGCGATGGCGTTCCCCCTCCGGGAGGGAATTTCCCCGGCGGATTCCTGCCCGCCGGAGAGCTCTTTTCTCTCTGGTGTTCTCCGCCCCGCAGAGGCGGCTGTAACCCTTCGTGAGGTCCTCTCTGTGGCTTAGGTTTTCGGGACGAAGGAGTATGATGGCGTGTAACTCACACGTTCGTTGGGAACCCCAAGAGGAAGGTATGATGCGCACAGTAGCAAGTTTTCCCTCAGAAAGAAACCAAGGTTTAATCGAACCAGAGGAGCCAAGAAGCACGTTGAAGGTTGATGGTCGCGAAATGTGATGCGGCGCAACACCAGGATTCCGCCAACGCGGAACCTGCACAACACAACCCAAGTACTTTGTCCCAACGAAAAGTGAGGTTGTCAATCTCACCGCTTGCTGTAACAAAGGATTAAGCGTATCGAGTGGAAGATGTTTGCAAAGAAAACAGAAACAAGTAGATTGTATGCTATGTAAAGAATAGGACCGGGGTCCACAGTTCACTAGAGGTGTCTCTCCCATAAGATAAAGCATGTTGGGTGAACAAATTACACGGGCAATTGACAAATAGAGAAAGGCATAACAATGCATATACATGATATGATAAATATAGTGAGATTTAATCCGGGCATTACGACAAAGTACATAGACCGCCATCCAATGCATCTATGCCTAAAAAGTCCACCTTCAAGTTATCATCCGAACCCCTCCAGTATTAAGTTGCAAAGCAACGACAATTGCATTAAGTATGGTGCGTAATGTAATCAACAACTACATCCTTAGACATAGCATCAATGTTTTATCCCTAGTGGCAACAAGACATCCACAACCTTAGAACTTTCGTCACTGTCCCACATTCAATGGAGGCATGAACCCACTATCGAGCATAAATACTCCCTCTTGGAGTTAAGAGTAAAAACTTGGCCAGAGCTCTACTAGTAACGGAGAGCATGCAAGATCATAAACAACACATAAACAATAGATTGATAATCACCATAATCATAGTACTCTCTATCCATCGGATCCCGACAAACACAACATATAGTATTACATATAGATGATCTTGATCATGTTAGGCAGCTCACAAGATCCAACAATGAAGCACAACAAGGAGAAGACGACCATCTAGCTACCGCTATGGACCCATGGTCCAGGGTGAACTACTCACTCATCACTCGGAGGCGACCATGGCGGTGTAGAGTCCTCCCGGAGATGAATCCCCTCTCCGGCAGGGTGCCGGAGGCGATCTCCGAATCCCCGAGATGGGACGCGGCGGCGTCTCGCAAGGTTTTCCATATCGTGGCTCTCGGTCCTGGGGTTTCGCGACGGAAGCTTTAAGTAGGCGGAGGGTCAACGCGGGGGCCACACGAGGGGCCCAGAGGCTAGGTCGGCGCGGCCAGGGCTTGGGCCGCGCCGGCCACCCTCTGCCGCCTCGTGGCCCCACTTCGTTATCTCTTCGGTCTTCTGGAAGCTTCGTGCAAAAATAGGACCCCGGGCGAAAGTTTCGTCAATTCCGAGAATATTTCTTTACTAGGATTTCTGAAACCAAAAACAGAAAACAAGCAACTGGCTCTTCGGCATCTTGTTAATAGGTTAGTTCCGAAAATGCATAAATATGACATATAATGTGCATAAAACATGTAGGTATCATCAATAAAGTAGCATGGAACATAAGAAATTATCGATACGTTGGAGACGTATCAGCATCCCCAAGCTTAGTTCTCGTCCCGAGCAGGTAAAACGATAACAAAGATAATTTCAAGTGACATGCCATCATAATCTTGATCATACTATTTGTAAACATATGTAATGAATGCAGCGATCAAAACAAAAGTAATGACATGAGTAAACAATGAATCATAAAGCAAAGACTTTTCATGAATAGTACTTCAAGACAAGCATCAATAAGTCTTGCATAAGAGTTAACTCATAAAGCAATAAATCAAAGTAAAGGTGTTGAAACAACACATAGGAAGATTAAGTTTCAGCGGTTGCTTTCAACTTATAACATGTATATCTCATGGATATTGTCAACATAAAGTAATATAACAAGTGCAATATGCAAGTATGTAGGAATCAATGCACTCACACAAGTGTTTGCTTCTTAGGTGGAAGGAGATAGGTAAACTGACTCAACAATAAAAGTAAAAGAATGGTCCTTCAAAGAGGAAAGCATCGATTGCTGTATTTGTGCTAGAGCTTTTATTTTGAAAACATTAAACAATTTTGTCAACGGTAGTAATAAAGCATATGAGTTATGAAAATTATATCTTACAAGTTGCAAGCCTCATGCATAGTATACTAATAGTGCCCGCACCTCGTCCTACTTAGCTTGGACTACCGGATCTTCGCATGCCATGTTTCAACCAAGTGTCACAAAGGGGTACCTCCATGCCGCCTGTACAAAGGTCTAAGGAGAATGCTCGCATTTCGGATTTCTCGCTTTTGATTATTCTCAACTTAGACATCCATACCGGGACAACATGGACAACAGATAATGGACTCCTCTTAAATGCATAAGCATGTAGCAAAGTTATTATTCTCATATGAGATTGAGGATATATGTCCAAAACTGAAACTTCCACCATGATTCATGGCTTTAGTTAGCGGCCCAATGTTCTTCTCTAACAATTTTGCATGCTCCAACCACTAAAATGATAGACCTTCAGACAAGACGGACATGCATAGCAACTCACATGATATTCAACAATAGTTGATGGCGTTCCCCAGAAGCATGGTTATCGCTCAACAAGCAACTTAATAAAATATAAAGTGCATAAGTACATATTCAATACTACGATAGTTTTTAAGGCTATTTTATCCCATGAGCTATATATTGCAAAGGTAAATGATGGAATTTTAAAGGTAGCACTCAAGCAATTTACTTTGGAATGGCGGAGAAATACCATGTAGTAGGTAGGTATGGTGGACACAAATGGCATAGTGGTTGGCTCAAGGATTTTGGATGCATGAGAAGTATTCCCTCTCGATACAAGGTTTAGGCTAGCAAGGTTATTTGAAGCAAACTCAAGGATGAACTAGTGCAGCAAGACTCACATAAAAGACATATTGTAAACATTATAAGACTCTACACCGTCTTCCTTGTTGTTCAAAACTCAATACTAGATATTATCTAGACCTTAGAGAGACCAAATATGCAAATCAAATTTTAGCAAGCTCTATGTATTTCTTCATTAATGGGTGCAAAGCATATGATGCAAGAGCTTAAACATGAGCACAACAATTGCCAAGTATCACATTATCCAAGACATTTTAGAATTACTACATGTAGCATTTTCCAATTCCAACCATATAACAATTTAACGAAGAAGAAACTTCGCCATGAACATTATGAGTAAAGCCTAAGGACACATGTGTCCATATGCAACAGCGGAGCGTGTCTCTCTCCCACAAAGTGAATGCTAGGATCCATCTTATTCAAACAAAAACAAAAACAAAAACAAACCGACGCTCCAAGTAAAGAACACAAGATGTGATTGAATAAAAATATAGTTTCAGGGGAGGAACCCGATGATGTTGTCGATGAAGAAGGATGCCTTGGGCATCCCCAAGCTTAGACGCTTGAGTTCTTAAAATATGCAGGGGTGAACCACGGGGCATCCCCAAGCTTAGAGCTTTCACTCTTCTTGATCATAGTATATCATTCTCCTCTCTTGACCCTTGAAAACTTCCTTCACACCAAACTTCAAGCAAACTCATTAGAGGGTTAGTGCACAATTAATAATTCATATGTTCAGAGGTGGCACAATCATTCTTTACACTTCTGGACATTACATAATGCTACTGGACATTAATGGATCAAAGAAATAAATCCAACATAGCAAAAGAGGCAATGCGAAATAAAAGGCAGAATCTGTCAAAAACAGAACAGTCCGTAAAGACGAATTTAAAGCTGGCACCGACTTGCTCAAATGGAAAAACTCAAAACTAATGAAAGTTGCGTACATATCGAGGATCACGCTCGTAAATTGGCAGATTTTTTCGAATTTTCTACAGAGAACTGTGCCCAGATTCGTGACAGACAGCAATGCTGTTTCTGCGCAGCGATCCCAAATATAACATCAACTTTGACATAGAAACTTTACTTGGCACAAAAACATGATAAGGAGAGGTTGCTACAGCAGTAAACAACTTCCAAGACTCAACAAAACAAAAATTTCTGTAGTAAAATAAACACATGGGTTATCTCCCAAGAAGTGCTTTATAGCCATTAAGATGGGCTCAGTAATAAGAGTTGATGCAAAAGAGAGCATCAAGAAGCAAATTCAAAACACATTTAAGCCTAACCCACTTCCTATGAAAAGAAATCTTGTACACAAATAGATTCATGAAGAACAAAGTGGCAAGCATAGAAAAGCAACACAAGTGCAATTTCAAGATTCTCAACATAAAGAGGGAAACTTAATATTATTAAGATGCATATAACCATGTTTCCCTCTCTCATAATAAGTAGCATCATGAACAAACTCAACAATATAACTATCACATACAACATTCTTGTCATGAGCTACATGCATAAAATTATTACTCTCCACATAAGCATAATCAATTTTATTAGTTGTAGTGGGAGCAAATTCAATAAAATAGCTATCATTATTATTCTCATCACCATAATCATCATACATAGGAGGCATATTGTAATCGTAATTAATTTTCTCCTCAATAGTAGGTGGACTGAAAATATCATATTCATCATTGCAAGCATCATATATAGGAGGTAAAGTATCATCAAAGTAAATTTTCTCCTCCATGCTTGGGGGACTAAAAATATCACAACCAGCTTCCCCAAGCTTAAATTCTTCCATAGCTTTAACAATAATGGTGTTCAAAGAGTTCATGCTAATAACCTTGCTACAACTATTTTGCAAACAAAGTTCCATGGATTTTTTAATTTTCTCTTCAAACACATCATGTCCTAATTCAAGATAAATTTCATAAAGATCTCTAATTTTTTTGTTGTTTTCCATTATGCCTAACTAGTGAAAATAAAAACAAGTACAGACTAGACATGATAACAAAATAAATTAAATGCAACTAATTTTTTTGTGTGTTTTTGATATAAAGCAAACAAGACAAGAATAAAATAAAGTAAAGCAAGACAAAAACAAAGTAAAGAGATTGGAAGTGGAGACCCCTTGCAGCGTGTCTTGATCTCCCCGGCAACGCCTAAAAGAGCTTGATGGCGTGTAACTCACACGTTCGTTGGGAACCCCAAGAGGAAGGTATGATGCGCACAGCAAGTTTTCCCTCTAAAGAAACCAAGGTTTAATCGAACCCAGGAGCCAAGAAGCACGTTGAAGGTTGATGGTCGCGAAATGTGATGCGGCGCAACACCAGGGATTCCGGCGCCAACGCGGAACCCGCACAACACAACCCAAGTACTTTGTCCCAACGAAATGTGAGGTTGTCAATCTCACCGGCTTGCTGTAACAAAGGATTAAGCGTATCGAGTGGAAGATGTTTGCAAAGAAAACAGTAAAACAAGTAGATTGTATGCTATGTAAAGAATAGGACCGGGTCCACAGCTCACTAGAGGTGTCTCTCCCATAAGATAAAGCATGTTGGGTGAACAAATTACAGGCAATTGACAAATAGAGAAAGGCATAACAATGCATATACATGATATGATAAATATAGTGAGATTTAATCCGGCATTACGACAAAGTACATAGACCGCCATCCAACCGCATCTATGCCTAAAAAGTCCACCTTCAGGTTATCATCCGAACCTCCAGTATTAAGTTGCAAAGCAACACAATTGCATTAAGTATGGTGCGTAATGTAATCAACAACTACATCCTTAGACATAGCATCAATGTTTTATCCCTAGTGGCAACAAGACATCCACAACCTTAGAACTTTCTGTCACTGTCCCACATTCAATGGAGGCATGAACCCACTATCGAGCATAAATACTCCCTCTTGGAGTTAAGAGTAAAAACTTGGCCAGAGCCTCTACTAGTAACGGAGAGCATGCAAGATCATAAACAACACATAAACAATAGATTGATAATCACCATAATCATAGTACTCTCTATCCATCGGATCCCGACAAACACAACATATAGTATTACATATAGATGATCTTGATCATGTTAGGCAGCTCACAAGATCCAACAATGAAGCACAACAAGGAGAAGACGACCATCTAGCTACTGCTATGGACCCATGGTCCAGGGTGAACTACTCACTCATCACCCGAGGCGACCATGGCGGTGTAGAGTCCTCCGGGAGATGAATCCCTCTCCGGCAGGGTGCCGAGGCGATCTCCGTAATCCCCGAGATGGGACGCGGCGGCGGCGTCTCGCAAGGTTTTCCGATCGTGGCTCTCGGTCCTGGGGTTTCGCGACGGAAGCTTTAAGTAGGCGGAGGGTCAACGCGGGGGCCACACGAGGGGCCCAGAGGCTAGGTCGGCGCGGCCAGGGCTTGGGCCGCGCCGGCCACCCTCCGGCCGCCTCGTGGCCCCACTTCGTTATCTCTTCGGTCTTCTGAAGCTTCGTGCAAAAATAGGACCCGGGCGAAAGTTTCGTCCAATTCCGAGAATATTTCTTTACTAGGATTTCTGAAACCAAAACAGCAGAAAACAGAATGGCTCTTCGGCATCTTGTTAATAGGTTAGTTCCAGAAAATGCATAAATATGACATATAATGTGCATAAAACATGTAGGTATCATCAATAAAGTAGCATTGAACATAAGAAATTATCGATACGTTGGAGACGTATCAGAGTACACGAAGAAAAGGAGGCGAAAGAGGCAGGGCCCCTGCAGCATAGGTGGCGCGGCCCATGGGCCGCGCCGCCCCATGGTCCGGGCCCACAGGGCTCCTCTCTTCTTCCCCTTCGGCTCCCTCCGTCATCGGAAAAATAGGAATTTACGTGAAATTCCCTTCCAGTTGATCTTCCGAAATATTGCGTTCGACGGTGCTTTTTCCAGAATCCTGGCTCCGGTGCTTGATCCTCCAATGATGATGAAACATGCAAAATAGATGAAATAACATAAGTATTGTGTCCCAATATGAAATATATCAATGAATAACAGCAAATTATGATACAAAATAGTGATGCAAATTGGACGTATCAACTCCCCCCAAGCTTAGACCTCGCTTGTCCCCAAGCGAAACTGAGCTCGATAAACAAGACCACATGTTTATGGAGTGAAGAGTCGATAAATAAAATACGGACAAGAAGCATCATATTCATTCACACAAGACATTCTAGTAAACAACTTCCTCATATAACTCATCTTGAAATAGGTAAAGAGAAATCACAAGTAAAGGTGCATAAGAAATCATAGTTGGTGATGGCAAACTTCGTTCTTGGTCAGAGAACTACTAACGGATTGTACTTCTAAGCAAAGCTTTCATATTAGAATTTATAGCTGAGCCTTCATATTTAAGCATAACAATCTCCTCATAATCATTGATAACTTCAAAGTCATATTCATTCAGATAAAATTGGTACTAAACAAGAAAGTATAAGAGACATGATTAACTGAATCATAGCATAAATGATTGGTTCACAACAACTCAATTGCTTGCTTGAGATAGAGAGATATAGGATTACTGACTCAGCATAAAAGTAAAAGACAAGCCCTTCGCAGAGGGAAGCAGGGATTAAATCATGTGCTAGAGCTTTTCAAGTTTTGAAATCATATAAAGAGCATAAAAGTAAGATTTTGAGCGGTGTTTGTTGTTGTCAACGAATGGTAGCGGGCACTCTAACCCCTTGCCAAACGAACCTTCAAAGAGCGGCTCCCATGAGGGACGGCATCTCTACCAGCAAGGTAGATCATCCCCCTTCTCTTTGTTTACACATGTGTTTTAGTTTTATTAAGGATGACACTCCCCCAACCTTGGCTTTCTCAATCCATGGCTAACCGAATCCTGGTGCCTTCCAACATTCACATACCATGGAGGAGTGTCTATTGCAAAATTAAGTTGCTTACTGATAAATCAGAGCAAAACATGTGAAGAGAATTATTAATGAAAGTTATTAATTGGGGCTGGGAACCCCGTTGCCAGCTCTTATTGCAAAGTTATTGGATAAGCGGATGTGCCGCTAGTCCATTGGTGAAAGTCCGCCCAACAAGATTGAAAGATAAACACCACATACTTCCTCATGAGCTATAAAACATTGACACAAATAAGGAGTAGTAGTTTGAATAATTTAAAGGTAGCACATGAAGTATTTACTTGGAATGGCAGAAAATACCATGTAGTAGGTAGGTATGGTGGACACAAATGGCATAGGTTTGGTCTAAGGTTATGGATGTATGAGAAGCATTCCCTCTCGATACAGGTCTTTGGCTAGCAAGGTTTGATAGCAAGCATAAAAGTTGAGGGAAACAAACAAATATACATATGATAGATCATGCACATAAGCACAAGCAATTTTAACTTTAGAATACTAAGCATAGAGATAATAGAGTAATATATCTAAATGTGTTTCTCTCTTCTATTTAAACATCAAGATGTTGTTGCTATTGACCAATGCTAAGTTTGCCAAAACCAAATAGATTTACTTGATGCTCCCAAAGTGATATCAATACTCATGTCAAGAGTAATCATACAATGGAGATTGCAAACTAAAATAAGGTGTGCAAAAAGTAAATGATAAGACTTCTCATTAATATTCCATAACGATAACTCACACCAACGGATACATAGATAACTAACTAAGAGAGATACTTCCACATTGCATACTATTCTATATGATAACTTCCCTACTCATGATATGACACTACTTGATATTAAAAGATAAAGGTAATGATGATGTGATACCGCGGCACTCCCCCAAGCTTTGAACAAACCAAGGGGATGCCAATACCGATGATGAATTACTCCTTTGGTGATGATGGCGATGGATTCCTCTCGCGCTTCATAAGGATCTCCTTCAGCTTCAGCTTCTCAATTTTACAATTCTGCACCAAAACCTGAAGAGACTCATTGTTACCCGAGTGTGGCGATGACGGCCTTGTGCTGGGATTTGAGTAATATTCCAGCATTCTGCGAAGTCGCTGGTTCTCCTCCTGAAGTATCTCCACTTCCCTTCTTAGAGCACGATATTGATCACAAAACTCATCAGCAACCCGTATTGCTTCCTCCACACAAGGGAAAGAGTCGAGGTCCAGAGCAGGCGGAAGAGCTCCCTGCAAGTTATAAGAAAAAGAACGCCCAGTATTAACCGATCCCACCAAAATTGGCTTACTCCTCGTAGTTTCCCACTCTCCTTTTGCTGATGCTATCTTCTCCTTCTCCTTATTGATCCTCTCATCCATCTCTTCCCTCCAAGGCCCCTTGTCTTTGTTGTTGGAGACCATGGTGCTTCTAGATCAAAACAAATCTGGCAGAAAATAGCTCGAAACAAAACACGACGAGAAAACGATATTACGGACCTCCAGGGTCCGGGGGATTATATAACAAATATTTTTACGACAAAAGGAAGGTTCCAGGCCGAAACGAGTGGAAACGGGACGCCGAGGGGCTGTCACCATAGGTCGGCGCGGCCAGTGGGGCCCGCGCCGGCTGTGGTGACGGGCCCTCGCGCGTCTTTTCCACTCCGTTTCGATTCCGTAATTTTTCATATTTTCCAAAAACAGCAAAAATAATGTTCGGGAAGGTAAACGCGGACTTTTCATTACCTATACATTACCTATTCAAAGTCCAGTTCGGACGGTCAATTTGTCCTTTGATGAAAGCCTCCGGTGTTTCCACTTGAATAATATCAACATCAACATTATAAGAATCACCCGAGATATAATGCTTGAGTCTTTGTCCATTCACCACTTGTGTGGCATTGCCTTGGAGAGAGCTAATTTTAATTGCTCGAACGATACACCTCCTCAACAACATATGGTCCTTCCCACTTCGAGAGTAATTTCCCTGCAAAGAATCTGAGACGAGACCGATACAATAGAACTTGATCTCCAACATTAAATTCTCTTTTAATGATCCTTCTATCATGCCACTTCTTAACTTTTTCTTTAAAGAGTTTAGCATTTTCATAAGCTTCACTTCTCCATTCATCTAGAGAACTTAATTGCAACAACCTCTTATTACCGGCTAATTTAGGATCTTTATTTAGTTCTCTAACAGCCCAATAAGCTTTGTGCTCTAGTTCTAAAGGTAAATGACAAGCTTTTCCATAAACCATTTTATAAGGTGACATTCCCATAGGATTTTTATAAGCAGTTCTATAAGCCCATAGTGCTTCTTTCAATTTGCTAGCCCAATTCTTTCTAGATTTATTAACAGTCTTTCCCAAGATAGCTTTAATCTCTCTATTTGATAATTCTACTTGACCACTAGTTTGAGGGTGATAAGAAGCAATTCTATGATTAATACCATACTTAGCAAGAGTTTTCTAAAACCTCCATGAATAAAATGAGAACCTCCATCATAATATATCTAGGTACTCCAAATCTAGGAAATATAATATCTACAAGCATTTTTATAGAGGTCTCACCATCAGCACTTTTTGTAGGTATAGCTTCTACCCATTTGGTAACATAATCAACAACGACAAGTATATGAGTGTTACCATCTGAAGAAGGGAAAGGACCCATGAAGTCGAATCCCCAACAATCGAATGGTTCAATAACAAGAGTATAATTCATAGGCATTTCATTGCGTCTGGAGATATTACCAACTCTTTGACATTCATCACAAGATAAAATAAATTTCCTTGCATCTTTGAAGAGTGTTGGCCAATAAAAACCTGATTGTAGAACCTTTTGCGCGGTTCTATCTCCAGCGTGATGTCCTCCATAAACACTTCCATGACATTTATTCAATATCTCCCGTTGTTCATATTCAGGAACACATCTTCGCATAATACCATCCACTCCTTCTTTATATAAGTGTGGGTCATCCCAAAAATAATGCCTCAAGTCATAAAAGAATTTCCTCCTTTGCTGAGCTGAAAAGGTTGGAGGCAAATACTTCGAAACGATAAAATTAGCATAATCTGCATACCAAGGGCTCTCTCGCGAGCTCACCTTTATTACAGCCAATTGTTCATTTGGAAAACTATCATTAACAGGAACAGGATCATAAGCAATATTTTCCAATCTAGACAAATTATCAGCAACAGGATTATCAACACCTTTCCTATCTATAATATATAAATCAAATTCTTGCAACAAAGTACCCATCTAATAAGCCTTGGCTTAGCATCTTTCTTTGTCATAAGGTATCTAATTGCAGCATGATCAGTATGAATTGTGACTTTCGAATCAACAATATAGGGTCTAAACTTATCACAAGCAAAGACTACAGCTAACAATTCCTTTTCAGTTGTAGCATAATTTCTTTGAGCAGCATCAAGAGTCTTACTAGCATAATGAATAACATTTAATTTTTTATCTACCCGCTGTCCAAGAACAGCGCCTACAGCAAAATCACTAGCATCACACATAATTTCAAAAGGCAAATTCCAATCGGGAGGTTCGACTACAGGAGCAGTTGTTAAGGCTTTCTTTAGAGTTTCAAAAGCTTCCTTACAATCATCATCAAAAACAAAAGGTACATCTTTTTGAAGAAGATTAGTAAGAGGCTTTGAAATTTTAGAGAAATCTTTAATAAATCTCCTATAAAACCCAGCATGACCAAGAACACTACGAATACCTTTAACATCCCTCGGATAGGGCATCTTCTCAATTGCTTCAACTTTAGCTCTATCAACTTCAATACCTCTCTCGGAAATTTTATGTCCCAATACAATTCCTTCATTAACCATAAAGTGGCATTTCTCCCAATTAAGAACAAGGTTAGTTTCTTCACATCTCTGCAAAACTTTATCGAGGTTTCGCAAGCAATTATCAAAAGAATTCCCATAGACAGAAAAATCATCCATGAACACCTCTACAATACTTTCGCAAAAACCATGAAAAATAGCATACATGCATTTTTGAAAAGTAGCAGGAGCATTACATAAACCAAAAGGCATACGCCTATAAGCATAAGTTCCATAAGGACAAGTAAACGTGGTTTTCTCTTGATCTTTAGCTTTAACAGCAATTTGTGAAAACCAGAATAACCATCAAGAAAGCAAAAATGAGTATTTTTAGATAACCTTTCTAGCATTTGATCAATAAAGGGTAAAGGGTAATGATCTTTCTTAGTAACTTTATTAACTTTTCGAAAATCAATGCACATTCTATAACCTACAACTATTCTTTGAGGAATAAGCTCATCATTATCATTAGGCACAACAGTCATTCCTCCTTTCTTAGGAACACAATGCACAGGACTAACCCATCTACTATCAGCAATAGGATATATAATACCAGCTTCAAGAAGTTTTAATACCTCGTTCCTTACCACCTCCTTCATCTTCGGAATTAGACGACGTTGATGTTCAACAACAGCTTTGCATCTTCTTCCATATTAATAGCATGTTGGCAAATAGAAGGAGAAATCCCTTTCAAATCATCAAGAGTATAGCCAATAGCTCCTCGGTGTTTCTTCAATATTTCCAATAACCTTTCTTCCTCAATCTCTGAAAGCTTAGAACTAATAATAACAGGATATATTTTCTTATCATCAATATGAGCATATTTAAGATTATCAAGGCTTTAAATCAAAAACAGGATCTTCCTTTGGTGGCGGTGTTGTACCCAAATCTTCCACCGGTAAATCATGCTTGAGAATAGGTTGACGAAGAAAAATTTCCTCAAGTTCATCTCTTTCTTTCCTAAAAGCTTCACTTTCACTATTCTCCAAATGTTGCTGCAAAGGATTATTAGGAACAAGAACAATAGATGCACACTGCTCCATTTTAAAATCATTACTAGGCAAGTCAACTTTATAAGGAGTTTTGGTAAATTTAGAAAAGTTAAATTCATAAGGTTCACCAACAAATCTAGTCAAAATTTTCTCTTTCTTACAATCTATAATAGCTCCACAAGTATTTAGAAAAGGTCTACCAAAAATGATAGGACAATAATCACTAGCAGCAGAACCAAGTACCAAAAAGTCAGCAGGATATTTAATCTTACCACATAGAACTTCCACATCTCGAACAATACCAATTTGAGAAATAGTTTCTCTATTAGCCAGATGAATAACCACATCAATATCTTCAAGTTCACAAGAACCAATTTCGTGCATAATCTCCGTGTAAAGCTCATAAGGTATAGCACTAACACTTGCACCAATATCACATAAACCATAATAGCAATGATCACCAATTCTAACAGATAGCATAGGAACACTAACTTGTTTGGATTTATTAGGATGTGAAACAATATTAGAAGCATCTTCACAGAAAATAATATGACCATCCTCCACATTTTCAGTCACAAGATCTTTAACTATTGCAACAGCAAGTTCAATTTTAATTTGTTCTTCAGGTTCTTTAGGTTTCTTTTCACTTTTATTAACCGCACTAGATATGACAGAGTACTCCTTCATTTTAGCAGGGAAAGGAGTTTTTTCAATATAAGCTTCAGGAATAACATTATCAACAGTTTCAATCACTACACATTTGTTTACAGATGAATCAATTTTATCTTTATACGGTTCATGATACTTATCAAAATTCTTCTTAGGCAGTTCATAATGAGAGGCAAAAGCTTTATAAAGATTTGCAACAACTTGGGAATCAAGACCATATGTAGCACTCATATTACGAAATTTATCAGTATCCATAAAAGCTTCAATGCATTTATAATCATAAATTATACCTGATTCTCTATCTTTGTCGTTCTCCCATCCTTCGGTATTTTCTTGGATCCGATCAAGAAGGTCCCTTTTAAACTCTTCATTCTTGCGTGTAAATGATCCCGAACAAGAAGTATCCAGCAAGGTCTTGTCTTGAAAAGAAAGTCTTGCATAGAAATTATCAATAATAACATTACCAGAAGCTCATGAATGGGGCATTTGAGCATTAAAGACTTCAATCTCCCCAAGCTTGGGCAATACTCTCTCCATCATGAGGCCAGAAATTATATATGCGGTTCCGATCTTTGTGAATTTCACTTGGAGGATAAAATTTGGAATAAAATAAAGGCACAATGTCCTCCCAATCAATAGAATCACCATTCTCAGCAATTTATACCAGTGCGCCGCTTTACCAAACAGCGATATAGTGAATAGCTTCTTTCTAACTTGATTCATAGAAATACCTACACATTTGAATAACCCGCATAATTCATGCAAAAACAATAAATGATCACCAGGATGGACAGTTCCATCCCCTTCATAGCGGTTATCCATAACACGTTCAATAATTTTCATAGGTATTTTATATGGTACTACTTCCTCACCTGGCGCTTCATCCACTACCGTTGGTAGTAGTAGATTTCAAATAGAAATTGAAGAGAAGATCTCTCCATAATGATTTATAGCAGCAGGCAGAAATAAAATCAGCACAAACAGTAAAAGTTTTCCTTACCAATTCCACTTACCAATAGCGCTTCACTCCCAACGGCGCCAGAAAATAGTCTTGATGACCCACAAGTATAGGGGGTGTATCGTAGTACTTTCGATAAATAAGAGTGTCGAACCCAACGAGGAAGAAGGTGTTGACAAGCAGTTTCGATGAAGGATTCACTGTAAATGCTCACAGACAAGTATTCAGGGGGTTTTGATATTGCAGATAAATAAAGTACAAGTAAATAAAATACGAGAGAAATAATTGCAGCGAGTGGCCCAATCCTTTTTAGCACAAAGGACAAGCCGGTTTGTTTACTTATAATGACCAAACGTTCCTGAGGACACACGGGGATTTTAGTCTAGTGCTTTCGCTTCATGTAGCTAAATAATCCTCATTGTTTTGATAAGTGTTGTGTGGGTGAACCTATGCTAATGCACCGCCCTTCCTAGGACTAATACATACTTGTGATTATACCCCTTGCAAGCATCCGCAACTACAAGAAAGTAATTAAGATAAATCTAACCACAGCCTTAAACTCTGAGATCCTGCGATCCCTCTTGCATCGATATACTAACGGGGGCTTAGGTTTCTGTCACTCCGGCAACCCCGCAATTAGCAACCGAATACAAGATGCACTCCCTAGGCCCATAAATGGTGAAGTGTCGTGTAGTCGACGTTCACACGACACCACTAGAAGAATGACACCACAACTTAAATATCATAACATTGAATATTACTCAACCATAATTCACTACTAGCATTTAGACTTCACCCATGTCCTCAAGAACTAAACGAACTACTCACGAGACATCATATGGAATACAATCAGAGGTGATATGATGATGAATAACAATCTGAACATAAACCTTGGTTCAATGGTTTCACTCAATAGCATCTACAACAAGTATAGAATAACACCGGGAGAGTTTCCCCTATCAAACAATCAAGATTTAACCCGAATTGCTACAGTGATGACGAGGTGCAGCGGTGGTGATGGCGGTGTAGATGGTGGAGATGATGATGATGATGATGGAGATGATGTCCCGCTCGATGACGATGGCGATGGCGTCGATTTCCCCCTCCGGGAATTTCCCCGGCGGATTCCTGCCCGCCGGAGAGCTCTTTTCTCTCTGGTGTTCGCCCCGCAGAGGCGGCTGTAACCCTTCGTGAGGTCCTCCTGTGGCTTAGGTTTTCGGGACGAAGGAGTACGCGAAGAAAAGGAGGCGAAAGAGGTTGTGGGGCCCAGAGCATAGGGTGGCGCGGCCGTGCCATGGGCCGCGCCGCCCTATGGTCTGGGCCCACAATGGCTCCTCTCTTCTTCCCCTTCGGCTCCCTCCGTCATCGGAAAAATAGGAATTTACGTGAAATTCCTTCCACATTGATCTTCCGAAATATTGCGTTCGACGGTGCTTTTTCCCAGAATCCTGGCTCCGGTGCTTGATCCTCCAATGATGATGAAACATGCAAAATAGATGAAATAACATAAGTATTGTGTCCCAATATGAAATATATCAATGAATAACAGCAAATTATGATACAAAATAGTGATGCAAATTGGACGTATCAGTGGCGCTGTCGATACTTTCCTCTCCTAATGAATATTTGGCGCTGCAGACGAACGGTGTATCGGCTGATCCCAATCCATGCCTAGTGTCGCAGTTTAGGCAGTAGTATGAGGTCATATCGGATGACATAGAATCATCAGATCCGACCGACATAGATGATATCGATCGAGGGGTTGCTGGCGACGAAGAGTTTGTCGACGCAGTCAGTCCAGCCGATAGATTGATCGAGGATGACGTGGTCGATCCAGTTGCTGACGAAGATGGCGTCCTTGCTGATCTCGAGACGAATGGCTCGGGCAGCCGAAGGATACCTTCGGTGTTGATGTTGTAGTAGACGCTTCCAAACGTCATGCCCAAACCTCGTTGCAGATCCGAAAAGACCGGGCGGGACGAGTCGCTATGCGGTGTGAACTCGAAGGACCCGACTCGAATCGAGTTCCCCAAGCTTGGCGATGAAGGTGCCGACGATGATGCCAGTGGCGTTGATGAAGTTGCTGATGTCATTGCTGAAGCAGCCGATGCTGGATCTTGTGCCAACATGTTTCCCACGGACGGCGCCAATTATCAAGGGTACTCCTCGGTAATGCCCTCCTTTTGGGGCTTAGGGTAGACGGAATCCTACGGGCTGACACGAGACATCGGACACCAAACAAATAGGGAAAGAGATTTACCCAGGTTCGGGGCCCTCGATGAGGTAAAACCCTTACTTCCTGCTTGTCTGATCTTGATTATTAAAACGATCGGGTTACAACGGGTTGCCGGAGGCTTCGACTATGATCTCGTCAAGAGGCTAAGTTTTCTTATGACCTAGCTCTAGACTTGCGGTGGTTATGGCTACGATGGTTGTGTGTCCCTCGGTAGACCCTCTCCTGACCCTTATTGCGAGCCAGGTCTCAAGAGTTCTATCCGGGTTCGACTAGGTTACAAAGAGTTCTACATCTAAACTTTCCTAGTTCCTTCGTCTTCTCGCCTTGTTCTTCAAGAATCCTTATTTGGAACCGACATATCGGCCCACCTTGGTCGGTGGTTGATCTTCATGGGCCCCTGGTTGGACCGTAGGAGGTAGTGTAATACTAGTTATCCGAAGGGTAATGCCCACATCAACTAGTTTCCATGATAAGAGATATGGACATGTGAACAATACTCTATATAGGATGCGTCCACACCTGCTCAAAATGTATGGGCTCAAATCATTTAAAAAAATTCAAGGTTTAGAGCATCTCCTGCCAGGTCGTCAACATGGCGTCCGGAAAAAACGTTGGATCGAGCATTTGGGGGATGCTGTCGCGCGTCTCTACCCAGCCGCATCCCCAAACGTGACCCCCAATTTTTTTTACCGTTTGTGGTATATGAAGACACGGCCAATTTAAACATAGCACACAAATAAATATGTTTGGCAATATTGTTTTCAAACTAAAAATTAACAAACAACTACCCCAAATAAATAGAAGTTGGACTAGATGAAGACGTTCTCGGCATAGTTGATGTCCTTTGAGTCTTCATAGATGCTCTACGAGATCATGTTGCAGTTGAGCGTGAACAATGGTGTAACAGATTTCTGCTTGCATGATGAGGAAATTAGCAAACTCTGTAGGCACCTGGTGATCAACATCCTCAAGAGGGCGCTGAAAGTCATCGGGACCAACATACCTGGCCCGAGTCTTGCGGTCATTCTCGATGATCATGTTGTGCATGATCACACAACCTTCCATCAGCTCCTACATTTGGTTGTGAGACCAGCAAAGAGCAGGATACCGAACAACAACAAATTGAGATTGAAGCACACAAAATTAATGACCTCTCGACATCCTTCCGCTTCAAAAGTGCACTCATCAGCTATGGAAACTTCCTTAAAACCTACCACGAGTGAGCGAGCTATTCCTTTTTGGGATAGGCTCCGGAGAAGAGCGTGAGCCCTCCTTGCGCTGGGAAGTCCTTTATGGGATCTGACACCTCCCCAACGTGACGTACCTTGCTCCGAAAGAAGGGAACATGTGAATACATCTTCTTCTCGGTGTTCTTCGGTCATTCCTAACCGATCTCTTTACTTGTGATGTTTATCTTTCTGATAGACTTTGTTCTTGAAGTGCTTTGTATCATCATCTAGGTTGCCTCACCTAGTTTGCATTAGGCACACTTATATTTTCGCAGAGGCTAAAATTGCACAAAAAAGAAATTTTTAGAACCTATGCACTCCCTCGAGGTTCTCTATTCTTTCAATGAATCATTTACAACAAAATATAATGGTAGCTCAAAAATACCAATAATGATTAAATGTTCCCATTATTGAAAATGATTTTGATTTTATGTTAATTATTCTAAGAGTAACTTGCACCATTAATACAAATTGATGTTATAAAGAGAAGAACTACATGCTACACATCGTAGACCATTTAGAACATACTATGCTAGAGGGATGCATATTTGCATGGTTTTAAAACTATTGTTGACATCCTTCAACTCAATGATTTTTGGCATGTCCGGCTGCTCCTTATGGTACCTTCCAGTTGTATTCGTGACTTCATGCATTTCTTCGTTTACTTGATCCCCAAGTGTGTGGGTGTTGTATGAAAGATGTTTAATACCTAACATACTCATGCTCATGTTTTTTTAATTTATTTGACCATGAACCTCTTTATTTCTGAGATTCTAGTGAAATAGTAGAATAGGTGTACCCGAGCGTGATAAAATAACAAAAGACTATTGGTGCAAAAAAAAAGGTAAAACATGCAAAATGTACTCATTACAAACGATCGTGCGGGGAACTATGTTGCATGGGGAAAAGTGATAGAAGTCTTGTGGCGCATGGACACTCTCTAGACGTAGGTGTTCGAAGCTCATGTGTATGGAGGTATTCACCTATGCTAATATGGCCCACCACATGGTATCATGGTGAGGACACGCGTACGACCACGACCACGGTCCATGTTGGGCCCACAACATGAATAAGTCATTCTCACCTACTCTCACTGAGCACTGCCCGTGCCGTTTGTCCGTACCGACTCCAAAAAGGTCTCAATCTGCTTAGAAAAACACAAGGAAAATAAGAACAAAAACTAGAGCATAAATATAGGGAATTAGCTTATCATAAAAACTAAAAATAAATTATAAGTGATGCCTAACTTTGTGTAATGTCAAGTGGAGAAATTTCATCCCGATGCTTACTATGAATCTTATCATTTGTAGTCGATAGACAAACCTCTGCAAGACTACCAATTTTTTTGCTTATCAAATAGGTTAAAGACCTTTTGTAGTCGATAGACAACCTTCAGATGAAACACTATCACCAAGCATGAATTCACCCATTCGATGACTTAGGGGCCAGGCAAGGGTGGGGGCTAGCATCCAACGATTATATTAGTACATGAGCGTGTGCGTAAGGGTTAGGGCGCTCCGTCCTGATGGCTCTATGTATCATCCCGGGCTGGCCATCAAATGTCATGATGCTCTTGGGAGACGTGGATTGAAAAATTGCTGAAGCGTCAACAAATCTTATTTACTTTGAAATTTTGTAGTTATACTTCAAAAATGTCCATTTTCCCTTGTCATTCTTCAACTATAAAGCACTACAAGAAATATTTTGACCCATGATAATTTTCCCGTGGCAATCTCAAGGAACATCATAGATGGCACAAATTGGTAATGGTTTCTACCATTTAGTGATGGATCTTCTTCTGGCCCATCATCCCATATAAATGGATGAAGATCCAACGCCACGTCTTTCCTCCCATCCTTAGTGAATTTGGTATGGCCCACCAAAAGATAGCAGGCCGCGTCACTTTCTTCCTTATATAGTTGTGTGCGGCCCACCAAATGAGAGCGCCCTTAGTTCCCTTCTTATATAAACTAACCCTAGCAGCATCTCTCGTCTTCCTCTCAGCCGCCGCCACCAATCCTAGATCTATGTCACCTTCCACCCATGCCTCCTTCCATCCCTCAACGGTGCTCCCCACAAATTCCCGTCCATAATCTCCAAATCCGATCCTAGATCCAGACACACTATCTTCCTTTCTCTAGCCAAATCGTCTTGATCGCCACCAGAGAAGAGAAGGGGCGCCCATGTGGATTCATCATATCTACCGTTATTATGCATGCCATGTCTATGTGCTCGTCATATGGTACTGTGTTATAGCATTTCTACTTACACAAAATTAGCTACTATGAATTCGTTGTGGCAAAACATAAGTATTTGCCAAAATCTATTTTTCGCATTTGTTTATGTAATTTTGTATAGACTTCTGGCATACGCATAGTTCTAAATGTTCCTTTTGTTGTAAGTTAGTTCTAGGAAACCATAGTTCCTTGGTCTGTCACCGCATATATGCATACATGCCATGTATTACCTGCTACTGTATTTAATTGATATACTTTTTTACTTTTTAAGTTTGCTAATGTAAGCTATCACTATGTATTTTCCATGCCATAAAAGGTAAAATTACACAAATAACCTGTTTAGTAATTTAGGTCCAAAAGAGTAAAAATATAAACATTTTTTATTCTTAATATGAAAACTTTACATAGTTGCACAAAAATAATCAGATTGGTAAAGAATTAAAATTTAGTTTCTAAATATATTAGCGTTGAAGGTAGTTGAAATAGATGGTCCTACAAAAAAATAGGTATCCACATATATAACCATGGCTGTCATACCATATCTTCAGTCTCTGTCTATTTTCTGCTCACATTTACTCTTTATCTTGACTATCCGTGTGTTTGGATGCTGAAGTGATAAGTTTTTATATTGAGAATATGTCGATTTGTCATCCATATTTCTAACCTGTGTGTTTTCACATGGAGATATACTCAACACAATACTAGACATGAGCAAGGTGGAGTCCAGAAACATGCAGTTAGAGGATCTATAATTAAGCATGATCGACGTACTTGAGGAGTCCATGGGCTTGGCAAACATCGCCGCAAGAACTTACTCGGCAATGCCATCAAGTTCATGACGAATGCCATGTTGTGCTTCGGGCGAGGCCAACCACCCCATCCCTAAGAACCCCTATAGGTTCACACCTCGACGTAACCGAGTCGGGATCATTGTGAAGTGACTTGTGATGAAAAGGAGGTGCATGCCACTTACAAAGGATTGGACAATGCCAAGTCCTAGGCTGCTGACACCATGCTTGGGGCTTGGAATTGTCCAATCTTTTGTAAATGGAATCGTCCAATCCTTTGAGAACTATATTCAGGTGAAGGAAGGTCATGGAGCCACCGGCCTCGGGCTTGGAGTCGTCTAATCCTCATCCAATCCTTTGAGAGCTATATTCAGGTGAGGGAAGGTCATGGAGCCACCGGCCTCGGGCTTGGAGTCGTCTAATCCTTTTGTAAGTGGCATGCGCCTCCTTTTCATGCATGCTAAAAATATCAAGTTCTAATGATTCTATATTAGTTCTACAATTTTGCTAGTTTCCAGTTCTCTCGGTGTGTCCTAAAATTAAAAAACAACTAAGCCTAAAGATTTACTCAGGAAAGTCTTATGCAACTTTAGTAGAGAAAAAGTTACTGTAATTTTTCTTTCAGTCCTATATAAGTTACTTTGTGGATAAGGATGGCCACAATCAAAGACCAGAATTAAAACTAGTCAAAGTGCACCTCAGATCAAAACATCTTTTGTATGCGAACACATAGATAAAATGATATTGTTTTGCATTTTGCTTTTTGTTTTACTTATTATTTTCTTTTTACTTTGTATTACTTATGATGTTGTTACTTGTTGTATACATGCTACTCCATTTATTGCTCTTGTTTTCATAGGTTCGTTTGATTGGAGGAGAGCTCAACATAAAGGACAAGAGCTTGGGAAACGGATGCGTGTTTCGGCTATAATGTCTTCTTCAAGATCAGCGAGATGCTAGAGGCCGAGGAGAACATTGATCAAGGGAGGACGGTGACCTCGCTGTCCAGGGAAGTCAACTACTTCAAGGGCGGCCATTGCATCCTCCCTGTCCAGGAAGCATGGATGGAGAGTGTCAGAAATCACCTCTCATCTCAATTGGTTGTGGTGTTCTAGGTGTTCTCTCACCTTCTCACAGATGTATCCATGTTCTGGCTTGCCCTTTTATCTCTCACACACAACCACGAACGGTGGCCAGGGTTTTCTCCTTTCACCTCTCAAGGAGGCAGCACGGCCGTTGGATGCGAACGTTGATCAACGGTTGAATGAAGATGGAATTCTTGAGCTCATGTTGGTCTGCCAAGACACCTCAATGTGGGGTGGCCTAACAGACACTACTAGGAAAACACATATAGACGCAGGTATA
The DNA here is from genome assembly GCA_030979885.1 of Lolium multiflorum. Classification (NCBI taxonomy): domain Eukaryota; kingdom Viridiplantae; phylum Streptophyta; class Magnoliopsida; order Poales; family Poaceae; genus Lolium; species Lolium multiflorum. The sequence goes on from CM061753.1 coordinate 307,155,739, forward strand.
CCGCTGACGCACCAAATAAATGGTATGGCAACACTATTTACCGCCGGTGAACCACTTATTTGGTATTGCCGGCGATAGCGGGATACTGCTAGCATACATTTAAATAAGGATGCCAAGGTAAGTCATTGTCTAAGACACACGAGAATACGAGATAAGTAAGCACCGTATAGGACATCAGAGCGTCCAAGGAAGAATTATATTTTTGGTTAACCCACTAGTGCAATCTGAATTTGTTGAGAAAACAAGTACAAGTACATATTTATCTGCTAGATACTTCGAGTACAACTCCGATCACATCGTACCAAAGAGAGCTTTCTCTAGAATGCATGGATACCTTCCTACTTGGTTACGTTGTCCAACCGTAGATTGATACATATATGTTCGACCATGTATCGTTGCGTCGGAGCGACAAGCTTCCACGGCAAAATCGAATGATGTCGAAGTGAATTCGGATGTAACTTTTTCCCACTATCATTTTAATATATTATACATGTTTCCGATTTCATATGCAAATGTTAATGCCATTTTACCTTTTCCTAAACTTTTTTTGCAAAAAAAATCGAAATTCAATTTTTTTAATTTCCCCTAATAGTAGGTTGTGTAACATACAGAAATCTCAAAAGACTGTATTTTTAAAATTTTCTATCATTTTCTTTTTACATTTTACAAATCAAAAAAGCCCTAGAATGCCTTTAGTCCCAGCTGGTAATGAACTTGGACTAAGGGCTCGTTTGGTTGGCCCCATTCCGCGGGGGTTCCCCGGCCTTTCCCCGGCCCAGGAAACCCCGGGTCGAATAGGCCCGGGTGAACTTACCGCGCCGTTTGGCTGCCCACGAGGGGAGGAAGCCCGGCCCTTCCGCGTGTTTTCCCTGGGCGTCCAATCCACGACTCGAGGGGTCGGGATCTCGTTCCGCGTCTGGCTCTCGCGATAGGAGAGGCGGCGCTCCTACCTCCGCCAGCGATCCTTCCTCCGCCAGTGATCCTTCCTCCGGCGACGACCGGACAAGAGCTCGGAGCGGACGAGAGTATCTACCTCTATCGCATCTCCCGTCTCCAAGATCTGCTCCGGCGGCGACCTGACGAGAGCTCGGATCGGGTCGTGTTCTTCGTCCAAGATCTGCTCGGCTTCCTCGACCAAGATCTGCTCGGCTTCCTCGACCAAGATCTGCTCGGCTTCCAGTCGTCGGATCAATTTCCTGCCGAAGGTTTGCCCTCTCCTGCTGCTCCCCCTCCCCCTTGTTTTTCTCCCCAACTCCAACGACGATGGGCCGGAGCTGTCATGTTTGCTAGTGCTAGTTCCGACAGTGGTAGAGACTCTCGTCCGGTCGTATTTTATTGATGAGAAGGTGCCATGTTTGCTCAAGTGCTAGTTCCGATTCTCACTGGCTAGCTAGATATTTACTTGTACCTACGTTGCAGCAGAGTACATGAACCACTTCATTTTGATATGATCTGCTATATCCTTTTGACAGCATTACACACTAGCACCATGTTTAATTTCTGCATGTGTTAAATTTGGAAGTGTTCTGTTTAATTTCTTGCAATTCACTAATCTGTCCATCAAACACCCACCAGAATATTCCAACTCATAGTTGAGACAGCATACTGTCAATTGCTTCCTCTCTGTACGATAATGTGTTTATGTCTAAACATGGGAAAAATAGGATTCCCTGTGAATTTTTCTCTCTGGAAATACAGTAATATATAAGGATTCCCTGTGAACTTTTCTCTCTGGAAAAATAGGATTCCCTGTGAATTTTTCTCTCTGTACGATAATTGCTCTCTGGAAATACAGTAATATATGTAGCATTCCCTGTGAATTTTTCTGGAAATAATGTGTGTAGCATCTACTGTGGCCTCTCTGGAAATAATATCCATCAAACCATTATTGCCATGCTACAGTTCTTTTGTCAACACACTTAGCTATATTCTTGAAATAATGTGTGTAGCATCTAATGTGGCCTCTTTGAAAAATGCATTGATGTAGTTGAAATTAATTCAATCGATCCAACATATATATTGTTCAGTACCATAGTACTTGATCCAACAATATATATTAACATTGTGTACCGTATATAATAAAATTAACACACTGTGTAATGCTTTATTACATGCTTTTATACATTGCAGTCGACTTGCTAGTGATGGATTCTAGAATGGATAGAATTAGGAAGTTCATGTTGCAAGAAGAGGAAGATGACGATGAACTCTTCTTAGTTTTGCTTCCTGCTCTATACTCTTCTCTCTATGAGGAAAAGTGTCCAGTCCACACATCTTCTTTATCCGGTGCTCAGCTGGTTAAGGAAATATTAGAAGGACATGAGAGCTGGTCTAAGGTTGAATTCCGGATGGAGCCTCAAATTTTCAGAGCTGTCTCGGATTATCTTAAGAGAGAGCGTCTATTGGAAGGCACAACAAGAGTAGATGTTGATGAGCAGTTGGGAATGTTCATGTATATGATCTCCCACAATGCTACCAATCAAGATTTGCAAAAAAAGTTTCAACATAGTGCTGAAACAGTCCATAGGAAGCTGAATGAAATTATCAACTTGATTCCACTTTTAGTCCAGAGATTTGTGAAGGTTCCAACTTCTCTCCAGCCTCACCCGAAGATAATGTCCAACCCACGGTTCTGGCCTTACTTTCAGGTTAACCACTATACATATATCTACTTCATCAATCTTCTTCAGACTTGTCCACAACTATTTTCTAAAATACCATGTTTTCTGTTTTTTAATATGCAGAATTGCATTGGGGCAATCGATGGAACACATATCCCCATAACTATTGCTGAAGAAATAGCTGCACCATATAGGAATAGAAAAGGAACCCTTTCTCAAAACATGATGGTCGCCTGTGACTTCGATCTGAACTTCACATTCATTTCATGCGGGTGGGAAGGGTCTGCATCAGATGCGGGAGTTCTTCGTTCTGCTATCAGCAAGGGGTTTGAGGTGCCTGCTGGAAAGTTCTATCTTGTAGATGGTGGTTATGGAAACACATCCTCTTTTCTTGCCCCGTATCCAGGAGTCCGGTACCATCTCGGCGAATTTAGGAGGCGTCGGCGTAATGAAACTGGTTATGCTAACAAAGAAGAACTCTTCAACCACCGACATGCACTTCTTCGAAACTATATTGAAAGGGCCATCGGTGTTTTGAAGAAGCGCTTTCCTCTTTTGAAAGTGGGCAATCATTATCCTATCGAATCTCAAATTAGGATCCATGCTGCATGTATTGTATTCCACAACATCATTAGATGTCAGAATGGAGATGAGGACTGGTTGGATCACCAACCACCACTTATTCGACCAGAAACGTATGTTGACGTTCCGGAGGGAGATGATGCCCACCACCAAGATGCCCACCACCAACATCAAGCGGACTTAAACAATGGAAATAATCTTAGAGATCAGATTGCGCTTCAGATGTGGGCTGATTATAACAATTAGTTGGACATGATCATTTGGTTGTATTCAGATGTGTAATTTATTTTCTATTGTTGAACCTTTGGCTTTATTCTCTTGTTGAACCTCTGGATGTTAGTTGTGTGTTATTTGTTTGTGTTATACAAGACCATATTATTATTAGTTGTGTGTTATTTGATTATGTTGTATCATTTGTTGGTTTAATATTGTAGCTATGGTAAAAGAAACATCAAGAGCATCTTGGTCCCATTCATATGAGAGAGGTTTAGCTGAGCTACTAGTAGAGCACAATGTTCCAGTCTACAGAGGTCAGAATGGTTGGGTAGCAGAAGGGTGGAAGAGCATCGTATCAAAATTCAACCTCAAGTTTCCATCTGCTCAGTTTACAAAGCAGCAGATCCAGGAGAAAGAAAAGGACATGAAAGCCAATTACAAAGCTGTTCGAGATGCTCGAAAACAGAGTGGTACAGGCTGGGATGATTCGCTGAGTATGATAATTGCCGAGCCAATAATCTGGGAAAAACTGAAGAAGGTAAAAATAATTGCATTCCAATGCAGCTTTTGTTTTATGCAACATATTGATGCTGACCATGCTTTTTCATAGGACTATCCAAGGGTGAAGAGATATGAAGGAAAGCCATTTTTGTTGTTCCCTATACTGGCTTCACTCTATGAAGGTATAGTTTCTTGTGCCACTATAAAATATAACTACTTTCTAGTTTATCGTGTGTTTATCTAGTTTATCTTGTGCTTAACTAGTTTGAATGGAGCAGGTAGTATTGCTACAGGAGATCTGAACTTTCTATCAATTCCTAGTGTGGACCTTACAAGTGATGTTGTTTCGCCCACCGACTCGTCTACAAATCAACATGGAATGTTAAATCCCTTCTCTACCACTCACGATGCTGGTCAATCCTCTAATATGCATGGTCAAGAGGCTGAACCGACAACAAGTGCTAGCTCTGGTCAGAAAGAAGATGAGCTTGTGAAGAAGAAAAGGAAACAGAGTCAGATAGCTCAAGTACTTGAAGACTACGTGGACTTCAAAAAGCAACAAAGTCAGACATTTGTCGAAGAAATGAAGGAACCGAAGCAAAAAGATCAGTTCACCATTGCAAGTTGTGTGGCGGCACTGGAAACAATAAAGGAAGAGGAACTTTCAATTGCAGAGAAGTCAAAGGCGCTGCGGCTTTTCAAATGCCAGCTCAATCGAGAGATTTTTCTCAATACAAAGGACCCAATCCTTCGGACTTTTTGGTTGAAAGAAGAAATCTCTGCGATGGAGAAAGCATAAGGTGTGAACAATCTGATATTTTACTTTCCTTTATTGCCTGTGGTATAGTTCTTGCATCAAATTTGACTGGTATTGACTTATCTGGAAGATGTTAGTAAGTTAACCAGTAATATCTATGACATGGTCATTGTTTATATGGCGCATTGGCCTTTTGTTTTCTAGGCACTGCTTCTGTTTTCGTAATACACTGCTTCATCCAACCTAACTTTGAGAAGGCAAGTTGTTAATTTCACCATCCATTTGTTTCATGTGCTAGTTCTTATTAAGATGATAAATTATAGACAAGAGGGAAGAATGCTAAGCTGAAAATTTGGTGCACAGCCTAGGGAACCTGAACTCTTTCTAGTTGTACAAACTATGCCAATAACTGAACCCTTGTCCCTTACTTAGCTCATGGTCCGATGGAACCTGCCGACGAGGTTCTGCCGACGAGGTTCTGGCTGCTAATGGCTGACTTGTGCCAGCCCGCCTGTCGCCGCCTTTCCATCTCGTGTCACTCTTTCCTGGCCAATGCTTGCATGCCCAGTGCATGATGCTCTATGAGATATAAGGGTTGCAGATATATGGTTAGAGTATGGGTTCCAGTATTCAACATTCAGACATGTATGAAAACTGATCTTGCACTATCAACTATTCAGATTTTCTTATTAACTTGTGTATGTGACTTTTCCTGCCAAATTGAGATTTCCATGTTAGATTTTGTCGTACCATATTTATGCCACTGTACAATATTTAATATTTCAAGAATTAGCCTGTGCTACCTTGTAAGCTACCGAATAGGTGAGATGCCACCACAAATGGACACTCCTATTTTATAACCACTTCTCAAAACTGTAATCTTTCTTTCCTGAGATATGCAAATTGATTTGACCAAGATACTTTGATCCCTCTGCAGGTATCTGGAGCTAATTTAACACGCAGAATGGCTATCTGTTGTTATTCATGGTGTGTCCTGTGATGGTGTCGATGACGATCAGAATGTTTACAATTATGTTTGTGTGCCTTGTGATGGTGTTAATTCAAGACGCAGTGAATGTTCTAAACGTATGATGTCGTGCCGGTTGTTTAAACTTATGTTTATTTGCCTTGAGATGTATAGATTGATGTTTGCTTATGTTGTCGTGGTTGAATATGTTAGTTATTGCTAGCTATTTGTGTATTTCAGAATCTGAGCATTCCTTGAATTTTCTGTATTAATTTGTATGCCTGAATTTTCGTATTTCCTGTGAAAAAATGCACTAATTTGGCTTTATTTTCGAATTTTGCATCTCCTCTACTGTTCCCGTCCGTTCCCTTGCTCTGCTCTCCAAACAGCAATCGCTGTTGTTCCCGAGCGGGAGGGGAAAGCGGGGGTTCCCCGGTGCCCAGGGAAATTCCTGTTGGGGGATTAGTTCCCTGGTTTAATTTGCCCCTACAACCAAACGAGCCCTAAAGGGTTTCGTGGCCCGCGTTGTTCCAACCGGGACTAATGCGGCCCATTAGTCCCGATTCCTTTTTTAACCGGAAGCTAAAGCTCTCATTTTCTACTAGTGTAAGAAAAAAGCCGTAAGCTTTGGGATGGAGATAGTAATGATTACATGTTCAAACAGAATCACTTAATATAACAAAAAGGAAAACATATTCGATTATAAATAGAACGTAAGAAAAATATATCAATAATGCCAACTCAATGGCAAAGCATTATCTCTTTTTGAAAAAATCCAATATAATTTAAACAATTAAGATCGTTTGATTATCCCTCGTTTGATGTGCATCCCAGTCTTGATTATCTTTTTTACCGATAAAATAAATGTCATCTTAACAAGATAATAATGCGGTCAAAGAAAGTATGACCTGTCTTTCAAATATCTAGAAATCTCTGAAGTCTCCAATTCTTCTAGTATGAATAATAAATAACTCAAGCTTATCTTGTATATATACTAAGATCTAGTCAATGATAGGTCTCTATAATATAAGCAATGTTATTCTCATTGAACTTAGAATACGAGTCTATGTTTGGAGGTAAATAGCATATGTTTTCCGTCGATTTTGCGCAGTGTTCACTGAAACAAGCATAACTTTCTCACACCAAGTCCGTTTTCAATGTATGACCACCCAATTTTTTCAGAAAAAACACGTGCATCTATGTGTATTCATATAAAATCAAGGTAGGGAGTTTCCCTACCTTTTCCTACTAGGATCTTTGCCCCTGCTCTTCACGAGGATAGTTTTACATGCATGAGAGAAGAGCGAGAAAAAAAACAGAACATATATTGGAGGAAATTGGGCAATAATTGAGATAAGATTTATAATTCTTAACATTTTTAAAAAAAGCTTTAGAACATTGATACGTCTCCAACGTATCGATAATTTCTTATGTTCCATGCTACTTTATTGATGATACCTACATGTTTTATGCACATTATATGTCATATTTATGCATTTTCTGGAACTAACCTATTAACAAGATGCCGAAGAGCCACTGTTTTCTGCTGTTTTTGTTTCGAAATCCTAGTAAAGAAATATTCTCGAATTGGACGAAACCTTCGCCCAGGGTCCCTTTTTGCACGAAGCTTCCGAAGACCGAAGAGATAACGAAGTGGGGCCACGAGGCGGCCAGAGGCAGGCCGCGGCCCAAGCCCGGCCGCGCCGACCTACCCCCGGGCCCTCGTGTGGCCCCCGCGTTGACCCTCCGCCTACTTAAAGCTTCCGTCGCGAAACCCCCAGCACGAGAGCCACGATACGGAAAACCCACCGAGACGCCGCCGCCGCGAATCCCATCTCGGGGGATTTCGGAGATCGCCTCCGGCACCCCGGAGAGGGGATTCATCTCCGGAGGGACTCTACACCGCCATGGTCTCCTCCGGAGTGATGAGTGAGTAGTTCACCCCCTGGACCATGGGTCCATAGCAGTAGCTAGATGGTCGTCTTCTCCTTGTTGTGCTTCATTGTTGGATCTTGTGAGCTGCCTAACATGATCAAGATCATCTATCCGTAATACTATATGTTGTGTTTGTCGGGATCCGATGGATAGAGAATACTATGATTATGGTGATTATCAATCTATTGTTTATGTGTTGTTTATGATCTTGCATGCTCTCCGTTATTAGTAGAGGCTCGGCCAAGTTTTTGCTCTTAACTCCAAGAGGGGGTATTTATGCTCGATAGTGGGTTCATGCCTTCATTGAATCTGGGATCGTGACAGTAGGTTCTAAGGTTGTGATGTGCTGTTGCCACTAGGGATAAAACATTGATGCTATGTCTGTGGTGACCCAGCGTACCACTGCATGGTGTAGTACATGTCAACACCCGGGTTTTTAAGTCCGGATGCCCTATTATATCATACATCGCAATCCCAGGAAGATTGTTATTGCGAGACATAATAGTAAGTCGTTCAGAGTCATCATTTATTACAACACATAAGGTCTTACATCGATGGATCACATGATCCAATATTACACAAATAGATTGTTCAACATCACACATAAGTAGCGGAAGCGTAGTAGTAGTGGACTCATAATTCCACAGGCAACGCTTGACGTTAGAAGACGATCCTAGTTATCATAGACGTCCTGCTGTCCGTCATCCTGATATTGTTGCTCCTCTTCATAGTCTGGCATTTGAATAGCCAGGGCAAAGCCATGAGTACTTTTAAAGTACTCGCAAACTAATACTAAGGTAAAGCATAATGTATTGTAGTAAAGGGGGGTACTAAGCTCTAAGTTTATTTGCATAAAGCCAAGTTTCTTTGAATAAACATTTGATAAAAATCCTCATTATTTAGTAGACTAACTCAAGTGGGAACATTAGTGTCATTCCCATCATTCATTTGGGATTCAAGACAATTCATCAATCACTATTACTATCTCAACATAAAACCTGATAATGGAAGTAGTATGGCCCTTCCAACCGTCCGTAACCGTGGACACGGCTATTCGAATAGGTTTAACACTCTGCAGAGGTTGTACTCTTGTGCCACAACTTTTGATTACATCCGTCGAGGATAACCTCGAATCATCGTAACTCAGTACGCGGATCATCAACCATAACCTTTCACTTATATGTCCTAGTATAGGCACCTCTCCCCATGAGCTTGGCCTCCCGGTGAGAACCAACTGTTAACCCGGGAACTGCACAGGGCTTGGGTCGTACAATCACCTCATGAGTCACATCATTTCTCATATACGGAGGCAGCCTCAGCGTAACCCCTATGATGCTTGTTTAGAGGGAACCCATACTAAAATACACAAGTTTCTAGTTAAGCCCTACCCATAATCAGGTATTGTGGGGGTACTTGTATAATTGGAAAGGTATCGCATTCAAACCCATCTCAGTTTTATATCAAAAATCACCATCTTCTCTTGGTCATATTCACCTTCAAAGTCCTTCCTTGGAATGAACCATCATTCCCAAGGTTTCAATTTCATATCAACATCACTTGTTCCCATCTAGAGTAGTCAAATTTTAATTGATTAGCAATAGCCACTAAATGAGGGTGCTAATCTAACTTTGATTTGTGTTTATCTAACCCAAGTATTGTTCTAGACCAAGTGAATCATAAATCAAAAGGTACTTTGAAGTAAATAAGCCAAAGTAAAATTAAGTAAAACATGGGATAGGTAATACATAAAAGTAAAGTGTGATGATGCCTTTGCTCTTGTAGAGCTAAGCATTTGTATTTAGCAAGGGTTAGCTTGCCTTGGGCTGAGTAGTGATCAAAGTTCTCTTCCTCCTCTTGGGAATAAGCCTCCTCTTCTTGGTAATCCTCGTTACTAGCGTCTATATACGAATACGAGGTATAAATACTAAGACAAACTCATATGCTAAACTAAGAACACTCAAAGAGTTCACACTCTAGTCCTAATATCAATCAAACATGACATGGTGAGTTTATTGGATGAATTCTTATTTAATAGAAAAATAATTTCCTCTCATTATTAATTTTTAATATGTAGATCCTTAGAGAAATTTCATTTCTTCTCTTTACTTTATAATAAGTTTTAATCTCATCATATAATAATCAGGTATGAAATATAGGTTGACCCAAGTCAACATTTCATATCTATTATATGTGAGTCTTAATTTAATTTAAGTGCTACCCTACACATGTTATCATATTATTATTTTAGATGCATTAAAATCTCTAAGTAATATTTATCAAGGGTTCTTTAGCCTAGGTTATTCCCCCTGGTTATATTACTTAGGATCAAGATTTAAATGAGAGAGTAGCTCTCATACTATTCATTAAATTTGAATTTCAAGTTAAATGGTGCTAGAATTAACTACATAGCTATTTTATTTGATCTAGTCCATGATCATGCAAATAACCTGACTATATTATTGCATAATTAATTAGAGAACATCATTTGTGATTTATTAGAATTGGAATCAACTTAAAATCATTTATAGATTATTTTTAATAATTATTTGAAGTCAGAAAAGGCTCTGTCTTGTTATTTTTATCATTTAAAAATTAATACGAATTTGGATATGAGGCCAGTGGCATTAGTTAGATAATTTTATGGGCTTTCCAAAGATATAAAGTTTGCTAGATTTGGTTTGGCAGATTTCAAATTATTCAATTTTTACTAAACCATCTGCAGCACAATTCATATTAAGTTTAAACCTCTATTTGAATTTTGGGCCTGGGCGGGAAAAGCTAACGGGCCGAAACGAATTTTAAACCCACTTCGCAGCCCAGCAAGCAACTGGTGCGGCGGGCTGCGCTGACAGGGTGGGGTCCACCTGTCGGTGCCTCATAACACGCCGAAGCGGTACGAGTGATAGGGAGCGTCAGATCAAAACGCAGATCAACGGCTGGCGTGCGTCGTCGTCCCCGGCGAGACTCCGGCGAACCCAGAGCGCCAGTAGGGGGTCGGAGAGCTTACCAGGCCGTTGCAGGTCTCTGGCAATGTGCGTGGGGAAGTGGTGGTCGATGAGGAAGCGGCTGGTGCAGTTGTGGAGCTCGGGGAGGCTCCAATCGACGCAGAGCTTCTGCGGGCTCCGGCGGGCTCGAGCTCGCAATTCGAGCAGCTCCGGCGAGCTCTGGCTAAATTGACGGTGTAGAAATGCTCAGTGAGGAGAGGGGAGGAGATGGTGTGTGAAGTGAGGGTGCCGATCGTTGGTATTTATAGATGGAGGGAGGTGGCCGAGGGTGCTGCAAGGGCGCGGCCATGGCGCGGCTTCTGTGGTGCGCCAAAGGGCAAGGCGAGGACGGCTACGGCTAGGCAGGGTCCTGGCGATGCTCAACGGGTATTGGTGCGGACGAAAAAGCTACGGACGCGCTCGAGTTCTTCCAGTCATCATCGCGGTACCCGCGGTACGTCGACGACGAGGACGACGGTGACGAGGCTCTGGGCGGTGCTCGAGCATGTCTAGGACGTAGAGTGAGTGGAGTGGAGGCTAGACGCAGTGGTAGGGATGCAGGGCGAGGACGAGCGCGTTCGAGTGCACGGCGTCCTGGCGCGCTCCAGAGCGCGCTCACCGCGGCATGGGCACGGTACTGGCATCAACTTGGCACGCGCGTTCTGGCCAATGCCAAGGCTTGGCTTTGCTCGTGCGTGTACCATTCGATTCCTTGTGCTGTGTAGATGCTCCAGGACAAAGGCAGAGGTTAAAACACGGGCTGGAGATGGAGATGCCAAAGTGGCCGGCATGGTGGAGTTGTGCATAGTTTAGGGTTTTTCCATGGCTTTAATCGACCATGCAAGTACTGGGCTAGAGGCAGGGGGTATAGAACTAGCTCATGATCACATTTGCAAAGGGGTTTAGCCTCAAATCTGTTGGACAAAAGGGTGTTGCTCATTACTGAAATTATGCCTGCCAAGTGTTCGACACAATGGCCGCATGAAGAAAATTTTCAAATTTTGAAATTCTTTTTGGTGAATCTCTTTTATATAATTATTGTGATGTAATGGTGGTGGTGGTACTCAATTTGGAAATGAAATGCAAAGTTTCAAATTTGAGATGATCTTCATTTTATTCTCTGGTCCTGTTTTGGCAATTAATTTCTGGTCAACCTAGTCAACTCTGGACATGGTGGTCAACATGAAAAGTGTTCACCTTGACATGGTCTTGGATGACATGGCTTTGGTTGACAAAGTTTAGTTTAGGTTTTAAGAAATACAGGGGTGCAAAGTGGTGAAGAAAATATTTTTCACCAAAGTGACCATTATCATATGTATGATGAGTTCTTGATTTCTCTTGCTTTGATTCATGATTCAATGATGCAATTGTGTTAGTTTATCATATTAAAGCTTTTTAGAAGCAAGGAAGCAAGCAATTATGGCCTTGGTGGTGGTTTTGTATTTTTGCATATGGTGTATGTGAGTGATGAAGGGATTTTTCTTATTTTCTTTGTTTCTCCTCAAGCTAGGGTTTTGTGATCTTGATTAGGGTTCATATAGTAATTGAATTACATGCTAACACTCATCATGGCAATAGCACACAAGAAAAATCACTTAGATGCACAACACTATATGTGGCACTATATGCATAGAAAAAGTTTTTGTTAATTGTAAATTTTGAGTAATTGACATATCACTTGCTTTATTATTTGTTGAAAACTTGGGATGTTACAAACCCTTCCCCCTTACAAAAGATCTCGTCCCGAGATCTGGAAGAAAACTAGGTACTAAAGAGATTGGGGTATTCAGTCTTCATAAAGTCTTCTCTTTCCCAAGTGGCTTCTTCTTCGTGTGGTTACTCCATTGTATCTTCAGAAACTTGATACTCCGTGTACGAGTGGTTCTGAATGCTTCCTCCAGAATGCGAATAGGTACTTCGCGGTAGGTTAGATCTGAGTTGATATCCACAGTACGATGGTCAATGTTCTTGAACACCTCAGTCTTCTCAGGTACCTCCAAGCACTTCCGGAGTAATGAGATATGAAACACATTGTGCACCGTTGACATTTCTTCTGGTAACTCTAGTTGATAGGATACTTCTCCTCGGCGACTCAGGACTTTGAAAGGTCCGACATAACGGGGTGCGAGCTTTCCTTTAAGCTGGAATCTCTGCATTCCTTTAAGAGGGGACACCTTGAGATATACGAAATCTCCGATCGCAAAAGTCATCTCTCGGCGTCGCTTATCGGCGTAGCTCTTTTGTCTTGATTGAGCGGTCTTGAGGTACTCACGGATCTTGTGAACCTTCTCTTCAGCTTCTCGGAGAATATCTGGTCCAAAAACTTGACTCTCTCCAACTTCCGACCAATTCAGAGGGGTACGGCACTTCCTTCCGTACAGAGCTTCAAAGGGGGCCATCTGCAAACTGGCTTGGTAGCTGTTGTTGTATGAGAATTCTGCGTACGGCAAACAGTCTTCCCACTTGGATCCATATTCCAACACACATGCTCTCAGCATATCTTCTAGTATCTGGTTGACTCGTTCAGTCTGTCCATCCGTCTGAGGGTGATAGGCTGTACTAAAGTTCAGCCTAGTTCCGAGTCCTTCATGTACCTTCTGCCAAAATCTGGAGGTGAATTGGGATCCTCGATCAGATACTATTGACTTCGGAGTTCCGTGCAGGCTGACTATCCGTGAGATATATAACTCTGCCAGTCTTGGTCCTTGATAGGTGGTCTTGACGGGGATGAAATGGGCGACTTTGGTCAATCTATCGACCACTACCCAGATAGAATCATTCCCCTTACTAGATTTGGGCAATCCGGTGATGAAGTCCATTCCTACGGAATCCCACTTCCATTCGGGAATCTGCAGGGGCTGTAGTAGTCCTGCGGGTCGTTGGTGTTCTGCCTTGACTCTCTGACAGATGTCACACTTGGCGATGTAACTCCCGATTTCTCGCTTCATCCCATGCCACCAGAACTGTTCCTTTAAGTCCTGGTACATCTTAGTACCTCCGGGGTGAATAGAATACAAGGTGTCATGGGCTTCTTTTAGAATCACTTGTTTCCACTCTGAATCTGACGGCACGCACAAGCGTCCGTTGTACCAAAGTACTCCTTCTTCATCAATAGTGAATCCCGGTGCCTTTCCTGCTGCTAGCTGGCTTTTAATCCCGTCAATGCTTGCATTGCTCTTCTGGGCTTCCTTGATTTGACTAATCAGGGTGGGTTGGAGTTCAATGCTGGCGAGAAATCCTTCACTCACTAGCTCCATTCTGAACTGTTCAAACTCTTGGTGAAGGCTAGGTTGTTCTTTGGCAATCATGGAGTTCAACTGACACGGCAGTCTACTCAAAGCATCTGCTACTACGTTGGCCTTGCCTGGGTGATAGTGAATATCCATATCATAATCCTTGATTAACTCTAACCATCTCCTTTGCCTCATGTTCAGTTCCTTCTGAGTGAAGATATACTTCAAACTCTTGTGATCCGAATAGATCTCGCATCGATTACCCATGAGGTAATGACGCCATACTTTCAAGGCTAACACTACTGCTGCTAGCTCTAGGTCATGGGTTGGATAATTCTGTTCATGTTGCTTCAGCTGTCTGGACAGGTATGAGATCACCTTGCCTTCTTGCATAAGTACACATCCAAGACCAATCTTGGAGGCATCACAATACACATCAAATGGTTTGGTGATGTCCGGCATAATCAGTATTGGGGCTGACGTCAGTCTGTTCTTGAGCTGTTGGAAGCTCTCTTCACACTTGTTCGTCCATTCGAACTTCTTGTCCTTTTTCAACAATTGAGTCATTGGTCTGGCTATGCTTGAGAATCCTTCAACGAATCGGCGGTAATATCCCGCCAATCCGAGAAATGCACGGACCTCAGTCTGGGTGGTTGGGGCTTTCCATTCTGCAACGGTCTTTATCTTTGAGGGGTCAACGGCAATTCCTCCTGCGGACAAGATATGTCCCAGAAATCCTACTTCCCTCAACCAGAACTCACACTTGCTGAACTTGGCATACAGCTGGTGTTCCCGAAGAGTCTCTAACACCATTTCCAAGTGTTGCTCATGTTCTTCTTCAGTTTTGGAGTAGATAAGGATATCGTCGATGAAAACAACGACAAACTTATCCAGGAAGTTCATGAAGATCTTATTCATGAGATTCATGAAATAAGCGGGGGCATTGGTCAATCCAAATGACATGACATTGTACTCGTACAATCCATATCTGGTGGTGAAGGCAGTTTTGGGAATGTCCGATGCACGGATTTTCAGCTGATGGTAACCTGTCCTAAGATCAATCTTAGAAAACACAGTGGCACCGGTCAACTGGTCAAACAGGTCTTCTATTTTGGGCAGGGGATACTTGTTCTTGATGGTGACATCATTGAGTTTGCGGTAATCCGTACATAAACGAATAGTACCATCCTTCTTATCCACAAACAAAACGGGTGATCTCCAGGGTGATGCACTTGGTCTAATCAAACCTTTGGCTAACATGTCATCCAGTTGTTTCTTCAGTTCCACTAATTCTGCCGGGTTCATGCTGTAAGCTCTCTGGGCTATAGGTCCGGTTCCGGGGATTAACTCGATGATAAACTCGATATCCCGATCTGGGGGCATACCGGGTAGGTCTTCCGGAAACACATCAGGGTATCGACAGACGACTCTGATTTGATCCAGGGTGGGTTTGGTTAAACTCTGGTTGCAGGTAAATTTTCTGGGCAGTTTTTCTGAGATGTGCTCCACTAACACTCCGGTGCTACTAGTCATGGTGATGGCCTTCTTGGCACAATCAATCAATCCATGATGTTTGGACATCCAGTCCATACCCAGTACTACCTCTAAACCTTTTGTTCCCAGAACAATTAGATTGGCATAGAAATCTATTTCATGAATCCTGATAGGAACATCTTTGCAAATTTTTCTAGCTTTAGTTGTTGATCCAGGTATTTGCACTACCATGACATGCTTCAAACTGATGGGTTGAATCTTACTAGTGCATGCAAATTCTTCCGTAACAAATGAATGCGATGCTCCAGAATCAAACAGCACTCTTGCAGGTATTGAGTTAACAGAGAACATACCCAGCACGACATCTGGGGCTTCCTGAGCTTCTTCCGCACTCATGTGAAAGAGGCGGCCGCTGCGGTTGTTCGGGTTGTTGGGGGCGAACTTCTTGTTGTTGGCGACACGGCGTTGCTGCTGAGCAGGGCCAGTGGTGTTGGCGGCCATCTTGGCGAGTCGCTGGGGACACTCTTTGGAGAAGTGCCCCAACACACCGCACTCATAGCAGTTGATGGTGGACTTGTCCTTGGGGGCGACAGGGACAGCATTGCTCCCAGTCCTTGGAGCAGTGTTGGTGTTGGGATTGGCAGGGGCTCTTGTCGGGGCGCGGTTGAAGTTGTTGTTGTGGTGGACGAAGTTGTTGCTGTTGTGGGGGTGTCCTCCCGTCCTGGGGTTTCCTCCGCTCCGGTTCTGATAACCGGGGCGCGACATCTGTGCCGGTGACCTGTTGTTTCTGGGGGTGAAGCCTCCGCTTGAGCCAGAGCGAAACTTGGAGTTGTTGCTGGGCCCACTCTGGTGCATCATGCGACGCTTGCGGTTTTCGTTGGCCTGGTTCAGCTTGCCCTCCATCTGGATGGCGGAGTCAACAAGGGCTTCGAGGTCAGCAAAAGGGATGTTGACCAACACAGTCTGCATCTCATCGTGCAGTCCGTTCAGGAACCTCTCCTTCCTCTTCTCGGTGGTATCAGTCTCATCCGGGGCGTACCTTGACAAGGTGAGGAACTTGTCGCGGTATTCTACCACGGTCAGACGGCCTTGCTTTAACTCGCGGAACTCAT
The DNA here is from genome assembly GCA_030979885.1 of Lolium multiflorum. NCBI lineage: Eukaryota > Viridiplantae > Streptophyta > Magnoliopsida > Poales > Poaceae > Lolium > Lolium multiflorum. Next base: position 307,172,141 of record CM061753.1, read on the forward strand.
CCCGCATCTTCTTGATGAGACCCGGTGGCACATGGTACTTGCTAAACTTGAGCTTGAAGTCTGCCCAAGTCATGAGCTGCCCGGCATTCAATGCGCGAGCACTCGTCCACCAGGCACGTGCAGGTCCTGCCAGATAGTGAGTGGCAAACAGCACCTTGTCATTTGCCTCCACTCCGGCAACCTCAAGATTGTTCTCCATTGTCTGGAGCCAATCATCAGCATCAAGGGGTTCCTCTGTCTTGCTAAACACCGGTGGGTTGGTGTTCTGAAAGTTCTTCAACTTGGAGCCCGGGTGATCATGGTTTCCGTGGCCTTGGTTGTTCTGTGCTAACTGTTGAAGTACAGCTAAGTTAGCCTGCCTTTCAGTCCTATCCACTTCTCTTTCAGCCAACATCTGTTGCAGTATCTGCGTCAGCGCATCCGGATTGGCGTTGCGATTGGAATGTGCCATCTGAACAGAGATATGGATCATGAGATAAGAGGGACAATTTCTATGGCTTAATGTTGGGGAAATAAACTCACATTTATTTAAAACATGGTTCATAATATACAACTATTACACATACGAAACAGAGTCATGAAGGTAGCACTTATTACAAGCCAACATTCCGGAGGGTTTGAAGAACCCTTTCAACAAGCTACGATACAAGGGGCGAATACAAAGGACCGATACATCTCAGGCTACGCGGTGCTCAAGGAGAGGATGGAAGCTATCCATCGATGCGGAGCGGGAAGGTGGTGTCCATCCCGGCAGGCAGTGGTGGTGGAAGTCGTCGTCTCCCTCCTCCTCCGGCTCGTAGTCGTTGTCGTTGCTGACGTAGGAGTAGCCATCCCCTTGGATGTCTTCCCCCTCGCCTTCTCCCTCCAGGATCTGGAGCTGCTCCACCTGAGTGGAGATGGTCTCCTTCAGGACGGCGATCTTGGTCTTGAGGCGGTGGATGGTGGCATCCCTCTTCGCGACCAGCTGGCGCAGAGTCCTGCGCTCCTTCGCGATGACCTTGATGGTCTCCGCGTACTGGTTCAGCTGCTGCTGAGTGTGGTTGGCGGCGGAGCGGGAGTCGCTCAGCGCGGACCGAGTCTCGTACAGCATGTAGTCGAGGTGGTCCACATGGTGCCTCAGCACGGGGTGGTACGGCAGGCTGAGGGGCAGACCAACAGAGGAGTGCCTTGCGAAGTGCGCAAAGCGTTCCCCTTCGATGGCCAGCGAGTTCTGCCCGCACAGACGAGCGAGAGACTCCTGCAGAGCATGGGCGAGTCCATCCACCCAAGTGTTCTCGCGGAGCGAGAACTGGATCTGGCGGAACATGGGTGACTCCGGCTTTCCCGGAAGGTTAGCCATGATCAGCCATTGGAGCTGGCCGTTGTCCGAGATCTGACCCCCGTAGAACACGGGAGGCGTGCGTCCGAGGAAGTCGGTGAGAGCGAACAGATCGCGCTCGAAGATCAAGTCTCCCCCGTTCGCCAAGTCGTAGACTTGGGTCTGGAGAAAGGGCTCCGTCGGGATGATGGGATCCATCTGTAGAGGGAGTGACAAATAAGTTAATAATTGTCAGTGTTCAAAATTTTAAGTAATAATCAATGAAATGGATTATTTTGAAAAGGAATTCCAAGGTAAGGGTATGAGTATATTTTCATAACTATTTTATTTTAAACTAAGTTTGTTGGACGTCCATTCTAACTAAGGTCTTCTAAGGTCAAACAATGGCTCTGATACCAACTTGTCAACACCCGGGTTTTTAAGTCCGGATGCCCTATTATATCATACATCGCAATCCCAGGAAGATTGTTATTGCGAGACATAATAGTAAGTCGTTCAGAGTCATCATTTATTACAACACATAAGGTCTTACATCGATGGATCACATGATCCAATATTACACAAATAGATTGTTCAACATCACACATAAGTAGCGGAAGCGTAGTAGTAGTAGTGGACTCATAATTCCACAGGCAACGCTTGACGTTAGAAGACGATCCTAGTTATCATAGACGTCCTGCTGTCCGTCATCCTGATATTGCTCCTCTTCATAGTCTGGCATTTGAATAGCCAGGGCAAAGCCATGAGTACTTTTAAAGTACTCGCAAACTAATACTAAGGTAAAGCATAATGTATTGTAGTAAAGGGGGGTACTAAGCTCTAAGTTTATTTGCATAAAGCCAAGTTTCTTTGAATAAACATTTGATAAAAATCCTCATTATTTAGTAGACTAACTCAAGTGGGAACATTAGTGTCATTCCCATCATTCATTTGGGATTCAAGACAATTCATCAATCACTATTACTATCTCAACATAAAACCTGATAATGGAAGTAGTATGGCCCTTCCAACCGTCCGTAACCGTGGACACGGCTATTCGAATAGGTTTAACACTCTGCAGAGGTTGTACTCTTGTGCCACAACTTTTGATTACATCCGTCGAGGATAACCTCGAATCATCGTAACTCAGTACGCGGATCATCAACCATAACCTTTCACTTATATGTCCTAGTATAGGCACCTCTCCCCATGAGCTTGGCCTCCCGGTGAGAACCAACTGTTAACCCGGGAACTGCACAGGGCTTGGGTCGTACAATCACCTCATGAGTCACATCATTTCTCATATACGGAGGCAGCCTCAGCGTAACCCCTATGATGCTTGTTTAGAGGGAACCCATACTAAAATACACAAGTTTCTAGTTAAGCCCTACCCATAATCAGGTATTGTGGGGGTACTTGTATAATTGGAAAGGTATCGCATTCAAACCCATCTCAGTTTTATATCAAAAATCACCATCTTCTCTTGGTCATATTCACCTTCAAAGTCCTTCCTTGGAATGAACCATCATTCCCAAGGTTTCAATTTCATATCAACATCACTTGTTCCCATCTAGAGTAGTCAAATTTTAATTGATTAGCAATAGCCACTAAATGAGGGTGCTAATCTAACTTTGATTTGTGTTTATCTAACCCAAGTATTGTTCTAGACCAAGTGAATCATAAATCAAAAGGTACTTTGAAGTAAATAAGCCAAAGTAAAATTAAGTAAAACATGGGATAGGTAATACATAAAAGTAAAGTGTGATGATGCCTTTGCTCTTGTAGAGCTAAGCATTTGTATTTAGCAAGGGTTAGCTTGCCTTGGGCTGAGTAGTGATCAAAGTTCTCTTCCTCCTCTTGGGAATAAGCCTCCTCTTCTTGGTAATCCTCGTTACTAGCGTCTATATACGAATACGAGGTATAAATACTAAGACAAACTCATATGCTAAACTAAGAACACTCAAAGAGTTCACACTCTAGTCCTAATATCAATCAAACATGACATGGTGAGTTTATTGGATGAATTCTTATTTAATAGAAAAATAATTTCCTCTCATTATTAATTTTTAATATGTAGATCCTTAGAGAAATTTCATTTCTTCTCTTTACTTTATAATAAGTTTTAATCTCATCATATAATAATCAGGTATGAAATATAGGTTGACCCAAGTCAACATTTCATATCTATTATATGTGAGTCTTAATTTAATTTAAGTGCTACCCTACACATGTTATCATATTATTATTTTAGATGCATTAAAATCTCTAAGTAATATTTATCAAGGGTTCTTTAGCCTAGGTTATTCCCCCTGGTTATATTACTTAGGATCAAGATTTAAATGAGAGAGTAGCTCTCATACTATTCATTAAATTTGAATTTCAAGTTAAATGGTGCTAGAATTAACTACATAGCTATTTTATTTGATCTAGTCCATGATCATGCAAATAACCTGACTATATTATTGCATAATTAATTAGAGAACATCATTTGTGATTTATTAGAATTGGAATCAACTTAAAATCATTTATAGATTATTTTTAATAATTATTTGAAGTCAGAAAAGGCTCTGTCTTGTTATTTTTATCATTTAAAAATTAATACGAATTTGGATATGAGGCCAGTGGCATTAGTTAGATAATTTTATGGGCTTTCCAAAGATATAAAGTTTGCTAGATTTGGTTTGGCAGATTTCAAATTATTCAATTTTTACTAAACCATCTGCAGCACAATTCATATTAAGTTTAAACCTCTATTTGAATTTTGGGCCTGGGCGGGAAAAGCTAACGGGCCGAAACGAATTTTAAACCCACTTCGCAGCCCAGCAAGCAACTGGTGCGGCGGGCTGCGCTGACAGGGTGGGGTCCACCTGTCGGTGCCTCATAACACGCCGAAGCGGTACGAGTGATAGGGAGCGTCAGATCAAAACGCAGATCAACGGCTGGCGTGCGTCGTCGTCCCCGGCGAGACTCCGGCGAACCCAGAGCGCCAGTAGGGGGTCGGAGAGCTTACCAGGCCGTTGCAGGTCTCTGGCAATGTGCGTGGGGAAGTGGTGGTCGATGAGGAAGCGGCTGGTGCAGTTGTGGAGCTCGGGGAGGCTCCAATCGACGCAGAGCTTCTGCGGGCTCCGGCGGGCTCGAGCTCGCAATTCGAGCAGCTCCGGCGAGCTCTGGCTAAATTGACGGTGTAGAAATGCTCAGTGAGGAGAGGGGAGGAGATGGTGTGTGAAGTGAGGGTGCCGATCGTTGGTATTTATAGATGGAGGGAGGTGGCCGAGGGTGCTGCAAGGGCGCGGCCATGGCGCGGCTTCTGTGGTGCGCCAAAGGGCAAGGCGAGGACGGCTACGGCTAGGCAGGGTCCTGGCGATGCTCAACGGGTATTGGTGCGGACGAAAAAGCTACGGACGCGCTCGAGTTCTTCCAGTCATCATCGCGGTACCCGCGGTACGTCGACGACGAGGACGACGGTGACGAGGCTCTGGGCGGTGCTCGAGCATGTCTAGGACGTAGAGTGAGTGGAGTGGAGGCTAGACGCAGTGGTAGGGATGCAGGGCGAGGACGAGCGCGTTCGAGTGCACGGCGTCCTGGCGCGCTCCAGAGCGCGCTCACCGCGGCATGGGCACGGTACTGGCATCAACTTGGCACGCGCGTTCTGGCCAATGCCAAGGCTTGGCTTTGCTCGTGCGTGTACCATTCGATTCCTTGTGCTGTGTAGATGCTCCAGGACAAAGGCAGAGGTTAAAACACGGGCTGGAGATGGAGATGCCAAAGTGGCCGGCATGGTGGAGTTGTGCATAGTTTAGGGTTTTTCCATGGCTTTAATCGACCATGCAAGTACTGGGCTAGAGGCAGGGGGTATAGAACTAGCTCATGATCACATTTGCAAAGGGGTTTAGCCTCAAATCTGTTGGACAAAAGGGTGTTGCTCATTACTGAAATTATGCCTGCCAAGTGTTCGACACAATGGCCGCATGAAGAAAATTTTCAAATTTTGAAATTCTTTTTGGTGAATCTCTTTTATATAATTATTGTGATGTAATGGTGGTGGTGGTACTCAATTTGGAAATGAAATGCAAAGTTTCAAATTTGAGATGATCTTCATTTTATTCTCTGGTCCTGTTTTGGCAATTAATTTCTGGTCAACCTAGTCAACTCTGGACATGGTGGTCAACATGAAAAGTGTTCACCTTGACATGGTCTTGGATGACATGGCTTTGGTTGACAAAGTTTAGTTTAGGTTTTAAGAAATACAGGGGTGCAAAGTGGTGAAGAAAATATTTTTCACCAAAGTGACCATTATCATATGTATGATGAGTTCTTGATTTCTCTTGCTTTGATTCATGATTCAATGATGCAATTGTGTTAGTTTATCATATTAAAGCTTTTTAGAAGCAAGGAAGCAAGCAATTATGGCCTTGGTGGTGGTTTTGTATTTTTGCATATGGTGTATGTGAGTGATGAAGGGATTTTTCTTATTTTCTTTGTTTCTCCTCAAGCTAGGGTTTTGTGATCTTGATTAGGGTTCATATAGTAATTGAATTACATGCTAACACTCATCATGGCAATAGCACACAAGAAAAATCACTTAGATGCACAACACTATATGTGGCACTATATGCATAGAAAAAGTTTTTGTTAATTGTAAATTTTGAGTAATTGACATATCACTTGCTTTATTATTTGTTGAAAACTTGGGATGTTACAGTACACAAGTCGTTGACATAACACAAGTGAAACACCGTTCCACTCATATTACATCCCTCAGAGTGGTACAACAGAAACATATGCGAGTCCAAGGTATGTCTATAGAAGGATACACAAGTTGTTTACAGAAGATCAACACAGCCTCCTACTTTACAGTGAGGTAAAACTTCAAATAAAGCTCCAGAAGAACGACTCGTCATCTAACTTATTGCTAACACTATCTCCAGAGATACTGGGCTTGCTATAGAATTCTAGCTACTTAGGTGCTAAGATTAGGGAAAGGCTCCCTTCTATTACTAGTCTAAGTTTCCACTTAAGTTGCTGCAGCAGTTGACTTCATTGACTTCTTTGCTTGGATTCTCCATCTTGTTGCAGTTGACTCCTTTGTCTTCGAGTTCCACGGTAGTTCATCCTCCGGTGCCTCCATAGCTAAGCAGGGGATTTAAGAGTGGGATGAGTACGAGCGTACTCAGCAAGTTCATATTAGGGAAATAGGTGTATCATGCACTAGCTACAGCCAGACCAGAAAGTCATAGGCAAATGCAAGTTTTCATAAACATTTCTTCAAAAGGTTTATTTTATTCTGAAAACTATGCCCGTCAGTCTTCACATGTTGACTAGAACTTCATGGAGTTCCTTTCCTGCCGCGTTCGCAGTTCCCTTCCCGGAACAGGGAGTGACAGTAACAATTCAGTATCCTCTGCAGAGGTGCGTTACTTTTCCCATAAGAGAACTTAACCTTGTTGCCAACCGGGCGATCGTTCCCGTTCACACTTCCTTTGGTGTGAGGTCAGGTATAAGAACCAAGCCCACACCGCCTTCTCCGCGACCCTGCAAACCCACCCTTTTGTCCATCCGTACACCCCCGGTAGACATCTCCCGATCATACGGCTTTACCCACGGTGTACGTCGGACAATCCTTCATAGACGGTAGAGCCTCTCATCCAAACGTCCGGATGGGGATTTTAAAGGCTATCCCAACCTACGGCAGTGCCTCCAGCACCCCGCCAGGCTCTATCAAGTCCGTTGGCGTGCAGGAGGGAAAAGATACAGCTGGCTTCCCCAGAGCCATTATAGATCTTATGGTCAACGCGATATGTACGGCGCTAGAATCACTGGACGGCATTGGTACTTAGTCCTAGATGAATAGTACCCTTGCAATGGAACCTCCACCAATCATCACATACCATGGTTCCATTGCCCACCACATAGTCATATTCATAATTGTAAAATAATATTTGCTTTTCAATGCAAGAGTGATAAGTATAGTACTTTGCATATAATTTGATAGAAATAATCAAATGACATGAGCAAGCGATGAACTTGCCTTTCTTGACTGCAAGATTATGCAGGCAAAAGCTTCGATGCGTGAGAACTCCAAATTCTGAAATACCATCATTGTCCGGTAAGGACAATGTTTAAAGGATTGGCAAAGATGCTATAATGCATAATATGAGATGCAATCGTCCCGAGCGTAACCTAACCTCGATGATTTAGGATGGATGAGTTGTAAAGATTGCTTTAGGGTTGGTTGCACTTTTAGGATGGTTCTCAAACAAGGTTCTTATTAGAGTTGGTGATATGAATAGCATAAGCAAGTAATATGATGCAACATAACAAGCATATATTCAAAGGATAGTAGTGGAATAGTATGTAAAGAACAATTGTCAATTTTATGTTCTATTGGACATGGTTGATGATTATTTATACTATATTTCAAAAGAATAACTTTTGAAGAACATGTTGTTTAAGAAATATTTAGTATTTCAAAGAAGGATTAGGGCTTCTAAGGTTTGATTGACATCTGTACTTCAAAAGAATAACTTTTGAAGAACAGGTTAAATAAGGATATGAACTACTATACATAGGAGCTATGTAACTCTAGGGTTTACTATTGGGTTCATTTAATTTCACTAATAGGAACTAGTTGGTTCTTAACTTGGAATGGGTTTATATGTAGCAAATATTGGTAGGGTTATTATTATGGTTTCCCATATACATCATATCAAAGGATGGTTATTAAGATGGTTCCATAGGTTTGTTATTAGGTTTACTATGGTTTCACAACTGCTTCATTAAGTGATCTCTAATTGCTTCTAAACTAAATGGTTTATAATTTCTTTAATAGGGTTTAGTTGGATAGGAGCATGTAATGTGAATTACTACACAAGGTTGATACTAGGGTTCATCATTATAGTTCTACTAGGTTTTGATGGTTGAGATTGATCCTAATGGTATGATCTATAGGATAGTGGTCAATGGTACTAATTCAATAAACAAGTTAGGGTTTATACCTAGGTGGCACTAGTGGATCATATAGGTTTTAAATAGGGACATGAAATGATAATCTCATGTGACTTGGTTTTATGCTAGTGGATCATAAGCATGCATTCAATTGTTGCTTATTCAGGTTCTATATGCATAGATGAATCTTACATGATCACATGTGACACATAACTAGGGTTTTAGAATTACTACTAAAGTGGAATGATCACAAGGTTAAATTTTTAGGGTTTTTAGAATTGAAACTATTTGAGATGAGCACATGAAATAATGGAATCCAGATTCTAACTTATATTGAAATTAGGGTTTCTAAATTATGATACAATTCTTAAAATAATAGTTGGTACTAGAATTAATGTGATTAAGTAATTTTAACAAAATTAATATTAGCCTTAGCATTTAATTATTTCAAAAGGTTTAGAAATTAAGACATATATTATTAGGGTTTAATTTCCAGAGTTAGGGTTTTATAATTATGATTAGGTTTTAGAAATAATAATTTGCTAATTAAAAATGTTTGAGTTCACAATATTTAAGCTACCAAATTAATATTGGTTTTTAATATTTTCTTGATTTATTATTATAGAAATTTAGAATTTTCAAATTAGGGTTTATGAATTACCACTAATAATTAAGTTAATGCAAATATGATAAATAAAATTAATATTAACATTTTACTTAGTTACTGAATAGTTAAAATTTAATTTTTAAACTTAACTATTTATTGAATTCAAATTGTATTTTAAATATTTGAAATGGCATAATTAATAAAGAAGTTAAAAATAAATGAATTTTTATTTTGACACACATTTTTGTTTTATATTTTATTTGAATATAGTTTATTTTTGTGAGCATTTTGATATATTATTTATATTTTTCTGAGTTGAAATGAATTTTCTATGATTTTGCAAAGTTTCAGCAATTTACTGGTTTTTAAATTAAACAACAAATACTAAACATACCGATTCAGATCTAGCCCTAGACACTGACTGGTGGGGCTTGTGTCCACGTCGGCTGCCACGCAAGCAAGGACCGGTCAAAGTTGACTAGGACCTTTGACCTCACCGGCGGTTAAACGCCGGCGGTCAGCAGATGGTGGCGCCGCCGATTTACGGCCTCCCGGGATGCGCGGCTAGGCTCTATCGAACGAGTACAACGAGACGAAGCGACTGGTGGTGTTGGTTTGGCAAGGGGATCACCGGAGCTTCGCCGGCGATGGGTACTGCGGCGGTGCTACTCCGGCCAACATGCGAATTAGGGCTACAGGCGATGCCAGGAAGCGAGAGTAGGTGCGATAGACGCGTATGCTCACCCTGAAGCTCAAGGTGTGGTCGGCTCCGGCGATGGTCGACGGAGACGACGGCGATTGGAGATTTCCCGGCGATGTGCTGCAGAAGGGAACGCCGAGATTGATCCTCCACACGGCTCCCCTGGATGCTGGGCTCCTCCCAGATGCTCCTTGAGTCCAGGCGCTCCTCCTGGACCACGCGCCGGAGGCTGGGGTGGCCTCCTCCGTCGGCTTCGTCTTCGACTCCGGCGACAGAGAGTGGATGCGTGCAGAGATAGAGGGTGTCTGAGCAGCAATGGAGTGGTGGAGGTGAACAAGGAGTGCACGGCGATGTCCTCCACCTATTTATAGGCCAAGGGAAGCCCTGTGGCCTCGACACGGTGACGGCCATGGTCGGAGAGGTGGCGGTCTCTGGAAGCTTCTAGCTGGCAAGGATGTTCTCGTCCGCGGATAAGCTCGGACGCAAATTGAGTTGGGCGCGGTTCTGAGAGTCTGGCGACGTCCGGGGCATGCTTATCGACGACGAGGTCGTGGCCTACTGGCTCCGCCGCGCTGTCGAGCTCGGAGACGACGACGGTGAAGTCATTTCTCCACGCACGATTCTTAAAGCAAGCGAAACGGTATTTGGTTTGGGCTGGGTTGCTACTGGGCTGACTGTTGGGCTGCTGCGGTGGTCTGGTAAGTTTCCCTCTCTTTTCCTTTTTCAAATTCTGTTTTATATTTTCTGTTTTCTATTATGTTGTTTGAATTCAAATTTGAATTCTGTTTTGTTTTGCAGGTTCTAAAATATTTGAAAATCAATACAATTTGATAGTGATGCTCACTACACAGTTTTGTTGTTTTAAACAAATAGTTAGTTTAGGATTTAATTGATATCTTGTGAGGCTTGAGTAAAATAGAAATTGTTTAGGTATTTATTTCAATTCCCTTTTTAATTTAGGAAACAAATATATTTAAATGATTTAAAATTTAGAACATGTGCATGATGAACATATTATTAGTTTTAACTAATGTGCTTAACAATATTGATTGTTCACATATATTTAATTATGGCTAGAGTTTAAAGTAATTGTTAATGAGGATGGAATTGGTTTATGATTTTATGTGGATGATGATTTCTTAGGGTTTCAGAAGATGGTTTGGATAAACTCTATATTTAATAATCTTGCTTAGCAACTTTTATCTTGAATTATTTAAGCTAAATCCTATGCTCACCAAATTCAATTAACTTGCTAATGTGATTCTATTTTATAAACTACTATTTCACTTGGTTCATAAAGCACATTCCTAAGGGAACATAATATAATTGGATATTGGTTTCACTCTACTCACTTAAATAGCATTTGAGCTTAGGTATAACTAGCTTGGTTTGTACTTGTGATCTATGATACACAAGTTAGGACTTATTATTTTATGTGGAGTGGATCCCATATGAAATGGTTTAGGGTTTTTCATAAGCTTCATTGAATTGAAATATAAATAGGCATGAGGTATGGCAGGGTTCTACTTAAGAGATGATGTAATCCTATAAATATATGGTTTGCCTAGGATTACTACCTTGGTATCTTCTGTAGCTTGTCTCTTAGGAAATCTGATAAACCTGCATCTTGTGGCATGCCTCCACCTCCTAGCTTCTTCATCTTGATCCTAGCTAATTCATATGGAGTGGCTCTATGTGTTTGCTCACATGTATCATGCTACAAGATGAGCAAAGGGATGAAGGATGTGGCTCTATTTATAGGCTTGGGCAAGCTCTAGTATCATGACACATAGGTGGGTGACTATTGTTTTGGTTTGATGAGTAAGGTGCTTGGGTGTCATGCCCTCATCCATAGCAATCCTTTGAGCATGAGGTGGCATAGCTTGGAAAGCAAGTCATGTAGATATTTTCATCCTATGTGGCAAGATCATTATCTTCTCATATGAATTATATTTAGATAGCCAAGTGGCATTTGTTACTAAATATCTTGTGGATGGTTTTATTATTGTGGATGAGTCACTATATCATATTTGATTGGATTTATATTATAATATTGGTCAAAAAGTCAAGGTTGAAGGTTATTCCTCAATTTTGAATAGTTGGTGTTTGATTTCACCAAGGCATGATCATATGAGTTTCAAAATACTCATGAGTAGTTTTATTCAAATAGTTTGAACTATAACTTGTAATGTAAATGGATTCAGTTTTATGATATTCCATATATTTAATAAGTTATGATTTAAATAAGAATGTGTGACCTTTATGCACTTTAGACCCTGTGATTTACCTTATTTATTAATAAGTTTAGAATTGAATTATATTACACACAAAATTAGTTGAAGATACACCATGAGAATCATGGTAGAAACATTTATTTAGTAAAAGACATGGAAAAGATAAGTAAAGAATAGTTTCTTAATTATTCATGTGTTGTTGTAAGGAATGTCATGTTGAGATCTTTTATAGAATCTTATAGTTGACCCTTACTTAAGGTGTTGTTTGTTGTAGAACTAATTCCATTTGATCTAGCTCATGGATCAAATCCTCTCTACCCAAAACAGGGTTTTAGTAAAGATCACAGTGAAGTTTATAGCGCTTGACTTGATGATCTACTTCAATTCCAGCAAGTCAAGTGAAACTTCAGTTACTGTGGTAAGTTTTATTTGAAAGCGCGAAAATTCCCCGGATTTTCTATGCATGAATGCAATGCACACTTTGGTGTTCTCTCATTTTATAGCCTCTAAACCTGGGATATTACAGCCTCTCCCCCTTAAACTGAACTTCGTCCCGAAGTTCGAACGCTCTCATGTTTCGGAAGGTGAACTGACTTGAACAGATCACAATCCTTCAAACTCCATAATGATCTTAGTAGATATAATTGAATATATCTCTTGTCCAGATCCTTCCTGGAGTCTTCTGATATCTGGCACTGATACTTTCTTCAATTCTATGTTTTCTTCCAATATTCTAAGCTTAAAGTCTTGCTATCCAAAGATTCTTGGATTAGGACATCTTCTTATGCTAATGGACTTTACTAATGGTTGTGGTGACATCTTCCTATTTGGGTACTCAAAGCTTGGTTCTACCAGCTGCGGTAATCCAGCTGCGGTGCCCAAACCTTAAGTCTAAAGGATTGGTTTAAAGTAAGGTATTGTTTTTCCCTTACTACCATAACGAATGTAATGGTACTTCGTAAGGTATTTATAATAGGCATGGTCCTGGTTGTTTAGTCCTACGAATGGATTAGACTCATTTAGTCCATCCAATCATGGCTTCTAGTTCATACTAGTTATCTTCCTTTTGGTTTCTTTAGGTTCCATGAAAGGAATCTTTCTAATAGGCTTATGTTTTGGTATGGTCAAACCCTTCGGTCTTTTGTTTTCTTAGGCTTTGATTGTCCTCCGACATCTACTTCATCCAACTTCCTTATCTTAGAGTTACTTGAGCTCTTCTACTTCTGAGTAATTATTAATTACCCACTCAAGTTAGGGTCTAACCCTTACTTCTTCGAGATATAAACCTCGGCTTCTGGTCTGACAACCTCCTGAGAGTACTATTATATGGATACTTCCACCAATCTTATGAAAATAGGATCGGACTTCCTCTCAGTTCAGACCTTCTTCTTCGTCTTTCATACTCCAAATCATATCTTAATACTTCTCCTTCAATCTTCCTCTCCCCCTTGGAGTTTACTAATGATCTTCAAACTCCATTTCTTCTAATCATTAAACTCCAAGGTAGAAGATTGGTTTAAGTCTGGTTTATATTTTGTACCTTTCTAAAGTCTCACGAAGAATTCTTTGTGGTGTATCCACACAGTTGTGGGTATCCGATGTGAATCCTCCGACTAAATATTTATTAGCTACGGAATACCAGCTACGGAATCCCTCTTTCCTTTAGAGTGAAAGAACGATTAAGCTGTGGACTATTTGTTACCAGCTGCAGACTATCTAACACAAGATGTGGCTTATTGGATACCAGCTGTGGCTATGTTATGGTTCTAGTCCACATCTACCTACCAGTTGTGGCTACTTTTATAGTTTTAGTTAAGATATACCTCACTTCACCTACTTTCTCTTCATGATTATCCTATATCAGCTGCGGTCTGATGATACCAGCTGCGACTTCACTTGTCTATTTTCCTTCTTCTAAGGTTTGTTTTGCAAGATAACCACTTGTTGACACTATGAAAATAGTATTGTAAGTGACTTCACTTGCATTCCCTTCTTTCATAATGAATATGGCTCCACTTCTACTGCTCCATATTCACTATTTTCTCACTTTCATGGTACTTCCATGTTGAAGTACTCCTTGATTAAGGATAGAAATGAGTTTGGATTGGTCCTTCCTTTAGAGTATTGTGGTTGCTTCCCACAATTTGACTTCTTTCTTCCAGTGAACCTTCATCTTGTCTTCCAAAATCTTCAGAATTCGTCACTTCCTCACACGAATACCTTTACCCTCTAGACCTATAACATCAAGTAAGAGCTTGATATTGCAACATGCATTTGCATATCAAAGTCAAACTTCATGTATGGATCTAGTCAAACAATGAAAATCCAATAAAATTCAAGAAAATCCAGCTTTGTGCTTATAATACACATCCTTATATGCCCGAATATAATAGTTGGGTAAGACATCCCTAAACATCAGGCTCAGATGTGTAGTATATAACACCACATAAGATAGGTTTAAGTTGTGATACTTAGCACAAATACGTGAATTTCTACTATTTGTCTCAACATTTATCTTAATTGCACATTTGCAATGAGACAAACTTGAAACAAAATGGCTTGGGATAGTTGAAGTTAACCTAGTTTTCTTTGGAAGTACTAACAAAATAGGATACCATATATATGTGATATTGAGGACTACTTCCTATAATACAATTAGTTCTAACATGTCTACTCTAAACACATGATTGTTTAGAATATACCACCTATAACTCTAGGATTTCTCTATGTGATATGCTCTAAATAAGCCTTCTTTAAATTAAGGACTATGGTTCTAACATACTTAGTACCGTTATTAGGATTTTAAGGCCTAAGCTTTCGAACTATTCCTTAAATCCTACTCCTTATCATACTTTTGTTATCGTACTTATGATGTTCTACTCTATCACATCATGACTCTCAATTGAATCATATATGATTACCAACTTTACCATGAAAAGTAGACTTATATGATTCCTATCACTCTTCCTTACCTCCTATGATTGACTCATCATAGGTATATACTACCTTATATAACTTATTTACAACACTTAATACCAGTCATTTGGTATTTTAAATGACTTTTACTTAACCATAACAAACATTGGTATACTTCTTCCAATAGGATATCTTCCTTATGGTTGTATCCTCTCTTTGGACTACCATGTATTGTATACCAACTGTGATCTACTACCACCCATTATCTTAAGCTCCAATGGTGTTCTAATTATTTGGAATGAAGCAAGATAACTAATCAACTATACTTAAGAAAGATAGATAAGAAAATTTGACTCAAGTGTGTCAGGATTATTCTCAAGTGAATACCCATCTCAAGTCAAAAGAATAGTTGGTTTAGCATAGTTGTCTTAGCTAACAACTTCCTATAGACACTACCAAACCTATAGGTCTCCTTTAAAGGGTTTTAATCCTAGGGTCAAAGCATTTGCTCTGATACCAGCTGTGGTGACCCAGCGTACCACTGCATGGTGTAGTACACAAGTCGTTGACATAACACAAGTGAAACACCGTTCCACTCATATTACATCCCTCAGAGTGGTACAACAGAAACATATGCGAGTCCAAGGTATGTCTATAGAAGGATACACAAGTGTTTACAGAAGATCAACACAGCCTCCTACTTTACAGTGAGGTAAAACTTCAAATAAAGCTCCAGAAGAACGACTCGTCATCTAACTTATTGCTAACACTATCTCCAGAGATACTGGGCTTGCTATAGAATTCTAGCTACTTAGGTGCTAAGATTAGGGAAAGGCTCCCTTCTATTACTAGTCTAAGTTTCCACTTAAGTTGCTGCAGCAGTTGACTTCATTGACTTCTTTGCTTGGATTCTCCATCTTGTTGCAGTTGACTCCTTTGTCTTCGAGTTCCACGGTAGTTCATCCTCCGGCCTCCATAGCTAAGCAGGGGATTTAAGAGTGGGATGAGTACGAGCGTACTCAGCAAGTTCATATTAGGGAAATAGGTGTATCATGCACTAGCTACAGCCACAGACCAGAAAGTCATAGGCAAATGCAAGTTTTCATAAACATTTCTTCAAAAGGTTTATTTTATTCTGAAAACTATGCCCGTCAGTCTTCACATGTTGACTAGAACTTCATGGAGTTCCTTTCTGCCGCGTTCGCAGTTCCCTTCCCGAACAGGAGTGACAATACAATTCGGTATCTCCAGAGGTGCGTTACTTTTCCCATAAGAGAACTTAACCTTGTTGCCAACCGGGCGATCGTTCCCGTTCACACTTCCTTTGGTGTGAGGTCAGGTATAAGAACCAAGCCCACACCGCCTTCTCCGCGACCCTGCAAACCCACCCTTTTGTCCATCCGTACACCCCCGGTAGACATCTCCCGATCATACGGCTTTACCCACGGTGTACGTCGGACAATCCTTCATAGACGGTAGAGCCTCTCATCCAAACGTCCGGATGGGGATTTTAAAGGCTATCCCAACCTACGGCAGTGCCTCCAACACCCCGCCAGGCTCTATCAAGTCCGTTGGCGTGAGGGAAAAGATACACTGGCTTCCCAGAGCCATTATAGATCTTATGGTCAACGCGATATGTACGGCGCTAGAATCACTGGACGGCATTGGTACTTAGTCCTAGATGAATAGTACCCTTGCAATGGAACCTCCACCAATCATCACATACCATGGTTCCATTGCCCACCACATAGTCATATTCATAATTGTAAAATAATATTTGCTTTTCAATGCAGGAGTGATAAGTATAGTACTTTGCATATAATTTGATAGAAATAATCAAATGACATGAGCAAGCGATGAACTTGCCTTTCTTGACTGCAAGATTATGCAGGCAAAAGCTTCGATGCGTGAGAACTCCAAATTCTGAAATACCATCATTGTCCGGTAAGGACAATGTTTAAAGGATTGGCAAAGATGCTATAATGCATAATATGAGATGCAATCGTCCCGAGCGTAACCTAACCTCGATGATTTAGGATGGATGAGTTGTAAAGATTGCTTTAGGGTTGGTTGCACTTTTAGGATGGTTCTCAAACAAGGTTCTTATTAGAGTTGGTGATATGAATAGCATAAGCAAGTAATATGATGCAACATAACAAGCATATATTCAAAGGATAGTAGTGGAATAGTATGTAAAGAACAATTGTCAATTTTATGTTCTATTGGACATGGTTGATGATTATTTATACTATATTTCAAAAGAATAACTTTTGAAGAACATGTTGTTTAAGAAATATTTAGTATTTCAAAGAAGGATTAGGGCTTCTAAGGTTTGATTGACATCTGTACTTCAAAAGAATAACTTTTGAAGAACAGGTTAAATAAGGATATGAACTACTATACATAGGAGCTATGTAACTCTAGGGTTTACTATTGGGTTCATTTAATTTCACTAATAGGAACTAGTTGGTTCTTAACTTGGAATGGGTTTATATGTAGCAAATATTGGTAGGGTTATTATTATGGTTTCCCATATACATCATATCAAAGGATGGTTATTAAGATGGTTCCATAGGTTTGTTATTAGGTTTACTATGGTTTCACAACTGCTTCATTAAGTGATCTCTAATTGCTTCTAAACTAAATGGTTTATAATTTCTTTAATAGGGTTTAGTTGGATAGGAGCATGTAATGTGAATTACTACACAAGGTTGATACTAGGGTTCATCATTATAGTTCTACTAGGTTTTGATGGTTGAGATTGATCCTAATGGTATGATCTATAGGATAGTGGTCAATGGTACTAATTCAATAAACAAGTTAGGGTTTATACCTAGGTGGCACTAGTGGATCATATAGGTTTTAAATAGGGACATGAAATGATAATCTCATGTGACTTGGTTTTATGCTAGTGGATCATAAGCATGCATTCAATTGTTGCTTATTCAGGTTCTATATGCATAGATGAATCTTACATGATCACATGTGACACATAACTAGGGTTTTAGAATTACTACTAAAGTGGAATGATCACAAGGTTAAATTTTTAGGGTTTTTAGAATTGAAACTATTTGAGATGAGCACATGAAATAATGGAATCCAGATTCTAACTTATATTGAAATTAGGGTTTCTAAATTATGATACAATTCTTAAAATAATAGTTGGTACTAGAATTAATGTGATTAAGTAATTTTAACAAAATTAATATTAGCCTTAGCATTTAATTATTTCAAAAGGTTTAGAAATTAAGACATATATTATTAGGGTTTAATTTCCAGAGTTAGGGTTTTATAATTATGATTAGGTTTTAGAAATAATAATGGGCTAATTAAAAATGTTTGAGTTCACAATATTTAAGTTACCAAATTAATATTGGTTTTTAATATTTTCTTGATTTATTATTATAGAAATTTAGAATTTTCAAATTAGGGTTTATTAATTACCACTAATAATTAAGTTAATGCAAATATGACAAATAAAATTAATATTAACATTTTACTTAGTTACTGAATAGTTAAAATTTAATTTTTAAACTTAACTATTTATTGAATTCAAATTGTATTTTAAATATTTGAAATGGCATAATTAATAAAGAAGTTAAAAATAAATGAATTTTTATTTTGACACACATTTTTGTTTTATATTTTATTTGAATAGAGTTTATTTTTGTGAGCATTTTGATATATTATTTATATTTTTCTGAGTTGAAATGAATTTTCTATGATTTTGCAAAGTTTCAGCAATTTACTGGTTTTTAAATTAAACAACAAATACTAAACATACCGATTCAGATCTAGCCCTAGACACTGACTGGTGGGGCTTGTGTCCACGTCGGCTGCCACGCAAGCAAGGACCGGTCAAAGTTGACTAGGACCTTTGACCTCACCGGCGGTTAAACGCCGGCGGTCAGCAGATGGTGGCGCCGCCGATTTACGGCCTCCCGGGATGCGCGGCTAGGCTCTATCGAACGAGTACAACGAGACGAAGCGACTGGTGGTGTTGGTTTGGCAAGGGGATCACCGGAGCTTCGCCGGCGATGGGTACTGCGGCGGTGCTACTCCGGCCAACATGCGAATTAGGGCTACAGGCGATGCCAGGAAGCGAGAGTAGGTGCGATAGACGCGTATGCTCACCCTGAAGCTCAAGGTGTGGTCGGCTCCGGCGATGGTCGACGGAGACGACGGCGATTGGAGCTTTCCCGGCGATGTGCTGCAGAAGGGGACGAGGAAATTGATCCTCCACACGGCTCCCCTGGATGCTGGGCTCCTCCCAGATGCTCCTTGAGTCCAGGCGCTCCTCCTGGACCACGCGCCGGAGGCTGGGGTGGCCTCCTCCGTCGGCTTCGTCTTCGACTCCGGCGACAGAGAGTGGTGAGAGAGATAGAGGGTGTCTGAGAAGAAATGGAGTGGTGGAGGTGAACAAGGAGTGCACGGCGATGTCCTCCACCTATTTATAGGCCAAGGGAAGCCCTGTGGCCTCGACACGGTGACGGCCATGGTCGGAGAGGTGGCGGTCTCTGGAAGCTTCTAGCTGGCAAGGATGTTCTCGTCCGCGGATAAGCTCGGACGCAAATTGAGTTGGGCGCGGTTCTGAGAGTTCTGGCGACGTCCGGGCATGCTTATCGACGACGAGGTCGTGGCCTACTGGCTCCGCCGCGCTGTCGAGCTCGGAGACGACGACGGTGAAGTCATTTCTCCACGCACGATTCTTAAAGCAAGCGAAACGGTATTTGGTTTGGGCTGGGTTGCTACTGGGCTGACTGTTGGGCTGCTGCGGTGGGCTGCTGCGGCCAGGTCTGGTAAGTTTCCCTCTCTTTTCCTTTTTCAAATTCTGTTTTATATTTTCTGTTTTCTATTTTGTTGTTTGAATTCAAATTTGAATTCTGTTTTGTTTTGCAGGTTCTAAAATATTTGAAAATCAATACAATTTGATAGTGATGCTCACTACACAGTTTTGTTGTTTTAAACAAATAGTTAGTTTAGGATTTAATTGATATCTTGTGAGGCTTGAGTAAAATAGAAATTGTTTAGGTATTTATTTCAATTCCCTTTTTAATTTAGGAAACAAATATATTTAAATGATTTAAAATTTAGAACATGTGCATGATGAACATATTATTAGTTTTAACTAATGTGCTTAACAATATTGATTGTTCACATATATTTAATTATGGCTAGAGTTTAAAGTAATTGTTAATGAGGATGGAATTGGTTTATGATTTTATGTGGATGATGATTTCTTAGGGTTTCAGAAGATGGTTTGGATAAACTCTATATTTAATAATCTTGCTTAGCAACTTTTATCTTGAATTATTTAAGCTAAATCCTATGCTCACCAAATTCAATTAACTTGCTAATGTGATTCTATTTTATAAACTACTATTTCACTTGGTTCATAAAGCACATTCCTAAGGGAACATAATATAATTGGATATTGGTTTCACTCTACTCACTTAAATAGCATTTGAGCTTAGGTATAACTAGCTTGGTTTGTACTTGTGATCTATGATACACAAGTTAGGACTTATTATTTAATGTGGAGTGGATCCCATATGAAATGGTTTAGGGTTTTTCATAAGCTTCATTGAATTGAAATATAAATAGGCATGAGGTATGGCAGGGTTCTACTCAAGAGATGATGATATGATCCTATAAATATATGGTTTGCCTAGGATTACTACCTTGGTATCTTCTGTAGCTTGTTCTTTAGGAAATCTGATAAACCTGCATCTTGTGGCATGCCTCCACCTCCTAGCTTCTTCATCTTGATCCTAGCTAATTTATATGGAGTGGCTCTATGTGTTTGCTCACATGTATCATGCTACAAGATGAGCAAAGGGATGAAGGATGTGGCTCTATTTATAGGCTTGGGCAAGCTCTAGTATCATGACACATAGGTGGGTGACTCTTGTTTTGGTTTCATGAGTAAGGTGCTTGGGTGTCATGCCCTCATCCATAGCAATCCTTTGAGCATGAGGTGGCATAGCTTGGAAAGCAAGTCATGTAGATATTTTCATCCTATGTGGCAAGATCATTATCTTCTCATATGAATTATATTTAGATAGCCAAGTGGCATTTGTTACTAAATATCTTGTGGATGGTTTTATTATTGTGGATGAGTCACTATATCATATTTGATTGGATTTATATTATAATATTGGTCAAAAAGTCAAGGTTGAAGGTTATTCCTCAATTTTGAATAGTTGGTGTTTGATTTCACCAAGGCATGATCATATGAGTTTCAAAATACTCATGAGTAGTTTTATTCAAATAGTTTGAACTATAACTTGTAATGTAAATGGATTCAGTTTTATGATATTCCATATATTTAATAAGTTATGATTTAAATAAGAATGTGTGACCTTTATGCACTTTAGACCCTGTGATTTACATTATCTATTAATAAGTTTAGAATTGAATTATATTACACACAAAATTAGTTGAAGATACACCATGAGAATCATGGTAGAAACATTTATTTAGTAAAAGACATGGAAAAGATAAGTAAAGAATAGTTTCTTAATTATTCATGTGTTGTTGTAAGGAATGTCATGTTGAGATCTTTTATAGAATCTTATAGTTGACCCTTACTTAAGGTGTTGTTTGTTGTAGAACTAATTCCATTTGATCTAGCTCATAGATCAAATCATCTCTACCCAAAACAGGGTTTTAGTAAAGATCACAGTGAAGTTTATAGCGCTTGACTTGATGATCTACTTCAATTCCAGCAAGTCAAGTGAAACTTCAGTTACTGTGGTAAGTTTTATTTGAAAGCGAAAATTCCCCGGATTTTCTATGCATGAATGCAATGCACACTTTGGTGTTCTCTCATTTTATAGCCTCTAAACCTGGGATATTACAATGTCTAAGGATGTAGTTGTTGATTACATTACGCACCATACTTAATGCAATTGTCTGTTGCTTTGCAACTTAATACTGGAGGGGGTTCGGATGATAACCTGAAGGTGGACTTTTTAGGCATAGATGCAGTTGGATGGCGGTCTATGTACTTTGTCGTAATGCCCGGATTAAATCTCACTATATTTATCATATCATGTATATGCATTGTTATGCCTTTCTCTATTTGTCAATTGCCCGACTGTAATTTGTTCACCCAACATGCTTTTATCTTATGGGAGAGACACCTCTAGTGAACTGTGGACCCCGGTCCTATTCTTTACATAGCATACAATCTACTGCAATTGTGTTTTACTGTTTTCTTTGCAAACATCTTCCACTGATACGTTTAATCCTTTGTTACAACAAGCCGGTGAGATTGACAACCTCAACGTTGGGACAAAGTACTTGGGTTGTGTTGTGCAGGTTCCGCGTTGGCGCCCTGGTGTTGCGCCGCATCACATTTCGCGACCATCAACCTTCAACGTGCTTCTTGGCTCCTCCTGGTTCGATTAAACCTTGGTTTCTTTCTGAGGGAAAACTTGCTACCGTGCGCATCATACCTTCCTCTTGGGGTTCCCAACGAACGTGTGAGTTACACGCCATCAAGCTCTTTTCGGCGCCGTTGCGGGGAGATCAAGACACGCTGCAAGGGGAGTCTCCACTTCTCAATCTCTTTACTTTGTTTTTGTCTTGCTTTATTTTATTTACTACTTTGTTTGCTGCACTAAATCAAAATACAAAAAAATTAGTTGCTAGTTTTACTTTATTTACTGTCTTGCTCTCTATATCAAAAACACAAAAAATTAGTTACTTGCATTTACTTCATCTAGTTTGTTTTATTTACCGTTGCTAAAATGAATACTCCTGAAAATACTAAGTTGTGTGACTTCACAAATGCAAATAATAATGATTTCCTATGCACACCTATTGCTCCACCTGCTACTACAGCAGAATTCTTTGAAATTAAACCTGCTTTACTAAATCTTGTCATGAGAGATCAATTTTCTGGTGTTAGTTCTGATGATGCTGCTGCCCATCTCAATAATTTTGTTGAACTTTGTGAAATGCAAAAGTATAAAGATGTAGATGGTGATATTATTAAATTGAAAGTGTTTCCTTTCTCATTAAGAGGAAGAGCTAAAGATTGGTTGCTATCTTTGCCTAAGAATAGTATTGATTCATGGACTAAATGCAAGGATGCTTTTATTGGTAGATATTATCCTCCCGCTAAAATTATATCTTTGAGAAGTAGCATAATGAATTTTAAACAATTAGATACTGAACATGTTGCTCAAGCATGGGAGAGAATGAAAACTTTGGTAAAGAATTGCCCAACCCATGGACTGACTACTTGGATGATCATCCAAACCTTCTATGCAGGACTAAATTTTTCTTCGCGGAATTTATTGGATTCAGCTGCTGGAGGTACCTTTATGTCCATCACATTGGGGGCGGCTACAAAACTTCTTGATGATATGATGATAAATTACTCTGAATGGCACACGGAAAGAGCTCCACAAGGTAAGAAGGTAAATTCTTGAAGAAACCTCTTCCTTGAGTGATAAGATTGATGTGATTATGTCTATGCTTGTGAATGGTAGATCTAATGTTGATCCAAATAATGTTCCTTTAGCTTCATTGGTTGCTCAAGAAGAAAATGTTGATGTGAATTTCATTAAAAATAATAATTTCAACAACAATGCTTATAGGAACAACTCTGGTAATAACTATAGGCCATATCCTTCTGCTAATGGTAATGGTTATGGTAATTCTTATGGGAATTCTTACAACAATAATAGGAATGTACCCTCTGGTCTTGAAGCCATGCTTAAAGAATTTATTAGTACACAAACTGCTTTTAACAAATCTGTTGAGGAAAATCTTGATAAAATTGATACTATTGCTTCTAGAGTTGATAGACTTGCCTCTGATGTTAATCTTTTAAAATTGAAAGTTATGCCCAATAATGATATTGATAATAAGATTACTACTACAGCAAATGCCATCCAAGTTAGAATTAATGAGAATATAAGATTAATGGCTTTTGCGTGCTAGGTGGGATAGAGAAGAAAATGAAAAACTAGCTAAAGAGAATAATGTAGCTAAAGTTTGGACTATTACCACCACTAGTAATGCTAATTCTTCACATGTTGCTGCACCTCCTACTATCAATGGTAATATAATTGGTGTTGGCAATGTTTCTACTCCTAGTGCAAAGCGAACAAAACTGCCTGAAATTGCTAAAACTGCTGAAACTGCTTGTGATAAAACTGCTGAAATTTTTTCCAACCTTGGGAACAATGATCCCATTGCTGTAGCTCATAATGATTTAGATTTTGATGATTGCCACATCTCTGAAGTTATAAAGTTCTTACAAAAACTTGCTAAAAGTCCTAATGCTAGTGCTATAAATTTAGCCTTTACAAAGCATATTACAAATGCTCTCATAAAAGCTAGAGAAGAGAAACTAAAACTTGAAACTTCTATTCCTAGAAAGTTAGAAGATGGTTGGGAGCCCATCATTAAAATGAAATTCAATGACTTTGAATGTAATGCTCTATGTGATCTTGGTGCAAGTATTTCTGTTATGCCTAAAAAGATTTATGATATGCTTGACTTGCCACCATTGAAGAATTGTTATTTGGATGTTAATCTTGCCGATAATGTTAAAAAGAAACCTTTGGGGAGGATTGATAATGTGCATATTACGGTTAACAATAACCTTGTCCCCGTTGATTTTGTTGTCTTGGATATCGAATGCAATGCATCTTGTCCAATTGTGTTGGGAAGACCTTTTCTTCGAACTGTTGGTGCTATGAGGGAAGGTAATATTAAATATCAATTTCCTCTTAAGAAAGGTATGGAACACTTCCCTAGAAAGAGAATGAAGTTGCCTTTTGATTCTATTATTAGAACAAGCTATGATGTTGATGCTTCTACTCTCGATGTTACTTGATTTGCACTTTCTTCGCCTAGCTGAAAGGCGTTAAAGAAAAGCGCTTATGGGAGACAACCCATGTTTTTACCTACAGCAATTTTTTGTTTTGTTGAGTCTTGGAAGTTGTTTACTACTGTAGCAACCTCTCCTTATCATGTTTTTGTGCCAAGTAAAGTTTCTATGTCAAAGTTGATGTTATATTTGGGATCGCTGCGCAGAAACAGCATTGCTGTCTGTCACGAATCTGGGCACAGTTCTCTGCAGAAAATTCGAAAAAATCTGCCAATTTACGAGCGTGATCCTCAGATATGTACGCAACTTTCATTAGTTTTGAGTTTTTCCATTTGAGCAAGTCTGGTGCCATCTCTAAATTCGTCTTTACGGACTGTTCTGTTTTTGACAGATTCTGCCTTTTATTTCGCATTGCCTCTTTTGCTATGTTGGATTTATTTCTTTGATCCATTAATGTCCAGTAGCATTATGCAATGTCCAGAAGTGAAAATAATGATTGTGTCACCTCTGAATGTGTGAATTATTAATTGTGCACTAACCCTCTAATGAGTTTGCTTGAAGTTTGGTGTGAAGGAAGTTTTCAAGGGTCAAGAGAGGAGAATGATATACTATGATCAAGAGGAGTGAAAGCTCTAAGCTTGGGGATGTCCCCGTGGTTCACCCCTGCATATTTTAAGAAGACTCAAGCGTCTAAGCTTGGGGATGCCCAAGGCATCCCCTTCTTCATCGACACATCATCAGGTTCCTCCCCTGAAACTATATTTTTATTCAATCACATCTTGTGTTCTTTACTTGGAGCGTCGGTTTGTTTTTGTTTTTGTTTTTGTTTGAATAAAATGGATCCTAGCATTCACTTTGTGGGAGAGAGACACGCTCCGCTGTTGCATATGGACACATGTGTCCTTAGGCTTTACTCATAATGTTCAAGGCGAAGTTTCTTCTTCGTTAAATTGTTATATGGTTGGAATTGGAAAATGCTACATGTAGTAATTCTAAAATGTCTTGGATAATGTGATACTTGGCAATTGTTGTGCTCATGTTTAAGCTCTTGCATCATATGCTTTGCACCCATTAATGAAGAAATACATAGAGCTTGCTAAAATTTGATTTGCATATTTGGTTTCTCTAAGGTCTAGATAATATCTAGTATTGAGTTTTGAACAACAAGGAAGACAGTGTAGAGTCTTATAATGTTTACAATATGTCTTTTATGTGAGTTTTGCTGCACTTGTTCATCCTTGAGTTTGCTTCAAATAACCTTGCTAGCCTAAACCTTGTATCGAGAGGGAATACTTCTCATGCATCCAAAATCCTTGAGCCAACTACTATGCCATTTGTGTCCACCATACCTACCTACTACATGGTATTTCTCCGCCATTCCAAAGTAAATTGCTTGAGTGCTACCTTTAAAATTCCATCATTTACCTTTGCAATATATAGCTCATGGGACAAAATAGCCTTAAAAACTATCGTAGTATTGAATATGTACTTATGCACTTTATATTTTATTAAGTTGCTTGTTGTGCGATAACCATGCTTCTGGGGAACGCCATCAACTATTGTTGAATATCATGTGAGTTGCTATGCATGTCCGTCTTGTCTGAAGGATCTATCATTTTAGTGGTTGGAGCATGCAAAATTGTTAGAGAAGAACATTGGGCCGCTAACTAAAGCCATGAATCATGGTTGAAGTTTCAGTTTTGGACATATATCCTCAATCTCATATGAGAATAATAATTGTTGCTACATGCTTATGCATTTAAGAGGAGTCCATTATCTGTTGTCCATGTTGTCCCGGTATGGATGTCTAAGTTGAGAATAATCAAAAGCGAGAAATCCAAAATGCGAGCTTTCTCCTTAGACCTTTGTACAGGCGGCATGGAGGTACTGATACGTCCAAAACGTATCTACTTTCCCGAACACTTTTGCTATTGTTTTGCCTCTAATTTGTGTATTTTGGATACAACTAACACGGACTAACGCTGTTTTCAGCAGAATTGCTCTGGTGTCTCGTTTTTGTGCAGAAATCCAACTTTCGGGAAAATCCTCGGAATTTCTTCAGATGGCCCTATTTTACCAAAATATTGACGGAGCCAGAAGGGCGAAGGAGGTGGAGGCCCGAGGGCCCCACACCATAAGGCGCGCGGCCCAGGGGGCCCGCGCGCCCTATGGTGTGGCCCCCTCGGCCGGCCTCCGACGCCCCCTTTGGACTACTTATCGGGTTCGACCTAAAAACGCACGGGGAGAAGTCATCGCCAGAAACCCT
The DNA here is from genome assembly GCA_030979885.1 of Lolium multiflorum. Lineage (NCBI taxonomy): Eukaryota > Viridiplantae > Streptophyta > Magnoliopsida > Poales > Poaceae > Lolium > Lolium multiflorum. The sequence goes on from CM061753.1 coordinate 307,198,956, forward strand.
CCAGAGAGCCGCCACATCACGAAACTCCGTCGCGGGAGCAGAAGTCTCCGTTCCGGCACTCCGCCGACGGGAATTGGAGGAGATCTTCACCGCCATCACCGCCAACGCCTCTCCATCAACCAGCAATGTTTCCCCCATCCATGTGTGAGTAATTCCCCCGCTGAAGGGGATGGTAGGGATTGGATGAGATTGGTCATGTAATAGTCATAAGATTGTTAGGGCATAGTGCCTAGTATCCGTAGATGTCACTTTTATGATATTGTTGCAACTTGTTATGCTTAATGCTTGTCACTAGGGCCCGAGTGCCATGATCTCAGATCTGAACATGTTATTGATTCATGAAGATATTCGTTGTTTATGATCTTACCTATAAGTTGTATACACATATCGCTGTCCGGAACCAATGGCCCCGAAGTGACAAGAATCGGGACAACCGGAGGGGATGGTAGTGATGTGAGGATCACATGTGTTCACGGAGTGTTAATGCTTTGCTCCGGTACTCTATTAAAAGGAGTACCTTAATATCCAGTAGTTTCCCTAGAGGCCCGGCTGCCACCGGCTGGTAGGACGAAGATGTTGTGCAAGTTTCTCATTGCGAGCACGTACGACTAAATATGGAACACATGCCTATTGATTGATTAGTACTTGGATACCGTTTTATTATTATCTGCAAATGCCCATGCTTTGATTGTTACATGAGTTTCTCTCATCCATGCAACGCCCGTTAAATCCGTCCCTGTGCCTACAGTATTTTAATCCTGCTGTTTACTATAATCACTACTGCTGTCTTTATTTCACCGCTGCTATTATTTCACTATTTCCACTACCATAGAACTGTTACTACTGATAAACTCTTGCGAGCAAGTCTGTTTCCAGGTGCAGCTGAATTGACAACTCGCTGTTAAGGCTTACAAGTATTCTTTGTCTCCCCTTGTGTCGAATCAATAAATTGGGTAATACTTCCCTCGAAGACTGTTGCGATCCCCTATACTTGTGGGTCATCAAGACTATTTTCTGGCGCCGTTGCCGGGGAGCATAGCTTTATTTGGAAGTTCACTTGGATTGATATTGTTCGCTGCAAATTCTCCATTATGGGTAAACCTCGCGATACTAAGATCGCCATATTACCATCCACTACAAGAAAAGGTACAACTCTGAGTACCTCTGCTGCTCTTGATTCACCATCTGTGATTGATAAACTTGTTTCACCGCCACATGCTTCGCGTGCTGGTACTTCTGCTGAATCTGAAAATTCTCATAATATTGATAATGTTTCTGCTGTGCTTGATGATAGTGGTTCATTGGGATCTTTTCTAGATGCTACAATTGCTAAGTCTAGACAAATTGAAAATACTGAAACTCCTAATGCTGCTACACCTGTTAATTCACCTGAGTCTGTTGAATATTCTAGTGATGATCTTGATGAAGATTATGTAGAGCTTGATGATGATTTTATTGAAAAATGCAATGCTACTACTGATGCAAGAAAAATTAAAAAGTTGCTTGCAGAACATGCTGTTAGATATAAACTATCTCCTGATCCTAAATTTGCCACATCTCCTATAAACATTAGGGATAAAGATTATGATTTTTCTCTTGATCTATCTCATATAGCTATTGTTGAGAAAACACCCTTTTGTGGTACTGAAAAAGAAAGTGCTGTTGAACACATGACTGAGTTATCTACTCTTAGTGGCTTGTTTTCTGATGATATTAAGATGCGTACTTATTTTGTCGCTAAAATTTTTCCTTTCTCATTAAAGGATGATGCTAAAACTTGGTATAATAATTTGCCTCCTGGTTCTATTAAAAGTCCAAAAGAATTGCTTGATGTTTTCTTCCGCAAATACTTTCCTGCTAGTGCTCAACATGCTGCTTTGCAGAGAATTTATAATTTTGACCAGGAAGATGGAGAGAAATTGCCTGAGGCTTGGGCGAGATTCTCTTATTAGAGCTCAGCCTGACCATGATTTGGAAAAGCATGATTTACTTGATATATTTTATAGTGGACTAACTATTGAGTCTAGGGCATACCTGGATAGTTGTGCTGGTTGTGTTTTCAGGAAAAGAACTCCAGACGACGCTGAAGAATTATTGGCTAAAATAGGCCGGAATCATGATGATTGGTCTACACCTGAACCAACCCCGACACCGATAGTGAAGAAGAGGGGTATGATTAAATTGAATGATGAAGATATGAGGGAAGCCAAGAAGTCTCTTAAGGAGAAGGGTATTAAACCTGAAGATGTGAAGAATTTACCTCCTATAGAAGATATATGTGAGACAATTCCCCCTTCATCCATGATTGAGGTACACTCGCTTCAACACTTTACTAGGGAAGATATTCCGTATTCAAAATCTCCTGCTCAATGCTTAGATGAATTTGATAATTATATTGTTAAGCAAGAAAACTTTAATATGCGAGTAGAGAATCATTTAATGGAAAATTCCCGAGCTATTAGTGAATTGCATGGTATTGTGGAGAGAACCTCCAATGATGTTAAGATACTTGTTAAACATTTTCAAATGGTTCAAACTCAAATTGATCAACTTACTAAAGTGCAAAATGACTTGTTGGGAAATAATTCTAAAGAAAAACATGCTTGTGAGGTAACAACTAGAGGTGGTGCTTCTACCCAGGATCCTCTATATCCTGAAGGGCATCCCAAAAGAGTTGAACAAGATTCTCAACTAATTAAAACTAGTGCTCCATCTAAGAAAAAGAAAAAGAAACATAAGAATGTTGTAGAATCCTCTGAACCTGTTAATGATCCTAATAGTATTTCTATTTCTGATGCTGAAACTGAAAGTGGTAATGAACATGAGGAAGATAATGATAAGAATGATACTCCTGATAAAGAAGAAATTGAAAAGGAACCTGAAAAGCCTGCTAAAAATAAAAAGTACACTAAAGAAGACTTTATTACTGAGAAGCATGGTAATGAAAGAGAACCTTGGGTTCAAAAGCAAATGCCTTTTCCTGCTAAGAAACTAAAATCAAAGGAGGAGGAACATTATAATAAATTTTGTGATTGGATGAAACCTTTATTTTTGCAAATTCCTTTGACTGATGCTATTAAATTGCCTCCTTATTCAAAGTATATGAAAGATATTGTTACTAACAAAAGGAAAGTCCCCAATGAGGAAATTTCTACTATGCTCGCTAATTACTCCTTCAATGGTAAGATTCCAAAGAAGCTTGGAGACCCAGGTATACCGACTATTCCTTGTTCCATCAAGAATAATTATGTTAGAACTGCTCTATGTGATTTGGGAGCAGGTGTGAGTGTGATGCCTTTTTCTCTTTATAAGAGACTTGATTTAGATAAATTGATACCTACTGATATATCTTTGCAAATGGCTGATAAATCTACTGCTATTCCTGTTGGTTTATGTGAAAATGTTCCTGTTCAAGTTACTCAGCATTGCTTGATATTAACTGATTTCGTTGTGTTGGAAATGCCTGAAGATGATAATATGTCCATTATTCTTGGAAGACCCTTTCTTAATACTGCAGGGGCTGTTATTGATTGCAATAAAGGCATGGTTACTTTCAATGTTGATGATAAGGAACACACTGTCTATTTTCCCAAGAGGATTGATAAAGTATGTGGAGTCAATACAATTTTTAATGTGAAAACTATCAAAGTGGGATCCATTGATTGTCCTATATATGAGCCTAAAGAAGAATATCAAACTCTTGTGATTGGATCCATATCAATTCAATATAAGGTAACATGATTGATTTGAGGTTTATTTCTTCTTATGTCATATAAAATTTATTTGATAGCAAGACTTGATCAACCTTGTTAACAAGTATATTTTATTGCATAAAAGAGCTAAACAACACTTCTTTCTTTCTCTCTCCCTTCACCTATTTTACTTGCTGTAGCACTTTTATTTTGCAATATGCTTTAGTCATTTAAGATTTTAGAAATCATTTTCCTGCGCAGTAATCATTAATTTAATACCCAGAAATGTGCATTTTTCAAAGTTCTCTAAAAATTACAAAAATTACACCGTTGGTCCTATTTTTCGACGAGGCACCTGGGAGCACCAGAGGATGACCTGTGGGGCACCGGGGTGCCACACCATAGGCGGCGCGGCCAGCAAGGGGGCCGCGCCACCATGTGGTGTGGGCCACCCCTTGCCCCACTTTCTCATCTCTTTCTCCCAGCACCTTCTCTCTCCCGAAAAAGCTCGTACCAAGTTTCTCTCACTCGTGTTTCTGCTCAAGAACTCGCGATTTTTCGATCTCCTTGCTCAGCCCAGATTTCTGTCTGAAATTTGGCACATTTACTCCTTGGTATGTGACTCCTTTGATTGTCCAATTAGAATTTCATTTGGTTGAGTATATCTTGAATATTTTGCTGCTGTAGATAACATGTTTAGTGAGCTTGCATGCTTGTTCTAAGTGGTAGAAACTAGTTTTGATGCATGTGTAGTACTCTAGCAAGTTCCTATAGTAGTTCCCTTCAATTACACACCTTGAAATCAAATTTTATAATGATTGTTGAAAATTTCAGAAGGGGAAGATGAAGAAATTCAAGTTTGGAGAGTTGTTCAAGAAAGCAACAACCAGCACCGGTAGGCCCTCAAGGGCGTCTACTCAAATTAGGCGATCCTACAATGAGGATGTCATCGCGCCTAGCTTCGCGCCCGAGGAGGACCATGGGGCTCCTAATGCTTCATCCTTCCCTTGTTATGAGTTTCTGACCAATGCAGGGATATTGGATGACTTCTTCACCCTCGTCAACAGGGCAGGCCTAGCCACCTACGTGGGAGACGAGAGGGGACAATATTACAGGCTCACCAAAATTTTCGTTGAGAGCTTCAAGTTCCACAACACGGAATATGAGCCGACAGTCGCATTCAAGATTTATGATATTCCTGTTACCATGAAATTGGAGGAATTTTGTTTTGCATTGGGTATTGCCCCTGTAGGTACAGCAAGGAGGATTGATGACAACCCCCGGGACTTGTTGGAGCTCTACCGAGGGATCACCGGGGATGATTGCCGCACCATCCAGCGAGGGAAGATAAGAAACATTCAACTCCCCGCTATTAAGTATTTCGCATATTACATTGGTACTAGCATTTTGGGTAGAGAAAATACTAGTAACATCTCTAGCTACCATCTTGCTTTCTTGAATGTTGCACTTACTGGAGAGACACCTTATCATCTTGGTTCTCTTATTGCTCGCCGCCTGTCTAGCAGGGGGCCTATTTTTGGAGGAACTATTGCATCACGCATTCTAACACATCTAGATATTCCTCTTGATTCTAATGATGTACCATTAACCCCTAGGAAGCTAGATATTGCTGCTATGAAGAGCCATCATTTTGTTACTACTAACTCCACTATAGATAATATTGTCTATAAAATGTTGTTTGCTGATGGGAATGAGAAAGAAATCCCTCTTCCCCAGCAGGGTTTGTTTAATATTGACAGGCAATCATGGTCGCTAACAAAGGAGGTGGTGGAGGAACATATGAAGATACAAGAATTCCACCAGCAACATGACTCCGAGAACGCCGAGCCCTCCTACGACTACACCGTCACGTACCCCGACGTTTCCTCCAGCACATACATGGAACCGGGTCGTTCTTCGTCATATTACGAAGACACCACTTCATGGGGACCGTGGGAATGAACTCCACTTAGGCCAAAAGCCTAAGCTTGGGGGAGGTATACCGGCATCACTCATTCTTTGCATATTATGATTGCTGGATACTTGTACATACTTGTTTAGTCTCTAGAGTGGTTTTCTAATGAGAGGGAGATGATATTTGGGGAAGTGCTGTCCAAAAACAGATTCTGTGCTGTTACCAAAAAAATTCGTACGCACAGCCAGAACGTTATTTTGAGTTGCCAATTTTTGAGCAGGTTCCCCAGGTTGTTATCTAACTTTCATTAGTTGAACACTTTTTGGTCTGAGCAATGGAAGATTTTTGTTAAATTCGATTTCTGTACTGCTGTCAGGATTTGGCAGATTTCTGTCATCCTGCTTTTCTGTGTTTCTGTTAGTTTGCATTCTTTTGTTTTCGCTTTGTTTCTTTCCTAAAACACAAAAAGACCAAAAATATTTCTGTTGTTTCTCTTCACCATTTATTTATTTGGTTCCTTGCTCTTAGTTTGCTTTATTTGCTATCATTAGTTTGCTATAAGAAAACCCAAAAAGATTTTGCTTTGTTTGCTTGTTTTCTTTCGTTCGTTTCTAATTCGAAAACACCAAAAATATTTGCTGTTCTTCTTTGGTTTGTAAAGTTTATCATGAGTTCAATGGTCTTCGGTGGCTGGAGCGTGGTTTTCATTTCATATTATCCAAGCTACACAAGTGAAAAGGCAATAATGACGATCTACGACAATCTGATTGTGGTGAGAGGCTGGTATGAACTCTATTTGCTTTCATTTTTGTACATATACTCATCCATATGAGCATGCTTAGTTGGTTCATGTGAGGTATATGTTATTTGAGAAAGTCTAGTAGCTCATGATCTCTCATGTTTAGTTCCAATTTATTAATATGAGTAGCATGTCATGGATGTTTGCTTGCATTGTTTTATTCATAAGTAAGTATGGCATTGTGGTATCCTCCTCTGAATAATTCATTTATATCGACTTGGCACATGCTCACGCATGCATATGACTGAACAAAAAGTCAATTAAGCCTCGATGATTTATATTGCTTCAGAGTTCTTGTATTACTTTTATGCCTCCGTTAATTTATTTTGCCGCAAGCATGATTATGACAGTTACTGCTCTCTTGATTTGTCGCTCCCTAGTCTTTTGCTAGCCTTCACTTGTACTGAGCGGTGACGCCGCTCGTGCTTCCAAACACCTGAAAACCAAGTTGTTCCAAAAGTGTCCACCATAAATACCTATGCATGGCATTTCAAACCATTCCAAGTAAATTCTCATGTGCTACCTTTAAAACCTTCAAAATGCTTCTCAATTTGTGTTAATGTTTCATAGCTCATGAAGAAGTATGTGGTGTTTAGCTTTCAACCTTGTCATTTACTTTTGACGGAGTCTCATATGGACTAGTGGCACATCCGCTTATCCAATAATTTTGCAAAAAGAGCTGGCAACGGGATTCCCAGTCCCAAATTAATTAATTCGAATAGACACTCCTCCATGGTTTGTGATTGTTGGACGGCACCCGAAGGATTCGGTTAGCCATGGCTTGTGTAAGCAAAGGTTGGGGGAGTGTCATCATCATAATAAAACCTAAATAAAAAGGCACTCCTTCATGGTATGTGATTGTTGGCAGGCACCCGAGGATTCGGTTAGCCATGGTTTGTGAAAGAAAGGTTGGAAGGAGTGCCAACCAAAAATAAATAAATGGGAGCCGCTCTTGTGAGTCCGGTTGATGAGGTAGTTAGTGTACCCATTACCATTCGTTGACAACAACAAACACCTCTCAAAATAATTTTACTCCTGCTTTACAAATGAAAAGCTCTAGCGCATGTTAATCCCTGCTTCCCTCTGCGAAGGGTCAATCTTTTACTTTTATGTTGTGTCTCCATTCTTTCTTTGAGCACTATCTTGAGAGCACGACTGTCATTCTTAGTATAATATGCTTGACTCAAAATATGATTGATTGTGGTATAACTTTGATGCTTTTATCTTTGACAATCACTACTTCTAGTCTTTCTATGAACTCAAGAGGTGCCTCGGCATTTATGTTTTGCCGATCAAATACAGGCAAGCGAGATACCACTTTATCATATTCTCTTATGAACATTGCAATCCTGCTTTTATACATGATTCATGGTGCTTATTATTAATTGTTGGTACTTCTCCATGATTGACATAGCTGTTGGATGATCTTATTTGCATGTATCTCATTATGAACTGCTTAAGTATTAGCCATAGCATGAGAATATATACATCATATGAGCAAATGTGTTCGTGAAAGTTCTTTTATCGCTCAGTTGTTAACTGAATTGCTTGAGGACAAGCAATAAGCTAAGCTTGGGGGAGTTGATACGTCCAAAACGTATCTACTTTCCCGAACACTTTTGCTATTGTTTTGCCTCTAATTTGTGTATTTTGGATACAACTAACACGGACTAACGCTGTTTTCAGCAGAATTGCTCTGGTGTCTCGTTTTTGTGCAGAAATCCAACTTTCGGGAAAATCCTCGGAATTTCTTCAGATGGCCCTATTTTACCAAAATATTGACGGAGCCAGAAGGGCGAAGGAGGTGGAGGCCCGAGGGCCCCACACCATAAGGCGGCGCGGCCCGGGGGGGCCGCGCGGCCCTATGGTGTGGCCCCCTCGGCCGACCTCCGACGCCCCTACTTATCGGGTTCGACCTAAAAACGGGGAGAAGTCGACATCGCCGAAACCCTCCAGAGAGCCGCCACATCGCGAAACTCCGTCGCGGGAGCCAGAAGTCTCCGTTCTCCAGGACGGGGAATTGGAGGAGATCTTCACCGCCATCACCGCCAACGCCTCTCCATCAACCAGCAATGTTTCCCCCATCCATGTGTGAGTAATTCCCCCGCTGTAGGCTGAAGGGGATGGTAGGGATTGGATGAGATTGGTCATGTAATAGTCATAAGATTGTTAGGGCATAGTGCCTAGTATCCGTAGATGTCACTTTTATGATATTGTTGCAACTTGTTATGCTTAATGCTTGTCACTAGGGCCCGAGTGCCATGATCTCAGATCTGAACATGTTATTGATTCATGAAGATATTCGTTGTTTATGATCTTACCTATAAGTTGTATACACATATCGCTGTCCGGAACCAATGGCCCCGAAGTGACAAGAATCGGGACAACCGGAGGGGATGGTAGTGATGTGAGGATCACATGTGTTCACGGAGTGTTAATGCTTTGCTCCGGTACTCTATTAAAAGGAGTACCTTAATATCCAGTAGTTTCCCTAGAGGCCCGGCTGCCACCGGCTGGTAGGACAAAGATGTTGTGCAAGTTTCTCATTGCGAGCACGTACGACTAAATATGGAACACATGCCTATTGATTGATTAGTACTTGGATACCGTTTTATTATTATCTGCAAATGCCCATGCTTTGATTGTTACATGAGTTTCTCTCATCCATGCAACGCCCGTTAAATCCGTCCCGTGCCTACAGTATTTTAATCCTGCTGTTTACTATAATCACTACTGCTGTCTTTATTTCACCGCTGCTATTATTTCACTATTTCCACTACCATAGAACTGTTACTACTGATAAACTCTTGCGAGCAAGTCTGTTTCCAGGTGCAGCTGAATTGACAACTCCATTGTTAAGGCTTACAAGTATTCTTTGTCTCCCCTTGTGTCGAATCAATAAATTGGGTAATACTTCCCTCGAAGACTGCGATCCCCTATACTTGTGGGTCATCAAGACTATTTTCTGGCGCCGTTGCCGGGGAGCATAGCTTTATTTGGAAGTTCACTTGGATTGATATTGTTCGCTGCAAATTCTCCATTATGGGTAAACCTCGCGATACTAAGATCGCCATATTACCATCCACTACAAGAAAAGGTACAACTCAGTACCTCTGCTGCTCTTGATTCACCATCTGTGATTGATAAACTTGTTTCACCGCCACATGCTTCGCGTGCTGGTACTTCTGCTGAATCTGAAAATTCTCATAATATTGATAATGTTTCTGCTGTGCTTGATGATAGTGGTTCATTGGGATCTTTTCTAGATGCTACAATTGCTAAGTCTAGACAAATTGAAAATACTGAAACTCCTAATGCTGCTACACCTGTTAATTCACCTGAGTCTGTTGAATATTCTAGTGATGATCTTGATGAAGATTATGTAGAGCTTGATGATGATTTTATTGAAAAATGCAATGCTACTACTGATGCAAGAAAAATTAAAAAGTTGCTTGCAGAACATGCTGTTAGATATAAACTATCTCCCGATCCTAAATTTGCCACATCTCCTATAAACATTAGGGATAAAGATTATGATTTTTCTCTTGATCTATCTCATATAGCTATTGTTGAGAAAACACCCTTTTGTGGTACTGAAAAAGAAAGTGCTGTTGAACACATGACTGAGTTATCTACTCTTAGTGGCTTGTTTTCTGATGATATTAAGATGCGTACTTATTTTGTCGCTAAAATTTTTCCTTTCTCATTAAAGGATGATGCTAAAACTTGGTATAATAATTTGCCTCCTGGTTCTATTAAAAGTCCAAAAGAATTGCTTGATGTTTTCTTCCGCAAATACTTTCCTGCTAGTGCTCAACATGCTGCTTTGCAGAGAATTTATAATTTTGACCAGGAAGATGGAGAGAAATTTGCTTGGGCGAGATTCTGTTCTCTTATTAGAGCTCAGCCTGACCATGATTTGGAAAAGCATGATTTACTTGATATATTTTATAGTGGACTAACTATTGAGTCTAGGGCATACCTGGATAGTTGTGCTGGTTGTGTTTTCAGGAAAAGAACCCAGACGACGCTGAAGAATTATTGGCTAAAATAGGCCGGAATCATGATGATTGGTCTACACCTGAACCAACCCCGACACCGATAGTGAAGAAGAGGGGTATGATTAAATTGAATGATGAAGATATGAGGGAAGCCAAGAAGTCTCTTAAGGAGAAGGGTATTAAACCTGAAGATGTGAAGAATTTACCTCCTATAGAAGATATATGTGAGACAATTCCCCCTTCATCCATGATTGAGGTACACTCGCTTCAACACTTTACTAGGGAAGATATTCCGTATTCAAAATCTCCTGCTCAATGCTTAGATGAATTTGATAATTATATTGTTAAGCAAGAAAACTTTAATATGCGAGTAGAGAATCATTTAATGGAAAATTCCCGAGCTATTAGTGAATTGCATGGTATTGTGGAGAGAACCTCCAATGATGTTAAGATACTTGTTAAACATTTTCAAATGGTTCAAACTCAAATTGATCAACTTACTAAAGTGCAAAATGACTTGTTGGGAAATAATTCTAAAGAAAAACATGCTTGTGAGGTAACAACTAGAGGTGGTGCTTCTACCCAGGATCCTCTATATCCTGAAGGGCATCCCAAAAGAGTTGAACAAGATTCTCAACTAATTAAAACTAGTGCTCCATCTAAGAAAAGAAAAAGAAACATAAGAATGTTGTAGAATCCTCTGAACCTGTTAATGATCCTAATAGTATTTCTATTTCTGATGCTGAAACTGAAAGTGGTAATGAACATGAGGAAGATAATGATAAGAATGATACTCCTGATAAAGAAGAAATTGAAAAGGAACCTGAAAAGCCTGCTAAAAATAAAAAGTACACTAAAGAAGACTTTATTACTGAGAAGCATGGTAATGAAAGAGAACCTTGGGTTCAAAAGCAAATGCCTTTTCCTGCTAAGAAACTAAAATCAAAGGAGGAGGAACATTATAATAAATTTTGTGATTGGATGAAACCTTTATTTTTGCAAATTCCTTTGTGATGCTATTAAATTGCCTCCTTATTCAAAGTATATGAAAGATATTGTTACTAACAAAAGGAAAGTCCCCAATGAGGAAATTTCTACTATGCTCGCTAATTACTCCTTCAATGGTAAGATTCCAAAGAAGCTTGGAGACCCAGGTATACCGACTATTCCTTGTTCCATCAAGAATAATTATGTTAGAACTGCTCTATGTGATTTGGGAGCAGGTGTGAGTGTGATGCCTTTTTCTCTTTATAAGAGACTTGATTTAGATAAATTGATACCTACTGATATATCTTTGCAAATGGCTGATAAATCTACTGCTATTCCTGTTGGTTTATGTGAAAATGTTCCTGTTCAAGTTACTCAGCATTGCTTGATATTAACTGATTTCGTTGTGTTGGAAATGCCTGAAGATGATAATATGTCCATTATTCTTGGAAGACCCTTTCTTAATACTGCAGGGGCTGTTATTGATTGCAATAAAGGCATGGTTACTTTCAATGTTGATGATAAGGAACACACTGTCTATTTTCCCAAGAGGATTGATAAAGTATGTGGAGTCAATACAATTTTTAATGTGAAAACTATCAAAGTGGGATCCATTGATTGTCCTATATATGAGCCTAAAGAAGAATATCAAACTCTTGTGATTGGATCCATATCAATTCAATATAAGGTAACATGATTGATTTGAGGTTTATTTCTTCTTATGTCATATAAAATTTATTTGATAGCAAGACTTGATCAACCTTGTTATTGTTAACCGTAATGTGAACATTATCAATTCTCCCCAAAGATCTCTTTATAGAATTATCAGCAAGATTAACATCCAAATAACAACATTCCAAAGGTGGCAAGTCAAGCATATCATAAAGTTTCTTAGGCATAACAGAAATACTTGCACCAAGATCACATAAAGCATTACAATAAAATTCATTGACTTTCATCTTAATGATGGGCTCCCAACCATCTTCCAACTTCCTAGGGATAGAAGCTTCAAGTTTTAATTTCTCTTCCCTAGCTTTAATGAGAGCATTTGTAATATGTTTTGTAAAGGCTAAGTTTATAGCACTAACATTAGGACTTCTAGCAAGTTTTTGTAAGAACTTAATAATTTCAGAAATATGACAATTATCAAAATCAAAACCATTATGATCTACAACATTCTGAAAAATTTCAGCACTTTTATCACAAATAGTTTCAGCAGTTTCAGGCAGTTTTGCACACTTTGTAGTAGAAGTAGAGACATTGCCAATACCAATTATTTTACCATTGATAGTAGGAGGTTTAGCAACATGTGAAGCATCAACATTACTAGTGGTGGTAATAGTCCAAACTTTAGTTATATTATTCTCTTTAGCAAGTTTTTCTTCTCTTTGTTCTCTTTCCCATCTAGCATGCAATTCAGCCATCATTCTAATATTGTCATTAATTCGAACTTGGATAGCATTTGTTTTAGCAAATGACTTAGTATCTTTAACTTCATCAGGCATAACTTTCAATTTCAAAAGATCAACATCAAGAGCAAGACTATCAACCTTAGAAGCAAGAACATCAATTTTACCAATCTTTTCCTCAACAGATTTGTTAAAAGCAGTTTGTGTACTAATAAATTCTTTAAGCATGACTTCAAGATCAGAGGGTACACTTCTACTATTGTTGTAAGAATTACCATAAGAATACCATAACCATTACCACTATTAGAAGGATATGGCCTATAGTTGTTGTTACCAAAATTATTCCTATAAGCATTGTTGTTGAAATTATTATTTTTAATGAAATTCACATCAACATGCTCTTCTTGAGCAACCAATGAAGCTAAAGGAACATTATTAGGATCAACATGAGATCTACCATTAACAAGCATAGACATAATAACATCAATCTTATCACTCAAGGAAGAGGTTTCTTCAACAGAATTTACCTTCTTACCTTGAGGAGTTCTTTCAGTGTGCCATTCAGAGTAGTTGATCATCATATCTTCAAGAAGCTTTGTTGCGGCACCCAAAGTGATGGAAATAAAAGTACCTCCAGCAGATGAATCCAATAGGTTCCTTGAAGAAAAATTCAATCCTGCATAAAAGGTTTGGATGATCATCCAAGTAGTTAGTCCATGGGTAGGGCAATTCTTTACCAAAGATTTCATTCTCTCCCATGCTTGGGCAACATGTTCACTATCAAATTGCTTAAAATTCATAATGCTACTTCTCAAAGATATAATTTTAGCAGGAGGATAATATTTTCCAATAAAAGCATCTTTACATTTAGTCCATGAATCAATACTATTTTTAGGCAAAGACATCAACCAATCTTTAGCTCTTCCTCTTAAGGAGAAAGGAAACAATTTCAGTTTTATATCCCCATCTATATCCTTATACTTTTGCATTTCACAAAGTTCAACAAAAATTATTAAGATGGGCAACAGCATCATCAGTACTAACACCAGAAAATTGCTCTCTCATAACAAGATTTAGTAAAGCAGGTTTAATTTCATAAAATTCTGCTGTAGTAGCAGGTGGAGCAATAGGAGTGCATATAAAATCATTATTATTTGTGCTAGTGAAGTCACACAACTTAGTATTCTCAGGAGTTCCCATTTAAGCAATAATAAAAATAAACTAAGCAAAACGAATTAAATAAAGTAAAACAAGTAACTAATTTTTTTTTGTGTTTTTGATATAAAGAAAGCAAACAAGACAGAAAATAAAATAAAGCAAGACAAAAAAAACAAAGTAAAGAGATTGGGTGTGAGAGACTCCCTTGCGTGTCTTGATCTCCCAAGCGCCGAAAAGCTTTGCGGGCGTGAGGCGCTCCTTGTGACGGTAAAGCACACGTCCGTTGGGAACCCCAAGAAGAAGGTATGATGAGTACATCAGCGAGTTTTCCCTCGGTAAGAAACCAAGGTTTATCGAACCAGTAGGAGATGAAGGCCACGTGAAGGTTGTTGGTGAAGGAGTGTAGTGCGTCGCAACACCTGTGATTTCGGCGCCAACGTGGAACCTGCACAACACAATCAAACTACTTTGCCCCAACTTAACAGTGAGGTTGTCAATCTCACCGGCTTGCTGAAAACAAAGTACTAAACGTATGGTGTGGAGAATTATGTTTGCTTGCATAAAACGAAAGAGAACAATGATTGCAGTAGGTTCTATTTCAGATGTAAAGAATGGACCGGGGTCCACAGTTCACTAGTGGTGTCTCTCCAATAAGATAAATAGCATGTTGGGTGAACAAATTACAGTTGGGCAATTGACAAATAGAGATGCATATACATATCATGATGACTACTATGAGATTTACTTAGGGAATTACGACAAAGAACATAGAACGCCATCCAGAATGCATCTATGCCTAAAAAGTCCACCTTCAGGTTAGCATCCGCACCCCTTCCAGTATTAAGTTGCAAACAACAGACAATTGCATTAAGTACAGTGCGTAATGTAAACAATACAAATATCCTTAGACAAAGCATTGATGTTTTATCCCTAGTGGCAACAGCACATCCACAACCTTAGGGGTTGATGTCACTCCCCAGATTCAATGGAGACATGAACCCACTATCTAGCATAAAAACTCCCTCTTGGAGTCACAAGTATCAACTTGGCCAGAGCCTCTACTAGCAACGGAGAGCATGCAAGAACATAAATAACATATATGATAGATCAATAATCAACTTGACATAGTATTCCATATTCATCGGATCCCAACAAACACAACATGTAGCATTACAAATAGATGATCCTGATCATGATAGGCAGCTCACAAGATCTAAACATGATAGCACAATAGGAGAAGACAACCATCTAGCTGCTATGGACCCGTAGTCCAAGGATGAACTACTCACGCATCATCCGGAGGCGGGCATGGTGATGTAGAGCCCTCCGGTGATGATTCCCCTCTCCGAGGTGCGGAGGCGATCTTGAACCCCCGAGATGGGGTTGACGGCGCGTCGTCTCTGGAACTTTCTCGTATCGTGGCTCTCGGTACTAGGTTTTCGCGACGGAAGGAATAAATAGGCGAAGGGGCAGCGTCGGGGGGGCGGGGGCCCACCCATGGCGCGGCCGAGAGGTGGGCCGCGCCGCCCTATGGTGTGGCCGCCTTGCGTCCCCTCTTCGTCTCCTATTCGGTGTTCTGGAAAGCTCCGTGGAAAATAGGACCGTGGACTTTTGTTTCGTCCAATTCCGAGAATATTCGTAAACTAACTTTTCTGAAATCAAAAACAGCAGAAAACATGAATTGGCACTGCGGCATCTTGTTAATAGGTTAGTCCCGTAAAATGCATAAAAACATTATAAAGTATGACTAAAACATGTTGGTATTGTCATAAAACTAGCATGGAACATAAGAAATTATAGATACGTTGGAGACGTATCACGCCGCTTCACCTCTTTGAGCAAGAAGAGTGAAGTTCCTTCCTCTTGTCGCATGGAACCATTCAGTGGTGTCCATGCGCTTCCAGCTGTAAGTGTTTTTTCTTCAAATTTCACTCTTGGTTTTAACTGTATTTATTTTTTCTTCGGGTCTGATCATTCTGTCATGCCCTCTCACTCTTTCTGCGTGCAGGATCACAAAACTCTTTCTTCCCTTCCTCCACTGCCTGAAGGTGGAGACGTATCCGAGCGAGCCGTCATCACCGACGACTCGCAAGAAAATTCTGTCTGCGAGACGAACCCGCAGAATCTGATAAGAGTGTGGGTTCCTCTGACAAAGTCCCGGAGTCAGGACAAGCTCCTGACTCCTCTCATTCAAACTCTCCTCCTCCTGCTGCTTCTCCGGATAAACGCAAGAGGAAGAGAAACCCTGACGAAGAAGATTCTGGCGCGTCCAAACTGTTTGAACCAGCCGCCGTGGAATCTTCTCCCGAAGAAGAAGAAGAAAACTTCGACCCTTTCACTTCTACTGGCAACGTCAGCTCGTAAGTTGTTTCTTCTTTACTTCCAGCTATCTTGCCTTTTGGTTTTCCATGTATTGAAATTGCTGCTTTATGGATAGGGATGACGAAGAAGAGTTGGAAATCGAAGCTCCTAGGCTAGCAAACACGAGCACCTCCCATACACTGGTTCTTTCCGAGGAACTGCATGCTGCGCCAGAAACTTCGCCTCCAAAACTCATTGTTCCAGAAGCGTCGGCTCCAGCGCGCATCCCCCAAGCATCCAAGAAGAAGAAAGCCAGGACGGGTTTTGCTGGCAAGCAGGAGATTGCCACCGGGAGTCTGTTAACTCCTCTCCTTGATGATGTGAGATATCTTTTCTCGTTTGTCGTGTTTGTTTGTTTACTCGAACAATTTTCAACTTGTTGATACTATATTTATGTTTGTCGATTATTTTGTAGCCCTTGATGAAGGAGATGGTTGATATAGGCTCCCGTTTTATCGGGTTCCGCGACGAGGATGAATCTCTGAGAGGTAAAGTTTTATTGCACCTTATGCTTTAGATGTTCCTTTCTTATTTTGTGCCTTCATCCGTTCTTTCTTTCAGAGGCGTTACGTCATGCCAAAGAACGCGCCAACGACCTGGAGAAAAAGCTTAAAGCCAGCGAGAAAGCTCGCAAAAAGGCTGAGAAAGAAGCTGCTCATGTCGAAGATCTTCGCCAAAGACTTTAAGCTGCTGAAGATGCCTCGAGCGACAAAGAAGCCAAGCTCGTCCAGCGCGAGAACGACATAATTGCGCCCTTCGAGACGCAATCCTCCAAAAAATTTAGTAATACTATTGTCCTTTTACTTGTGTTTTCGTGTTGACGTTATGTCTATATTGATAAAATATTTCCTTTCTCCAGCAGGGAAGATTAGTGAGCATTATACCAGGAACCAGGACTTGGAGGAAGATCATCTCCTGGATACTCTCACCGTCCTCGAGTTGAACTGCTCCCTGGCACGTGAGTGCTTGACTTCTGCGCGGAAAGCGTTTGGACGCATCTTCCCCCACTTTGTCCTGAAGACCACACAGCCCGAGAGGTTTTACCAACTCGTCAAGCACTTTCTTGGAAAAGATGATCCAGCCTTGGCGCATCGCCAAGCATGCTTGAAAATTGGAGTCGAAGGAACTCTCGCTCTTGTGGTGGCCAGTGGCCAAAAGATCGACTGTGCTAAAGTTGCTGCTGTCAGGGGCCTGAACAACGAGAAGTGGAAGGTTCTGGTGAAGGATGCCAAACTCTTCACGAAGAAACTCATCGCCGTCCTTGATCCAAGATCTTCAGCCTCTGCCAGCACTACCCGAACGGAGGTCAAGTAGACAAACTTGTACTCCTTTTCTTTTGTAGATATTTTCGCCTTTTGCTGCTCCCGACCATTTATGTAAACGCCTTATGAGCTGTCGATCATGTTATTGCCCACCCCTAGAGCGGAACGGGCGTGGTTGGAGTGGTAAAGATACAAGCATCATCATTCCATCTATGTACAACATTAGCAAACCATGATCCATGCTTTTACCAATTGCAGGTACATAGGGCCTTGGAGAGGTTCAAGGAAACACATAAGAAGGGCTTCTATATGGTCCATTGCTGGGACAAGCTGAAGGACGCGCCAAAGTGGAGGGTTGGCTATGCACCCTACCATGAAGCTGTTAAGAATGGGACATCAATGGTTGTCATCGACGGCGAGGAGGACGATCCTTGACAGAAAGCCCTTCCACCTCGTCCTCGTGGCCATAACGCTACCAAGGCCGATCTAGCCCGGGAAGAATCAACTCTTGCGTTGAGCCAGACCTTGGAGAAGATCATGGCCAAGTCTCAAGCCACCCTGGGCAAAAGGGACGAGAAGAAGCGTCTGGAAAAAGAGGTTGCAACTGCCATCGACCTCAACCTCACCAAAGAGGTCATAGAGGTCCAACGGATGGACGTCGAGGCCAAAAAGCAGACTCCGAGGCCAAATTGTGTGACGTCGAGGCCAGAAGGATGGACACCGAGGCCAAGATCCGTGCAGAGGACACAAGGATCAAGCTGGCCGACCTGAGCAACATGGACGACAACAGCAGGGCCTGGTTCATGAAGAAGCGAGACAAAATCCGCACGCGGGACGCTTGATCTGCGGCACCATTGTCAAGCACCATGTCCTCCTTTTAGACTATATTTGCTGTTCTGGTCATGTTGTGCCCCTTTTGGACTCCATTTTGTGTCGTACCATGGGCAAAATGTGATGAACTTATTTGAGACCTCAATTTGAGCCAATATGATGGCCATATTTTTGTGCAATTTGATTGTTTCTGTTGTTTTTGGATATTTCTGAAAAATAAATGGCCCTCGCCCGAAAATGCGTCGGACCGCTAGAGACACCCCGATGCAAACGGATGCATGGCCATTTTCGCGTCCATGGGCCGACGCAAACGGACACACGCGAACATTTTAGGCGTCCGGAATGCGTCGGCCCGCTGGAGATGCCCTAAGGCGAGGGGCGGCGGCTCCTACCGACACTCGGTCAAATCGCTGGCTCCCTTAAAGCCAACGAACAAGTTGATGATTCCGGTCGGCACCATCACCACATGGGTGACTGGCGCTGAAGCCGAGCAGTAGCTACTTGGCTGGATGTGGAAGAAGTCGTCCGTGGCGATCATCTGGCCGGTGGCGATTGGTCGGATGAGTGGCGAGTAGGGTCTCGTCGTGGATCTGAGGCTTGACATCCCACGACCCACGGTGGGAGCCACTATCGTGGATGTGACCACGGCATATGCTACATGAGGTAGCACTTGGTAGGTGAGGATTAAGTAAGATGTAGCCATTTCCAGATCGAGATCGAGATTGCACGAAGACCGGGATTTTACCCATATTTAGTCCCTCCGGATAGTAAAAGGCCTACTTCCTGCTAGTTTGTATTGATACGTCGATTACAATGGGATGTATCGGAATCCGCATTGAGCAATTACGTAAACCATATAATATGGGACATATGAGAGAAAATAAAATTTATATCAAAATTAGGAGTATTTGAAAAAAAGGCTTAGTATCACCTTGCATGTATATATGATGTTGAATTGAATGAGAAAACTAAACCAAAGAGGTCAGGCATATCTATAGCAATGAATCAAGGCTTGCAAGAGATCAATCTAACCAACTGAAGAACGGAACCAACGTGACGATCTAGTACTCCAAGGCGAGACTCGACCAAAGGTGATGTAATCCTGAAACTGAACATTGGTGAAACGGAGCAATTTGCAATATGCGGAAAGACATATAATCAAAAGGGGTGTCAGCTGATTTCTGGTTTATCTTTGAGCACCTTGTGTTGGACCACTACGGGAACCCGGCCGTCGGCACAGCTTGTTTTGCCTTCGGCACAGGCTTGTGCCGACGGCAGCCGTCGGCACAATAACACCTTGGCACAGGCAAAGTTGCCGTCGGCACAGAAATAACGCCGTTTGGTAATTCTGGCTCGATTTTTTTCAAAAAAAAATTTTCAAATTTTTTTATCCCAATTTTTTTAATCTCTCACATGCACCATTTTAACTCTAACTACACTTAATATTAGATCAAATCCCACTCATGGTCAAACTTCCCGATAAGTCACCCATCCTCACACTACTCCACCCCTAGCACGCTTAACTTCTTGGTTCCATTTAGACTAGATTCCATGAAAGAAATACCACCTTGTTGACAATAATACCATATCAATACTATTAACCCTTATTACTTGATGTTGCCCATCATTATTTTTGAATTCCAAACAATTACCTACATAAACTACAAGAATAACTATATTAATCTTGAATTCAAATGGACAATAAAATGATTTATTTTTTCTTTTTTTATTTAATATGAAAATATTAATATCTTTAAATCTGTAAATCAAAATTTGACAAATAATATGTCTAAATCAATTAGAAAAATGAGAGGAATCCAAATATGACATCTATATCATATTTTGAATCAAAATATGACACCACGCGAATGTTTCACATTGTTTCGATCGTTTTCGAATATTTTATGCCCGTTTCAAACTATATTCAAAACGGCGGGTATGAAGATCCTTTGCCCGGGGCTAAGGCTCGCCAAACTTGCACTGGATCTCTAATGAAATAACATGTTGTGAATCTAAAAATGATTTTTACAAAAAATCTTGAGCAATATATCATGTACCTGTAGTTCAAATCTGGTCGGCCTCCTGCCGATTCGGCAGGAATTTGTCTTTTTCATGAGGGGTGGACAGAAAGGTTCCAGATACACCGGTTGAGAAATTTTGCATCTTAGTTGATCTATTATTTTTTTTAAATGTGTTGGTACCAATGTGAATCTTTAAAATGGAAAATGGTTTTTTCGTGTGATGAAATGGAAAACTTCCTCCTGCAATATCGTAAGACATCCCAATATGCACATGTATGTATAATATGGGCATATTATCACAAAATATGCCGCGATTCTATTCATAACATGGTTGTTTGACCTAAATGTCATGAAACCTCGAACATGATAGTTCATTTTGTGAAGGATTTTTTATGATGTTCGCAATTTTCCAACTTTAATATTTTTTCTTGCAACTATGACACATAATATGAGACCACGCGAAGGTTTCACATTGTTTGGATCGTTTTCGAATTTTTTATGCCCGTTTCAAACTATATTCAAAACGGCGGGCATGAAGATCTTTTTCATTTTAAATATTTCAAGTTTGATATTTTTTAAAGATAGAACGTATTTTTCTGAAAATTTTGATATATTATTTGTATTTTTCTGAATTATAATGATTTAGTTATGATTTTTTTAAGATTAATGTGGTAAAATGGAAAATAGCTATGCCGACGGCTTTGCCGTCGGCACAGGGCTAAAATATATGCCGACGGCTTTGCCGTCGGCACAGGCCTGACGCTGTTAGCTCGCCGTCATGACGGAGAGGCTGTGCCGACGGCCGAAATTGTGCCGACGGCAACCGTCGGCACAGACCTTCATGTGCCGACGGTTTACCTATGCCGACGCCTGACCTGCTGGCCTGGCCAAAACAAGTCCTGTGCCAACGGCCCCAATATTTTGCCGTCGGCACCTTGAGTGGTTCCCGTAGTGGACGTCAAACATCCAAAGCCAGCGCTCTTGCACATGAAGCGACCACAACAATGCTCGGCATGCGACGAATTGTGGCATGTTAGGATGCATATACAAAGCAGCCCGCAAGGAAAGTTCTCTCTCTACCATGCACGGATCCGTGTCCTACCCTTTTTTGTGGTTCACATGGATCCGTATCCTACTTGGTTTCGTAGTCTGGTCGTAGATACATATATGTTCGACCATGGATCGTTGTACTGTAGGGACAAAGCTTCCAACAGCAGAATCGATCGATGGAGATTTCGACGACACTCTGGGACGAGGACGAGGTGGTCCGCGAGATCCTCCTGCGCCTCGACGACGAGGCCGCCCTCCTCCGTTGCGTCGTCACCTGCAAGCGATGGCGCCGCATCGTGGCCGATCCGCACTTCCTTCTCCGCTGGCACCGCTAGCGCTGCTCTCCCGCGTGGCCTTCTTCGCCCAATGATTCCTCGGCACCAGCGGGTTCACAGGGGCAAAGACAACTGATTACAACAGACGACGACTCTGATGATGAATACTCCACATTCGCCTGTTTACTATATCTTCTTAGCTGAATAAAACGTCGAGTAGCGTGCACATGTTCAGGCCTCGGATGCGGAGGACTGTCGTCTTTTCGTAGGTAGTTGATCGCCTTCAACGCGTGTCGTAGGGTGGCAGGCAATATTAGTGGATCAGCCACGACGAGCGCCATGGGTAAGCTCGGGGTGGTGGATCGTTTCCTTTAGTTTTCAGTGGATTTGTTAATTCTTGTATATAAATACGGAGTATAAGAAACGTGAATAGAAAAGCTGCAAGCTTTACGCAGCGTGTGTTCATCAGGGCCGGCCCATAGGGCGGGCAGAGGGGCGCTCGCCCCAGGCCTCCAGGAGCTAGGGGCCCTGGCCCAAGATTTCTTTGCATATTTAGTACACTTATACATATACTAGTAAATATGCCCGTGCGTTACAACGGAAGATAAAAAAAAATCTATATCTTAGCAAGCCGGCAACGTAAGTTCTCGTTGATATAGCCGCTGTGTATCACAGGCAAGTTCACCGGAGCATTGTCCATGGCATTGGTTTCGAGGTCATTGGTACACATGCATCTTAGATACATGTGTCGTCATCACTGTCTCACTGTCTTTGCATGCCGCCATCGTGGATGCGGACGCATGACATCCGTCGGATAAACCGCTCCATCACCAGCAACCTTCAGACCTTTATTGATAATTTCAAATAAATTAATAAGAACATAAGATGCAACTTCTGAAAAATCAGTTTGGTGAGGCCGCCCTTGCAGCGGCTGTCTCCGTCCTACAATGATCTTGGCGTGCGACCCTGGAGCAAAATAACATGGTACTAATGTTTATATCTTTTAAACCCCCCATATTAGAAATCTGTGTAAGTGTATTATCCAACAGCTTCAAATAGAAAATAAAGCAAGAAGCAAACTACATTTATAAGAATAAATTGATCTATTTGCTCATGCATCCCTGTACCATGTGAATTGAAGGTGCCGACCTATTCCTTCAACTGGAACTCGTAGTTCTAGATTCCTTCATGCTATGTGCTCCGGCCGTATACATTGTTCAGGACCTTGAAGAAAACTTCAATTAATTACCACAAAATTAATTAATTGAAATGTCCTGCCTCCATTAACGCCCGTCTTCCCGATCTGTCTCTTTGACCTTAGCTAGCTAGCAGCCATCAAGATTCTTGGCCTGCCGCTGAATATGTATGGAGAATCAAGCAGCGGCCGGCTATCCCAGACGCCAGGTTCGATCTGCCAGCACCACGCCCGCGGGCCGTTGCCCGTCCGTCGGCGCTTCTAGTTCATGGTCATGTAACCATGCAGCCATTCTCCAGTCTCAAGGTCAAACTCCACGATCAAGTGCGTTTCTATGGGCCATGCAAACAGGATTCTATGGACAAGTAGGCAACCGCCCTTGACGACGGCCACGTCGTTGTCACTACATCACGGTATAAAATTTGGGGCATTTCAAAGTGCCCCAAATTTGAACCAAAGTGCCACTAATTAGCTATAGGGGCACTTTTTCAAGTGCCACCTTTACTTGCGTCTCTAAAAGTATTTGGGGCACTACCTAGTGGCACTTTGCCAAGTGCCACTAAATGCAATTAGGGGCACTTTGCCAAGTGCCACTAAATCCAATTAGGGGCACTTTGCCAAGTGCCACTAAATCCAATTAGGGGCACTTTGCCAAGTGCCACTAAATCCAATTAGGGGCACTTTGCCAAGTGCCACTAAATGCATTTAGGGGCACTTCTAAAAGTGCCACTAAATCCAATTAGGGGCACTTTGCCAATTGCCACTAAATGCAATTAGGGGCACTTTGCCAAGTGCCACTAAATCCAATTAGGGACACTTTGCCAAGTGCCACTAAATGCAATTAGGGGCACTTTGAGATGTGCCCCATATACTCAAATACCATTTCATATACTCAATTAGGGGTACTGTCATACAAGAATGAGCACACAACATGAACATTATGTCATACAAGAATGAGCACATACTGTCATACAAGAATAAGAACAAACAGTACCAACATATATACTGTCGTACACACTGTCATACAAGAATCCAATACACTTTGTCGCGTCCAACATAATATCTCACTATGTCTCACAGAGCAAAACGGAGACGGAAATTATGACACTCTCAGTTTGTATACTGTCAAATCATCACCATGTTTCGACTTCGAACATCATAACTGATCAATGCTGAGCATCAGTTGTACCCAGACGAGGCATCAGTGAGCAGCATCACCTTGAGTATTGAGCATTGTACCTTGAGTATTGAGCATTGTACCTTGAGAGAAATAGTAATATGATTAAACAAAAGTAGATGAAAAATAGAAGTGCACTGTCCATGCTCAGATGACAGTAAGTAGTTTAATATCTCCATCTACAGTATGCATTTCTTCAGAAAAGTAAGAAGAGAAAGAGGGGCAACTAGTCTGTCCATCTGAGAAGCACTTGAGAATGTCCAGGAAATCAAGAACATAATCCCAGCTTTAGCTCTAAACAACTAATGCCACCCAGCATGGGGGCAAACAACCTAAATCAAGAACAAACCATGGGCTTGTAGGACTGGAAACAGTTGGCGGGGCATCTATGCTGTCGGTACTGAAACCACACGGTACATCTGCGCCAGTTGCTAACACTGCTTTACTAGGACCAAATTAGTACTTAGCAGCCAAGTCGATTACAGAGCAAAAGCTGTCAAATACAACTTGGCAGTGCAAGAGTCAAGGGCAATTGGTTTGGAAGTCCTTGAAACAACATTGTTTGTCAAGAAGAAATCACAGAGCGACGGAACAAACAGGAATGATGCCATGGACAGTGCAGAGGATAAGAACCAGAGCAAGGCTTAATCCTAGTGCTGAACTAAACAAGTTGTATTTTTGCAAAGCGCATGTTTTTATGTGCAATAGAGCATAAAAGAATAAACTGAATCTTTCTTGTCAGAAACAATCTGGACATTATGCATATTGAAAAAAATACATTTGACAACATAGTAAATACCATACTTGAACCAGAGCAACAATGTATTTTTTTCAATACGGTTAGGTATGTTTTCTAGATTATGAATGCTAAACTAAAAGAATAAACTGAATCTTTCTGGTCTGAAAGACTTATAAACTCCACGTATATCTGTACTACGCCTATATATACTAAGAAGTGGTATTTATATATTCATTGATGCATGTGATGGGCCCCTCCTCTGAACCTTGGCCAATGACTGTTACATCCATTTGTTGTAGTTTGCACACTTGGACCATTTCTATTTATTAACTTTATGAAATATGTAGAGCAAGGGTAGTGATGTTGGGCATGATACCAGGCTGTAACTATTCACATGTGACATGTGGGACAGGTACCAGGTAAATGCATAGATAATTGGCATGCAGCAGATAAATTATGAGGGGGAAATCAGGAATCAATAATGGTCAGGAATCAATAATTATGCAGGGCTAATATTCTGCATAGCATTGTTTTAGATGGTCATGGTATGTGCACAAATCTACTAATAGTTAAGTGACATTTGTACCTTGTGGTTTACTACTTCTCCTCTTCTTGCACTTCACATCTCGAGGGTCATTTTCCCACAGCTCTTTCTCCACCTTTCTCACAACTTCTTTATTTATGCTATCCAGTTCTAGCTCTGTCAGCTGTAAGTCAATGTCAGATAGCTAAAAGTTTGTCAGCTATAATTTTGTAAATGTGTCATGGCAGCATTTAGATGTGAAAAGAATATTTTAGTGCAGTCATTGTCACCTACATGATTTTTTGGCCAAGGTATGCAGTGTGCTTCAGCTTGTCCTACATTTTTTATCCTGCCTTTAGCTTTAGGCAGTACTGTGGTTTTCTTGTAAACAATGTTAACAAGAACTTCAACAAATTCTTCGCTTTCTACATCTTGTACTGTTCCTAGTGCAACCAACTGTAAGCTGTTTGGTGAGGTCAATCCCACTTCCATCCCTGTTTTGATTTTGTCAACCTGACCATTAAGATACAACATAACTATGTATACTCACATCAAGTACTACTCAATAATTTCAAGTTTTAATATTGTAAGCTTACCTTCATTGCTTTTCTTGGTGGAAACCAAGCTTTCTGCTTCTTACTTGCAATGATTTCTTCTACCTTCTCTTCCTTAATTTTGATCGATTCTTCGCAGCCTTCTAACAACTTCTTGTATGATGTCTTGGGTTTTGGTTTTGCACAGTCTGGTGCAACCACACATTGTAGTTCCCCAACTTGAGAATCAATGATATTCTGCAGTTTCTTAGTCTTGGGTGGTACTGTTGCTTCTTGGCTTGTTCCATCTACTTGTGTATATGCTTCTCCTGTTATCTTCAAGCAATCAGTTGTTGTTGACTTGAAGGAGTCAGCTGCACTCCTTTTCTTTTTCTTGGGTAGTGTTGTTGCTTCTTTTGTTGTTGCTTCTTTTGTTGTTGCTTTGCTTGATTTCATGTACTGAATACTTGCTGCTGTTCCTCTGACTTGACTTGATTCAGTTATTTCTGTAGGTCCTTTTGCTTCTACTGCTCTCCTCTTGTTTAGGCCAGCTTTGTTGCTATTTTCTATGGTTCCTGGTAACTTTATTTCAGTGCTTTCCTTGACGGTTTGTTTCGGTTGGCTTGCTGCATTTGTTTGCTGCGAGTGCTTGCCTCCTCGGATTGCTTCATCTTTGTTAGCTTCAGTTGCTTGTCTGCACCTTTTTATGGATGCTGCTGCTGCTCCTTCAGTTGCTTCCACTTGCTCAGTCTCGGGCAACATTTGCTCGGCAATGGTTGCCTCTTCTTGTGCTGTAGAGGTGGATTTCAGCTCTTGAGTTGCTATGAACGAGTGCTTCAACTGCTTCCCTAGAAGTTGGCTTGCTGCATTTGTTTGCTGCGAGTACTTTGCTCCTTGGCTTGCTTGAGCTGCTTGTTTCAAGTGCTTGGCTCCTCTGATTGATTCCTCTGTTTGCTTCAAGTGCTTGCCTCCTCGGATTGCTTCATCTTTGTTATCTTCAGTTGCTTGTCTGCACCTTTTTATGGATGCTGCTGCTGCTCCTTCAGTTGCTTCCACTTGCTCAGTCTCGGGCAACATTTGCTCGGCAATGGTTGCCTCTTCTTGTGCTGTAGAGGTGGATTTCAGCTCTTGAGTTGCTATGAACGAGTTCAATTTATCTTCCATTAGTTGACTCCTCTCTGTTAGAGCTGCCTGGCTTGCCAGTAGTGTTTGTACCAGGCCTCTGAGTTGCAGGTTCTCTTCTTTTGAATCTCTAAATGCAGATACAGCTTCACTTAGCAGTACACTTGACTTTCCACCAACCACTAGCCCGAATCCATGCATTCTTGACTTGCTGGGATTTGGGAAGATGTGAGAATATAGATCTCCTTCTCCGTGTTCTTCACGGATCAGTGATGGTTTCACATGGAAAGCAGCAGTTATCTCCTCCTGTCAACAGAAGCACGCAACGTCACTTTTTTTAAAAAAAATTGTCAGCCAACAATGCTATCAGTTGTATACACAAGAGAATGGTACATACAATTTTAGCTGCAGAATAATCGTCTACTGGAAGTCCATCTTTGTTCGTATGGACAATACGGTACAGTTGAGACCTAGATACAGGCTGTCCTTGCTTAATTTCCTGTAATTTGCACAGGACAATAACTTCAAATGAAAATTGCTTCTCAGATTGCACACAATTATATGGAAATTGCTTATCAGTAATAGTCCATACAAAAAGCATGATATCACATTATACCCTACCCATGGGTATGGTATGAATCAACTATACCACCAAAAAGCACACAGACCAGAACCAGGAAACCTACCTCCTGTTCATGCACAACCGCGAAGCTCCTAGTACCAGCAGTATGTCGAGCATTGTTCTGATTTGCCCTTGTTGCTTTATTTACTGCCGACATTGCCTGTAAGATTATGTAAGTCCATGGACAAGCACATGTGAACAAGTTAAATAATCATGTAGTAATACATCAGAACTGACCATTGTCTTTTCCTTTCGCCAATACTTGCATAGCTTCTCCCACTGATTCTCATGAATCCTACCCCCACAGCCATTTGCAATATTTCGTTTCAAAGTCAATCTTGCATCATAAAATGTAATCTTCAAGTAGTACTTGAATGATCTCCACTTTTTTGCAGCTGATTTCATTACCCAGTACTTGTTTTCTTCAGAAAGGTTGAAGTAAGCCTGACAAGCAGAAGGTTAGAGCAATTTTTCATTTGCATTTTTTATAAAAAAAATCATGTACAAAATACTGTCTTATGAAGTTGCAACATGAATGAATGAATCCCAATTATGAGTGTTACCTTCAATGTCATCCACAATTTATTTTTCTCACAGTCTGGCACATCCCTCCAAGTATTGGCACCGAGAGAGACATCTTTTCCTTTTACCAAACTACTCATGAAGTTTGATAGCTTGGATGTCTTAACACCACAGGGCTGTCCTAAATGGTTAAACTGCAGTTGCACCTTGTTATTAGGCCCATGCTTTGCCCAAAACTTTTTCATGTCGGTAGGTCCTCTTGTACTTTTCTCTTCCTGACCTGCAACTTCATTTTTAATCAAGAGCAAGGTAAAGATTATTTGTTCAGTTGCAGTTTCATTTTTTCATTTTAGATACAATCGTATTTCATACCTTGATGATGTACTTGTGCATGATCACCAGCAATGTGATGTACTTCATTCTCATCCCCTGTCTCATCATCCGAGGCATCATCTTCTTTGTCATGTTCTTCATCGTCATCCTCTGAATCTTCATCATCATCGTCTGAATCATAAACCCTGGCAGCCTACAAATTTACAATTAATATGTTAAATTGATCAAACTTTAACATTCATCACTCATGCAGACTACAAATGCATATAATATTTTTAAACATTGCTAGCATTTGTAATGTTCAGCACTTGCTGTAGGAAATGACAGAAAATGACTTGCAGCCAGTAATGACTACGGCCATTTTCTGAAACTATCAAGTAAGAGTACAACCTGACTTGTCCAATTTGCTTAAGTGAATTTAACATTAAAACTTACTTCTAAATGCTCATAATATATCTTTCTAAACTTCTCTTCTTTTAGTAGACTTATTCTCTCATATTCAGATGCTTCCATCTCTGCATCCGGTAAGCCAAGAATCTTGTTCCTCCAATCTTGTCTTCCATTCATCACTGATCCTGAAATAAGAACAAGATTTTTTAGTTCACCTCAAATAATTTAATGATGATGAAAGCATATTTGCAATTACACTCACACTGTTCTGATCAGGTTCCATATCATAATAATCTCTTGTTGTAGGAAAAACAACCGCATTCCAATCAGTATCTACAGGGTCATTTACATAATACACCTGTTTGGCTTGACTAGCTAGAATGAACGGTTCAGAATGTATGTCCTGGGAATTATAAATATGATCAAAGTTAACCTCTGTTATACCAAAGTTGTCTAATTCCCTCACTCCGTTTTTTTTTACCCAATCACATTTGAAAAGGACCACATGTCCTTCGTTTGAATAGTTCAGCTCTATGATAGCTGATGGAGCGCCGGTGGTTGAGGCCGCGCCGGTGGAGGAGGCCGCGCCGGTGGCTGAGGACGCGTCGGTGAAGGATGCCGCGCCGGTGGAGGAGGCTGCGCGGGTGGCTGATGCCTCACCGGTGGAGGAGGCGTAGGTTGCTGAGGCCGCGCCGGAGGCGGATGCTGCGCAGTTGGCCGCGCTGGTGGCTGAAGCTGCGGCGCTGGTGGCTGAAGCTGCGCAGATGGCCGCGCTAGTGGCTGAAGCTGGAGGCCCTGCGCCGGCGGCGACTTACGGCGCGGAGGATTCCAAGGAGCACGTAGGTACGGGTGGAACCGTGGAGGTGGCGCCATGGATTCCGGTGGTCGCCGATGTCGTGGAGGTGCGGTCGGAAATTGGGAAATTGGGAATTTCTGGAGGTGGCTAATTTTGCAATGAAACCCACCGGAGGTGGCTAATTTCTGGTTGACGAATTTCTGGTGGAAGGTGAGAAGGTGGAAGGATGCACTTTTGATATAGAAATACCTGAGGGTTTGTTTTGCAAGAACGAAAATATATATACCACTCACCGTCTCTTATCCCCTTTCATCTATTCATTTCTAGGGTTTGAGACTAGATCGAGCAGAGGAGGCGAAGGGGAGAAGGCGAAGGGGAGAACTGCTCATCGGCGCCACCGCGACATCGGCGCCACCGCGACATCGACCTAGGTTCAGGTTAGCTGCTCATCCCCATCCTAGGCTCATCCCCATCCTAGGTTGGCCGCTCATCCCCATCCATGGTTTAACGGCATTCAAGATTTGGTTGGCTGCTTGTCCCCATTCTTGGATGCTCAACCACATTGTAGTTCATTCTTTGGCACTTTGAGTGATCTTAGGATGATGAAAATGTAGAGACCATTTGGTTCAAATAACCAGAGGTTTCTTTGCACGAACTAATTAAAAATAACAATACATTTGGTTCAAATAACCTTAGGTTTATTTGGTCCTCTGAGCCATTTACATCAAATGGGTAGCGCCTCTATAAATTTCTCATATAATGCATTGGCCAGTATAAATGGATGACCAGTATAAATGGATGGCCAGTATAAAAACTGCTCCTGGTATAACAATACATTTGGTTCAAATAACCTTAGGTTTATTTGGCATTGCTTTCTCCTGCTCCTGGTAGGCAGCAGCTAGGAGCAACTGCTAGTGTTGGCTAGGATTACAGTTTACAGAGCTTCCTAGGCTAGCTGAATTCTGCAGCACATCAAAATAGTTACTGAATGATGACTACGTGTATAGAGAATGAAACTGATATTTTCATGTCATATATAAATGCTTTAGCAATATCTTCTGTTAGTATTCCTCGACACATTGACAACATAAATGGATGGCCAGTATAAATGGATGTGGAACAATTCAAATAACCTGAACTGAATGAGGAGCTCTTCCAAGTGTATGGATGCAATGTTTGTGCATCCAAAGTTGTAATCCAATACCTACCCATGACATGCTAAAAAATAGTATGAGTGCTTGCTAATCCATGGTTCTAAAAAATACTCTTAACCTCAGTGAAAGTACTTCTGAAAAATAATCTTAGTTCTAGTGATTATCTGATTGAACAAATAATGAAATAAAATGACGGTTGAAGTTTTTTATTTTATTTCAAAGTGTACAGCTGTGCATAGACCTTCTGTTTTTTATTTTTTTTGATACAAAGGGAGTAGGACAACACAACTGCTCAATTTAATCTTGCATTTCCAACAGTATAATCTAAATAATTTGTTATTTATATGTCTCTGCCTGTATATCATTTCTTATTCCCCATTTCTGCCTATTCTCTGCCTGTATATCATTTCTTTTGGACTGTGCATCTTTAAAATTGGAGAGCTAATTTTTTCACAGCTTGCACAATATGTACAAAACAATGTATGTTGATCTATTATTAAAAATCAAGTCACCACTGCTTTATTTAACACCTTGCTATATTTCAGAGATGGAGGTGGGGAGCACGGAGTTAAATCCTATCGTGCTCTCTGATGGTGAAGAGGAGATGCCGATGGAAACTGATCCGGACATGGACATCCCGGTGCAGCAGCCTGTGGTGGTTCATAGGGGTATGTGTCTTCACATGCCTAAAAATATGTCGATTACGAGATAAACGGATATGTCTCTCACATGTACAACTATTATCTGCAGGACCGCGTATAACTGGCAACGAGGAGTATGATAAGCACTGTGTTTGGGGAAACAATCTAGTACTGAATGAAGACCAATGCAAGGCCCTCACAAACTTGGTTCGTCAGTTCCCAGGAAAACCATTCAAGTACTATGTGTACAGGATGAGCAAATCTTCTGTCATTCAAAAAAACTGCAAAATGGTGTGTACTTATTTTAACTCCTTGCATAAATTCTGAAAAAATACTAGGTACTGCTAGTTTGCTACTTTGTGGTGCTTTGATCTGATTCATGCCCCCACTCTGTATAAACCTTTTTGCTTCAAAAATGTTTATATTGGGCATGTAGTTGGAGATTTACTTTTCTTGTTGGAAGCAGACATTGGTACTGTTATTCCTGTGTTAGTATGTCATCTTGCTTAAATATAGAATTTACAAAACCAATATCAATTAATCTATATTCCTGTGTTAGTATGTCATCACTTACTAATTACTAATTTACTACCAGTAGGTACTATTGCCCAAGAAAGAGAATTGCCTATGTATAAACAACACTTCCCAACTAGTTATAACTGCCGTTTTACACTCATCTTTTGTAGGGTTTGTTAGTGTTGTTGTTTCCTTAGGTGATCAGGTGCTACTTGTTGATCTGTTTTGTTTTCTTAGGTGATCATGTGTTTGTTGTTTCCTTAGGTGATCATGTGCTACTTGTTGATCTGTTGTTTTCTTAGGTGACCTTGTTCTAGTAGTTTATATATGACAGACACTCTGTATTTATATAATCTTGTTTTTTCTTCAAATTGTGTAATTTTAGTTGTGGCTCTTCTCCTGATGTAAAGAAGCAGACAAATATACTAGTACTTTAGGAAGAATACAAATATTCTATCCTAATGATTCTCAAATGTTTCTATTTTGCAAGGAATTTTCCGCAAAGTTCACACAGAGGTACCTCATGAAGTACCTAGATGATGCAATTGAGCTACCAGTCCAATGTGCGGGATATCGAAAGTCTTACAATGTCAAGATGAGGCTGGGACTAGATCTAAAGAGGGCAATGCTGACAAGTGGCTGGGCGAAGGCTATAAGGAGGTTCGGCTTAGAAGAAGGTTGCGTCTACATCTTCTGCTTCACTGTCGATGAGAATGGCCATAACCCTTGGCTTCTCATCGACCCCCTGGAAGCATGAAGACGGTGCCAACGGTGCCAGTGGTAACATTTTGGTTTGGTGGTAGCATTTCTCGTAGCACTGTTGTGCTAGTTTGAAATGTTGGACTGTTAAGTAATCTAGTTAAGTAATGGACTGTTAAGTAATGGACTGTTAAGTAATGGACTGCTAAGTACCGACTGTTAAGTGACTGTTAAGTACTGCTAAGTATGGACTATTAGAAATGAACTGCTATGTGTCTATGCTACTGTTAAGTACTGCTACTATGCAATGTTAGTATATATATGTATGGAATGTTGCTTCCATGTGCAGCTTTTCCTCTTTCTATCAGCTTTGAAGTCTTAATGAACTGCAATGTTAGTATATAGTTGACAATCCCTGTTAACTATAGGATTACCAATGCTACTGGTGGCTGATATAGGATGTTTGTATATGCTAATGTTATGTTTATATCCCTGTTAACTATATGCTAGCTATAGCATTGTTTTTATCCCAGTAATGAACAATTGTGGCATTTAAAAGTGCCCCAAAAGGTATACATCTATTGGGGCACTTCAAAAAGTGCCCTAGTAGGTGTACACATATTGGGGCATTTGAAAAAGTGCCCCAAATGATCAATTGTGGCATTTAAAAGTGCCCCAAAAGGTATACATCTATTGGGGCACTTCAAAAAGTGCCCTAGTAGGTGTACACATATTGGGGCATTTGAAAAAGTGCCCCAAATGATCAATTGTGGCATTTAAAAGTGCCCCAAAAGGTATGCATCTATTGGGGCACTTCAAAAAGTGCCCTAGTAGGTATACACATATTGGGGCATTTGAAAAGTGCCCCAATAGGTATACAATTAGGGGCACTTCGGAAAAGTGCCACTAATTGGCTACTATTAGGGGCACTTTGACAAGTGCCACTAGGACAAGTGCCCCTATATCTATACCGTGGTGTAGTGTGTGCCGCCAATGGACCATGGCCGAAGCGCTTTCTGCCTCCCTGTATTGGCCGCCATTGCTTCCTACGACTGAGGCTGAGCACCATGCCCACCGAAGTATATGATTTTGTCGGGTTCCCGCCGTCGTCTGCGGCTGTGTCGACGAGACCTCGTTGTTCATCATAGCTCGTTGACTATTGTGGCGCTGGCCATGGCAAGGAGATATTCTACTTGATGTCGTCTCTGCCGGCGTGACGGCGAGAAGTCTGGTACCGCTATGAGGTTGTACGTCCAGGCCAATCGGGTTCAATGGTGTGCAGGGGTTCGCCATCTTCCGCGAGAGTAGGACCGATCGATCTGGTCACGAAAACTATAATTTGAGAAATCAATACTTTTATCGCCTACGGGTGGCCGTATTGCTGATCGTGCCGTGGGGCAAGATGTACTGGTTGCCAATCAACTTCTACGGGCGGCCGGCCGGTGCGGGACATGTAGCTCCAATACGTGGAGTACTACGTGTTGGAGGAGAAGACGATTGATCTTGCAGCGGTGTGATTTCGTTCATGTAAGATCCACATCGGCTTTGTTGAAAGCTTCCGGGCAGTGGCCTTGTTGCCTGCCGGCACCAGCACGGGCCTCCCGTCCACCTCCGGCGCCGTGCTGTTCAGAATCGAGACCCCGGAATTGTTGAAGGAGGTCCCGGCGGCTAGGTGCGAGCTAGAGCGATGCGAAGATTAGGCAGGGGTCGATCGTGCGGTCTGCGGTGTATATTTTAATATTTATGAGCGTTTCCATAGGTGAAACGTACCTGATGTGGATTGTTTTTCGAGCTAGGAGATCAGAACATATACGGAAGAGACGACCGTCTTCGATGTGTACTGTTTTTCTAGCTAAGCGAGGAGATCAGAACTTATACGAAAGAGACGACGGGCGATGTACGAAAGCGCCTTACAAGTTGGACAAAAGCGCAAAGCGACGGACCAAACCACGGAAACGTTAGATCCTTTATTATTAGGTATAGATATAGATTCTTTGGGTTGTATAGTTTAAAATAATTCTAGAAAATATAGATGTTTTATGATGTAGCATACAACTCCTCTACTCTGATTCCTAATACCAAAAAAAATCAACAATTACTCTTTAGACCATACGGCTTGGAATAATTCTAGAAAAATACAAAAGATCCAATCATACCTCTACCCCGACTTCTTTTACAAAAATAATTCAATACTTCTAAATAATTTTTCCCAGTGACATGATTTCTCTCTAGCCATTCCAAGTATGAATCACAACACCCACTCTCATAAATTTTCTCCGATTAATTTTAGAGATGTATATATGTATATACACATGTACACATGTAGCTATGATACAAATAAGAATAATGATATATAATTTGCTCGATCAATAGAAATAAATAGTTTCAATATCTTCACTGAGATTTCAAAGACCACGGATCTTTCAAATGTAAATACTATTTAGTTTCCTATTGCATTACCCGAATATTTCTCTTGTGGAATACTAATAATATTTTAAAAAATTATACGTAACCAAATGGCAGAACATGACGGAGATTGTTAGGAGTCCCAAGAACACCAATCGTACTTAAACTGTGAATAAAATGTAAAATATATATCTTTAAGGAACCTCCATAGTAGGGGGCCATGGCCCCCTGCCCTAAAAAGCTTCGACAATGTAAAGAAGGGGCCTTTGGTATCGTGTTGCCCTAGAGCCCCCGAAATCTATGGACCGGCCCTGGTGTTCATCTTCTTCAAGCTCCTGTCATGTTTGTTAGTGTCATTGTGTGTGTTATCGATTTAGCAATGATAAACTCAAATTCTTTGCCCCGTTGCCCGGACCTTCCATGGTCGGCACCCGTAGTAGTCCCTAGAGCTTCTTCGTCTGTGATGATGATGTCGCTGAAGCGAGACTTGGTCGATCATGTGGTCCGTGCCGATCATGTCGCTCAAGCAGCCTTCATCGACTGTGCGTCCGTGTCGTGCCACTGTCCACGTGCGGTAACGATGATAACCTCCAATCCAACGTTGTCTATGTGGCTTGTGCAAGTCCCTCGAACTGGACTACAACACCGAATTCGCCTACTTCGAGAAAAGGCAAGCCGACTTTCCCCCTCGCCCCTTCTCGTGCGGCTAGAGTAACCTTGAGAGTCCACCGCCAGATCCCGGGCCGATCTGAAGCCTTCTCCACCGGTATAGCCGGTCGAAATTGGGATAGGAGAGGCGCCGGAGTAGCTGTAGGTAGTAGTAGCTTTTATGCTAGGAGTTGGCTTTATGCCGTAGATTGGCGCTATGCCGAGTGGGGGCAGCTCACTTGTACAGATCAGATCGTCACACACGGCTGAAATGGCTTGTCGCACATGATAAACCTAACCCTCACTATGCAAGGGTATGCGATACGCTAAAAACGGCACTTGGGAGGAGCCCAAGTTTTCCAAACAATTTTCCCGAAGGGGCATGGCAGAGAGGCCAGGAACTGGGCCTTGTAGGCGGAGCTGGCCAAGTAACAACCATTGGGCGACATGGTCCAGATTATGGAGTCCGTTGTGCCAGGGGATAGTTGTACCGCTGAAAGAAGATCCCAAAGGCGGACGTATTGCTCCAGGTGTTCAACCGTGAATGAGTCCACATTAATATCTGCAACCCAGGTCTGGCCCTCGAGAGCATCCCGAACCGTCCGGTTATTTCTCCTAGAAGCTTTGAAGATCAAGGGAGCTAAGTCCTTCGGATGAGCACCATCCAACCATGAGGAGGACCAGAAGGAAGCCTTGGCACCGTCTCCAATGGTGACCCGGGTAGCGGCGTTGAAAAGGTCTCTGTCGGCGGCATCATTAGGAGTTTTAGATCCAACCCAAGGTTTTCCCGGCGCCGTCCATTCGTACCACAACCAACGGAGCCTGAGCGCGCGAGAGAACTTTTCCATGTTCAGAATACCGAGACCGCCGAGCTCCTTGGGGCGACAGACCTTTTGCCAGTTGACCTTGCACTTTCCCCCACTAACAACTTCTTTGCAGGCCCATAGCGTTCCCCGACTGATCTTGGCAAAAGCCTTCAGGATGCCCTTGTCGGCTCTTAGAGTTGTTAACAAGAAGATAGGCATGGAAGAGAGAACAGATTTCACGAGAGTTGTACAGCCCGCCCGATTCAGAAATCTTCCCTTCCAAGGGCTCAGCCGTGCTACCGCCTTATTGATGAAAGGTTGGAGATCCATCCGTCTTAGTCTGCCAAGCGAAAGGGGCAGGCCCAAGTACTTGAGGGGAAATTGAACGGTAGCAGCTGGGAAGTTTGACAGGGCCGACGTAAGGTCAATGTCGGAGCATCGAATTGGAGCTATAGAGCTTTTTGCCACATTTGTCACCAGACCGAAGATCTCCCCAAAACTCTGGAGGATGCTAGCCAGAATAGACACATCGTGCTCCGTGGGGGTCAAGAAAATGGCCGCATCATCCGCAGAGACACGGGGTCCTTGCAAGCCGTTGGGCATCTCATGCAGTAGTCCATAAACCGTGGCCTTCTCCAGGACAAAAAGAAAAAAAGTTAAACTTCAGTTTGGTGTAATAAGTTAGCACATGAACTAGCTGTCTTTCGCTCTGCCCAAATGGTTGTGCGTGCGTTATGGGTGGACAAGTAAAAAAGAACCATTTGGGCCAATGTAGTAGTGGAACCTGGCCAAACGAAAGGTGAGTTTTCCTTGCGCGGCATGCAACATCTGGTGGGAGAGCACGGACATATGTCACGCAGGTTTTGTTGCCAATTCCTATATGAAAACACACCTTTCATTCCTTGGAGGCAAAGAAAAGTACTTTACGTTGGGATGTGATATTTGCGGAATTTTTAATTTTGTATGTATTTTTTTGGTTTTTATAATAACAATAATAATTCAAAAAAATCCTCTCGGACGTGATCTGGTCGCAGGCTCCTAGGCTTCTTCGTCTGTGCTGATTATGTCGTTGAGGTGGCCTTCGTCGACCGTGTCGTGCCGCTGGCCATGTGTTGGCCTCCTCGTTGATTATCCCCTGCTTGTATCTGCGCGATGACGAACTCCAACCAAATGTGGTGTGCAACCCACTCGTTGGCATTCTCTCTTTTCATAATAACTCAAGTTCTAGTTTTATCTCACATTAAACTATTTTAAATTTGACCAAATTTGAAAAAAAAATCAACAAATAGGGTATGAACTTAGTTTTACAGATTCATGATATAATATAGTTTCGTGTTATATAGATTTGATATTGTAGATACTGACATATTTTTAAATAAATTCCCTCAAATTAAAGAAGTTTGACTTTAGGATAAACCTAGAACTTCAATTATTTTGCAACAGAGTTAGGGCGTGTTCGGTAACTCCACGGCTTCCAGGAAATCCTCCGATCCGGCTCTGCGCAGCTACTCCAGCGTCTGGTATGGAGCCAGGAATTAATGTTCGGGCAGCTCCTGCTCTTTTGCCTTGTCGCTGACGTCTGGGCCCTACTCGTCAGGTCCATCCTCCCCAAATCCCGGCCGGTGCTGCAGCTCGATTTGGAGGTCGGGGAAGCGACGGCCGGAGCTTTTAGAGGAGAACGGGGTCATGGTGGCCAGCAGTGGCGGAGCCAGGCCTTTAACCTTGTGTAGTCAAATTAAAACTGTGTAGTCAAATAGACTTGTTTTTACGAATTTTTTATAATTTTTTTGCATGACCATTGTAGGATTGGCCAAAAAACTGTGTAGTCAATTGACTACACAGTTCATACGTGGCTCCGCCACTGGTGGCCAGAGCGGGGGGAGAACGGCGGCCGGAGGAGAAGCTCGTAGCGGCCGGAGTAGGTGGGATGTAGGCGGCCCGTCCAGAGGATGCAGACGGAGGGGAGGAGCGGCGCGAGGGTCGGGGTGCTGGTGGGGAGGAGAGATCGGGGAGGTGGCCGGATTAGAGGAGGCGGCGTCGGGGTGGCCGGCCGGAGGAGAGGAATCCGGCGGCGGCGGGGTCACGAGATGGAAGGATGGGTCGTTGGGGACGAGAGGAATAGAGCAAGGGGAGAAAAGAACAGGGAGTTTTTCACTAGGCGGTGGCATACCATCGTAATTTTCGGCTGCTCCGCGGATTTGGCAAAATGGTGCTCCACGGTTTGTACACAGAAATGGGCCAGCTTCGCGGATCTAGCTCCGTGGAGTTTGTGTGTTCGGCTGAGCTCCGCACATAATTTTGGGAAGCTGGAAGCCGGGGAGTTACCGAACACGCCCTTAGTACGTAGGAGATTCTTGTACTTCTGATTGTTACGGTTGTGACAGAGACAAGCACCAATAATAATAGGGTATGAACCGAAGTCTTAGGAGTAGTAAGAATCGGCATAGACAAGTACAAGGCGTGGTTCAGTATGCATGCTTTTGCATCTGGCAAAGTGCACTCGTAAAATCCTTCAACATGATGGAGCCTCAGGTATGGTCAATGGTGCATGATGAATCGTCATGTGTGCCCCGAGCTATGCGCATTGGTTGTTTCTCAGCAACTCAAACTTCTTCCACATACTTAAATGACAACATCGAGAGAGGGCATGGTTTGTTGGCAAAACTCCCTCGGCCCGACAATAAACTCCTGACAAATATAGTTAACTTCCCGCATGATTGTCTTGCTATATACAATGGAGAATCTTTGGCTCGCACTACGTGTTATCTCGTGAGAACCATCTTATAGCCACATTATATGGCACACTCTTGACACTTTGCGTGTACCGTGGCTATCGTTCTAAAGACATGGACTCATCAACGAGACGAAGAAGCACTGGAGTGTAGATGGTGATGTGTAGTGGCTCTACACAAGGGTGGTCGAACACAAACCGAGCTAATCCAATAAATTAATTGTCGCCATGCATTTGATCGCGCGAGAGGAGAGACACATTGAAGTATTGAGGTTGCTGGTGAAGTATTGTTGAACCGAGCTGAATCGAGGTTGCTGGTGAAGTATTGTTGAACCTTCGCGTTGTTGCCCTAAACTATGCCATGGTTACTGAGAACATGAGACAATGACCTAAATCAGGGTAGCCAAGGGAATGGATGGCTGCAGTGTTGCTGGTGGTCTGGGCTTACGCATAGGAATGTTTAGTTTTTCTCCAAAGCTGGGCGGGCCACGGCTCGGTTTGGCCCTCATGTAGCTCCGCCAGTGCCCTATGGGGATGGAGTGTCCGAACTTCATATTGTTCATTGGTGACTTAATGTTAGAACATCTTCAAATTCATAACTATTAAGTTGTTTCATACATTATACCTGAATTTATTAGATTCAAACTTACTATCTTTGTTATTACCTTTGTTCTAAAATATAAGCTATTTTTAGAAAACTGAACTAGCTTTCTAAAGCGGGTTTTAGAAAACAAAGGTTGTGTCCCTTTGAAAGGAGGATGGGACTTATGCGTCTTGTCAAAACCGAATTGACTTTGTGCGGAAGTTTTGAAAGGGAAATATTATCATAATTCTGAGTTTTTGGACGCTAGATCAAAGAGGGGTTCATCACATGTATGGAGAGCTATCCTTCATGGCAGGGATTCTCTTTGGAAAGGACTAATCAAACGTGTTGGAGATGGGTCGACAATAAAAGCCTTTGAAGATCCTTGGATCTCGGCCAACACGGTTGGACGACCATTGTATAAACAAGAGAATGCTAACATTACTTTGGTTGAAGAGTTGATTGATTTTGAAAATATATATGAGTTGGAAAGAAGACAAGCTTGAGGTCAACTTTATTGAGACGGACAGGCAGGCAATACGCCGAATCCCACTCGGGAGGTTCTCTCATGACGAGTGGGCCTAGGCACAAGAACGTAATGGATACTTCAGTGTGAGTGCATATCGACTCATGGTGTCGTTACAGATGGCAAATCAAGTCTTGGGATCCGGAAATGGTATAAATCCATGTTGGAAAAAATTATGGAAAATGCTAGTTTCACCAAAGATTAAATCATTCTGGTGGAGAGTTATAAAGAAATTTATCCCAGCAAGATCAATCCTTAAGCATAGGCACATGGAGCATATTGAATATTGTGAAGCTTGCGGGAAAAGTGTGGAAACGATCCATCACGCTCTATTTGAATGTACTTGGGCCAAACATTTTTGGCATGAGATGCGGACTGCCTCGCAGCTCAAAACTCCCAGTCACCCACATGCAAGGGCAATGGGCATGATAGATAATAGCACAATCAGATAAGAGGATTCTAGGATGATCATGTGTGGATGTTGGGCCATATGGAAAGAACGTAATGCAAGGAAGCATGGGAAGAGTAGAAGATCTGTAATAGAATCTGTTCGCTGGGTATTAGAAACAACAATCGACCTGGCCAGAACTGGGAAGGAGAAAGCAAAGAAATCCCCCAAAACCAA
Source organism: Lolium multiflorum (assembly GCA_030979885.1). Lineage (NCBI taxonomy): Eukaryota > Viridiplantae > Streptophyta > Magnoliopsida > Poales > Poaceae > Lolium > Lolium multiflorum. Next base: position 307,240,004 of record CM061753.1, read on the forward strand.
GGCGCGTTGGCTCCCTCCGATGGCAGGTTTTCTGAAAATAAACACAGATGCCCATTTTATGGATGATACACTCTCGAGGAGGACGGGCCTGGTGATTAGAAACCACCAAAGTAATCTAGTTTATACTCAAGCCATTTGGTATGAGCATGCAGCTAGTGCTAGGTGTGTGGAGGCATTGGCTATCCGAGATGCAACACGGTTGGCTACGGACAGAAGTTATGATCAAATAATCGTCGAGAGTGACTCAACTGAGGCCGTTAATATGTGTGCTGCTGATGAGCAAGTGCGATCTGAACTTTTGCCAATCCTATATAACTAAGAAGTTCATCCCCACTACCTTATTTCTCTCAACATGCAGCTATGCCACCTCAGCGGTCCCACCAAAATTGCACAAACTGATCAGCAGAACAACTATTTCCATCAAAAAATAGGTAGCCTCGATGCTTCCCCTTCCCATCAATCATCCACCTCTTTATGTTCATCTTCTTGCTACGGTGCATACCCACCTTTCTTTCTCCTTTCTCCACCGTGTCTTTTCTCCTCCCCCGTCCAGCCAACTCCCCCATGTCCTTCGACGCCTCCTTTCAACTTCCCTTGTGACTCAGTATTATTTAAGTTCTATAATCTGACTCCTCGCAGCTGAAGAACTCATTGTGGTTCTTCTTCAAAAAAAATTATGGTACCTCTGCTCCTCCACGGCTGTGGCCTATCTCATATGATGTCATGGCCCTACAGTGCCGCCATTTCCTGCAAATACTCAGTACATCTCACCGGTATGTGATGAGTCCACGGTGGTGCAAACCCAGAACAGCCTGGTGTGCAAATTTACCGAACAGCAGCGAAGGTTCATGTGAATTTATTGTAAATTGATACGTCCAATTTGCATCACTATTTTGTATCATAATTTGCTGTTATTCATTGATATATTTCATATTGGGACACAATACTTATGTTATTTCATCTATTTTGCATGTTTCATCATCATTGGAGGATCAAGCACCGGAGCCAGGATTCTGCTGGAAAAAGCACCGTCGAACGCAATATTTCGGAAGATCAATGTGGAAGGGAATTTCACGTAAATTCCTATTTTTCCAGATGACGGAGGGAGCCGAAGGGGAAGAAGAGAGGAGCCACGTGGGCCCAGACCATGGGCGGCGCGGCCCATGGCCGCCGCGCCACCCTATGCTGGGGGGCCCCACGCCTCTTTCGCCTCCTTTTCTTCGTGTACTCCTTCGTCCCGAAAACCTAAGCCACAGAGGACCTCACAAGGGTTACAGCCGCCTCTGCGGGGCGGAGAACACCAGAGAGAAAAGAGCTCTCCGGCGGGCAGGAATCCGGGGAAATTCCCTCCCGGAGGGGGAAATCGACGCCATCGCCATCGTCATCGAGCGGGACATCATCTCCATCATCATCATCATCATCTCCACCATCTACACCGCCATCACCACCGCTGCACCTCGTCATCGCTGTAGCAATTCGGGTTAAATCTTGATTGTTTGATAGGGGAAACTCTCCCGGTGTTATTCTATACTTGTTGTAGATGCTATTGAGTGAAACCATTGAACCAAGGTTTATGTTCAGATTGTTATTCATCATCATATCACCTCTGATTGTATTCCATATGATGTCTCGTGAGTAGTTCGTTTACTTCTTGAGGACATGGGTGAAGTCTAAATGCTAGTAGTGAATTATGGTTGAGTAATATTCAATGTTATGATATTTAAGTTGTGGTGTCATTCTTCTAGTGGTGTCGTGTGAACGTCGACTACACGACACTTCACCATTTATGGGCCTAGGGGAGTGCATCTTGTATTCGGTTGCTAATTGCGGGGTTGCCGGAGTGACAGAAACCTAAGCCCCCGTTAGTATATCGATGCAGGAGGGATCGCAGGATCTCAGAGTTTAAGGCTGTGGTTAGATTTATCTTAATTACTTTCTTGTAGTTGCGGATGCTTGCAAGGGGTATAATCACAAGTATGTATTAGTCCTAGGAAGGGCGGTGCATTAGCATAGGTTCACCCACACAACACCTATCAAAACAATGAAGATTATTTAGCTACATGAAGCGAAAGCACTAGACTAAAATCCCCGTGTGTCCTCAGAACGTTTGGTCATTATAAGTAAACAAACCGGCTTGTCCTTTGTGCTAAAAAGGATTGGGCCACTCGCTGCAATTATTTCTCTCGTATTTTATTTACTTGTACTTTATTTATCTGCAATATCAAAACCCCTGAATACTTGTTTGTGAGCATTTACAGTGAATCCTTCATCGAAACTGCTTGTCAACACCTTCTGCTCCTCGTTGGGTTCGACACTCTTATTTATCGAAAGTACTACGATACACCCCCTATACTTGTGGGTCATCAAGACTATTTTCGGCGCCGTTGCCGGAGTGAAGCGCTATTGGTAAGTGGAATTGGTAAGGGAAACTTTTACTGTTTGTGCTGATTTTATTTCTGCCTGCTGCTATAAATCATTATGGAGAGATCTTCTCTTCAATTTCTATTTGGGAAATCTACTACTACTGCAACGGTAGTGGATGAAGCGCCAGGTGAGGAAGTAGTACCATATAAAATACCTATGAAAATTATTGAACGTGTTATGGATAACCGCTATGAAGGGGATGGAACTGTCCATCCTGGTGATCATTTATTGTTTTTGCATGAATTATGCGGGTTATTCAAATGTGCAGGTATTTCTATGAATGAAGTTAGAAAGAAGCTATTCACTATATCGCTGTCTGGTAAAGCGGCGCACTGGTATAAATTGCTGAAGAATGGTGATTCTATTGATTGGGAGGACATTGTGCCTTTATTTTATTCCAAATTTTATCCTCCAAGTGAAATTCACAAAGATCGGAACCGCATATTTCTGGCCTCATGATGGAGAGAGTATTGCCCAAGCTTGGGGGAGATTGAAGTCTTTAATGCTCAAATGCCCCATTCATGAGCTTCCTGGTAATGTTATTATTGATAATTTCTATGCAAGACTTTCTTTTCAAGACAAGACCTTGGATACTTCTTGTTCTGGATCATTTACACGCAAGAATGAAGAATTTAAAAGGGACCTTCTTGATCGGATCCAAGAAAATACTGAAGGATGGGAGAACGACAAAGATAGAGAATCGTATAATTTATGATTATAAATGCATTGAAGCTTTTATGGATACTGATAAATTTCGTAATATGAGTGCTACATATGGTCTTGATTCCCAAGTTGTTGCAAATCTTTATAAAGATTTTGCCTCTCATTATGAACTGCCTAAGAATAATTTTGATAAGTATCATGAACCGTATAAAGATAAAATTGATTCATCTGTAAACAAATGTGTAGTGGTTGAAACTGTTGATAATGTTATTCCTGAAGCTTATATTGAAAAAACTCCTTTCCCTGCTAAAATGAAGGAGTACTCTGTCATATCTAGTGCGGTTAATAAAAGTGAAAAGAAACCTAAAGAACCTGAAGAACAAATTAAAATTGAACCTGCTGTTGCAATAGTTAAAGATCTTGTGACTGAAAATGTGGAGGATGGTCATATTATTTTCTGTGAAGATGCTTCTAATATTGTTTCACATCCTAATAAATCCAAACAAGTTAGTGTTCCTATGCTATCTGTTAGAATTGGTGATCATTGCTATTATGGTTTATGTGATATTGGTGCAAGTGTTAGTGCTATACCTTATGAGCTTTACACGGAGATTATGCACGAAATTGGTTCTTGTGAACTTGAAGATATTGATGTGGTTATTCATCTGGCTAATAGAGAAACTATTTCTCCAATTGGTATTGTTCGAGATGTGGAAGTTCTATGTGGTAAGATTAAATATCCTGCTGACTTTTTGGTACTTGGTTCTGCTGCTAGTGATCATTGTCCTATCATTTTTGGTAGACCTTTTCTAAATACTTGTGGAGCTATTATAGATTGTAAGAAAGAGAAAGTTTTGACTAGATTTGCTGGTGAACCTTATGAATTTAACTTTTCTAAATTTACCAAAACTCCTTATAAAGTTGACTTGCCTAGTAATGATTTTAAAATGGAGCAGTGTGCATCTATTGTTCTTGTTCCTAATAATCCTTTGCAGCAACATTTGGAGAATAGTGAAAGTGAAGCTTTTAGGAAAGAAAGAGATGAGCTTGAGGAAATTTTTCTTCGCCAACCTATTCTCAAGCATGATTTACCGGTGGAAGATTTGGGTACAACACCGCCACCAAAGGAAGATCCTGTTTTTGATTTAAAGCCTTTACCTGATAATCTTAAATATGCTCATATTGATGATAAGAAAATATATCCTGTTATTATTAGTTCTAAGCTTTCAGAGATTGAGGAAGAAAGGTTATTGGAAATATTGAAGAAACACCGAGGAGCTATTGGCTATACTCTTGATGATTTGAAAGGGATTTCTCCTTCTATTTGCCAACATGCTATTAATATGGAAGAAGATGCAAAGCCTGTTGTTGAACATCAACGTCGTCTAATTCCGAAGATGAAGGAGGTGGTAAGGAACGAGGTATTAAAACTTCTTGAAGCTGGTATTATATATCCTATTGCTGATAGTAGATGGGTTAGTCCTGTGCATTGTGTTCCTAAGAAAGGAGGAATGACTGTTGTGCCTAATGATAATGATGAGCTTATTCCTCAAAGAATAGTTGTAGGTTATAGAATGTGCATTGATTTTCGAAAAGTTAATAAAGTTACTAAGAAAGATCATTACCCTTTACCCTTTATTGATCAAATGCTAGAAAGGTTATCTAAAAATACTCATTTTTGCTTTCTTGATGGTTATTCTGGGTTTTCACAAATTGCTGTTAAAGATCAAGAGAAAACCACGTTTACTTGTCCTTATGGAACTTATGCTTATAGGCGTATGCCTTTTGGTTTATGTAATGCTCCTGCTACTTTTCAAAGATGCATGTCTGCTATTTTTCATGGTTTTTGCGAAAGTATTGTAGAAGTGTTCATGGATGATTTTTCTGTCTATGGGAATTCTTTTGATAATTGCTTGCGAAACCTCGATAAAGTTTTGCAGAGATGTGAAGAAACTAACCTTGTTCTTAATTGGGAGAAATGCCACTTTATGGTTAATGAAGGAATTGTATTGGGACATAAAATTTCCGAGAGAGGTATTGAAGTTGATAGAGCTAAAGTTGAAGCAATTGAGAAGATGCCCTATCCGAGGGATGTTAAAGGTATTCGTAGTGTTCTTGGTCATGCTGGGTTTTATAGGAGATTTATTAAAGATTTCTCTAAAATTTCAAAGCCTCTTACTAATCTTCTTCAAAAAGATGTACCTTTTGTTTTTGATGATGATTGTAAGGAAGCTTTTGAAACTCTAAAGAAAGCCTTAACAACTGCTCCTGTAGTCGAACCTCCTGATTGGAATTTGCCTTTTGAAATTATGTGTGATGCTAGTGATTTTGCTGTAGGCGCTGTTCTTGGACAGCGGGTAGATAAAAAATTAAATGTTATTCATTATGCTAGTAAGACTCTTGATGCTGCTCAAAGAAATTATGCTACAACTGAAAAGGAATTGTTAGCTGTAGTCTTTGCTTGTGATAAGTTTAGACCCTATATTGTTGATTCGAAAGTCACAATTCATACTGATCATGCTGCAATTAGATACCTTATGACAAAGAAAGATGCTAAGCCAAGGCTTATTAGATGGGTACTTCTGTTGCAAGAATTTGATTTACATATTATAGATAGGAAAGGTGCTGATAATCCTGTTGCTGATAATTTGTCTAGATTGGAAAATATTGCTTATGATCCTGTTCCTGTTAATGATAGTTTTCCAAATGAACAATTGGCTGTAATAAAGGTGAGCTCGCGAGAGAGCCCTTGGTATGCAGATTATGCTAATTTTATCGTTTCGAAGTATTTGCCTCCAACCTTTTCAGCTCAGCAAAGGAGGAAATTCTTTTATGACTTGAGGCATTATTTTTGGGATGACCCACACTTATATAAAGAAGGAGTGGATGGTATTATGCGAAGATGTGTTCCTGAATATGAACAACAGGAGATATTGAATAAATGTCATGGAAGTGTTTATGGAGGACATCACGCTGGAGATAGAACCGCGCAAAAGGTTCTACAATCAGGTTTTTATTGGCCAACACTCTTCAAAGATGCAAGGAAATTTATTTTATCTTGTGATGAATGTCAAAGAGTTGGTAATATCTCCAGACGCAATGAAATGCCTATGAATTATACTCTTGTTATTGAACCATTCGATTGTTGGGGATTCGACTTCATGGGTCCTTTCCTTCTTCAGATGGTAACACTCATATACTTGTCGCTGTTGATTATGTTACCAAATGGGTAGAAGCTATACCTACAAAAAGTGCTGATGGTGAGACCTCTATAAAAATGCTTGTAGATATTATATTTCCTAGATTTGGAGTACCTAGATATATTATGACTGATGGAGGTTCTCATTTTATTCATGGAGGTTTTAGAAAAACTCTTGCTAAGTATGGTATTAATCATAGAATTGCTTCCGCTTATCACCCTCAAACTAGTGGTCAAGTAGAATTATCAAATAGAGAGATTAAAGCTATCTTGGGAAAGACTGTTAATAAATCTAGAAAGAATTGGGCTAGCAAATTGAAAGAAGCACTATGGGCTTATAGAACTGCTTATAAAAATCCTATGGGAATGTCACCTTATAAAATGGTTTATGGAAAAGCTTGTCATTTACCTTTAGAACTAGAGCACAAAGCTTATTGGGCTGTTAGAGAACTAAACAAAGATCCTAAATTAGCCGGTAATAAGAGGTTGTTGCAATTAAGTTCTCTAGATGAATGGAGAAGTGAAGCTTATGAAAATGCTAAACTCTTTAAAGAAAAAGTTAAGAAGTGGCATGATAGAAGGATCATTAAAAGAGAATTTAATGTTGGAGATCAAGTTCTATTGTATCGGTCTCGTCTCAGATTCTTTGCAGGGAAATTACTCTCGAAGTGGGAAGGACCATATGTTGTTGAGGAGGTGTATCGTTCAGGAGCAATTAAAATTAGCTCTCTCCAAGGCAATGCCACACAAGTGGTGAATGGACAAAGACTCAAGCATTATATCTCGGGTGATTCTTATAATGTTGATGTTGATATTATTCAAGTGGAAACACCGGAGGCTTTCATCAAAGGACAAATTGACAGTCAGCCAGAACTGGACTTTGAATAGGTAACAGTATAGGTAATGAAAAGTCCGCGTTTACCTTTCCGAACATTATTTTTGCTGTTTTTGGAAAATATGAAAAAAATTACGAAATCGAAAAACGCGCGACACAACCGGCGCGGGCCCCTGGCCGCGCCGACCTATGGTGACGGCACCTCGGCGTCCCGTTTCCACTCGTTTTCGGCCTGGAACCTTCCTTTTGTCGTGAATTTTTGCTATATAATCCCCGGACCCCTGGAGGTCCGTAATATCGTTTTCTCGTCGTGTTTTGTTTCGAGCTGTTTTCTGCCAGATTTGTTTTGATCTAGAAGCACCATGGTCTCCAACAACAAAGACAAGGGGCCTTGGAGGGAAGAGATGGATGAGAGGATCAATAAGGAGAAGGAGAAGATAGCATCAGCAAAAGGAGAGTGGGAAACTACGAGGAGTAAGCCAATTTTGGTGGGATCGGTTAATACTGGGCGTTCTTTTTCTTATAACTTGCAGGGAGCTCTTCCGCCTGCTCTGGACCTCGACTCTTTCCCTTGTGTGGAGGAAGCAATACGGGTTGCTGATGAGTTTTGTGATCAATATCGTGCTCTAAGAAGGGAAGTGGAGATACTTCAGGAGGAGAACCAGCGACTTCGCGAATGCTGGAATATTACTCAAATCCCAGCACAAGGCCGTCATCGCCACACTCGGGTAACAATGAGTCTCTTCAGGTTTTGGTGCAGAATTGTAAAATTGAGAAGCTGAAGCTGAAGGAGATCCTTATGAAGCGCGAGAGGAATCCATCGCCATCATCACCAAAGGAGTAATTCATCATCGGTATTGGCATCCCCTTGGTTTGTTCCAAGCTTGGGGAGTGCCGCGGTATCACATCATCATTACCTTTATCTTTTAATATCAAGTAGTGTCATATCATGAGTAGGGAAGTTATCATATAGAATAGTATGCAATGTGGAAGTATCTCTCTTAGTTAGTTATCTATGTATCCGTTGGTGTGAGTTATCGTTATGGAATATTAATGAGAAGTCTTATCATTTACTTTTTGCACATCTTATTTTAGTTTGCAATCTCCATTGTATGATTACTCTTGACATGAGTATTGATATCACTTTGGGAGCATCAAGTAAATCTATTTGGTTTTGGCAAACTTAGCATTGGTCAATAGCAACAACATCTTGATGTTTAAATAGAAGAGAGAAACACATTTAGATATACTACTCTATTATCTCTATGCTTAGTATTCTAAAGTTAAAATTGCTTGTGCTTATGAGAAAGATGCATGATTGTTTCTATCATATGTATATTTGTTTGTTTCCCTCAACTTTTATGCTTGCTATCAAACCTTGCTAGCCAAAGACCTGTATCGAGAGGGAATGCTTCTCATACATCCATAACCTTGGACCAAACCTATGCCATTTGTGTCCACCATACCTACCTACTACATGGTATTTTCTGCCATTCCAAGTAAATACTTCATGTGCTACCTTTAAATTATTCAAACTACTACTCCTTATTTGTGTCAATGTTTTATAGCTCATGAGGAAGTATGTGGTGTTTTATCTTTCAATCTTGTTGGGCGGACTTTCACCAATGGACTAGCGGCACATCCGCTTATCCAATAACTTTGCAATAAGAGCTGGCAACGGGGTTCCCAGCCCCAATTAATAACTTTCATTAATAATTCTCTTCACATGTTTTGCTCTGATTATCAGCAACTTAATTTTGCAATGGACACTCCTCCATGGTATGTGAATGTTGGAAGGCACCCGAGGATTCGGTTAGCCATGGATTGAGAAAGCCAAGGTTGGGGAGTGTCATCCTTAATAAAACTAAAACACATGTGTAAACAAAAGAGAAGGGGATGATCTACCTTGCTGGATGCCGTCCCTCATGGGAGCCGCTCTTGGAAGGTTCGTTTGGCAAGGGGTTAGAGTGCCCGCTACTATTCGTTGACAACAACAAACACCGCTCAAAATCTTACTTTTATGCTCTTTATATGATTTCAAAACTTGAAAAGCTCTAGCACATGATTTAATCCCTGCTTCCCTCTGCGAAGGGCCTATCTTTTACTTTTATGTTGAGTCAGTAAACCTATTTCCCTCTATCTTAAGCAAGCAATTGAGTTTTTGTGAACCAATCATTTATGCTATGATTCAGTTAATCATGTCTCTTATACTTTCTTGTTTAGTACCAATTTTATCTGAATGAATATGACTTTGAAGTTATCAATGATTATGAGGAGATTGTTATGCTTAAATATGAAGGCTCAGCTATAAATTCTAATATGAAAGCTTTGCTTAGAAGTACAATCCGTTAGTAGTTCTCTGACCAAGAACGAAGTTTGCCATCACCAACTATGATTTCTTATGCACCTTTACTTGTGATTTCTCTTTACCTATTTCAAGATGAGTTATATGAGGAAGTTGTTTACTAGAATGTCTTGTGTGAATGAATATGATGCTTCTTGTCCGTATTTTATTTATCGACTCTTCACTCCATAAACATGTGGTCTTGTTTATCGAGCTCAGTTTCGCTTGGGGACAAGCGAGGTCTTGGGGGGAGTTGATACGTCCAATTTGCATCACTATTTTGTATCATAATTTGCTGTTATTCATTGATATATTTCATATTGGGACACAATACTTATGTTATTTCATCTATTTTGCATGTTTCATCATCATTGGAGGATCAAGCACCGGAGCCAGGATTCTGCTGGAAAAAGCACCGTCAGAACGCAATATTTCGGAAGATCAAGTGTGGAAGGGAATTTCACGTAAATTCCTATTTTTCCAGATGACGGAGGGAGCCGAAGGGGAAGAGAGGAGCCACTGTGGCCCAGACCATGGGCGGCGCGGCCCATGGCTGGCCGCGCCACCCTATGCTGGGGCCCCAGCCTCTTTCGCCTCCTTTTCTTCGCGTACTCCTTCGTCCGAAAACCTAAGCCACGGGAGGACCTCACGAAGGGTTACAGCCGCCTCTGCGGGGCGGAGAACACCAGAGAGAAAAGAGCTCTCGGCGGGCAGGAATCCGCCGGGGAAATTCCCTCCCGGGGGAAATCGACGCCATCGCCATCGTCATCGAGCGGGACATCATCTCCATCATCATCATCATCATCATCATCTCCACCATCTACACCGCCATCACCACCGCTGCACCTCGTCATCGCTGTAGCAATTCGGGTTAAATCTTAATTGTTTGATAGGGGAAACTCTCCCGGTGTTATTCTATACTTGTTGTAGATGCTATTGAGTGAAACCATTGAACCAAGGTTTATGTTCAGATTGTTATTCATCATCATATCACCTCTGATTGTATTCCATATGATGTCTCGTGAGTAGTTCGTTTAGTTCTTGAGGACATGGGTGAAGTCTAAATGCTAGTAGTGAATTATGGTTGAGTAATATTCAATGTTATGATATTTAAGTTGTGGTGTCATTCTTCTAGTGGTGTCGTGTGAACGTCGACTACACGACACTTCACCATTTATGGGCCTAGGGGAGTGCATCTTGTACTCGGTTGCTAATTGCGGGGTTGCCGGAGTGACAGAAACCTAAGCCCCGTTAGTATATCGATGCAAGAGGGATCGCAGGATCTCGAGTTTAAGGCTGTGGTTAGATTTATCTTAATTACTTTCTTGTAGTTGCGGATGCTTGCAAGGGGTATAATCACAAGTATGTATTAGTCCTAGGAAGGGCGGTGCATTAGCATAGGTTCACCCACACAACACTTATCAAAACAATGAGGATTATTTAGCTACATGAAGCGAAAGCACTAGACTAAAATCCCCGTGTGTCCTCGAGAACGTTTGGTCATTATAAGTAAACAAACCGGCTTGTCCTTTGTGCTAAAAAGGATTGGGCCACTCGCTGCAATTATTTCTCTCGTATTTTATTTACTTGTACTTTATTTATCTGCAATATCAAAACCCCCTGAATACTTGTCGTGAGCATTTACAGTGAATCCTTCATCGAAACTGCTTGTCAACACCTTCTGCTCCTCGTTGGGTTCGACACTCTTATTTATCGAAAGTACTACGATACACCCCCTATACTTGTGGGTCATCAGCCACTAGGACAGCTACCTGGAGGATGGCGCATCACCAGATATATGCTATCCTTAACGCAGGGAACGGAGGAGAAGAAGAAGGAGAGCGCACTCCACATGCCAGCAGGCGACGTAACGCCGAAAACAGCGCCATCAACGACGATAGCGATTACACTATCGCAAAAGAAGAGTGGGAGGCAGCTCGGGCTGCCATAACGAACAATACTCGGCTCCCCTCCGGAACTTCGGTTGGGACTCTTAATGCGTATCGTTCTATCTTGGAGAGGAATCGAGTGCGGCTGTCAAACGAGCAAGCAAGTCTCAATCGACGTCGACTCGCGACCGATCAATCTAGTGAGCGCTGGAGGGACTCACATGCAATCGCGTCTCGGAGCAACCAAGGTCCAGGGAGACATGGTGAGCCACCTATTACCACATGGCGTGCTATGAAGGAGGCGATGAATTCTCGTTTCGTGCCCACTAATTATTTGCGTACTATTTATGATAAGTTGACCCTATTGAGACAAGGTGTGAAGACTGTTGATGAATACTACATGGAGATGGAGTCGCTTATACAGCGTGGCCGTGTCCATGAGTCTCTTGAGATGTCAATGCAGCGTTTCCTACATGGCTTGAAGTATGACATCAAAGACATTGTTCGTTTTCAAAGTTACACCACTATGAATGGGTTGCTACATCATGCAAGAGAAGCTGAAGCACAGTTGGCTGAAGAAGCAAAGGTTAAAGGTCGTGCTATGGGAGCTGGGCGCTTCACGCCTCGTGCGCCCCCACCTACAGCGCCGGCGCCATCGACGCGCTCCGCCCCTTACTCTACTCCGTCTAGCAAGCCGGTCTCCAATGTACCCAATACAAAGAAGTCCGAATCTACTGCAAGTACGAGTGGTTCTAGCATGTCTACGGCGCACAACCGCGATATGATTTGCCATACATGTGGTGGCAAGGGTCACTTCAAGAGAGATTGTCCAAACTGCAAAGTTATGATTGTTAATGAGGACAATGAGTATGAGACTGGAGATGATGTTGATCCATATGCTCCAGAAGATGATGACTATGACAGTGATGGTGTAGATGCATATCCGTCTGATGCTCGCACTATTGTTGTGTCTCAGCGTGCTCTTAATGTGTTGCCAAGTGCATCTACTCAGCGCTGTAATTTGTTCCAAACAAAGGCTTTAGTTGGTCCTGACAAGGCTTGCAAGGTTATTATTGATGGCGGGAGTTGCCGCAATTTAGCAAGCAAGGAGTTGTGTACCAAGCTGAAGTTGAAGTATCTACCGCACCCGCATCCATACTATATTCAGTGGTTGAGCGACAATGGTGAGATGAAGGTAAACCACATGGTGCGTGTTGAGTTTGAGATTGGACCGTATAAGGATTCCATTGATTTTGATGTGGTTCCTATGACGGTGTGTCATCTACTATTGGGTCGGCCTTGGCTCTATGATCGTTCTGTGCAACACAATGGCCGTGCCAATACATATCACTTGGAGTTCAAGGGTAAGAAAATCAACTTGCAGCCTATGTCACCACAAAAAATTGTCAATGAATCTCGTCAGAAAGTTGAAGTAAACTTGGAGGATGCACCTTTAGATAAGCGAGAGAATTGTAATGTCGTGAGTGATATAATGAAAAGTGAGAGAGTGAATTCCTTAGTGCTTTTAGCCACCAAAGAAGACATGAGAGAATTTAGTGAGGATCCTACATCCATGCCTCTTGTGCTACTGTACAGGGGTACGGTTTTGGTTTCTAACGACATGACCCCTCTTCCTCTTGGTGTTTCTAATGTTTTGCAGGAATTCCGCGACGTGTTTCCGGAGGAGGTGCCAGCAGGACTACCACCATTGCGTGGTATTGAGCATCAAATTGACTTGACCCCCGACACCTCGCTGCCCAATAGGGCGCCATATAGAACAAATCCCGAAGAGACGAAGGAGATACAGAAGCAAGTACAAGCGCTACTCGACAAAGGTTATATCCGCATAAGCCTTAGTCCTTGTGTTGTTCCTGTTATTCTAGTTCCTAAGAAAGATGGTACATGGCGTATGTGCATAGATTGTAGAGCGATAAACAACATTACTATTCGATATCGTCATCCTATTCCCCGTTTAGAGGATATGTTAGATGAATTGAGTGGTGCTGCAGTTTTCTCTAAAATTGATTTGTGTAGTGGTTATCATCAAATTAGGATGAAAGAAGGAGATGAGTGGAAAACTACCTTTAAAACAAAATTTGGTTTATATGAGTGGTTAGTAATGCCTTTTGGTCTAACTAATGCACCTAGCACCTTCATGAGACTGATGAACCATGTTTTGCGTGATTTTATTGGCAAGTTTGTGGTTGTGTACTTTGATGACATATTAATCTACAGCCGCAATGAATCTGATAATACTATACATATTAGACATGTTTTGCAAGTGTTGCGTGATAATAAACTCTATGGTAATCTTGAGAAGTGCACATTTTGCAAAGATAAGGTCATATTTCTGGGTTATGTTGTCTCTAAGCATGGAGTAGAAGTAGATGTGTCTAAAATTGAAGCTATTCAAAATTGGCCTACTCCCATGAATGTGAGTCAAGTAAGAAGTTTTCATGGTCTAGCTGGGTTTTATAGAAGATTTGTGCCGAACTTTAGTACTATTGCTGCACCTTTGAATGATTTGACTAAAAAGGGTGTTGTTTTTTAGTGGGGCGCAGCCCAAGATCATGCTTTTGATGAACTGAAACGATTGTCTGCACCGTTGCTTGCACTTCCTGATTTCAATAAGCAATTTAAGATTGAATGTGATGCTAGTGGTATTGGAATTGATGGTGTGTTCATGCAAGAGGGTCGCCCAATTGCATATTTTTCTGAGAAACTTTCTGGTGCTAAGTTGAACTATCCTATATATGATAAAGAATTGTATGCTTTAATTAGAGTTCTTGAGTTTTGGCAACATTACTTGTGGCCAAAAGAATTTATCATACATTCTGATCATGAAGCTTTGAAATATCTGAAAGCCCAATCTACTTTACATAAGCGTCTTGCTAAGTGGGTTGAGTTCATTGAATCTTTTCCATACATTATTAAGCATAAGAAGGGAAAAGATAATATTGTTGCTGATGCTTTATCTAGGAAGAATATGCTATTAACTCAACTTGATGTTAAAATTCCTGGATTAGAGATACTATGTGATTTATATGCTACTGATCATGATTTTGCTGAACCATATCGTTTGTGTGCTATTGGTAAAGCATGGGAAAAATATCACATACATGTTGGGTTCTTGTTTAGGGCTAACAAACTATCTGTTCCAAAATAGTCTGTGCGTTTGCTCTTATTGCAGGAATCACATGCTGGAGGTTTGATGGGTCACTTTGGGCGTGAGAAGACGCTACTCATGCTAGATGACCACTTTTATTGGCCAAAGATGAGGCGGGATGTGGACATGTATGTGAAAAGATGCATTACTTGCAACAAGTCCAAGTCCAAGCTGAAGCCTCACGGTTTGTATACTCCTTTACCGGCACCTACTACACCTTGGGAGGATATTAGTATGGATTTTGTGTTGGGTTTGCCGCGTACTAAAAGAGGCCATGATTCTATATTTGTGGTAGTGGATAGATTCTCTAAGATGTCACACTTTATTGCCTGCCACAAAAGAGACGATGCGTCGCATATTGCTAACATGTTTTTCAGGGAGATTGTACGTCTACATGGTGTCCTGAAGACTATTGTTTCTGATCGTGACGTGAAGTTTATGAGCTACTTCTAGAAGACGCTTTGGAGAAAGAAAGCGAAGCTGCTTTTCAGCACTACTTGTCATCCCCAAACTGATGGTCAAACTGAAGTGGTGAATAGGACATTGTCACTACTGTTGAGATCCATGATCAAGAAGAACCTGAAGGAGTGGGAAGAGTGTTTGCCGCATGTGGAATTTGATTACAACAGGGCAGTACATTCTAGTTGTGTCCTTTTGAGGTGGTGTATGGTTCCAAACCCATTACTCCGCTTGATTTGTTGCCTCTACCCATACATGAGAGAGTCAATATCGAGGCATTCAAGAGGGCAGATTTTGTGCGAAAGATTCATGTGAAGACTAAAGAGTTGATCGAAAAGAAAGGCAAGAGAAATGCTGCAAGGATGAACAAGAAGCGCAAGGAGATATTGTTCAAGCCTGGTGATATGGTCTGGGTACATTTTCGCAAGTATAGGTTCCCGAAGCTACGGAAGTCCAAGTTGCTTCCTCGTGGTGCTGGTCCTTACAAAGTGCTTGCCAAGATGAATGATAATGCATACTCGATAGATCTTCCAGTTGATGAGTTTGGTGTCAGTACTTTCAATGTTGCTGATTTGACACCATATGACGGAGAAGACCTTGGAGCGTCGAGGTCGACGCCTTTTGAAGGGGGGAGATGATGAGGACATCCCTACCACAGCACTACCTCCGTCATTGCAAGATAAAGATTTAGCTGTTGTGAAGCTCAAGTCCAATGAAGTTAGGATTGGACCTATTACAAGGGCTCGTGCGAAGCTACTTAAACAATAGGTGAACTTGTTCCTAAATGATACTTTGATTGATGAGAACTTTATACCGCCTAAGTGCTATTACTTATGTATGATCAAGTATGAAGAGGGAGCAAGCATCGCTCGAGGAGGAGAGAAGCAGCTGGACATGGAGCTGGACAAGACAACCCATGGACGCGCGAGGGTGGAGCGGGAGGCATGCGAGAGGGAGGGAAGAAGAAGTCAGGCCGGCCCGCATCCGGTCGGACCGGCCGCGCGGCGTGCCCGATCCCTGGCCTGGTCCAACCGGGCGACACGACGGATTCCAGCCGGCGCCAACCGGACGACATGCTGATGGCAACCGGACGAGATCCGAGCACTTCCCGCGCCTGTCGGCACCGGCGCCAGCCGGTTTGAACCGGACCCGGTGCGGCCGATCCGGCCCCCGGACCGGCCATGTCAAGTCTGTCTCGACCGGATCTATTCCGGGTCGGTTATTTTCGTACTTTTCGACCTGAGGTCGTCCTGAACCCCTATATAAGTGCCCAGGACGCCCCCTAACTAGCTTTAGACCACGTTTAAGATAAACCGTAGTTCATAGTTGTTTGCTTTGCAACTCTATTGAATCTCTACACCCGATTGCATTGATTTGGTGTGGAATCTCTGAAAGTATTGTGTGATCTAATGTTCCATTGGGAATTAGGAGGTTGCAACTTACCGCTTCGTGGTCGGCGGCTACGTGCGTAAGTGTATGGAGTTGCGAATATCTTGCAGGGTTGAGAGCTGTTGCATTGGCGACAGGGACCAATCGAGAGATCTCGTTGCGTCATACAAGTTATCATCCACTACATCGTCGTGTTCCTCCGCTGTGTTCATCCCGTGATCATCATCACCACCATTGCTTACTGAGAAGATCGGGCCACCCCTTATCACTTTGACAAATGCTATACCTGTTTGAGGGTGATATGGAAGACAATGTTCCCTTTGAACAAAACTCCTTCAACCTTACTTACTCTGTTTTCAGAGTTTGGTAATGTCAAGAAGATCAAGAGCTTGATTCGCACACAACTTATCGCCGGAGCCGAGATTGCTTTTGCCCTTGTTCTATCAAAACACCCTTCTGCAAACTTAATGGCTATTGCAAATGCCGATGGTAATATAGGGCACCTTTACTCCAAGATAAGGGTTCCTGCTGCCATTGCAGTCGAAAGACTAAAAGAGAATTCGAAGGTAAACGATGAAGTGGGAACCTCCGAAAAGAAGACCTGAAAACCTGTATGCCCCTATTTGTAATTGAAATACTTGTTTTACTGCAGCCGACTGTTCGGGTGCATCGATTGTGTAAAATTATCGGCAGGTGTTTATATGTACCTTCCTTTATTTAATGCCGTTGGCATGTTTATATGAGTAGAGCATGCGCTCATTATAACATCCGTATTATGATGCGTGTAAGTTCGTCGGCAGCAAATTATTTGAGTGATCAGCTCATGTTGCAGGTTTGTGAAACCCGTCGTAAGTGCAACTTTGCTTTCAGCCGATAACGTATGCCTTGACAGTAGTGCTCGAATAATTCAATGACACTAAGCCTGCCGATGACTCCGTCGCTCTTTAGTACTTCTATAGTTTAAAGTACCGGTCATGGGCCTTATTGTAAGTATATGTTTGTTATCCTTGCTATCTGCAGCACTCACGTAATCTTGAGGCTTGTTTAGCAAAGGATATAAGAAAGATTCTCGCCAATTTCGCATCACAACACTCGTATTTTCAGAGGCTTTAGATTGCAATCTCGGGTGTAATTTCCAGTAAACTAATGTTCGCTATAGTATACGAAAAGAGGTCTTGATAAACTTGTTCGGGTGCCCCGAATTGCTGCGATACTTCAAATAAACGAAACTTGAGTCTTTATTAATAAAGGAAGACAATAACGAAGTGGCTAAATAAGCCTTATTAAAAGGAAACTTCTAAGGAAGGTAAACACGCGTAGCGACGCCCATCCTTGTTTATACAGAAGGAGGGTTCTTCTTATCTTCAGTCTTGTCAAGGGAGACGTTAGCTTTGGATGCATCGATGACTTCATTAGGAGCAAGCGCCAGAGTTTTATCATCGTCGACTGAAGCCTTGTTAACAGCTGCCGAAGGCCCAACTGCCGAGACTCCTTGTATGGGATCTTCTGGTTTCTTTTTTGATTTCTTGATTTTCTCATCCTTTTGATCCTTAAGTATCAATGACTTAGAAGGAAAATCAACGGGCTCTTGCTTAACTCCAAACTTGGCAGCAATATTTGAAACTCCCCGATCACAATTATCTGAGCGTGAGAAACTTCCATAGACTGTGATGTTTGTCCCATTGTTCCCTGGCATCTTGAGCTTGAGATATGCATAATGCGGCACAACCATGAACTTGGCATAAGCTGGTGTCCCGAGTATAGCGTGGTACTGTGATTCCCAATTCACTACCTCGAACTCGATCTTTTCCTTCCTGAAGTTATCGGGTTTCCCAGAGACAACATTCAAGTAAATTTTGCCAAGAGAATACGCCGGCAGAGTGGGCAGGATCCCATGTAAATAAGTATCTGTCTCCTCCAACATCCTCATCGTAATTCCCATATTTTTGATTGTGTCCAGGAATATCAAATTTAAGCCGCTTCCACCGTCCATGAAGACCTTGCTCATATTGAATCCTCCTATTTGCGCTTCGACCACTAAGGCAGCGTGACCTGGCTTTGGTATTGTCATTGGGTGGTCTGCTCTGCTGAACAGAATGCTCTGCGATGACCAATCGATATATTCTGGAATATTGGCCATAATGCTCTTTGCCAGGTTGATTTCTTGAGTGAGCCTCTTCCTATCCCTCCTTGAAACACCAGTTTTGTGGATCATACTCATCTTCCCCCGCGGCGGAGGGAAGGCCTCATTAGAGTTGCGAGGTTGTACTTGCTGAACTTGATGCTGAGGTGGTGGTGGCGGTGGCGGTGGGTTCGGTTGCTGCTGCTGGATAAATTTCTGCATCTCGATGAACTGTCGACAATCCCTGAGCAGGTGACTCGACTTCTTCTTGTCGTCCTTAGGATCGATGTACGCATGTAGGTAACAAGGAGTGTTTATCTGCTCAGCAAAAGGTAACTCTGGAATCATTGAAGGTCGTGGTTTGTAGTTGCCACGATTCCCAGAACTACTGCGGTTATTGTCCTATCGATCATCTCGCCTGTCGTCATACCGATTGTCTGGTCAATCAGAATATCCTGCGGCTAATAAGTTGGCGTCATCGTATTCACGGTCCTTTCTCTTTTTACGGTGATCCCTTCAGCCGCCCGAGTCATGCCTCGGGTGGTCGTCGCCTTCGTCGTCACTGCGTGGGCGAGGCCTTCGTACGTTATCCTCGCCATCAGCCCAACTATTGGCGATCTCCATTAGCTTGGTTATGGTCTTCGGCTTCTTTCGCCCAAGCTCCTCTATGTAAGTTTCTCGTCGAATACCGTCGCTAAAGGCGTCGATTGCTCTATCGAGAAACATCTTCGTTAGTGTTCAGGAGTTTGGTGAATCTCTCGATGTACGCACACATCGATTCCTTCGGCTTCTGCTCACAATGTCGTAGTTCATCGATTCCAACGGGCCTTTTATAAGTTGCCTGGAAATTTTTGACAAAAGCATCCACCAGATCATCCCATGATTTGATGGATCCCTTCGGCAGGCCTCTCAACCAAGCTCGTGCCGAATCCTTCAGGTAAAGCTGCAAGCACTGCATCGCTGCTATTTGGTTACCCTTGTGTAAGATTACGGTCTGCAGATAATCGTCTATCCAATATCTCGGCTCCTGTTGTCCATCGTACTTAGCGGCATTAGTGGGGGTTGGCTTAAATCTTTTAGGCGGCATTGTCTCGCGGATCTTATAGCTTAAACAATCAGCTCCCCTCATCTCGCCATCGTACTCATGGCTTTCCTCGGAATCATCACTGTCGTACTCTTCCCTTGCCGCCCGCCGTCGCCTGGCTCTGTCAATTCTGCTCTGAGTGATTTCATCTCGAGCGTCTCTCGAACGACGCCCTTGAACCGCTGGCCTGAAGCACATATTTTTCTTTCCGTGGAACTAGGTTTTCTCCCAAGATTGCGAGGCTTTCCAGGGCTCCCCGATGAGCTTGAGCCATAGGATCTTCGGGTGTTGGTTTTTGGTTGATCAAATATGCTACCAGGTTGGCGGTTGCTCCTTCAACGGTTTTTGGCCTCAACATACCCGCGGTATCCGTGGTCATGAAAGACTTGGACATGTTCGATGTTATCTCTCTGGCATCATCTTCCGAGAGTCGAGACAGCCTTGAGCGATGCTTCCCTGCACCTTGGCTGCTTCGTGAAGCACTTCCTCGTGACGCCCTCCGTCGTTCACTAGATTGATCTTTCACGAGTAGACGCCGATCAAGAGTGGCCTGCTCATTCGATAATCGCTCCCGATTCTTCTCCAGAATAGAACAATATGCATTGAGAGTCCCAACCGTAGTTCCAGCGGGGAGTGGCGTGTTGTTGATTACAGCAGCCCGAGCCGCTGGCCATTCTTCCTCTGCGATAGTATAATCACTATTGTTGTTACTGGCATTGTTTTCAGAGTTACGTCGCCTGCTGGAGCGGGGGGTGCGATCTCCTTCTCCTCCTCCGTTCCCCGCGTTTCCTGCATTGAGGGTAGCGTAGACTTGGTGGCGCGCTATCCTCCAAGTGTTCATCCTGACGGCACTGTCAATGCTTTCCTCTCCCGATGAATATCTGGCGCTGCGAACGAACGGTGTGTCACTTGACCCTAGCCCATGCCTGGTGTCGCAGTTCAAGCAGTAGTACGAAGTCATATCGGATGACATGGAGTCATCGGATCCACCGACATAGGGGATATTGATCGAGGGTTCGACGGTGCCGACTAATTCGTCGAGTCTGTCAAACCAGCGGATAGATCGATTGATGAGGACGCGATCGGTCCCGCAACTGATGGAGATGGCGTCCTTGCCGATCTGGGAACGAATGGCTCAGGCAACCGAAGAATCCCTTCTGCGTTGATGTTGTAGTGAACGCTTCCAAACGTCATGCCCACACCTCCTTGCAGATCTGAAAAGGTCGAGCGAGACGACTCGTCATGCAGGGTGAACTCGAAGGATCCGAAGCGAATCCAATTTCCCGAGGTTGGCGATGAAGAGGCCGGTGTTGATGAAGCTGCCGATGACATGGCTGATGCTGCCGATGCCGGATCTTGTACCAACAGGTTTCCCACATATGGCGCCAATTGCCAATTGTCGAGGGTGCTCCCTGGCAATGCCCTCCATAGGGGGCTTAAGGTAGATGAAATCCCGTAGGCTGATACGAGACATCGGTTATCAAACAAGCAGGGAGAACGATTTACCCAGGTTAGGGGCCCTCGATGAGGTAAAACCCTTACGTCCTGCTTGTCTGATCTTGATTGCTGAAAATATTGGTTACAATGGGGTGCCGAAGATTTTAGTTGTGGCTTTCGTCGAGAGGCTAAGTTCTATGATGACCTAGCTCTAAACTTACGGTGGTTAAGGCTATTGATTATCTGTCCCTCGGCAGCCCCTCTCCTGGCCCTTATATTGGGAGCTAGGTCTCGAGAGGTCTGTCCGGGTACGACTAGGTTACAAAGAGTCCTAGGTCTAATCTTTCCTTGTATTCTTCGTCTTCTCGCCTTGTTCTTCAAGAATTCTTCTTAGTAACCGACGTAGCGGCCCACCTGGCCATCGAGTGTCCTTATGGGCCCCTGGTTGGGCCGTAAGAGGTAATGCAACACTAGTTACCCGAAGGGTAATGCAACACTAGTTACCCGAAGGGTAATGCCCACATCACCATTGCTTTCATCAAACAGTAAATATATCTCAAGGTTGTATTGTATGAAAGACATGGTGTTGCTGCCTGATGTCTACGGGTGCTTCTATTCTTGTAGACAGTGTTGGGCCTCCAAGAGCAGAGGTTTGTAGAACAGCAGCAAGTTTCCCTTAAGTGGATCACCCAAGGTTTATCGAACTCAGGGAGGAAGAGGTCAAAGATATCCCTCTCATGCAACCCCGCAACCACAAAGCAAGAAGTCTCTTGTGTCCCCAACACACCTAATAGGTGCACTAGTTCGGCGAAGAGATAGTGAAATACAGGTGGTATGAATAAGTATGAGCAGAGTACGGCGCCAGAAAATAGCTTGCTGGCGTGCTTGATGGTAGTAATATTGGGGAAGTAAACATGCGGTAACGCAGAAGTAACGTAAAAAACGATAAAGAAACGCGATAGCAGTATTTAGGAACAAGGCCTAGGGATTAGACTTTCACTAGTGGACACTCTCAACTTTGATCACATAACAGAATAGATAAATGCATACTCTACACTCTCTTGTTGGATGATGAACACATTGCGTAGGATTACACGAACCCTCAATGCCGGAGTTAACAAGCTCCACAATTAAATGTTCATATTTAAATAACCTTAGAGTGCATGAAAGATCGACATGACTAAACCAAGTACTAACTTAGCATGCACACTGTCACCTTCACGCCATGTAGGAGGAATAGATCACATCAATACCATCATAGCAATAGTTAACTTCATAATCTACAAGAGATCATAATCATAGCCTACGCCAAGTACTAACACGAGTGCACACACTGTCACCATTACACCGTGTAGGAGGAATAAAACTACTTTAATAACATCACTAGAGTAGCACATAGATAAATTGTGATACAAAACACATTGCAATCATTAAGAGATATAAATAAGCACTTCATTATGCCATTCATAACAGTGAATAAGTATTCTGTGAAATATAGCCTAAGAGACCCACACGGTGCACACTGTCACCTTTACACACGTGGGACAAGGAGTCTCCGGAGATCACATAAGTAAAACTCACTTGACTAGCATAATGACATCTAGATTACAAGCATCATCATATGAATCTCAATCATGTAAGGCAGCTGATGAGATTATTGTATTGAAGTACATAGGAGAGAGATGAACCACATAGCTACCGGTACAGCCCGAGCCTCGATGGAGAACTACTCCCTCTTCATGGGAGCAGCGTTGATGAAGATGGCGGTGGAGATGGCAGCGGTGTCGATGGAGAAGCCTTCGGGGCACCGCTCCGGCGGGTGCGGACAGAGACTCCTGTCCCCCGGATCTTGGCTTCGCGATGGCGGCGGCTCGGAAGGTTTCGCGTACCGTGGCTTCTTCGTATCGCGTTTTAGGTCGGGACCTTTATATAGGCGAAGAGGCGGCGTCGGGAAGGTCGGCGACGACACCATAGGGTGGCGCGGGCCCAGCCCTGGCCGCGCCACCTGTCGTCTGGGCCCACAGGGCCCTCCTCGCTCTCGGGTGTTCTGGATTCTTCCGGCAAAATAGGAACTCGGCGTTGATTTCGTCCAATTCCGAGAATATTTCCTTACTAGGATTTCTGAAACCAAAAATAGCAGAAAACAGGAACTGGCACTTCGGCATCTCGTCAATAGGTTAGTTCCAGAAAACGCATAATAATGACATATAATGTGTATAAAACATGTAGGTATCATCAATAAAGTAGCATGGAACATAAGAAATTATAGATACGTTTGAAACGTATCAGCATCCCCAAGCTTAGTTCTGCTCGTCCCGAGCAGGTAAAACGATAACAAAGATAATTTCTGAAGTGACATGCCATCATAATCTTGATCATACTATTTGTAAACATATGTAATGAATGCAGCGATCAAAACAATGGTAATGACATGAGTAAACAAGTGAATCATAAAGCAAAGACTTTTCATGAATAGTACTTCAAGACAAGCATAAATAAGTCTTGCATAAGAGTTAACTCATAAAGCAATAAATCAAAGTAAAGGTATTGAAGCAACACAAAGGAAGATTAAGTTTCAGCGGTTGCTTTCAACTTATAACATGTATATCTCATGGATATTGTCAACATAAAGTAATATAACAAGTGCAATATGCAAGTATGTAGGAATCAATGCACAGTTCACACAAGTGTTTGCTTCTTAAGGTGGAGAGAGATAGGTAAACTGACTCAACAATAAAAGTAAAAGAAAGGTCCTTCAAAGAGGAAAGCATCGATTGCTGTATTTGTGCTAGAGCTTTTATTTTGAAAACATAAAGAGAGCATAAAAATAAAGTTTTGAGAGGTGTTTGTTGTTGTCAACGAATGGTAGCGGGTACTCTAACCCCTTGCCAGACAAACCTTCAAAGAGCGGCTCCCATTTTATTTTTATTTTTGTGTGGCACCCCTTCCAACCTTTCTTTCACAAACCATGGCTAACCGAATCCTCGGGTGCCTGCCAACAATCTCATACCATGAAGGAGTGCCTTTTTATTTTAGTTTTATTATGATGACACTCCTCCCCACCTTTGCTTTCTCAAGCCATGGCTAACCGAATCCTTCGGGTGCCGTCAAACAATCACATACCATGGAGGAGTGTCTATTTTTGTTAATTAATTTGGGACTGGGAATCCCATTGCCAGCTCTTTTTGCAAAATTATTGGATAAGCGGATGAAGCCACTAGTCCATTGGTGAAAGTTGCCCAACAAGATTGAAAGATAAACACCACATACTTCCTCATGAGCTATAAAACATTGACACAAATAAGAGGTAATAACTTTTGAATTGTTTAAAGGTAGCACTCAAGCAATTTACTTTGGAATGGCGGAGAAATACCATGTAGTAGGTAGGTATGGTGGACACAAATGGCATAGTGGTTGGCTCAAGGATTTTGGATGCATGAGAAGTATTCCTCTCGATACAAGGCTTAGGCTAGCAAGGTTATTTGAAACAAACACAAGGATGAACCGGTGCAGCAAAACTCACATAAAAGACATATTGTAAACATTATAAGACTCTACACCGTCTTCCTTGTTGTTCAAAACTCAATACTAGAAATTATCTAGACCTTAGAGAGACCAAATATGCAAACCAAATTTTAGCAAGCTCTATGTATTTCTTCATTAATGGGTGCAAAGTATATGATGCAAGAGCTTAAATATGATCACAACAATTGCCAAGTATCACATTATCCAAGACATTTTACCAATTACTACATGTAGCATTTCTGTTTCCAACCATATAACAACAAGTGAAGCGATCAACTTTCGCCCTTGAACATTAAAAGCTAAGAACACATGTGTTCATATGAACCACGGAGCGTGTCTCTCTCCCACACAATCATTTATTCAAACAAAAACAAAAACAAAAACATACAGACGCTCCAAGTAAATTACATAGATGTGATGGGATAAAAATATAGTTTCAAGAGAAGGAACCTGATAATTTGTCGATGAAGAAGGGGATGCCTTGGGCATCCCCAAGCTTAGATGCTTGAGTCTTCTTGAAATATGCAGGGATGAACCAGGGCATCCCCAAGCTTAGACTTTTCACTCTTCTTGATCGTAGTATATCATCCTCCTCTCTTGATCCTTGAAAACTTCCTTCACACCAAACTTCAAGCAAACTCATTAGAGGGCTAGTGCACAATAAAAATGTACATGTTCAGAGGTGACACAATCATTCTTTACACTTCTGGACATTGCATAAAGCTACTGGACATTAATGGATCAAAGAAATTCATCCAACATAGCAAATATGGCAATGCGAAATAAAAGGCAGAATCTGTCAAAAACAGAACAGTCCGTAAAGACGAATTTTAAAATGGCACCAGACTTGCTCAAATGGAAAAACTCAAAACTAATGAAAGTTGCGTACATATCTGAGGATCACGCTCGTAAATTGGCAGATGTTTTAGAATTTTCTACAGAGACTTGTGCCAGAATTCGTGACAGACAGCAATGTTGTTTCTGCGCAGCGATCCCAAATATAACATCAACTTTAACATAGAAACTTTACTTGGCACAAAAACATGATAAGGAGAGGTTGCTACAGTAGTAAACAACTTCCAAGACTCAAATATAAAACAAAGTACTGTAGTAAAAAAAACACATGGGTTATCTCCCAAGAAGTTCTTTCTTTATAGCCATTAAGATGGGCTCGCAGTTTTAATGATGCACTCGCAAGAAATAGAAGTTGAAGCAAAAGAGAGCATCAAGAGGCAAATTCAAAACACATTTAAGTCTAACATGCTTCCTATGCATAGGAATCTTGTAAATAAACAAGTTCATGAAGAGCAAAGTAACAAGCATAGGAAGATAAAACAAGTGTAGCTTCAAAAATTTCAGCACATAGAGAGGTGTTTTAGTAACATGAAAATTTCTACAACCATATTTTCCTCTCTCATAATAACTTTCAGTAGCATCATGAGCAAACTCAACAATATAACTATCACATAAAGCATTCTTATCATGAGTCTCATGCATAAAATAATTACTACTCCCAACATAAGCATAGTCATTCTTATTAATTGTAGTGGGAGCAAATTCAACAAAGTAGCTATCAAATATAGGAGGTATATTGTAATCATAATCAAATTTATCCTCCATAACAGGTGGTAACAAAAGACTACTATCATTATAATCATCATAAATGGGAGGCAAAGTATCATCAAAGTAAATTTTCTCCTCAATGCTTGGGGGACTAAAAATATCATGCTCATCAAAGCCAGCTTCCCCAAGCTTAGAATTTTCCATATCATTAACAACAATGGTGTTCAAAGCATTCATATTAATATGTTCCATGGTTTTTTTAATTTTCGCATCAAACCATCCATGTCTTAAATCAGGAAATAGAATAAAAAGGTCATTGTTGTCCATTATGCCTAACTAGTGTAAACAAGAAACCAAATGTCGCAGAGTCTAAAGGAAATAGCTTCGAGTACTTACAACGGCGCCAGAGAATAGCTTAGTAGCCGAGATCCGGATTGTGAGTACCGTTTACCTTTCCTCCCCGGCAACGGCGCCAGAAAAGTGCTTAGTGTCTACGGGTGCTTCTATTCTTGTAGACAGTGTTGGGCCTCCAAGAGCAGAGGTTTGTAGAACAGCAACAAGTTTCCCTTAAGTGGATCACCCAAGGTTTATCGAACTCAGGGAGGAAGAGGTCAAAGATATCCCTCTCATGCAACCCTGCAACCACAAAGCAAGAAGTCTCTTGTGTCCCCAACACACCTAATAGGTGCACTAGTTCGGCGAAGAGATAGTGAAATACAGGTGGTATGAATAAGTATGAGCAGAGTACGGCGCATAAAATAGCTTGCTGGCGTGCGTTGATGGTAGTAATATTGCAGGAAGTAAACATGCAGTAACGCAGTAAGCAGTAAAAAACAGTAAACAAGCAGCGATAGCGTATTTAGGAACAAGGCCTAGGGATTAGACTTTCACTAGTGGACACTCTCAACTTTGATCACATAACAGAATAGATAAATGCATACTCTACACTCTCTTGTTGGATGATGAACACATTGTAGGATTACACGAACCCTCAATGCCGGAGTTAACAAGCTCCACAATTAAATGTTCATATTTAAATAACCTTAGAGTGCATGAAAGATCGACATGACTAAACCAAGTACTAACTTAGCATGCACACTGTCACCTTCACGCCATGTAGGAGGAATAGATCACATCAATACCATCATAGCAATAGTTAACTTCATAATCTACAAGAGATCATAATCATAGCCTACGCCAAGTACTAACACGAGTGCACACACTGTCACCATTACACCGTGTAGGAGGAATAAAACTACTTTAATAACATCACTAGAGTAGCACATAGATAAATTGTGATACAAAACACATTGCAATCATTAAGAGATATAAATAAGCACTTCATTATGCCATTCATAACAGTGAATAAGTATTCTGTGAAATATAGCCTAAGAGACCCACACGGTGCACACACTGTCACCTTTACACACGTGGGACAAGGAGTCTCCGGAGATCACATAAGTAAAACTCACTTGACTAGCATAATGACATCTAGATTACAAGCATCATCATATGAATCTCAATCATGTAAGCAGCTGATGAGATTATTGTATTGAAGTACATAGGAGAGAGATGAACCACATAGCTACCGGTACAGCCCCGAGCCTCGATGGAGAACTACTCCTCTTCATGGGAGCAGCAGCGTTGATGAAGATGGCGGTGGAGATGGCAGCGGTGTCGATGGAGAAGCCTTCCGGGGCACTTCCCGCTCCGGCAGGGTGCCGGAACAGAGACTCCTGTCCCCGGATCTTGGCCGCGATGCGGCGGCTCTGGAAGGTTTCGCGTACCGTGGCTTCTTCCGTATCGCGTTTTAGGTCAGGGACCTTTATATAGGCGAAGAGGCGGCGTCAGAAGGTCGAAGGGGCGACGACACCATAGGGTGGCGCGGGCCCAGCCCTGGCCGCGCCACCCTGTGTCGGGCCCACGGGGCCCTCTGGCGACTCTCGGGTGTTGGATGCTTCCGGCAAAATAGGAACCTGGGCGTTGATTTCGTCCAATTCCGAGAATATTTCCTTACTAGGATTTTGAAACCAAAAATAGCAGAAAAGAACTGGCACTTCGGCATCTCGTCAATAGGTTAGTTCGGAAAACGCATAATAATGACATATAATGTGTATAAAACATGTAGGTATCATCAATAAAGTAGCATGGAACATAAGAAATTATAGATACGTTTGAAACGTATCAGCATCCCCAAGCTTAGTTCTGCTCGTCCCGAGCAGGTAAAACGATAACAAAGATAATTTCTGAAGTGACATGCCATCATAATCTTGATCATACTATTTGTAAACATATGTAATGAATGCAGCGATCAAAACAATGGTAATGACATGAGTAAACAAGTGAATCATAAAGCAAAGACTTTTCATGAATAGTACTTCAAGACAAGCATAAATAAGTCTTGCATAAGAGTTAACTCATAAAGCAATAAATCAAAGTAAAGGTATTGAAGCAACACAAAGGAAGATTAAGTTTCAGCGGTTGCTTTCAACTTATAACATGTATATCTCATGGATATTGTCAACATAAAGTAATATAACAAGTGCAATATGCAAGTATGTAGGAATCAATGCAGTTCACACAAGTGTTTGCTTCTTAAGGTGGAGAGAGATAGGTAAACTGACTCAACAATAAAAGTAAAAGAAAGGTCCTTCAAAGAGGAAAGCATCGATTGCTGTATTTGTGCTAGAGCTTTTATTTTGAAAACATAAAGAGAGCATAAAAATAAAGTTTTGAGAGGTGTTTGTTGTTGTCAACGAATGGTAGCGGGTACTCTAACCCCTTGCCAGACAAACCTTCAAAGAGCGGCTCCCATTTTATTTTTATTTTTGTGTGGCACCCCTTCCAACCTTTCTTTCACAAACCATGGCTAACCGAATCCTCGGGTGCCTGCCAACAATCTCATACCATGAAGGAGTGCCTTTTTATTTTAGTTTTATTATGATGACACTCCTCCCCACCTTTGCTTTCTCAAGCCATGGCTAACCGAATCCTTCGGGTGCCGTCCAACAATCACATACCATGGAGGAGTGTCTATTTTTGTTAATTAATTTGGGACTGGGAATCCCATTGCCAGCTCTTTTTGCAAAATTATTGGATAAGCGGATGAAGCCACTAGTCCATTGGTGAAAGTTGCCCAACAAGATTGAAAGATAAACACCACATACTTCCTCATGAGCTATAAAACATTGACACAAATAAGAGGTAATAACTTTTGAATTGTTTAAAGGTAGCACTCAAGCAATTTACTTTGGAATGGCGGAGAAATACCATGTAGTAGGTAGGTATGGTGGACACAAATGGCATAGTGGTTGGCTCAAGGATTTTGGATGCATGAGAAGTATTCCCTCTCGATACAAGGCTTAGGCTAGCAAGGTTATTTGAAACAAACACAAGGATGAACCGGTGCAGCAAAACTCACATAAAAGACATATTGTAAACATTATAAGACTCTACACCGTCTTCCTTGTTGTTCAAAACTCAATACTAGAAATTATCTAGACCTTAGAGAGACCAAATATGCAAACCAAATTTTAGCAAGCTCTATGTATTTCTTCATTAATGGGTGCAAAGTATATGATGCAAGAGCTTAAATATGATCACAACAATTGCCAAGTATCACATTATCCAAGACATTTTACCAATTACTACATGTAGCATTTTCTGTTTCCAACCATATAACAACAAGTGAAGCGATCAACTTTCGCCCTTGAACATTAAAAGCTAAGAACACATGTGTTCATATGAACCAGCGGAGCGTGTCTCTCTCCCACACAATCATTTATTCAAACAAAAACAAAAACAAAAACATACAGACGCTCCAAGTAAATTACATAAGATGTGATGGGATAAAAATATAGTTTCAAGAGAAGGAACCTGATAATTTGTCGATGAAGAAGGGGATGCCTTGGGCATCCCAAGCTTAGATGCTTGAGTCTTCTTGAAATATGCAGGGATGAACCACGGGGCATCCCCAAGCTTAGACTTTTCACTCTTCTTGATCGTAGTATATCATCCTCCTCTCTTGATCCTTGAAAACTTCCTTCACACCAAACTTCAAGCAAACTCATTAGAGGGTTAGTGCACAATAAAAATGTACATGTTCAGAGGTGACACAATCATTCTTTACACTTCTGGACATTGCATAAAGCTACTGGACATTAATGGATCAAAGAAATTCATCCAACATAGCAAATATGGCAATGCGAAATAAAAGGCAGAATCTGTCAAAAACAGAACAGTCCGTAAAGACGAATTTTAAAATGGCACCAGACTTGCTCAAATGGAAAAACTCAAAACTAATGAAAGTTGCGTACATATCTGAGGATCACGCTCGTAAATTGGCAGATTTTTTCGAATTTTCTACAGAGACTTGTGCCAGAATTCGTGACAGACAGCAATGCTGTTTCTGCGCAGCGATCCCAAATATAACATCAACTTTAACATAGAAACTTTACTTGGCACAAAAACATGATAAGGAGAGGTTGCTACAGTAGTAAACAACTTCCAAGACTCAAA
This sequence comes from Lolium multiflorum, assembly GCA_030979885.1. Lineage (NCBI taxonomy): Eukaryota > Viridiplantae > Streptophyta > Magnoliopsida > Poales > Poaceae > Lolium > Lolium multiflorum. Next base: position 307,270,621 of record CM061753.1, read on the forward strand.
TATGAAACAAAGTACTGTAGTAAAAAACACACATGGGTTATCTCCCAAGAAGTTCTTTCTTTATAGCCATTAAGATGGGCTCAGCAGTTTTAATGATGCACTCGCAAGAAATAGAAGTTGAAGCAAAAGAGAGCATCAAGAGGCAAATTCAAAACACATTTAAGTCTAACATGCTTCCTATGCATAGGAATCTTGTAAATAAACAAGTTCATGAAGAGCAAAGTAACAAGCATAGGAAGATAAAACAAGTGTAGCTTCAAAAATTTCAGCACATAGAGAGGTGTTTTAGTAACATGAAAATTTCTACAACCATATTTTCCTCTCTCATAATAACTTTCAGTAGCATCATGAGCAAACTCAACAATATAACTATCACATAAAGCATTCTTATCATGAGTCTCATGCATAAAATAATTACTACTCCCAACATAAGCATAGTCATTCTTATTAATTGTAGTGGGAGCAAATTCAACAAAGTAGCTATCAAATATAGGAGGTATATTGTAATCATAATCAAATTTATCCTCCATAACAGGTGGTAACAAAAGACTACTATCATTATAATCATCATAAATGGGAGGCAAAGTATCATCAAAGTAAATTTTCTCCGCAATGCTTGGGGGACTAAAAATATCATGCTCATCAAAGCCAGCTTCCCCAAGCTTAGAATTTTCCATATCATTAACAACAATGGTGTTCAAAGCATTCATATTAATATGTTCCATGGTTTTTTAATTTTCGCATCAAACCATCCATGTCTTAAATCAGGAAATAGAATAAAAAGGTCATTGTTGTCCATTATGCCTAACTAGTGTAAACAAGAAACCAAATGTCGCAATTGCAGTCTAAAGGAAATAGCTTCGAGTACTTACAACGGCGCCGGAGAATAGCTTAGTAGCCGAGATCCGGATTGTGAGTACCGTTTACCTTTCCTCCCCGCAACGGCCGGAAAAGTGCTTAGTGTCTACGGGTGCTTCTATTCTTGTAGAGTGTTGGGCCTCCAAGAGCAGGTTTGTAGAACAAGCAAGTTTCCCTTAAGTGGATCACCCAAGGTTTATCGAACTCAGGGAGGAAGAGGTCAAAGATATCCCTCTCATGCAACCCTGCAACCACAAAGCAAGAAGTCTCTTGTGTCCCCAACACACCTAATAGGTGCACTAGTTCGGCGAAGAGATAGTGAAATACATGTGGTATGAATAAGTATGAGCATAGTACGGCGCGAAAATAGCTTGCTGGCGTGCAATTGATGGTAGTAATATTGCAGGAAGTAAACATGCGGTAGTAACGCAGAAACAAAAGAAGCAGCGATAGCGTATTTAGGAACAAGGCCTAGGGATTAGACTTTCACTAGTGGACACTCTCAACTTTGATCACATAACAGAATAGATAAATGCATACTCTACACTCTCTTGTTGGATGATGAACACATTGCGTAGGATTACACGAACCCTCAATGCCGGAGTTAACAAGCTCCACAATTAAATGTTCATATTTAAATAACCTTAGAGTGCATGAAAGATCGACATGACTAAACCAAGTACTAACTTAGCATGCACACTGTCACCTTCATGTAGGAGGAATAGATCACATCAATACCATCATAGCAATAGTTAACTTCATAATCTACAAGAGATCATAATCATAGCCTACGCCAAGTACTAACACGAGTGCACACACTGTCACCATTACACCGTGTAGGAGGAATAAAACTACTTTAATAACATCACTAGAGTAGCACATAGATAAATTGTGATACAAAACACATTGCAATCATTAAGAGATATAAATAAGCACTTCATTATGCCATTCATAACAGTGAATAAGTATTCTGTGAAATATAGCCTAAGAGACCCACACGGTGCACACACTGTCACCTTTACACACGTGGGACAAGGAGTCTCCGGAGATCACATAAGTAAAACTCACTTGACTAGCATAATGACATCTAGATTACAAGCATCATCATATGAATCTCAATCATGTAAGGCAGCTGATGAGATTATTGTATTGAAGTACATAGGAGAGAGATGAACCACATAGCTACCGGTACAGCCCCGAGCCTCGATGGAGAACTACTCCCTCTTCATGGGAGCAGCAGCGTTGATGAAGATGGCGGTGGAGATGGCAGCGGTGTCGATGGAGAAGCCTTCGGGGGCACTTCCGCTCCCGGAGTCCGGAACAGAGACTCCTGTCCCCGATCTTGGCTTCGCGATGGCGGCGGCTCGGAAGGTTTCGCGTACCGTGGCTTCTTCCGTATCGCGTTTTAGGTCAGGGACCTTTATATAGGCGGAGGCGGAAGGTCGAAGGGCGACGACACCATAGGGCGCGGCCCAGCCCTGGCCGCGCCACCGTGTCTGGGGCCCACAGGGCCCTCCTCTGGCGGCTCTCGGGTGTTCTGGATGATTCGGGCAAAATAGGAACCGGGCGTTGATTTCGTCCAATTCCGAGAATATTTCCTTACTAGGATTTCGAAACCAAAAGCAGAAAACAGAACGGCACTTCGGCATCTCGTCAATAGGTTAGTTCCGGAAAACGCATAATAATGACATATAATGTGTATAAAACATGTAGGTATCATCAATAAAGTAGCATGGAACATAAGAAATTATAGATACGTTTGACGTATCAGCATCCCCTTCTTCGCTCCCCGAGCAGGTAAAACGATAACAAAGATAATTTCTGAAGTGACATGCCATCATAATCTTGATCATACTATTTGTAAACATATGTAATAAATGCAGCGATCAAAACAATGGTAATGACATGAGTAAACAAGTGAATCATAAAGCAAAGACTTTTCATGAATAGTACTTCAAGACAAGCATAAATAAGTCTTGCATAAGAGTTAACTCATAAAGCAATAAATCAAAGTAAAGGTATTGAAGCAACACAAAGGAAGATTAAGTTTCAGCGGTTGCTTTCAACTTATAACATGTATATCTCATGGATATTGTCAACATAAAGTAATATAACAAGTGCAATATGCAAGTATGTAGGAATCAATGCAGTTCACACAAGTGTTTGCTTCTTAAGGTGGAGAGAGATAGGTAAACTGACTCAACAATAAAAGTAAAAGAAAGGTCCTTCAAAGAGGAAAGCATCGATTGCTGTATTTGTGCTAGAGCTTTTATTTTGAAAACATAAAGAGAGCATAAAAATAAAGTTTTGAGAGGTGTTTGTTGTTGTCAACGAATGGTAGCGGGTACTCTAACCCCCTTGCCAGACAAACCTTCAAAGAGCGGCTCCCATTTTATTTTTATTTTTGTGTGGCACCCTTCCAACCTTTCTTTCACAAACCATGGCTAACCGAATCCTCGGGTGCTGCCAACAATCTCATACCATGAAGGAGTGCCTTTTTATTTTAGTTTTATTATGATGACACTCCTCCCCACCTTTGCTTTCTCAAGCCATGGCTAACCGAATCCTTCGGGTGCCGTCAAACAATCACATACCATGGAGGAGTGTCTATTTTTGTTAATTAATTTGGGACTGGGAATCCCATTGCCAGCTCTTTTTGCAAAATTATTGGATAAGCGGATGAAGCCACTAGTCCATTGGTGAAAGTTGCCCAACAAGATTGAAAGATAAACACCACATACTTCCTCATGAGCTATAAAACATTGACACAAATAAGAGGTAATGACTTTTGAGTTGTTTAAAGGTAGCACTCAAGCAATTTACTTTGGAATGGCGGAGAAATACCATGTAGTAGGTAGGTATGGTGGACACAAATGGCATAGTGGTTGGCTCAAGGATTTGGATGCATGAGAAGTATTCCCTCTCGATACAAGGCTTAGGCTAGCAAGGTTATTTCAACCAAACACAAGGATGAACCGGTGCAGCAAAACTCACATAAAAGACATATTGTAAACATTATAAGACTCTACATCCTTCCTTGTTGTTCAAAACTCAATACTAGAAATTATCTAGACCTTAGAGAGACCAAATATGCAAACCAAATTTTAGCAAGCTCTATGTATTTCTTCATTAATGGGTGTAAAGTATATGATGCAAGAGCTTAAATATGATCACAACAATTGCCAAGTATCACATTATCCAAGACATTTTACCAATTACTACATGTAGCATTTTCTTTTCCAACCATATAACAACAAGTGAAGCGATCAACTTTCGCCCTTGAACATTAAAAGCTAAGAACACATGTGTTCATATGAACCAGCGGAGCGTTTCTCTCTCCCACACAGTCATTTATTCAAAAAAAAAACAAAAACAAAAACATACAGATGCTCCAAGTAAAGTACATAAGATGTGATGGGATAAAAATATAGTTTGAAGAAAAGGATAATTTGTCGATGAAGAAGGGGATGCCTTGGGCATCCCCAAGCTTAGATGCTTGAGTCTTCTTGAAATATGCAGGGATGAACCACCGGGGCATCCCCAAGCTTAGACTTTTCACTCTTCTTGATCGTAGTATATCATCCTCCTCTCTTGATCCTTGAAAACTTCCTTCACACCAAACTTCAAGCAAACTCATTAGAGGGTTAGTGCACAATAAAAATGTACATGTTCAGAGGTGACACAATCATTCTTTACACTTCTGGACATTGCATAAAGCTACTGGACATTAATGGATCAAAGAAATTCATCCAACATAGCAAATATGGCAATGCGAAATAAAAGGCAGAATCTGTCAAAAACAGAACAGTCCGTAAAGAAGAATTTAAAATGGAACCAGACTTGCTCAAATGGAAAAACTCAAAACTAATGAAAGTTGCGTACATATCTGAGGATCACGCTCGTAAATTGGCAGATTTTTTGAATTTTCTACAGAGACTTGTGCCAGAATTCGTGACAGACAGCAATGCTGTTTTGCGCAGCGATCCCAAATATAACATCAACTTTAACATAGAAACTTTACTTGGCACAAAAACATGATAAGGAGAGGTTGCTACAGTAGTAAACAACTTCCAAGACTAAAATATAAAACAAAGTACTGTAGTAAAAAACACACATGGGTTATCTCCCAAGAAGTTCTTTCTTTATAGCCGTTAAGATGTGCTCAGCAGTTTTAATGATGCACTCGCAAGAAATAGAAGTTGAAGCAAAAGAGAGCATCAAGAGGCAAATTCAAAACATATTTAAGTCTAACATGCTTCCTATGCATAGGAATCTTGTAAATAAACAAGTTCATGAAGAGCAAAGTAACAAGCATAGGAAGATAAAACAAGTGTAGCTTCAAAAATTTCAGCACATAGAGAGGTGTTTTAGTAACATGAAAATTTCTACAACCATATTTTCCTCTCTCATAATAACTTTCAGTAGCATCATGAGCAAACTCAACAATATAACTATCACATAAAGCATTCTTATCATGAGTCTCATGCATAAAATAATTACTACTCCCAACATAAGCACCAACATAAGCATAGTCATTCTTATTAATTGTAGTGGGAGCAAATTCAACAAAGTAGCTATCAAATATAGGAGGTATATTGTAATCATAATCAAATTTATCCTCCATAACAGGTGGTAACAAAAGACTACTATCATTATAATCATCATAAATGGGAGGCAAAGTATCATCAAAGTAAATTTTCTCCTCAATGCTTGGGGACTAAAAATATCATGCTCATCAAAGCCAGCTTCCCCAAGCTTAGAATTTTCCATATCATTAACAACAATGGTGTTCAAAGCATTCATATTAATATGTTCCATGGTTTTTTTAATTTTCGCATCAAACCATCCATGTCTTAAATCAGGAAATAGAATAAAAAGGTCATTGTTGTCCATTATGCCTAACTAGTGTAAACAAGAAACCAAATGTCGCAATTAGAGTCTAAAGGAAAAGCTTGAGTACTTACGGCGCCGGAGAATAGCTTAGTAGCCGAGATCCGGAGTGTGAGTACCGTTTACCTTTCCTCCCGGCAACGGCGCCAGAAAAGTGCTTAGTGTCTACGGGTGCTTCTATTCTTGTAGACAGTGTTGGGCCTCCAAGAGCAGAGGTTTGTAGAACAGCAGCAAGTTTCCCTTAAGTGGATCACCCAAGGTTTATCGAACTCAGGGAGGAAGAGGTCAAAGATATCCCTCTCATGCAACCTGCAACCACAAAGCAAGAAGTCTCTTGTGTCCCCAACACACCTAATAGGTGCACTAGTTCGGCGAAGAGATAGTGAAATACAGGTGGTATGAATAAGTATGAGCAGTAGTGGCGCAGAAAATAGCTTGTGGCGTGCGGTTGATGGTAGTAATATTGCAGAAGTAAACATGCAGTAACGCGACAGTAGTAACGCAGTAAAACGTAAACAAGCAATGATATTAGGAACAAGGCCTAGGGATTAGACTTTCACTAGTGGACACTCTCAACTTTGATCACATAACAGAATAGATAAATGCATACTCTACACTCTCTTGTTGGATGATGAACACACTGCGTAGGATTACACGAACCCTCAATGCCGGAGTTAACAAGCTCCACAATTAAATGTTCATATTTAAACCTTAAGTGCATGAAAGATCGACATGACTAAACCAAGTACTAACTTAGCATGCACACTGTCACCTTCACGCCATGTAGGAGGAATAGATCACATCAATACCATCATAGCAATAGTTAACTTCATAATCTACAAGAGATCATAATCATAGCCTACGCCAAGTACTAACACGAGTGCACACTGTCACCATTACACCGTGTAGGAGGAATAAAACTACTTTAATAACATCACTAGAGTAGCACATAGATAAATTGTGATACAAAACACATTGCAATCATTAAGAGATATAAATAAGCACTTCATTATGCCATTCATAACAGTGAATAAGTATTCTGTGAAATATAGCCTAAGAGACCCACACGGTGCACACACTGTCACCTTTACACACGTGGGACAAGGAGTCTCCGGAGATCACATAAGTAAAACTCACTTGACTAGCATAATGACATCTAGATTACAAGCATCATCATATGAATCTCAATCATGTAAGGCAGCATGAGATTATTGTATTGAAGTACATAGGAGAGAGATGAACCACATAGCTACCGGTACAGCCCCAGCCTCGATGGAGAACTACTCCCTCTTCATGGGAGCCAGCGTTGATGAAGATGGCGGTGGAGATGGCAGCGGTGTCGATGGAGAAGCCTTCCGGGGCACTTCCTTTAGAGCGGTGCCGGAACGAGACTCTGTCCCCGGATCTTGGCTTCGTGATGGCGGCTCGAAGGTTTCGCGTACCGTGGCTTCTTCCGTATCGCGTTTTAGGTCAGGGACCTTTATATAGGCGAAGAGGCGGCGTCAGAAGGTCGAAGGGGTGACGACACCATAGGGTGGCGTGGGCCCAGCCCGGCCGCGCCACTGTCGTCTGGGGCCCACAGCCCTCCTCGGCGCTCTCGGGTGTCCGGATGCTTCGGGCAAAATAGGAACTCGGGCGTTGATTTCGTCCAATTCCGAGAATATTTCCTTACTAGGATTTCTGAAACCAAAAATAGCAGAAAATGGCACTTTGGCATCTCGTCAATAGGTTAGTTCCGGAAAACGCATAATAATGACATATAATGTGTATAAAACATGTAGGTATCATCAATAAAGTAGCATGGAACATAAGAAATTATATATACGTTTGAAACGTATCACTGCCTTAAGATCTGTAGCTGATATGTTGAAAAAGAGTACAAAAGATTCAATCAAGGCGATTGCCAAATATCAGCGTATTATTGATGATGCTAATAGAAGCCCTCCATGATTATATGTAATTTTTTTTGGGCACATTAATTGCCTTATAATTTTCCTAATTATTTTATTTGTGTATGTAATTGTGTATATCATTGATATCAGATTTTAGTCCCATGAAATTTAATGGGCCTTCTCATAAGCCTAAGCCGGGAATGCAAGTTGACTAGTCAAACGAGCAGGGCCCTACTACTTACTTGGCCGGCCCACCTACTGTAGTGTGGGACCCACTTTTATATTGGGCCGACCCACTTACAATTTAATGGCCAAACAATTGGGCCGACCCTAACTAAGTGGGACCCACCACTTACCCGATTGAAACCGAATCCACATGCTTATTGGGCTGGCCCACTAACTTATTGGGCCAGCCCACTTGCTTTATGGTGGACCCCACGTACTTATTGGGCCGGCCCGGTAAGAGGAAAGTGGGACCCACATACTTATTGGGCCGACCCACTAAGGGTGTGTTTGGTAGGTCGGCTCACCTCAGAAATTCTCATCTCAACCGAGTCCAAACCATTTTTTCTTGTTTGTTAGGCCGGGTCGGGTCAGCTCAGCAGTGCCCACCTCATACCAAAAACAGCTCTCAGCCAGGCCAGGATGAGAAACACTGTAGCAGAGCCCCGCAGACCCCCAAACCCCCAACCCCACGTTTTTCATCTCTCATTTCCCCCCTTCTCTCCTGTTTGCATCGGGTAGAACTGGAGGTCGCCGTCGCCCGCGCCCACCGGCCCGCCGCCGTCGCCGGCGCTCCCCGGCCCGCCGCCGTCGACGAGGCAGTTTCCCCTCCCAATCCGGCCCTCCTCCGCCTGCAGCCACGGGGACGAGACGCCATGGCCGCGCCCGAGCTCTGCCCGCGCCCGAGCTCTACTCCGCGCTCGCGCCCCTCAACTTGACGCCGGCCTCGCCTCGGCCCACGCCCGAGCTCCCTCGCCTCGGCCGCCCCCGCCTTGGCCGCCCCCGCCTCGACCGTTCCCGCCTCGACGCCGGCCGGCGGAGCTCCCTCGCCACGAATCCCTCCCCAACTTTGACACCTCCGACCCGAGCTCGAGCAGGAGCAGGGCGGCAGCAGCTCGCGCCGGCAGCTGGCGAAGGCGAGCTCCTCCCCAGCATAGGCAGCAGGTCGCGCCGGCGCGCCACCGCCCACCGCCGGTGCCCCGCAGCCCGCCGCCGGCAACGAGCTGGGCGTGGTGGAGATGAGGGACGCGATTGCTTTTGTTTTTGTTTTATTTAGGGTCCTTTGTGTAACAGTTAGGACCTATCTGTAATTGCTTATTTTTTGGGCCAAGCTCAACCCATACATGCCAACCAAACAAAGTATCAGTTCAGCTCCTCTCAACACATACAGGCTACCAAACACATCACAAAATCTCAGGCAAGCTTGTATGAGGTCAGATATCTCAAGTGAGAAAGAGAATCTGAAGTGGCACAGGCTACCAAACACACCCTAACTTACTGGGCCAGCCCACTTGATCTACTGTGGACCCCACTTACTAACTAGGCCGACCCGATAGCAGGAAAGTGGGACCCACATGCTTATTGGGCCGGCCCACTAACTTATTGGGCCAGCCCACTTGCTTCATGGTGGTCCCCACTAAATGGGCCGGCCCGATAACAGGAAAGTGGGCCCCGCATGCTTAGTGGTCCGGCCCACTAACTTATTGGGCCAACCCACTTGCTCTATGGTGAATCCCACTTTCTAAATGGGCCGACCCGATTACAGAAAAGTGGGCCCCACATGCTTAGTGGGCCGGCCCGTTTGCCTTTTGACCAGTCAAACAAAGCCATTCGGCCCGGCCCACGTGCTTAGTGGGCCGGCCCATTTAAGTTTTTACCAATCAATTTTAGAGGTTAGGCCTGGCCCACGTACCATATAGACCAGCCCAATTATATAGTTGACCGGTCAAACTAAGTCAGCTGGCCCGGCCTGCAAACTAAGTGGTCCGGCCCGCTTAAGGCGTGGCAGGCCTTGTGTGGGCCTACCATCTACCACGGGGTTTCACGGTTAACGGCGTTAACGACGATTAACGGTGTCCGCCACGTGTCGGTTGCATGACGTCAACAGTCAAGGCCTCCCGAAACCACTTCTGCAACGGTCCGATTTGCCGTGGCGGAAGGGCGCCCAAACGCGACGAACCGAAAAAAACGTCGTAGGACTTTGCCTGACGCACTTTGGACAACATAACCCAAATTGTCGGGTTAGACCCATATACTACGAAAAATGGGCCTTAGTTGACGAAAATTGGACGTTGAGTATCAGAACTTTTCTTGTAGCGTAGCTTTCGTAGGCTACTGTGTACTCCCTTCTGCTCATAACATGACACGCATACTTTTTCGTGCAAGTTAAACTTTGTAAATTTTAATCACAAATATAGATAATAATGTGAAGATCTACTATATCATATGCATATAATATGAAAACTTATTTCATAATTTTTTTAAAATATTAGTTTCTCATTGTATATGCTTATATTTTCTCAATATAAATGGTCAAATTTTATAAAGTTTAACTTTAACTAAATTTTATATGCGACATATTTTAAACGGGAGGTAGTATATATGGACGCAAGAAGTAAAAAACAAGGGCAAAGTAAAATAGGTATGAGACTCCCGCAGAGACATGAGTGTGGAAATGCTTGCATGTTAAAGATTGCAGATGAACATCTGAAGAACCTGTCGTAGCTCGCATCAACTCAACGCCCTATCCGTGAAGAAGCAAAGCACTAGAACAAACAACGGATGCACAACTTACTACTACGACAAAAGAATCAACATGATCAAGATATGATATGCATGGCATAGCAACGATAATGCGATGCAACTTATCCAAATTAATCGGAGTCGGAACCCCAGACAAACGAATTAAGGTTGGAGTTGCATTTTTACCGATAAATTTAAGTGTTGATTATCATGTCACAACGTGGCAGGGGTGAGCTACTTCAAAGTTAAATGGACCCGGGACAACATTTATATAATATTCCACATATTCCATATGTTACATATTAGGTGTTAATGCAAACTAGCACGAGACATGAGGTGGAATGCAAACAAGAATATGGATGGCATATTAATGATCCCGGCATTTTTCTGAAATTTTTTCATCTATAAAACATTTTATTTCAAATTACGGATTTAAATATATGGTTTATGCAAGAATTACACAAATCCTGCAATTTTCAGAAAAACAGCAAAAGCCTAGGGTGTTTCTCACCGAGCGGAGATGTACCCTGGGGCACTGACGCGCGGGTTCGGGATGCTGACTGGGCGCTGACTCGGCAGAGGAGGGACCCGAGTTGGTTCACATGACTTCCAGGGGGGTTTCGCAAATACCTATAACAGCCGGGACCGCGGGTTGATATTGAAAAGGTTGCAGGGACCTCGATGCAAAAAAGTTTCAGATCTGGGTTGGAAGCTTTTTCTCACCCAGGGAGATCTAGCCGCTGCGGCTGACGGGTGGGGCCTGGTGGGTGAGTTCCTGATGGCGCAGCGAGCGAACTCCTGCGTGGATGCTCCCGAGCTCCTGGCGGGGATGGTGGCGAGCTCCTGGTGGCGCAGAGGACGGCCGTCTCAACAGGGAGACGGGGTGAGCTCCCGGAGGTGGAGCTGGTCTGTGATGCTGATGGGATTCGTAGCATAGAAAACAAAAATTTTCCTACCGCAAGAACGAAAACCAAGCCAAGATCTAATCTAGTAGACGGTAGCAACGAGGAGATGATGAGACTAACCCTCGAAGATTCGCAAAGCTTAACGAGATTAGATCTCGGGGTGGATGTAGACGATCACTTGCCGCTTGCAAAAGCGCGTAGAAGATCTTGATCTCGACGGTGCCACAATCGGGCAGCACCTCCGTACTCGGTCACACGTTCGGTGTTGATGAAGACGATGTCCTTCTCCCTGTTCCAGCGGGCAGCGGAAGTAGTAGATCCTCCTCGGAATCCCGGCAGACGACGGCGTGGTGGCGGTGGTGGTGGAGAACTCCGGCAGGCTTCGCCTAAGCGTATGCGGGAGTTGTGGTGGAGGAGGAGGCGGCTAGGGTTGGGGAGGCGGCTAGGGTTAGGCGCCGGCTATGGGGGGCGGCCAGCTATGGTGCTTGGGTTGGCCGGCCCCCTCCCCTTGCCCCTCAATATATAGGTGGAACCCCCAAGAGTTGGATCCCAAGTCTTAAGACCCCAAAAGAAATCCTACCATAGGAGGGAAACCTACTCAAGGAGGGAGTCCTACTCAAGGTGGGACTCCCACCTTTCCTTGGTGGGGGGTTGGCCGGCCACCACAGGTGGAGTCCACCTAGGACTCCTCCTCTAGGGTTTGGCCGGCTAGGGTTGTGGAGTCCCTCCGGGACTCCACCTTCCATAGTGCCTTTCTTCCGGACTTTTCTAGAACCTTCCATAAATGCACCGGATCATTTCCAAACTTGGAATATGACTTCCTATATGAATCTTATTCTCCGGACCATTCCGTAACTCCTCGTGATGTCCTGGATCCCATCCGAGACTCCGAACAAAATTTCGAACTCCTTTTCCAAATTCCATATCTACTCAAACGACATCAAACCTTAAGTGTGTCACCCTACGGTTCGCGAACTATGCGGACATGGTTGAGACTCTCTCCGACCAATAACCAATAGCGGGATCTGGAGATCCATAATGGCTCCCACATATTCAACGATGACTTAGTGATCGAATGAACCATTTACATACAATACCGATTCCCTTTGTCTCGCGATATTACTTGTCCGAGGTTTGATCATTGGTATCACGATACCTTGTTCAACCTCGTCTCTGACAAGTACTCTTTACGTGGTATGTGGTCTCTTATGAACCATTCATATGCTTGCAAGCCATTTAGACGACATTCCACCGAGAGGGCCCAGTATATCTATCCGTCATCGGGATGGACAAATCCCACTGTTGATCCATATGCCTCAAGCTCATACTTTCCGGATACCTAATCCCACCTTTATAATCACCCATTTACGCAGTAGCGTTTGATGTAATCAAAGTACCCTTCCGGCATAACTGATTTATATGATCTCATGGTCGAAAGGACTTGGTAACTATGTATCGAAAGCTTATAGCAAATGAACTTAATGACGTGATCTCATGCTACGCTTAATTGGGTGTGTCCATTACATCATTCACATAATGATATAACCTTGTCATTAATAACATCCAATGCTCATGATCACGAAACGATGATCATCTATTAATCAACAAGCTAGTTATACAAGAGGCTTACTAGGGACTTCTTGTTGTTTACATAACACACATGTATCAATGTTTCGGTTAATACAATTATAGCATGGTATATAAACATTTATCATAAACACAAAGATATATAATAACCAATTTATTATTGCCTCTTGGGCATATCTCCAACAGATGCGGCGGAGGAACGAACTCGACGATGAACAAGGAAATGAAAGGGGGAAAATCATCGGTGAACATACCTTGCCATGGGCAGCCGGCCCGAAAAACTTGGCTCTGGGCCGAGAATTGTTGGCCCGACTATCGGGCCAGGCCGGGCTTAGGTAGCCTGAAAACGCAGTTTAACACTACGGCCCGGCCCGTGGCCCGACGGGCTTGGTGGGTATTTGGTCGGGCCGGGCTGGGCTTAGGCCCGATTTTCCAGGGTTGGGCTTTCCTCGGCCCGGCCCGACACACGGCCAGGTATATCGGTGAAGAACGGCAACGAAGAGATAAGGTCGTCTGTGGGGCCATCGCGTGGATGCGTGGCCTGCAGCCAGCCTGGAGGACATGAGCGCGATATCCTCGGGAAATCGCGAGCATTTTCCTTTTTTATTCACATTTCTTATTTATATATATGTGAATCAACAAATCCACTGAAAACTTTTTTTTTGGAAAGGTCCAGCAAACGCTGACTCCGTATATTAGAAGTGGATAGAGATCAAGTGACATGCACCTTTTGCATGTCACCATGTGACATGCGGCCTAAATCCGAATTTAAATATTACGAAAAAATCTGAAAAAAAGCATTCATGTTCACAACATATATTGAGATAACCCCTAAAAATTTCAAAATTCGAAATATACATCGAGAAACAAAAAAGAGAAACTCAGATGTGAATAGTCTACAGAGAAACTCAGATTTGAATTTGGGAACTATTCATGACAGATTTCTCTTTTTTGTTTCTCGGTGTATGTTTCGAATTTTGATCTGAAATTTTTAGGGGTTATCTCAATATGTGTTGTGAACATGCATGATTTTTTTCAGATTTTTTCACAATGTTTAAATTCGGATTTAGGCAGCATGTCACCATCTTAATGCAAAAGGTGCATGTCACTTGATCTCTATATTTGTGGATGAGGAAAAATATCCCCGAGCTTACCCATGGCACTCGACGTTTTATTCAGCTACTACTAATTAAGAACATAGGTAAACATATAATTGCTAGAAAACACTGTCTCCTTCCTTATCCTCTCACGAAAGCAGGCGATAAGAAAGGCGACTCATCTGCCACCTCCCTCCGCCAGTGAATCGTGGGGTTCCTCCGCCCTCCGCCGGCTGTTCCGGCGGTGGGAGGGTGGAGGAACCTCGCCGGTTCATCCATGGCGTGTAGATAGGTTAGGGCTAGGTTTTCCCCTGTCTGGAGCTTCGGTCTCGACGGTGGCGACGACGGAGGTGAATAAGTTTGCTTCGGATCTGGTGGCGGCGGTCGCTGGCGGATCCGTTAGCTCCTCTTCCAATCGGGGTTGGCGCAGCGGCGGAGTTGACCTCGAAGTGGCTTTTGTGCCTATGCTCCGCCATCGCGGCGATGCTCGCTTCGGCGTTGACGTGGAGCTTTGGGCCTTGTACATGAGCGTCTTTTGCTTGGGCTGGTCTCCAGGGCAAGATTTGGATCGCGGGGGAGCCTGTCGAAGACTTCTGCTGCGATCTTGCGAAGGAAGAACCTGCTTCAGTCCAGGTTGCGCCGGTTGGTCAAGCTCGGGATGGCGGTGGTTTGACGGCGGCGGATCTCGGCTGCGAGATTCGGGACGCGGTGAGCACTGGGATGTTTCCCGGCTGATGTTCTCCACAGGTTCTATTGGCTCCGTGTCGGGCGGGCCCCCTATGCAGCTCTTAAAGCCTTGTTGGGCGATGGTGCTTGGGCGTGTTGGCCGCCGGCGTTCGCCGGTGGATCGTGGTGAAGATGGTGTTGGCAGTTTGGCTAGGGACCTCTTTGTATTTTTTTGTTCTTCTGAGGGCCTTTCTGCTATGTGTTTGGCCACGTGTGCTTCTTGGGCGTTCGACTGGGTTCGGGCGTGTTCGCGTTGTAACAGCTTGTTTGTTTGAATATGCGCCTCCTTCTCTCTCTCAAAAAAAAACATAGGTAAACATGCAAATGTGGACTATTCATCAGAGTCCTTGTCTATGGGAGTCAGTTGTCTTTGCCCCTGTGATGAACCTGGTGCCGAGGAGTCATCGAGTGAAGAAGGCCACGAGGGGAGAGCAGCGCTACCGGCGCCAGCGGAGAAGGAAGTCCGGATCCGCCACGATGCGGCGCCATCGCTTGCAGGTGACGACGCAACGGAGGAGGGTGGCGTCGTCGTCGAGTCGCACGAGGATCTCGCGGACGACCTCGTCCTCGTCCCAGAGTGTCGTCAAAATCTCCATCGATCGATGATTCTGCTGGTGGATTGTAAGCTTGTCCGTACAACGCAACGATCCATGGTCGAGCATATATGTATCTACGGTCAGACTACCGTAGCCAAGTAGGACACGGATCCATGTCAACAAAAAAAAGGGGAGGACACGGATCCATGCATGGTAGAGAGAGGACTTTCCTTGCGTACGACGTCACGTGTGTTGTACTCAAACTAGCTAGTTACATCTAACGTTGTATATGATGCCCCCCATAGGGGGCCTCACAGCGTTTTGAGCCTCGGGACCGTTCGATCTCATCTCAAGCAAATCAGGACCGTTCGTTTTTTCACTACCGGAGTAGTCCAGAACCGAGGCCCTCGCGCGACCCGTTTTTTATCCACGGGTCGATGAAGCCCATCCGGCCCGGCGTTGGCGCGTCGCCGCCTCTCCCGCTCCCGCAGCCGCCGCTCCCGCTCCCCGCCGTCGGCGCCCCTGCTTCTCGCCGCCGGCGACTGCGGCCGTCGCGGCACGAGCATGCGGGAGCAGGCTCTTTCCTCGCCGCTCACCCTCCGCGCCGCTGTCCACCTCCGGGATGCGCCCCTGCAGCGCCGCCCGCCCGCCACCAAGCTCCCGTGGTATGGTGGTGCTGGGAGGCCTCCAGCGATGTCGGCGCGGGAAAACTCGGCGGTGGGAGCAGCGGTGCGGGAGAAATCGACGGAGGCGGCGGTCGCTCGGACATTCTCACTGCCCCTAGCCAAATAAGGTGTTCATTTCTTCTCCTCTTCCTCCTCCCCCTTCTGCTCATAATTTCCTCTCCCCATCCAATCCTTAATGCTTGATATGATTTGCTACTGCATACGTGATGCTGATTTGGTTTGTATGCTGAATCGAATCCCCGCGATTCCCATCGCCTCCGCTTGAGCTGCACGTGCTCGTCGCTCTTCGCCAAGTCCGTCAGGAACTCCGGCGCGTGCACGCTGGGGGATGGCTCCGGGCTCGCGTCTCCATACTCACGCCGGGGAAAGGATTTTCTGTGGATGGATACCATGGAGATGGGACTCCCAGCGGGGCTCTGAGGTCTCCCCTTTCTTGCTGTTCTCGATTTGATATATTTCCCCACTTTTTCTTTCAATCCATGTGTTTCAATCGTAGCATAGGCAGCTACAATTGCAGCTCTGAATTTCACCCATACGTTATTGTCTGTACATGCTAGGCAGCTTGTATGTGCATTGGGTTCAATCAAATTTTTCGTTTGAAAATTCAGTGTGTATGTCCAGATCTGGTGCATACCGAGATGATCTAATGACCAAAAACAATTAATATACAACAAACAAAACTATGATTGTCTAATTATTTGTTTGCAAAGTATTTTGTGTCTGTTGAATTCAACAAATGAATACAGTAACAACTAATAGGTCTACTCACTGGTAGTAACTTATTTGAGAAAATGCTCCAGCTAAAGAGTAAGGGAAAAAGAGCCTCCCAATCTGGTTTACTAGCTCACCAGATCTTGATTGCATCTGCAAAATTATGAATATGAAGATTTCTGGATTACACTTGCAACTTGGTACATCATATTCGGAGGAAGATTTATGAATCCCCTTCATAAATTCCTAATGTTAATGGCAATCTGCAACTGTGATGGTTTATGCATGCCAACTTTGTCAGCGAAGTGACTAACGTTGCAAGGATTAAACCATACTAACACCATCCTACTATGCTACTGCAATACTTTTGAGTGTGTGCTTTTCTTACTGTGTTGATCCGGTACTTCAGATATGACTTTGCATATGATTGTAACATGGCACACTGGGAATTATGCTTTATCTATTTCTTGCATGTTCTTCTGTGTAATTGCTCATATTTCAGGCAATAGGCTTTGCATGTTAACAGTATGTGCTCTCTATTCTACTGAAATCTGGACCATGTGCTTGAGATTAACTATGGAGTCACTAATTTTCAGTTTTGTGATTTGCAGACTGAGACTTTGCTTGGTTACCTGCTCGTAGCGGCAGCAAGTGGTGAATTTTACTCTTATTCAGGATAATAACAGGCTTATGGATAAAATACTCCATGGCAGGAGTAGAAGAATTTTGAAACGGGGCAGGTTTGTTTTATACAACGATCCCTTTATATGCACAACTTGCATCCGCATCAAATTCTCCTTTGTTATCACACTGTTGTGAACTGTCTTTACACAATTATCACACTGCTGTGACTAAAACCTCCATCCCTAGCCCGGCTCAGCCTCCTCCGGCCCTATCTCTCCTCCTCTACGCCCCTCTCCTTCTCTTCATTTCCCTCCTCCCTTCTTACCTTCACTTTCCATTGGTTTTCATTTTTCTCTGTGCAGATGTTTTTGTATATATGCATGTAAGGTGTTTGAGGAAAATCCAAGCATGATATAGGTACAGATTAATTCATTTTTATATTGTCATGTGCATTCAGTAATTCGTTTCCTCTAAACTTTACATGAATTAAATAATGTATTGCCTATTTTAGGAAAATACAAGCAAGCTGTAGTTACAAGAAAATCCAAGCAAGCTCTATACAACGCATTCTGCACTTTGTGAATGTGCCAGGCTGTGTCTTTGCTGACTCGTGATCTCCGCTGCCACTGTGGCCTGGTCTTGCCGCCACTGCCAGGTCGTCAGGTTGTGATGTTACGATGCTGCTCTACACGATCGTTGTGTCCTTCAAGTGTGTCCAGTCGCCGTCATGCTGCCGCTAGCCAGACGCCCTTTCCCATTTGTTTAGTTCCTGGCTGGCCATTTCATGATTTAGGAAATCGTTTGTATGTCCATTACTTGGCTCTATCACTAGCACCTTTTGATTTGTTGGTCTTATTTTAGGTTAGCGCTGCAGTGCACAATACTACCACTATTCATTTAAATTGATTTAGTCCAAGGTCAAGTGGTGGGAGTCCATTCATGCAACAACCACCATAACCTATCAGGTTATATATAACTTATACATCGGTATCTGTTTGAGTTATTTGTATTTGTTTTTGTTCTAGTGCTTCTTGCTTACCTTATTGTACTCTCCCATATTTACAGGCTGCAACGGAAACAAGGATACAATTTCAGTTTTTTCAACTCGAGTTTCAGGTTGTATCTGCAGCCGGTGTCACTAACTGAGGTTTGTCTGATCATAGCATCAATCTTCTTCTATACATGTCCTTCTGATTGCCGAACAAGCCCACGTAATTAAGGTTATTAACTATATGTATGTTTTGGACTTAATTAGTCCTGTACAACTAAGTTTTTGCGCCACTACTTAAGAAGAACTAGGACTACAAGAAATAGTACTATAAAATAAGTATGATAGACGTCATGTAAATTTTAACCAGAGTATCAGAGGGTGTTGCCTGTTTTATCTGAGACACGAAGCAGTTGAATAATTGCAGGTTGACTTTTGGGTCTTCATTTCCTTGACTGAACTTCTATGTTTCTGGTTTGACTATGTCTTCCTAATGGTATATATGTATGCTATTGTGTATTTACCGTGCCATAGTTCATATGCACTGTACTTACATGCTTAGAGCTATAGGCTTTGTGATAGTTTGTGCATGTCGTAGTGGAGGATACACATGTATGTAAATCCTATGTCTAAATGAGTGACATGCGTTCAAGTTTTTTTTTAAATCTGTGCAAAGAAGATTGCTCAAACTGTTGTTCCATTTCTCTTATTAATGTTTTCTTGGTGAACTTTATAATTGGTGGTAGTTTGCACTGAACTTTTCTACTGCAACCACGTAGGTAAATGCACAAATGATGCAATGCTAGGTATACCAGATTCTCCCCTCTATGTTTTCTCTAAAAATCCAACTAACTTCATCTTGGTTTGGCTTTATTCGGTGTCCATGGTCGTATGTTCCCGCTCTTCTAATATTTTAGGCACATGAACAGAAAATTCCAGTTTTACAGACATCACATTGTGGCAGTAGGTATTGTCATGTTCATGTGAGAATTTAAGAAGGAGATGAATAAAGTGTGGTTGGTGTATCTGAGCAGTGACACAATTTAGATCATGAATAATACTGTATAGATCCAGATTTTGATCGCCCAGCTAGGAAAAAAAGGAATTGTTGTATATTTTGTCAGCGAAGATGTATCAGTGATATGTGGTAGGTAAACAAGCTTATACGTGCAATCAATTCCGTTATGCATGTGAAAATCCATCTTAGTGTACAGTTTGTGTTTTGAGTACATGTAGAACAGATGTACCACTTTAATATTCAAAGGTGAGATTACTGACTGGCATTAGAAAGAGAGATGATTCTGCTGTTAAGTTGTGCATTCTATTTTGATGAAATAATTACGAGGAGCTTATTCCTAAAAGAACTAAATTATATTATTATGGATGTTGAAGGTAATTTCCCTCGCAGCAAAATTCTGTTCCTTTATTCGATGAAATGCGACCTAGGCTAGAGAGACAAGTTCAATGCCCACTGGCTTTTTGATAAAACACAGGCTGGATGTTCTCTTCTCTCTCTATTTATCTATATATTTCTGATGTTTTCCCTTGATGTATTCACAGTTCATTCATTGCTTACTAGGAAAAGTATTGTCGTAGGTGCATGTATTAACCAAGGACATAATATTTAAGCTTGGGACCTCTGAAAATCTGAATTCAGACCTACTACCAAGACGATTTTATTTTATCTGCGTTTTTTCTAGCACAAATGATCCTCCACCACTTACAGATGCTTCACTCTTTTGTCATAATCTGCATGCTTTCCCCATTCCTGAGCAGCAGATTGCATCTCTTCTTTTCCTATACCTGAGATTTTGTTATTGTGAATTTTATATTGATAGACAAATTATTATTAGTTCTTCAAATTGCTAGAATAGTTTGAATTAAAATATATTAAGTTAGCAGTACAAGTCGATATATGTGTTGCTTCCTTTTCTCCTTTTTATGTGCCGTTGGTTATATATTAAGTTAGCAGTACAACTGTGAACCTTTTCTCTGCTTGGAGAGATTCTCCATGCATTTTTTGTTTGTTTATGTTTAAATTCTTGATGAAAAGATGGTTCAATCTGGCCAACATCCTTTAGTTCTCGGGACCTAACCAAAATTCAACTGCATGGACATTTAAAGTATTGTAGCATGGACAATTAAATTGTTTTACATGTATGGGAGTCTCTTACGTTTTAGGCAGCTGTATTCATTTCTCTCTTTATAATACAATTTTTTCTGTAGATGTACATTGGTATTTTGAAAGACTTGAGTTTTTGAATGATTTCTCTATTTCATTCCACGTATATTTGCAGGTTACAATAAGTTTGAACCAATTAGCGAGCTTTGTCTATCACTGACGAATGCCGCGTTTTATACCATGTCATTGGCTTAAGCACCTTATGTAGATGTGTTGCCATAATATGCTTTCCTATTTCTCTAATTGTATATAAGCATTTGCCACTCTGTTCATGGTTTGTGTATTCTATCTAATATCGCACTATTGATTTTGTTATTTAAACTCTAAGAAATAAATTATCATTTCTCACCTTATTTTTTATTGTTGCTATACAAAATGTAAATCGCCGTAAAGTTTACGGGGTCGTGCGCCAAGGCGCACATCTAAATCTAGTATATACTAAAACCATGATGCCATGATGTTGGCAAATACTAGCACATCTAGCACATAAGCTTTTTTTTACTTTTGCTAAGAAGAGCTTTCCAATAAGGCCACGGATTATCAAGTTTCCGAGTATTGTTCAGTAAGAATATGGATAAATACTAATGAGTGAACCATGGCGGGCAACGGCTTCATGAGGCGGGGCGGTTGCCTCGCTTGGATTGGGCGGCCAGGTTATCAGCTCAGTCGACGCGCCTCAGCGGAGGCGGTTGGACTTCACGTCTAGGCAGCGGCCCCAGGGCGGCGGCCGTGATCTACAGGTTGCTTGTTTGTGCAGCTTGGGATGTGGGCGGCTAGGTCGTGCCGCGTTGCGACTCGATCACGAGTGATGGTATGTTGGGATGGTAGTTCCTATGGTGGTGTAGGCGGTCCGCGCTGGCGTGGCGGAGCAATTTTGGATGTCAGGGCGATGGCCCCGAAATTTGCAGTGTTGAGGAGATCAACCTTGTGTTGTGTGGGCAACAAGATTGGTTTGGAGCAGTTCTGCAGAAGGTCCGTCTTCCTCAGCTATGTTGGAGCATCTCGTGCCTACTCCTTCCATATATAGTAGTCACGACATCTTCTCTCCAAAATGGTGAGAGGTCGGCTGGTCTCGGTAAGTGTGCCATCCATTGTTTCGTTGGTGTGGTTGGGCTTAGCCCTATGGCGTGAGTGGGCGTGGTCCCTTGGTGTTGGTCTTGTTGTATGGTTTTTGTTCGGTTTTTCGTTAATTAACTATGCATCTTTCTTCTTAATTAATGGATAAGGAAAAGCGTTTTCAGTCTTTTGAAAAAAACGAAACCATTATGCACGGCTCCAAGAAAGATAGGCGATATTGTGAAATCCATCTAGGGCTCCGTCCCTTCGCCGGTGACGCCGCCGGTTTGCTCTGCCTCTGGTGGGCTTAGAGGCTTAAAGGCGTGGTGGACCACGTCCCCTTACCGGTGAGAGGTTCCCGTTCCTTTTTAGGTTGTTTTTCAATATTTTCTTTGGGATGATGCAGCGACGCCTTTATCCTAATGGCAGAATAAGATCTCCCCACCCTATCCTCGCTTCGGTGATGCATCTAGCATCGACTGAGTGCGCGTCTGGAGTTTTGTGTGCGGTGGATCTCCTGGAATCCGGTACATCTTCGTATTAGCCGTTGTGGTTGCAAGTTTAGCTATTTTGATCTACGGTTCTCGTCATTGGCGTTGGTTGCTACTCTGTTGCATTTGGGTCTTAGCACGACAACTTTCCGTCCGTCTACTACAACAAGTTTACTTTGAAAAGGTTTGACCGGCTCTAGTGATGGAGAGCCGAGGATGGCGGCACGCCTTTGGCTCGCTCCAATGCGGGCAGTCATCGCTAGGTGGTCAAAAGGCATATTTATAATTTTTTTTACCATGTGTGGTTTTCTTGATACTGCTATTGATAATTATTAATAGAATGGAGGTTATTTTTTACAATGAATAAATAAGAATAAGCCCGCCACAACAGGATGAAGAGTTTAGGTATTATGCCTTTTAATTCCGGTCCAAAAAAATTTAAGCAGCAAAGATAACATGAGCTCACAACTATTTAAGAGGAAGGGGAACCAACCTAACAAGTGAGCACATTAGCATAAAAGTATGTGATGTCATGTACTTCCTCCGGGCAGGATTATAATGTCATAAAGGTTTTTTTAAAAAAATGTTAGGAATTATCAAGCCTATCTCAATTATTGTCCTATTTACTCCAAATATATGTTTTCTTTTTTCTTGCTCTTCTCTCGTGCATGTAAAACTATCCTTTGTTAAGAGCAGGGGCGAAGCTTTCAGTAGGAAAAGGTAGGGCAGCCGCCATGCCTTGATTTTTGGTGAAAACACTTAGATGCGCGTGTTTTTTCTAAAAAAATTGAGTGGTCATACATTGAAAACGGACTCCCTATAAAAAATTTATGCTTGTTTCAGTGAACACTGCACAAAATCGACGGAAAACGTAGACTATTTACCTCTAAACATAGACTCGTATTCTAGGTTTAATATGAATAATATTGCTTGTATTACAGAGACCTATCATTGACTGGATCTTAGTATATATACAAGAAGCTCGAGTTATTCATTATTCATACTCGGAGAATTGAAGACTTTAGAGATTTCTAGATATTTGAAATACACATCATACTTTCTCCGACTGCATTATTATCCCGTTAAGATGACATTGACTCCCATGGCAACATCAACAATTGACATGGGTTTCTCGGTAACAAAGATAATCAAGAACAGGTTGCGCATCAAAGGAGGGATAATCAAACGTCTTAATTATTTGAATTACATTAATTTTTTTGTAAAAAGAGGTCTTGCTTTGTCATTGAGTTGGCATTATTGGTATTTTTTTACGTTCTGCTTATAATCAAATATGTTTTCCTTTTTATTATATTAAGTGATTGTGTTTGATCAAATATAATCATTACTACCTCCATTCCAAAGCTTATGGCCTTTTTTTAAGTCAAACAAATTAAAATTTGATCAAACTTTCAGAAAAATCTATCGTCAAATATGATATATTTTAGATACCATATAGAAAAATATATTTCATTATCAAGCTAATGATATTGATCTTGTATGCATGTTAAGGATTTTTTCTTAAAACTTGATTAAACTTAACATAGTTTAACCTCCTAAAAATAATATAAGCTTTAAGCTTTGAAATGGAGGCAACTATGTTTTAGGACTATTTTCACATTTGATCATTCAAGGGTCCTCTTATCTCAGATTTGTTTTCGTCCTTCGACACTGGTAAAGAGTATATAACAAGGAGGCCGCCACGCGTTGCTAGGGGCACGATACGGTCGACAAAGGCGGCGTCAGCGACACCAACAACATGGATGAAGATGCTCATGGACCTGCGCTGAGTACTGAACATGGAAGTTTTGGGCAACAAGACGGAGACTAGTTTGTCGTTTCCGAATTGATAACTCACTCTATCACCTGGACTCACATAAGCACACACGACACACGACTACACGAGCCTGATGACAATGAACATGGAACCTGTCCATTTGTTCCGTGCACTGTCATTTTTCCTACCATTGGGTCCCAATCTGCACGAAAGTAAAACATAATAAAACTTGGCGAAACCATGTTGCACGAATTTTATGGTAGGGAATCGACCGCACAAACATGCAAGAGCAAGATCTCCCGGGATAAAAACATTGCTTGATGAGCACACAAGGATTTGAGCCGTGTAAAGCTTGCAACTTTATTGTCCTTGTTTGTTATTTATTCGAATCAACAAGTCCGCCGAGAACCGAAAGGAAATATAACCCAGACTACTTGCCAAAGGAAAGACAATGAAAAGATCCTACGCATCCGATGCATGAACATGCGCCCGCTACTCGATGTTTCATTCAGCTAATCAGCTACTACGAAAATGTGGACTGTTCCATCATATATTCATATGGCCAACTCTTCTGGGCTTCGGGCAGAAAAAAATGGGGTCCGTGGGCAGCCAGCGGCGGCGCATGAAGTCCGGGTCAGATAAGATGCGGCGCCATCGCTTGCAGGTGGTGGCGCAGCGCAAGAGGACGGCGGCGTCGTCGACGCGCAGGAGGATCTCGCCGATGATCTTGTCCTCGTCCTCCTCCGAGAGCGTCGTCGAAATCGCCATCGATCGGTTTTGCTGCTGGAAGCTAGCTTGTCGTTGCAATGCAACGATCGATCCAAGGTCGAACATATATATGTATCTAAGGTCAGACTATGTAACCAAGTAGGACACGGATCCATGCGGTCTAGAGAGAGCTTTCCTTGCGTACGATACCGATATGTGTTGTACTCGAACTAGCTTTAGTAGATACTGTAACCAAAGATTTTGTTTCCTAGGTTAAAAACATAATTTCTTTCCTTAACGGATTGTGCTCGAGCTGTACGTACGTGTTGGTTAGTCGATTGTTTTTGGACACGTCTAGGGAGCAATTGAGGGCTGGATAGTCGAATCCAGCACTCGCCCAAAACAGAAGGACACAGAAAGTCTGCATCGTCCGCTTATGGAAATTGACCCCTATCATGCTCCGTACGGACCTGCCAACGTTCCAACAAGCCCACTGCACCACGCATCACGTCCGCGTATATTTGCAGCGAAAATGCTTCACACACACACGACAATCCTTGTCCGATCTGCTTACGATACTCCTTTCTCCTGGTGCTAATTATTTCTGTCCCCGGTGCACAAGTCCAACTCAGACCCAAACCGTACTAAGGCCATCTCCAAGGCGGCTACTCATCACGCGCCCGCGCGTCCGAATGGGTCGCGGTGGACAAAAATGCGGTCCAATGCGGCGACGCATCTCAAATGTGGACGTCCGTGATGTCCCGGACGACCCAAACCCGACCCAAATCTGGGTCAGGTTTGCGTGGCCACGCGGATGGCACACGGTGTCCTCGCGCGTCCGCCTGGTCCGCGTGTCCTGCCCACCTGTCGGTGTCCGTGAGTCCTATTAAATGTGGACTAGGGAGGGGGATTATCTCTATCCAGTCCCCACTCCCTACTCCACTCCACACGCACGAGCTCGAGCTCGAGCTTCCGCGCCGCCATGGCCCCGAAGCGCGAGTTCTCACCATCGGCGAATGACCACGAGGCCGGCAGCAGCCGGCGAGCCGCGCCGGCGGCTTTCGACATGGGGCCGCCGGCGGCCATCCGCGACCGGATCTACGTTACCGTCGTGGTGGCGCAGATCTTCTGGGAGGCCGACGCCACAATGCCGTGGGGCGACGTGCACCTCCCCTACAGCGACACGAGTCCCTACTGGGACTTGTGGTTCGAGGAGGCGGCGCGGCTGGCGCGCTTGCGCAGGTCGGCGAGCCCACCGGACCCGCACTCCACCAACGCATCCGGTTTGGGTCATAGCGTTGGAGATGCCCTAATACCTTTGGCTCCGACGATGGTACAAGCAACGGAGGGGTGGCAAGGGACCAAGCTCGCAACGACGACAACATGGAGGCTGTGTTGCTGGCGGAGAGAGCCCCCTAGCACGCCGCCATGTCGGAGTGGCAGGCGTGCCTGGGGTGGGAGGAGGGGCGCCAGTTTCTAGCGCCGCACGCGCATCAGGAGCTCGAGGTCACGCTAGGTCTAGACTAGCCGCCTCTGTCGCTGCCTCTGCCCTCGTGGGCACCAGCGGCCACTACAAGAGAATTGGCATGTAGAGACACTATTTTGGTCCAGTAGAGACACTTAAATTGCTCTTACGTAGTTATAGAGGCACTTTCCATATTGTCTCAAAAGTGTCACTACGGGTGGTGTCTCTACGTGCTAAGGACAATAGTAATAATGTCTTTACATTTTAGAAGACATAAAAGAGGCATTATATTGTGTCTCTAGTGTAAATAAATGTGAAAAGACCATGTGAAAAGCAATACTCGAACTCATGACCTTAATGATTAAGACTTAATCCATTAACCATCTCATCCTTTCACAAGTATATGTTGATACTTGGAACAAATTTCTAATTAGTATTGCTCACCATGGCCCAAACATAGAACAAATGTCTCTAGAGAACAAGCAAAATGCCTCAAACATTGCCTCTAGAGAAAAAGTAAAGACATACAATGAAGTGTCTCATAGATTGCCCGTTGATAACTTTTCTGTGACACTTTTGGAGTGTCTCATAAGTTGTCTATAGAATGAAAATTGCAATACCTTACAGTAATGTCTCAACTAATGTCCGTACATTTGAGACTATTTCTGAAGTGTCTCAAAAAGTGCCACTACAATATGCAAAGTGTCTTAATGTGATTTTTAATGAGGCAAAGTAGAAAGTGTCACTAGTAAAATGTCTCTATGGAAGGTTTTTCTTGTAGTGGGCCGCTCCACCTCCACCACCGGTCGCAGCGACATATGCTCCGCTGCATCCGAACATCCATGGGCGATCCCGAACGTCATCGACCTGACCCAGCTGCCCAGCGATGGCGAGGAGTAGGCTAGGCTTACGGTTTTAGCAGGCCATAGCCTTTTTATGTATTTATGTTCTATACTTTTAACGCTATGTAAATTATTTTATTTAAATGAAAAAATGTGGGAAGAGTGAAATGCATCTTGCCGTTGGGGGCACCTCTAGGCACGAACGGTCGGTCCTAGTCCAAAGGCCAATTTTGCGGCCAATGCAAATGGACACGCGCGGCCCCTTTTGCATCCGAAATGCGTCAGGCCGCTGAAGATGTCTTTATAGTGTCGTTTGCATATTTTTTCAGTTCTACATAAGTCAGATACAATCGTATGTTTTCTAGGGAATTGGCACGTGTAAGTATCAAGTTAATATGTACATGCAAATATTTATTTCAAAAAATTTAAGAACTTTTAAATAACATTTTTTCAATTTTTAAATAAACGGATAAGTCTACACCTATTTTTTACTAGCTCTTTCCGGAAAGCCTAGGGCTATTTGAGATATGTTTGTACGCGTAGTGGAGGGGGTCTATATTGCCGATCCCAAGTCACCGGTCATTGCCATGTGTGTGATAAATTCGATCGTACATAGATCGGATGAATTTTGTCGTGTGTATAGCGGCGCTTAAACCAAACAGGTTGTTGCCCTGCGTGTGATAAATTCGATCGTACAGAGATCGGATGAATTTTGCGATCTATTTGCAGCACACCATGCCCCCTACCTCTACCTGGCTGCCAGCAGGTGCTTGGCTGTTTGCACCATTAAAAAACTTGGTTCCAAAGAGAATGTGTGTCATCACCACCTTTACAAAATCTCTAAAAAACGAAACTACATGAGGGCAGACTTCCTGCTCCTGACCTCGACTGGTTCCGGCAGCCGCAAAAAACCACCCGCCGCTTCCCTGGTGACAAGCTAGCAATCCATGTAATCTTTGACTGCTCGTTGTACCGGTTCTTGCCTGGAAAGGTCTGGAAACACGAGCACAAATTAGAGCACACTTAGTGGGTTGAAACATGCAACTTACCTGTATGGTAAGTACAACAAGAGCATAAACATGATAGAACTAGTTTTATAGCTATAGAATCCCATGTTCTTTTTAAGTAGGGCATGTGTATACTACTGCGACAACTTGGTTGTATGGAGAATCAACATAGTGTGAATCATAGGACAAACTAAATTGCATTCGTAGGTAATGTCAGGTTGTTGTTAACTAGAACATGATTATAAAATGCAGCAACTTAGTTCATGTGGACGACATAATTGCATAGCCAGCGAATCCGAGATTCTTGTCAAGTAGAATATGAGTATATCAGTGCAGCAAGTTAGTTCATTGAGAAAACAACACAAGGTGAATCCTGGGACAATTAAAATGCATAGTTAGGGTCAAGGTTTGTTGCTAGTAACCCATGTGAATCAAAGAAACTAACCTGCCGATAACTAATTTAATCAACTCAAATTAAAAGGTGCAAGAAAGTAACTTACCATACTAACAAATCAACTAAAAATGGAAAAAAAGTTACAAAAGCAAAACAACTCCACCTACAATCAGTGCGCAATTTAGACTAATATACCTATTGAACTTAATTAAATGTTGTAGGATAACGTAGCATAGAAAACAAAAATTTTCCTACGGCGAACACGCAATCCAAGCCAAGATGCAATCTAGAAGACGGTAGCAACGAGGGGATTATCGAGACTCACCCTTGAAGAGATTCCAAAGCCTACAAGAGGAGGCTCTTGTTGCTGCGGTAGACGTTCACTTGCCGCTTGCAAAAGCGCGTAGAAGATCTTGATCACGATCGGTTCCGGCGCCACGAACGGGCAGCACCTCCGTACTCGGTCACACGTTCGGTTGTTGATGAAGACGACGTCCACCTCCCCGTCCAGCGGGCAGCGGAAGTAGTAGCTCCTTGAATCCGACAGCACGACGGCGTGGTGTGCGGTGGCGGTGGAGAACGGCGGAGCTTCGCTAAGCGTGCGGGATATGGTGGAGGAGCGGGCGCTAGGGTTTGGGGAGAGGGGGTGGCCGGCCACTATGGGGGCGGCCAAGCTTGAGGCTTTGGTGTGGCCGGCCCCCTCCCCTTGGCCCTCTATATATAGGTGGAAGCCCCAAGTGTTGGACTACAAGTCTTCGAATAAGACCCGAACCCCAAACCTTCCATATGGTGGGAAACCCCCAAGCTAGGATTCCCACTAGAGGTGGGAATTCCACCTTCCATAGGGGGTGGCCGGCCCCCTAAGGGGAGTCCACTTGGGACTCCTCCCCCACTAGGGTTGGCCGGCCATGGAGGTGGAGTCCCAAGTGGACTCCACCTTCCTTGGTGGTTTCTTCCGGACTTTTCTAGAACCTTCTAGAACCTTCCATAGAACCTTCCGCATCATTTTATTCACATAAAATGACATCCTATATATGAATCTTATTCTCCGGACCATTCCGGAACTCCTCGTGATGTCCGGGATCACATCCGGGACTCCGAACAAATATTCGAACTCCATTCCATATTCAAGTTCTACCATTTCAACATCCAACTTTAAGTGTGTCACCCTACGGTTCGCGAACTATGCGGACATGGTTGAGTACTCACTCCGACCAATAACCAATAGCGGGATCTGGAGATCCATAATGGCTCCCACATATTCAACGATGACTTTAGTGATCGAATGAACCATTCACATACGATACCAATTCCCTTTGTCACACGATATTTTACTTGTCCGAGGTTTGATCATCGGTATCACACTATACTTTGTTCAACCTCGTCTCCTGACAAGTACTCTTTACTCGTACCGTGGTATGTGGTCTCTTATGAACTTATTCATATGCTTGCAAGACATTAGACGACATTCCACCGAGAGGGCCCAGAGTATATCTATCCGTCATCGGGATGGACAAATCCCACTATTGATCCATATGCCTCAACTCATACTTTCCGGATACTTAATCCCACCTTTATAACCACCCATTTACGCAGTGGCGTTTGATGTAATCAAAGTACCTTTCCGGTATAAGTGATTTACATGATCTCATGGTCATAAGGACTAGGTAACTATGTATTGAAAGCTTATAGCAAATAACTTAATGACGTGATCTTATGCTACGCTTAATTGGGTGTGTCCATTACATCATTCATACAATGATATAACCTTGTTATTAATAACATCCAATGTTCATGATTATGAAACTAATCATCTATTAATCAACAAGCTAGTTAAGAGGCTTACTAGGGACTCTTTGTTTGTTTACATATCACACATGTATCAATGTTTCAGTTAATACAATTATAGCATGGTATATAAACTTTTATCATAAACATAAAGATATATAATAACCACTTTTATTATTGCCTCTTGGGCATATCTCCAACAGTCTCCCACTTGCACTAGAGTCAATAATCTAGATTACATTGTAAGGTACCTAACACCCATGGCATTCTGGTGTTGGTCATGCTTTGCCCTAGGGAGAGCTTTAGTCAACGGATCTGCTACATTCAGATCAGTGTGTACTTTGCAAATCTTTACTTCTCCATCTTCGATGTACTCGCGAATCGAGTGGTAACGCAGCTTGATCTGGTGTGACCTTGGTTCTTGTGCATTGGCGATGGCACCCATGTTGTCACAGTAGATGACTAGTGGGTCCAATGCACTAGGAACCACACCGAGCTCTACAATTCTGATGAAGCCTCTGAAGCCGCTATGTACTCCGATTCTGTTGAGGATTTCGCCACCGTGCACTGCTTCGAGCTTGCCCACTTACTGCAGCACCATTCAATATAAACACGTACCCAGATTGTGACTTAGAGTCATCGGGATCAGTGTTCCAACTTGCGGTGTAACTTGTTACAACGAGCTCTTGGTCACCTCCATAACAAAGAAACATATCCTTAGTTCTTTTCAAGTACTTCAGGATATTCTTGACCGCTGTCCAGTGTTCTATCCCTGGATCACTTTGATATCTGCTAGTCAAACTAACAGCATGTGCTATATCCGGTCTTGTACATAGCATGGCATACATGATAGAGCCTACTGCCGAGGCATAGGGGATCTGACTCATCCTTTCTCTTTCTTCTGCCGTAGCCGGTCCTTGAGTCTTACTCAAGACCTTGCCTGGTAACATAGGTAAGAATCCTTTCTTACTTTCGTCCATTCTAAACTTCTTCGAATCTTGTCCAGGTATGTACTCTGTGATAGCCCTATTAGACGTCTTGATCTATCTCTATAAATCTTGATGCCTAATATGTATGATGCTTCACCAAGGTCTTTCATTGAAAAACTATTATTCAAATAACCCTTTACACTGCTTAATAGTTCTATATCATTCCCAATCAATAATATGTCATCTACATATAATATCAGGAATGCTACAGAGCTCCCACTCACTTTCTTGTAAATACAGGCCTCTCCATGACACTGTATAAACCCGAAGTCTTTGATCACCTTATCAAAACGTCGGTTCCAACTTCTCGATGTTTGCTTCAGTCCATAGATTGAACGCTGAAGTTTGCATACTTTGTCGCATTTTTAGGATCGACAAAACCTTGGGTTGTACCATATACAACTCTTCCTCAATGTCTCCATTAAGAAACGCCGTTTTGACATCCATCTGCCAAATCTCATAATCGAAAAATGCAGCTATTGCTAACAAAATCCTCACAGATTTTAGCTTCGCTACAGGTGAGAAAGTCTCATCGTAGTCAACACCTTGAATTTGTCGGAAACCCTTTGCGACAAGTCGAGCTTTATAGACAGTAATATTACCATCGCATCTGTTTTTCTCTTGAAAATCCATTTATTCTCGACAGCCTTGCGGCTATCGTAATTCTACCAAAGTCCATACTTTGTTATCATACATGGATCCCATTTCGGATTTCATGGCTTCTTGCCATTTGTTGGAATCTGGGCTCATCATCGCTTCTTCATACGTCGTGGTCTTCATCATTGTTATCCACAATCATGACATTTAGACAAGGATCATACCAATCTGGAGTGGCACGATCCCTTGTCGATCTGCGAGGTTCAGTAGCTGTCTCATTTGAAGTTTCATGATCATTATCATTAGCTTCCTCTGTTGCGGCGTAGGTACAGAACATTTTCCGCTGCGCTACTCGATGAACGAGTAGATTCTTCAATCTCATCGAGTTCTACTTTTCTTCCAGTCACTTCTTTAGTGAGAAATTCTTTCTCAAGAAAGGTTCCGTTCTTAGCAACAAAGATCTTGCCTTCGGATCTGTGATAGAAAGTGTACCCTATAGTTTCCTTAGGGTATCCTATGAAGACGCATTTTTCCGCTTTGGGTTCTAG
This sequence comes from Lolium multiflorum, assembly GCA_030979885.1. Taxonomy (NCBI): domain Eukaryota; kingdom Viridiplantae; phylum Streptophyta; class Magnoliopsida; order Poales; family Poaceae; genus Lolium; species Lolium multiflorum. The sequence goes on from CM061753.1 coordinate 307,302,707, forward strand.
CTTGTCCGGTTGTAACTTTTTACATAGGCTTCGCAACCCCAAACTTTTAGGAACGACAGCTTAGGTTTCTTATTAAACCATAATTCATACGGCGTCGTTTCAACGGATTTTGATGGTGCTCTATTTAAAGTGAATGCGGCTGTCTCTAATGCATAACTCCAAAATGATAACGGCAAATCAGTAAGAGACATCATAGAACGAACCATATCTAAGAGAGTTCGATTACGACGTTCGGACACACCGTTTCGTTGTGGTGTTCCCGGCGGTGTCAATTGTGAAAGTATTCCGCATTTCTTTAAATGCATGCCAAACTCATAACTCAGATATTCACCTCCGCGATCAGATCGTAGAAATTTAATCTTCTTGTTACGTTGATTTTCCACTTCACTTTGGAATTCCTTAAACTTCTCGAAAGTTTCGATTTATGTTTCATTAAATAGATATACCCATATCTACTCAAATCATCTCGTGAAGGTTAGAACATAACGATAACCACCGCGCGATGCTACACTCATTGGTCCACATACATCTGTATGTATGATTTCCAATAAGTCAGTAGCTCGCTCCATCATACCCGAGAATGGAGTCTTAGTCATTTTTCCCATCAGACATGCTTCGCATCTATCAAGTGACTCAAAGTCAAGTGATTCAAGTAATCCATCGGTATGGAGTTTCTTCATGCGTTTCACTCCAATATGACCAAGACGACAGTGCCACATATAAGTAGAATTATCATTCAATTTAATTCGCTTAGCATCAATGTTATGTATATGCGTATTACTACTATCGAGATCTAACAGAAATAAGCCATTCTTTTGTGGTGCTCGACCATAAAAGATATTATTCATAAAAATAGAACAACCATTATTCTCAGACTTGAATGAATAACCGTCTTGCATTAAACAAGATCCTGATATAATGTTCATGCTCAACGGGTACATAATAACAATTATTTAGGCTTAAAACTAATCCCGAAGGTAGATGTAGAGGAAGTGTCCCGACTGCGATCACATTGACCTTGGATCCGTTTCCAACGCGCATCGTCACTTCATCTTTCAGCAGTTGTCGTTTATTCTTTAGTTCCTGTTTCGAGTTACAAATATGAGCAACCGAACCAGTATCAAATACCCAGGTACTAGAACGAGAACTAGTGAGATAAACATCTATAACATGTATATCTGATATACCTTCTTTCTTCTTCTTGACAAGGCCGCTCTTCAGATCCGCCAAATACTTGGAGCAATTACGCTTCCAGTGTCCCTTCTCCTTGCAGTAATAACACTCAGGATCAGGCTTAGGGCCAGACTTAGGTTTCACAGGAGGCGTGGCAGCTTTCTTGCCACTCTTCTTGTTCTTGCCTTTAGACTTGCCCTGTTTCTTGAAGCTGGTGGTCTTGTTGACCATCAACACTTGGTGCTCTTTCTTGATCTCAATCTCAGCAGCTTTTAGCATGCCAAAGAGTTCAGAAACTCCTTGTTCATGTTCTGCATATTGTAGTTCATCACAAAGTTCTTGTAACTTGGTGGCAAGTGATTGAAGGACACGATTAATCCCCAGCCTGTTAGGAATCACTATTCCCAAGTCACTGAGTTTCTTCGCATGCCCGGTCATGACGAGCATGTGCTCACTAATGGAGCTGCCTTCTTCCATACAGCTGAAAAAGTGTTTCGATGCTTCATAGCATTCCACGGCCGCATGAGTCTCAAAAATAGTCTTCAACTCTTTTATCAACTCATGAGGATCGTGGTGCTCAAAACGTTTTTGAAGATCGGATTCCAGACTGCATAAGATGGCACACTGAACTTGAGAGTACCGAGTTTTCCGATTCGCGTAAACATTCTTTACTTCATCGGTTTCAGTTTCTGCAGGAGGGTCACCTAGCGGTGCATCAAGCACATATTGCAGATTTCCGCCATTGAGGAAGATCCTCACATGACGGAACCAGTCGGTGAAGTTGCTACCGTTGCTCTTAAGTTTTTCTTTCTCTAGGAACTGGTTAAAATTGATTGAGGACGCCATATCTACAACATATTTGCAATAGTTTAGACTAAGTTTATGACAAATTGAGTTCAAATTTTAATTCTACATAATTAAAAATCTAGGTGAACTCCCACTCAAAACAATATCCCTCGTATTGTCTTAGTGATCACACGAACCAAATCCATCACACCTATGCTCGATCATCACGAGACAAGATGTAATTTCAATGGCGAACACTCATAGTGTTCATCATATCAATCATATGATTCATGCTCTACCTTTCGGTATCACGTGTTCCGAGACCATGTCTTTACATGCTAGGCTCGTCAAGGCCACCTTAGTATCCGCATGTGCAAAACTGTCTTGCACCCGTTGTATGTACTTATCGAATCTATCACACCCGATCATCACGAGATGCTTCGAAACGATAAGACTTGATAACGGTGCTACTAAGGATGAACACTTTATTATCTTGAGATTTTAGTGAGGGATCATCTTATAATGCTACCGTCGCGATCTAAGCAAAATAAGATGCATAAAAGGATTAACATCACATGCGATTCATATGTGATATGATATGGCCCTTTTGTCTTTGCGCCTTTGATCTTCATCTCCAAAGCACGGACATGATCTCCATCATCAACGGGCATGATCTCCATCATCGTCGGCGAAGCACCAAGGTCAATGGCGCCGTCTTCATGATCGTCCTCCATGTAGCAACTATTACAACTACTTTGAAATACTACTCAACATGAAATTTAAAGGCAACCATAAGGCTCCTGCCGGTTGCCACAATACAATAATGATCATCTCATACATATTCATCATCACATTATGGCCATATCACATCACCAAACCCTGCAAAAACAAGTTAGACGTCTCTAATTTGGTTTGCATATTTTACGTGGTTTAGGGTTTTCGAGCAAGATCCAATCTACCTACGAACATGAACCACAACGGTGATACTAGTGTTGTCAATAGAAGAGTAAATTGAATCTTCACTATAGTAGGAGAGACAGACACCCGCAAAGCCACTTATGCAATACAAGTTGCATGTCAAGCGTGGAGCAAATCTCATGAACGCGGTCATGTAAAGTTAGCCCGAGCCGCTTCATCCCACTATGCCACAAAGATGCAAAGTACTCAACTAAAGATAACAAGAGCATCAACGCCCACAAACCATTGTGTTCTACTCGTGCAACCATCTATGCATAGACACGGCTCTGATACCACTGTAGGATAACGTAGCATAGAAAACAAAAATTTCCTACGGCGAACACGCAACCAAGCCAAGATGCAATCTAGAAGACGGTAGCAACGAGGGATTATCGAGACTCACCCTTGAAGAGATTCCAAAGCCTACAAGAGGAGGCTCTTGTTGCTGCGGTAGACGTTCACTTGCCGCTTGCAAAAGCGCGTAGAAGATCTTGATCACGATCGGTTCCGGCGCCACGAACGGGCAGCACCTCCGTACTCGGTCACACGTTCGGTTGTTGATGAAGACGACGTCCACCTCCCTGTTCCAGCGGCAGCGGAAGTAGTAGCTCCTCTTGAATCCGACAGCACGACGGCGTGGTGTCGGTGGCGGTGGAGAAATCCGGCGGAGCTTCGCTAAGCGTGCGGGATATGGTGGAGGAGCGGGGCGCTAGGGTTTGGGAGAGGGGGTGGCCGGCCACTATGGGGGCGGCCAAGCTTGAGGCTTTGGTGTGGCCGGCCCCTCCCCTTGGCCCTCTATATAGGTGGAAGCCCCAAGTGTTGGACTACAAGTCTTCGAATAAGACCCGAACCCAAACCTTCCATATGGTGGGAAACCTTCCCCCAAGCTTCCCACTAGAGGTGGGAATTCCACCTTCCATAGGGGGGGTAAGGGGAGTCCACTTGGGACTCCTCCCCCACTAGGGCCGGCCATGGAGGTGGAGTCCCAAGTGGACTCACCTTCCTTGGTGGTTTCTTCGGACTTTTCTAGAACCTTCTAGAACCTTCCATAGAACCTTCCGCATCATTTTATTCACATAAAATGACATCCTATATATGAATCTTATTTCTCCCGACCATTCCGGAACTCCTCGTGATGTCCGGGATCATCCGGGACTCGAACAAATATTCGAACTCCATTCCATATTCAAGTTCTACCATTTCAACATCCAACTTTAAGTGTGTCACCCTACGGTTCGCGAACTATGCGGACATGGTTGAGTACTCACTCCGACCAATAACCAATAGCGGGATCCGGAGATCCATAATGGCTCCCACATATTCAACGATGACTTTAGTGATCGAATGAACCATTCACATACGATACCAATTCCCTTTGTCACACGATATTTTACTTGTCCGAGGTTTGATCATCGGTATCACACTATACCTTGTTCAACCTCGTCTCCTGACAAGTACTCTTTACTCGTACCGTGGTATGTGGTCTCTTATGAACTTATTCATATGCTTGCAAGACATTAGACGACATTCCACCGAGAGGGCCCAGAGTATATCTATCCGTCATCGGGATGGACAAATCCCACTATTGATCCATATGCCTCAACTCATACTTTCCGGATACTTAATCCCACCTTTATAACCACCCATTTACGCAGTGGCGTTTGATGTAATCAAAGTACCTTTCCGGTATAAGTGATTTACATGATCTCATGGTCATAAGGACTAGGTAACTATGTATTGAAAGCTTATAGCAAATAACTTAATGACGTGATCTTATGCTACGCTTAATTGGGTGTGTCCATTACATCATTCATACAATGATATAACCTTGTTATTAATAACATCCAATGTTCATGATTATGAAACTAATCATCTATTAATCAACAAGCTAGTTAAGAGGCTTACTAGGGACTCTTTGTTTGTTTACATATCACACATGTATCAATGTTTCAGTTAATACAATTATAGCATGGTATATAAACTTTTATCATAAACATAAAGATATATAATAACCACTTTTATTATTGCCTCTTGGGCATATCTCCAACAAATGTTGCATGCAACTTAGCTATGTTGACATAAATAACTTAGCTATTTTCAAAAGCAACTTAATATATGTTGTGAAACTTAATGAACTTCTCAAAAAGTAACTTAATATCATGGAATAGCAACTTAAATATCTTGAAAGTAACAAGTTAGATATATTCAAAAGCAACTTTATATATGTAGTGAAGCTTAATGAAACAAGTTAGCTATGTTCAAAAGTAACTTAATAGCATGGAGTAGCAACTTAACTATGTCGACAGAAACAAGTTACTATGTTCAAAAGCAACTTAATATATGTTGTGAAACTTAATTAAGTGATGCAAAATCAACTTAATAGGATAAGGTAGCAACTTAACTATGAAAAAGGAACACTCTCCATTGATCGACATAATGTGCAACCAAATTAGGTCATGTGTGTAGCGAAAAAGCATTGCATGTATTGACAACTTAGAAAAGGAACGCTCTTGATTGATCGACATTATGTGCAATCAACTTAGCACATTCGTGAAGCAACAAAGCATTGTATGTAAAAGCAAGTTCACAAAAACTTACTATTTGCAAATGCATCTTACTGCATGTGTGAAACCATCAATTTAGCGCATGTGTGAAACATCAGTTTAGATAGATCCCAAAACCCATGCAGCAACTTAGTGAAAAGAGACTACAACTTAGATAGATCCAAGAACACTAGCGGATGTAGAGTTGCAGCTTAGTTAGATCCACAACCCAGGTGCATACTAAATGAATCCAGCATCTATGCAACAACTCGATTAAAACTTAGATATATCCGGAAAACACCACGGGCATCTAAAGCTGCAACTTAGTTGGATCGAAAACCCCATATGCATACAAAAACAAATCTATCAATGATGCAACAACTCGGTGAAAGGAGACTCCAACTTATAAAAATGGAGGCAACTCAGTGAAAAGGAGACTCCAACTTAATCAAACTTAGTATGAACACCAGTGCATATAGAAATCATCAAACAATTTCAAATAGATTTGAGGACCATGCAACTACTTGGAACACATATACCTATTGGCAGCCAAGATGGACATAACAAAGAGCAGCGACTTCAGTATGTTGAAAAGAAACTTAGCGCATGTTTGTAACAACAAAGACAATGTCTACAAAGCAACTTAGCACAACATATTTTGTTCGAATAGACATTATAAATAAGCTACTTAACACACATGTGACGCAACAAAACACTATATTCAGAAGCAACTTAGAAGGCATGTCTCCAGGGCACCTCATTACTGAAAACACACATCCACAAACTCTGTTGATGCTAATTATATCTGGCCATGGGCAGCCCGGCCCGACGGCCCGGCCCGAGCCCGGCCCGAAAAACTCGGGCTTGGGCCTGAAATGTTGGCCCGACGGCCGGGCCGGGCCGGGCCTGGGTAGCCCGAAAAAGCATTTTAACACTACGGCCCGGCCCGCGGCCCGACGGCCCGACGGGCTTGGTGGGATTTTGGTCGGGCCGGGCCTGGGCCGGGTTTTTTTGCGTCGGGCCTACCTCGGGCCGGCCCGAGGCCCGGCCCGGCCCGACACATGCCCAGGTATAATGCTAATAAATTACCAAATCCCTGCTATGAAGCGATCAATTGGTCAAGTGGCCAATTTCTAATCCAGCACAAAACACATGAGAATTTGTTATTCCAAGTCATCCCCCATCATTCTCACGCTTCTCCAAATTCTCGGACTTTATATCATCACAACCGATCAATTGGTTTTCACTGTTATCAAGAAAGTAGAATTTTAGGCAATTTGGCAAGAATCGGTTGTCAACTTAATTGGAGCGGTGTAGTTAACACCATCTAGCTACTTTGGAGGATTGCAAGAAACTTAATGTTAGCTAGTAGGCAACTTAATATTAACAGTTACACAACACTTAGAATTAGTTTCAGGTTGAGTACACCTATTTCGACAAGAAACCCATATGATCTCTCATCAGGTCAATACACTCGGTGGAATAACAACTAGTCTACCTATAAAAGCATAGTTGAAGGAAGCATTGATCCTAAGCTAGCAAGAGAAACAATTCATGTACCAAACACAACCTTGAACTTCAGAGCTGGTGACCAAAGTGCTTAGCGAACGGGGCAATAATCCTTCATGATGTACTACTACTACAACTACTAGCTGGTACACTAGTCTAGTATGATCGATCTAGCAACTCCATCCTATGCATGATTTACTACTAGCTGTATGTACGAGCAAACGACGACCCCGCACGACAGGCACATATTTCTCCACATCGATCAACTCAGCTATACTGCATTAGTAGAGTAGTATTAGGATGCAATATCGCTACACTAGCACGACTAGCTCGTTCTCTATCTCTTCCTAATTCCTATACCAAATTACCAACGCATGAAGCGAACCAACAACTAACTACGGAGCTTTGAACAATCAATATTAATACCAAAATCATGGCGCTAGCTAGCCTGACAGCTGCAGCGCCCATATGCGACCCGGATGGACTGATGCCTGGAGGTGGTGGTGCCCGGGCAGCACGCCGTAGTGGTCATACTAGCTGGGGTCACCGACGTAGGGAGGGTAGGAGGCATGAGCTGGTGGAGGGAAGGAAGGGCTGGCGGAGGAGAGGAGGGGCCATCGGATAGGATTGGGGTCGGTGGAGGGGGGACTGCCTCCGGCAGAACGGCGCGCTGGCCGGCGAGGCTTGGGTGGCGGCAGCGCGACGGAGGAGATTGAGGGGAAGAGAAAGTGGATCGGTTGCGGGCGGCTGGGAGGCGTCAGGGAGAGGGGCGCACAAGAGTGGGGGTGTAGCGGGGGAGTACGGCCTGAGGTGGAGGAGGGGCGCGCCGGAGTTGGGAGAGACTGGCAGGCGGCGGCGCAGATGAAAGCCGGCGGCGGAGGGGTTTGAGTTGGGAGAGAGCCCGCGAGAGAAGAACACAGCTGTACTGTATCTGTCGTGATCGGAACGATCGTCGCGTGGTGCTCCATCAGACGGATCAGAATCGAAGGCCCCGAAGAGCAAACGAGCCCTCGAGCACTTATTAGCAGTTGGGTTGTTTTTTAGCCCGGCCGGTTAGCCCTATTTTCGTCACCCCAAACTCTCGAAGAAATAGAATAATACATCATATTGAGGTTGTGAAGAGGGTTTTAGTTGGATGTTTTCTTATTATATTATATATATATACAACATATTTAGGTTTTGAAGAGGGTTTTAGTTGGGTATTTTTCCTTTGCATGTCTCTAATTCTCAGTCGACCGAAAATCACCCTATTTCTCAGTCAGATGATATTATTAAATCTTAGTTGCACCCAACGACGAAGGCAGCATACAAACATGGGGTGGAGGGGGCGGCAAAAAAGAATTCTATCTATCTAGGAGGCTTAGGATATATTTTTTTCAAGTAGCAGGGCCAGATTTTTTTTTCAAGCAAGAGGATCAGGTGACTGACAACACTGTTTTCGTGATATATAGATGGCAATACTGTTGGATGCTAAGTGGTGGCTGGTTGACAATACGATTCTCTTTTTTTTTAGCATATACTTACGATTCTTCTGTTTTTTTTTTTGAGCTAAATTCTTCTGTTAAGAGGGAGTACGACAAATGGATCTAGCTAGTCTTATGGGCCTTAGAGTTGGGAAGTTCAGAAGCATAAAAATCTACTACGTACCATCCTTATGCACTCGGGTACCACTAGCTAAAGACCGACCTTTATGAAGGGAAATACCACCCCACGTACCGCACCAGCGTCGAACACGTGTCAGTCGTCCGCGCGGCGAGTAAATTCCCGCGAACCGTCGTGCGTCTCCGTGAACGAGTACAACCTCGTATGATTGTACCCACTAGCTCCCCGCGACCGAGTCCAACCTCCGCTGCGCGAGTACACCCACGTGGCTGCACGTCCCAGTGGCCGCACGTCCCTGGATCAACAAAGGCTAATCCATGCACGAAGGCGTACAACCTCCGCACATGCACGAGTTCACCACGCGCGAGGCACCCATCAGCTAGCTATCCATCGATAACATGCATCAATTCATCCGCACAGTCAGCTAGCTCTTTGTTCCACAGTTACGTATAAATTCGAGTACACCGACCTACTACACGAGTACACTTACGTACAATACACGAATACAGTTGCACACACGAGCAGGTACAGTCGCGTATAAGAGCAGGTACAATCACGCACAAGATCAGGTACAGTAACGCATAAGAGCAGGTACAATCACGCACAAGAGCAGGTACAGCCGCGCACACGAGCAGGTACAGTTTCGCACAAGAGCAGGTACAATCAAATGCAAATACAAATACAATCGCGCACACAAGCGAGCACTAGTATAGAAGTACAGTCACGCACACGAGGAAGTAATGAGACAGAAACACAGGTACAGTAGCGCACACGAGTAAGTACATTTACTGTGTAAAGGGAAAAACTGTATCAAATACACTGCAAACAGAAGTACTTATCAGTTGAAGCACGAGTACAGTTAGGTACACAACACAATTACAACCATACTAGTATTGGAAGTACGAAAAAAAAGTATTTCGAAACCTATCAACATGGGATCTAGTTTTGAAGATCTCGGCACGAGGATCTCAAAACTGAAAACGGATCGTAATTTGGACTTACGGTTCTCAAGATATTTCATTTTGAAAAAACGAATCTAAAAAATAAAGGGAAAAACTGATACAACGTAGCCCCATCTGCCTTCTCTCTCCTCTCTCATCTCCACCTTGCTTCCCCTTGCGACACGTGCAGGGACTACTTAGCGATTTTCTCACCACAACAGCCACTTGTCGCGTGCGGGCGGTTCTGCCTTCCTTCGGGTCGTTTTTCTAACGATTTCGTATGCACTCACGCGGCTTAACAAAATAACAAACGGGCCTGCCTCCTATCTAGGCCCATGCTATTCACGGTCTTCCTCCAGCAGCCTAATGACTTCCTCACCTGATCCCTATCCCATGGCCAACGCTCACGACTGGTAAAAAATCTTCAGAATGTAAACAAACTACTCCTATATCCCTGAGAAGCTGCAGCATAGGGGGGCCCGGCCCCCTGCTGGTCCCCCTTAGCTCCGTCAGTGGTTGCACCTTATGTTGAAACTCATGACTAGTAAGAATCACAAAGCAAATCTAATCGCCCGGATTACTTATCTTAGTTGCATCATCACTTGCAACCGAAAAAATCTCGGCTGCAACTTCACTTTAATTGAAAAAAAAATCAATTGCAATTCAACTTGTAACTCATATATGTATAAATTGTGATGCAATCGGACGATGTAGGACTTAGAACTTAGTTCTCAACTGGTTCACACAGAACGAGCAAATCCGTTTTATTTTATAGGATCACAAACCAGTTGTGATTTTGACAAGACTTGAAATGTAGAAACAATTAGTAATGAGCCATTTATACGTGTTTTTCTTTTTTGCTTCGTGGATGAGTCCAATTTTTTTCGAGAAGGGGTTGTGTGATCCGGTGACCCAATAATTTGTCGATTTAGAGGTACTCATTGCATTCTTGCAAGGTCCCACACATACTATTTCGTAGTATTTGTTATACTCCACATATTTCTTGCGTCCCAGAAGAAATGTCATCACATGTTCTCATCTCATTTCATAACTCATAAGCCCTAGATCTGTACAGAAGTACGAAGAAGCCATTTATGAACCTGGAAAGCACAGACGACTGGTCTACTAGCATTTACGTAGCACTTAAACAGCAATGCTAAGTGTAAACAAAACCGATGCATGCATGCATACATGCCTGTGTTTTGAAGCGCTTGTTCAATTTGGAACCTGAAACGCTCACAGTAATTCTCTCAGCCGTTTCGGTCGCGGCAAATGAAAACACGAAGCATTAGTTGATCGTGCCGTTTCGATCCTTGTCCCCGTACTTGGACACATATAAACCGGCCGGCCTCATCGTGTCGCGCATCTACAAATCTCAGTACTGATCTCAACATCTCAACACCAGCGCGGAACAGATCGACTTACACCGAAGAAGAAACTAATGGCTCGTGCCGTCCTGATCGCCGCGCTCGTGCTCTGCACCGCCGTCGCCCTGGCGCACGCCGGCCGGGTCCTGCAAGGAGAGGAGGAGCAAGTGCAGGTGCTCGGCTTCGAGGCCGGACCTTGGCTGCAGGCACCAGCCGAGGCCCCGTCGCCGTACGCCGGCGGCGTCGCTACGAGAGTCGCCGGAGGAGGAGGGTACGGCGGCGTCATTGTGGACGTGCTGTGGTACGTGTTAAAGTGGGCCAACGATGCCTTCACCGCCGGCGGCGTCTGGCGGAAGGACCAGTGAAGCCTGCCGGCAGTCCTCGTATCTGCGTCTCTGGTCGGTCACTGAGGCGACGAGAATAATAAGGCTACACGTACCCATGTGTGCGTTGGCCTATTTGATTGACTGTTGTTCGCTTCGACAATAAAGCGTCTCTCTTTGCTTCATCGCTCTGTTAAGACTGTTATCCATCTCGCTTGGTCTCATACTGTCATACAGGCATACTCTCATTGTGTCAGCAACGTAAAGACCGGTTCAATGTCGACGACGTGTTCCAGTTTCTGCGAGTGAGAATACACGAGTAATGAGTTGTCCCTCAAAAAAAAAAAATACACCAGTTGCGACATGTTCGGCACCCACAAGATTGGGCCGCGACAATAAAGTATGTAACGAGTTGGGCCAGAATCCGAAGATCGAACAGGCCAATCCACGAGCCCCGTGGGCTCTATGCACCTTCCTCATACACTGTAGTCTTTTTCTTCCTCATACCCTGTAGTCTTTTTTTTTTGAACAGGAGAGGTCCCGAAAGGACCTAGAGCCTCATTTCATTAACAGCGGCGGAGTTACAATTCGTAGAAAGGGTCCTGAATAAAACAAAAATTACAGTCCAACCCTTAACATTTGCACTAAGGACCTCAGAAAGAAGATGAAAACGCGATCAGGTCCAGCTCCTGCTCCACCACGCAGAGCCTCGCCGGAGTCAACCACCACGCCGCCGGGGACATAACCACTTGGGGCGCAGAGGTGGGAGCCAACTCCAGCGAAACTAGAGAGCCTCCACAACAACAAAGGTGCCTGGAGGTTGTTGATGCCCTAAGGACGGCGCAGATCTGCCGCCGTCACAGAAGGTTGGAGGAGCCGCCCTTCGGCCATGGAATACGGCGACAACGGCGCCGTGGGAATCCTCCGGTGAGAAGCAATGCCCTAAGGACAGCCTAGATCCACCGTCACAGAGGGTTGGAGGAGCCGCCCTTCGGCCATGTTGTGGATGCAGGGACCATCCACCGACAGCAAGTAGCAACTCATCCCAATACTCGTCACCATGACGAACAAGGAGAAAGAGCTTACCGTTGCTTCGTCGGCCACCAGATCCACAGGAAGCCACCTTATTTACGGAGTTCTTCGCCTCCCTCCTCCGTCGCACCATCGACTCCGACCATAGGAGTACCATGAAGCAGAGGTTGAAGACGATGCAGAGCCAGATCTGGTCGCAGAGATCTGTCTCCCTCCCGGCATCAACGCCATACGGTGTCGGGCCGATCCGAAGCTCATCTCGCCGGCGCTGCCAGTGGAGATGGGTGGAGGAGAGGCGCCGGGGTAGTTAGCTTAGCTAGGATTAACGGCAGTTTGCCGGTAGGGGGCTTTATGCCCAGTAGTGGAGGCGGAGGTCGAGATCTGGCCGCCTGGATCTTGACTGTTCTAGGGCCCTACCTCTTTCTTCTTCTCCTCCGATGGTCGGAGGGGAGAGGGAAAGAAGGGGCTAGTGCTTCCTTCAATAATGAAGCGGCGGAGTACCTCCTGAAGAAGTGCGGAAGCGGCGGGCGACGTCCTTTCCTGGCCGGCCTCGGCGGCGAGGGGGAAAGTGTGCGCCCGTTGGTAAGAAGCATCGTCGACAAGCTCCTGGCCGGCCGTGGAGGCGAGGAGGAGCCCGCACAAGCCGGCGGCAATTCTTCTGCATCATCCAGGAGGTCTTACCTGTACTGGATTCGACTGGCGGTGGCCAGCCATCGGATCGGTTTCTCCCTGGACTGTCGTGGTGGCGAGGAAGGAGAAGATGCCGACTCGCCGTCTAGCGCCTATCGGAGCCAGTCGCTGCCCAAGTGTTGCTATCGTTCGGCTGCTACAACTGTGCTTCACAAGCGACGACGTCTGGCGCCGCTGCTATTCGTGGCTTCTCATTGTAGGAAAACGTAGCATAGAAAACAAAAATTTTCCTATCGCGAACACGCAATCCAAGCCAAGATGCAATCTAGAAGACGGTAGCAACGAGGGGATGATCAAGACTAACCCTTGAAGAGATTCCAAAGCCTATAAGAGTAGGCTCTTATTGCTGCGGTAGACGTTCACTTGCCGCTTGCAAAAGCGCGTAGAAGATCTTGATCACGATCGTTCCGGTGCCACGAACGGGCAGCACCTCCGTGCTCGGTCACACGTTCGGTTGTTGATGAAGACGACGTCCACCTCCCCGTTCCAGCGGGCACGGAAGTAGTAGCTCCTCTTGAATCCGACAGCACGACGGCGTGGTGTCGGTGGCGGTGTAGAAGTCCGGCGGAGCTTCGCTAAGCTATGCGGGATGTGGAGGAGCGGGCGGCTAGGGTTTGGGGAGAGGGGGCGCCGGCCACTATGGGGTGCGGCCACCTTGGTGGTTCTTGGGTGGCCGGCCCCCTCCCCTTGGCCCTTCATTATATAGGTGGAACCCCAAGAGGTGGTGTCCAAGTCTTCGAATAAGACCCGAACCAAAAACCTTCCATAGGAGGGGGAAACCTAGCCCAACTAGGACTCCCACCCAAAGGTGGGATTTCCACCTCCCATGTGGGGGGTGGCCGGCCCCCTATGGTGGAGTCCACTTGGGACTCCACCCCATCTAGGGCTGGCCGGCCATGGAGGTGGAGTCCCTTGTGGACTCCACCTTCCTTGGTGGTTTCTTCCGGACTTTTCTAGAACCTTCTAGAACCTTCCATAGAACCTTCCGCGACATTTTATTCACATAAAATGACATCCTATATATGAAACTTATTCTCCGGACCATTCCGGAACTCCTCGTGATGTCCGGGATCCTATCCGAGACTCCGAACAAATATTCGAACTCCATTCCATATTCAAGTTCTACCATTTCAACATCCAACTTTAAGTGTGTCACCCTACGGTTCGCGAACTATGCGGACATGGTCGAGTACTCACTCCGACCAATAACCAATAGCGGGATCTGGAGATCCATAATGGCTCCCACACATTCAACGATGACTTAGTGATCCAATGAACCATTCACATACGATACCAATTCCCTTTGTCACGCGATATTTTACTTGTCCGAGGTTTGATCATCGGTATCACTCTATACCTTGTTCAACCTCGTCTCCGACAAGTACTCTTTACTCGTACCGTGGTATGTGGTCTCTTTATGAACTTATTCATATGCTTGCAAGACATTAGACGACATTCCACCGAGAGGGCCCAGAGTATATCTATCCGTCATCGGGATGGACAAATCCCACTGTTGATCCATATGCCTCAACTCATACTTTCCGGATACTTAATCCCACCTTTATAGCCACCCATTTACGCAGTGGTGTTTGGTGTAATCAAAGTACCTTTCCGGTATAAGTGATTTACATGATCTCATGGTCATAAGGACTAGGTAACTATGTATCGAAAGCTTATAGCAAATAACTTAATGACGAGATCTTATGCTACGCTTAATTGGGTGTGTCCATTACATCATTCATACAATGATATAACCTTGTTATTAATAACATCCAATGTTCATGATTATGAAACTAATCATCTATTAATCAACAAGCTAGTTAAGAGGCATACTAGGGACTTCTTTGTTGTCTACATATCACACATGTACCAATGTTTCGGTTAATACAATTATAGCATGGTATATAAACATTATCATAAACACAAAGATATATAATAACCATTTATTATTGCCTCTTGGGCATATCTCCAACAACAGTCTCCCACTTGCACTAGAGTCAATAATCTAGTTTACATATGTAAAGATATAACACCTTGGCCTTCTGGTGTTTTATCATGTTTTGCTCACGGGAGAGGTTTTAGTCAACGGTTCTGACACTCAGAAACGTATGTATTTTGCAATTCATTTGCGTCTTCACGCATCACTCATTTTCCAAATGAGTCGGCATTTAAATATGTTTGGTCTTCTGGTGGAACCTTAATTCCGCGGTCTGAAATATGTCACTAATATTGTCACACACAATATAGCTTCAAAGTTCTGACACTATCGGAACTACACCAAGTTCTCAAAGAACCTCTTGACTTAACATCCTTTGTCATTGTCAAAATAATGACATACTGCCTTCTTTTGTAGAATCCGTCACAATATTTAGAACTCTTCTAAATCTAGCATAGACAACTTCTAGCTCATTGTGCTACCTTTTAAACAACACTTAGGCTAATTTGAGATTGAAATTATATTTTATATGTGACAAAACCAATATCGGTGTAACACCTTACAGTGATTTGTTTGTCATTTCCTCATACAAAACTATATATATATCCTTAGTTCTTCTAAAGTACTCAAGGATATTCTTACTGTCGTCCAATGATCATCATATGAATCATTCTCGTATATGCTCATAACACTTTATAGCACATGACATCTGATTGTGTACATATTATTCGTGATCTATAATCACTCATGTGTTTTTACTTATTGAGTGTCGATACACTCAAGTCTTGTTAAAACTTCACATGACAAGAACATTTTCTTAATATTGAACTACTTCAATATCCTTTCTATGTACTTTGACTTAAACTTATTATGTGTTTCAATCTATCTTCATAGATCTTGACACTAAATATGTTTCAGTCCATATTCTTTCATTGAAGTTACTTCTCAATGAAACCTTTTAATCAAGTATATAATTACATCATTTATAACCAACTATATGTCACCTACATAAAGTATTATAAATATGTCTCAGCGCTCCCACTTAATTTCTTGCAAATACAAGCCTCTTCATCGTCTCTTGATGAAATCAAAAACTCTTTGACTATTTCATCTGGTGAAGATTCTAACTCCGTGATATTTACTTCATCCAATTGAAGTTCGTATACCTATCTAGTATTCCACGAACCAGCAAAACTCTTGGTTGTATCTTGTATACACCTTTAATACACACTTCTGTTAAGTAGTGTATTTTGCCATCCTACTAGCATATCTCATAAAAGAAATATGTAGTGATTACTAGAATAATCCACATAGACTATAAGCATTGCTACGGAAGATCTAATCTTATCGTAGTCAATTCTTTGAACTTTGTCGTAAACAATTTTTCGACAAGTCGAGCTTCTTTAAGGATATTCCATCCAAGTCTATAGATCCATTTACTTTCAAAAAGTATTCATCTATTATGGATTTCATGGCGCATGGCCATTTTAACGGAGTCAGGGCCCATTATAACTTCTTTGTTTGTAGTTGGTTTATCATTATTCAAAATCAATCCTTTGTTCACAAATCATTTATTTGATCACAAAGTAAACCATACCTACAAGGTTCAATATGTATTTCGATCTCCATGGCTAAAACACTTTGTAGTCATGGGAGCCATGATCGTTATGGCCGCTTCCGAAACCAATTCCGATGCTGCGCTACTCTGATCATTATGCTCAGGTTCATAAACCTTATCAAATTATATTGTCCTCCCACTCAAATACTTCACTAGAAACAATTTCTCGGAAATAAGAAACATTGACAAACACTTTTGTCTTTGTCTCGTGGGAAGAATTCCCAATTAAATCTCTGGGATAACCAACAAAGACATTCATCCGATTTTGGTTGTAAACTCTTAGACCAAAATTTAAATAAAGACTATTAGGGTTTATACCCATACCATAACTCGTATGGTGTCATTTCAACGGATCATGATGATGCTCTATTCAGTGTAAAAGCGGTAGTCTCTAAAGCATAATCCACAAAAATATAATGGCATCAATATTTTATCTCATCATTGATCCAACAAGGTTTGGATACATCTCTCGGATACTCCATCATCACTATGATACTCCAAGAAACGTGAGTTGTAGAACAACTTCATAACTCTCTTAGATGTTCGCTAAAACTCGTAATTCAAATATTTCCACTATGATCCAATCATACATATTTGACTTTTCTATTACGATGATTTCCACCTCATACTGAAATTTATTTGAATTCATTCAAATGTTTCAAACTTCTTCCTTATCGAATATATACATATATACTCAATTCATTGTTGGAAGTTTTCATGAAGTAGAAGAATCTCCCGCACACAACTATGCCCAATGAACCACATACATCATCATGTATTTTTCCACTAAGTTAGTTGCCCGTTCAACTCTTGGCCTATGAACGGTATTTTAGTCATTCTCTTTAGAAAAGATTTGCAAGTGTCAAACGATTCAAAAATCAAATGACTCCAAAAATCCATTTGCATGGAGTTCCTTCATGCGTTCCTTTCTAACATGACCTAAATGGCGGTTCCACAAATAAGTGGAATTCAAATCATTTGCCTTATGGCATTTTAGCGTCAGTGTTATGTATGTGTGTTTCACCATTAAGATTTATAATAACTTATCCATCGTTCATGGAGTAATGTCATAATTTGAACAACTCATTGTTTTCATTTGACCAGAGCAAAATAACAATTATTAAGTTCTTTATTATAAATTCTAAGGGCTAGATAGAATGCCAACGATGAACATAATAACACTTTATTTTTGTTCCAGACGTGCATACCTATCATATTCCTTGTTAGTCACTTAGGCCATTGTACTCTTGTATTGCGTTGTTTTGTATGACACTTCATACCAACCAATGTGGTACAAATACCCAAGAATTTTATTGTGTGACCAAATGAGGAATACATCCATAACATGTATATCATTTATATACACCGAGCTAGACTTTCTAGTCTTTTCTTTCTTTCTTTCTGCCAATAATCTTTTGTAGTTTCTCTTTTAGCTTTCCTCATTATTCAAAAAACACTTCAACATCAATAACTTCTAGGTTTGTTGATCAAATACCAATAACCTTGAGGTTCTTTGAAGTTGATCATCATATGACAAGTGTTCCGGATTTCACTATTAGTAACATTTTAATATGATGAACAATTTCACTCATAATTTTATCCATCATATCATGACGACTTTTTGAGACCATGTCTGTACATGCTAGGCTCATAAAGTTTAACCTTAGTATTCGCATGTGCAAATCTGGCTTGCACCCATTGTAAGCACACGTAGAATCTATAACACCCGATCATCACGTGATGCTTCGATACGACGAGTCTTAGCAACGGTGCATACTAAGGATGATAACTTCATGGATATGCGAATATCGTTAGTGCTCCATTAGTTGGAGGATTGTGACGCCTGGCGTCTTCAACCTTCATACATTCCCATAAAACTTATGAGTTTATGTAGTCTCACTAGATTATATTCTATTATCTTGCAGTAAGGTCTTAGATATCGCATATATCTCATACCTCGCTTATTTCTGAAAACAAACTTTTCAGCTCCTTACTTTTCAAACGAATTTGAACATCAAGTTTCACGGAGACAAGATAATTGTAGGTACTAATTGAAACCATAGATCTTTGAATCAACAATGTGAGGTTTACTAAAAGTTTGCAATAGGACTTAATCAATTCTTGATTCTTTAACAATACGGTACCAATCCGTAAAGTTTCTTGTCAGATTTTAACAGTATTTCTATCTCAATTACAAGACTAGCGCATGGTAGAAAACGGATGCCAATACTACAAAATTAATTCAAAATACTACTCAGACTATGTTTATGATAATTAGTTCATGTTTTAATCTAATTACTAATGAACTCCCACTTAATACAACATCCCTCATAGTTTTTAAGTGGTACACGATCCAAATCCACTATATCAAAACCGATCATCACGTGAAATGATGTAGCTTCAATGGTGAACATCAACATGTTGATCATATCATCCATATGACTCGTGTTCAACCTTTCGGTTTCCGTTGTCCCGAGGCCATGTCTGTACATGCTAGGCTCGTCAAGCAAACCCAAGTATTCCGCGTGTGCAACATGGCTTACACCCGTTGTATGTTGAGTTTATCACACCCGATCATCACGAGATGCTTCAAAACGTCGAACAATGCAACGGTGCATACGAGGGAAGAACACTTTATTATCTTGATATTAATGTGAGGGATCATCTTATAATGCTACCGTCGCGATCTAAGCAAAATAAGATGCATAAAGGATTAACATCACATGCAATTTATATGTGATATGATATGGCCCTTTTGTCTTTGCGCCTTTGATCTTCATCTCCAAAGCACGGACATGATCTCCATCATCTTCGGGCATGATCTCCATCATCGTCGGCGTAGCGTCAAGGTTCATGGCGCCGGCTTCATGGTTGTTCACCTCATGTAGCAACTATTACAACTACTTTGAAATACTACTCAACATGAAAATTTAAAGACAACCATAAGGCTCCTGCCGGTTGCCACAATACAATAATGATCATCTCATACATATTCATCATCACATTATGGCCATATCACATCACCAAACCCTGCAAAAACAAGTTAGACGTTCTCTAATTTGGTTTGCATATTTTACATGGTTTAGGGTTTTCGAGCAAGATCCAATCTACCTACGAACATGAACCACAACGGTGATACTAGTGTTGTCAATAGAAGAGTAAATTGAATCTTCACTATAGTAGGAGAGACAGACACCCGCAAAGCCACTTATGCAATACAAGTTGCATGTCAAGCGTGGAGCAAATCTCATGAACGCGGTCATGTAAAGTTAGCCCGAGCCGCTTCATCCCACTATGCCACAAAGATGCAAAGTACTCAAACTAAAGACAACATAAGCATCAACGCCCACAAAACAATTGTGTTCTACTCGTGCAACCATCTATGCATAGACACGGCTCTGATACCACTGTAGGAAAACGTAGCATAACAAAAATTTTCCTATCGCGAACACGCAATCCAAGCCAAGATGCAATCTAGAAGACGGTAGCAACGAGGGGATGATCAAGACTAACCCTTGAAGAGATTCCAAAGCCTATAAGAGTAGGCTCTTATTGCTGCGGTAGACGTTCACTTGCCGCTTGCAAAAGCGCGTAGAAGATCTTGATCACGATCGGTTCCGGTGCCACGAACGGCGCACCTCCGTACTCGGTCACACGTTCGGTTGTTGATGAAGACGACGTCCACCTCCCCGTTCCAGCGGGCAGCGAAGTAGTAGCTCCTCTTGAATCCGACGGCACGACGGCGTGGTGGCGGTGTAGAAGTTCGGCGGAGCTTCGCTAAGCTATGCGGGATGTGGAGGAGCGGGGCGGCTAGGGTTTGGGGAGAGGGGGCCGGCCACTATGGGGTGCGGCCACCTTGGTGGTTCTTGGGTGTCCGGCCCCCTCCCCTTGGCCCTTCATTATATATGTGGAACCCCAAGAGGTGGTGTCCAAGTCTTCGAATAAGACCCGAACCAAAAACCTTCCATAGGAGGGGGAAACCTAGCCCAACTAGGACTCCCACCCAAAGGTGGGATTTCCACCTCCCATGTAGGGGGTGGCCCCCCTATGGTGGAGTCCACTTGGGACTCCACCCCATCTAGCGCTGGCCGGCCATGGAGGTGGAGCCCCTTGTGGACTCCACCTTCCTTGGTGGTTTCTTCCGGACTTTTCTAGAACCTTCTAGAACCTTCCATAGAACCTTCCGCGACATTTTATTCACATAAATGACATCCTATATATGAAACTTATTCTCCGGACCATTCCGGAACTCCTCGTGATGTCCGGGATCCTATCCGAGACTCCGAACAAATATTCGAACTCCATTCCATATTCAAGTTCTACCATTTCAACATCCAACTTTAAGTGTGTCACCCTACGGTTCGTGAACTATGCGGACATGGTTGAGTACTCACTCCGACCAATAACCAATAGCGGGATCTGGAGATCCATAATGGCTCCCACACATTCAACGATGACTTAGTGATCGAATGAACCATTCACATACGATACCAATTCCCTTTGTCACGCGATATTTTACTTGTCCGAGGTTTGATCATCGGTATCACTCTATACCTTGTTCAACCTCGTCTCCGAAAAGTCTTTACTCGTACCGTGGTATGTGGTCTCTTTATGAACTTATTCATATGCTTGCAAGACATTAGACGACATTCCACCGAGAGGGCCCAGAGTATATCTATCCGTCATCGGGATGGACAAATCCCACTGTTGATCCATATGCCTCAACTCATACTTTCCGGATACTTAATCCCACCTTTATAGCCACCCATTTACGCAGTGGTGTTTGGTGTAATCAAAGTACCTTTCCGGTATAAGTGATTTACATGATCTCATGGTCATAAGGACTAGGTAACTATGTATCGAAAGCTTATAGCAAATAACTTAATGACGAGATCTTATGCTACGCTTAATTGGGTGTGTCCATTACATCATTCATACAATGATATAACCTTGTTATTAATAACATCCAATGTTCATGATTATGAAACTAATCATCTATTAATCAACAAGCTAGTTAAGAGGCATACTAGGGACTTCTTTGTTGTCTACATATCACACATGTACCAATGTTTCGGTTAATACAATTATAGCATGGTATATAAACATTATCATAAACACAAAGATATATAATAACCATTTATTATTGCCTCTTGGGCATATCTCCAACACTCATGCCACCTGCAACTCTGGTGCCGAGTTCACCATGAGTTCATCTTCTTCCGCTTCGCCTGGACGACGCTGCTGCGCGCCAGAGCTCTTGCGGAAGCTCTTCTTCGATCTCAGCTCGGGTCTCATAGTTGACATCACCCCAAGTGGCATGTTCCCCGGCGGTGGCGTCGACTCCCGAGTGGCGAGATCTCCTGACTGCGGTGGAGAAGACCAAGGACTCGATTGATTTTCTATTTTTAGTCCTAGGGTCTGTTCTGTAAAAGTCGCGGCCTTATCTGTTACTTCCCAATTTGTTAGGGGCCTCGACGTCAGTTGTAACCCACCGACAGATTAATGAAGTAGGGACCTTCGGGTCCTCCTTTGTTCAAAAAAACTACACCTATCTACTCTGGCGCCATCTCCTCTCCAACTCCGGCCGGCTAGCCCGGCGGAGAGGAAGGAGGAGCGGCCCGGTGAGAACAAAGGGGGGCTCAGGTACTGTAGCGAGTTGAGAGGGGGAGGGGGGAAATGAGCGCGCTCCATACCCTGTAGTCGTCACTGAATACTTCATGCTCTGATCACCGACGTCACTGCAGGCGTCGTTAGTCAACTGAATTCTTCAGTCTTTGCTGATTGATCCTAACGAAGCGACGGAACATATATGAGCACGTTTGAAAATCTGACTAGAAAAGGTACCAGTTCGGACGACGCACCAAGAAAAGTCTAGTTACTTGTTGTGTTTTGCATCCACCTCTGAGATCCTGCGGCTGAGATCAGTCCAACAACCTCGTACCGTTGTCCCTCTCAATGTGTGTGGCTTCTATTTAACATCCGCCACATAGCTGACAACGTATCGATATTGCCCTGTCTGCCGAAAGAGAGATGGCGGCCGAGCTGAGCAGAGAGGAGCGGTGGAGCCTCGCCGGCACGACGGCGCTCGTCACTGTAGGAGCTGCACTTTGCAGCTCCCTCTTCTTCTTGTCTCCTACCTCTCAACTAAGGATGAAGAAGACTCACCCGAGTACACACTGGACACAAAAACGCACACAACACAGGCATATACCAAGGAAGAATACCACAAGACCTTTGCCCAGACTCTCTTCCTTGGAACTCACAAGTGCTACATTGTTTTTCTGCCCGCAGGCCACACATTTTCCATTCATTTGCTCGGCTTATATAGCCATTACAAGATAAGTACTACCGGCCACTAACACACTAACTAGCCATGACCTTTTCTTCCTAGAATTGCTCCACGATCCATTCTAGCCGGCCACACGATTACATGACCAAGCGGCATGCACTTGACTCGGCCATAGTGTCTAACTAATTCGTCCATGCGACCTAACTTGCTAACTAGCATGTGTAGACACGGTACACAGCTGCAACTTCTAGTCTTACGCGCAAGTACAGATAAAACCAGGATTTAACAACTACTCTTAGTACTAATAACGAGATTAGTTCCAACAATCACCTCCCTAATCTTGTTACTACTTATTTTTCTCTTGAAGCCCATGGTCGTCGATGTCGTCGGTGTACCTCGCAGATGGCTGCCAATGCCATCTTGCACGCCGATTGCCGTTGTCGCCATTGGCCTCACCGAGAGACGCACCTCCTACGCTTTCACCGCGAGTGCGCCACCATGACACGCTCGCTGCCGCATGTACGCCACCGGTGCCGCAGCTCGCCGGTGACTCACCTCCATATTCGCCACCGGTGCCGCAACTCGCCGGTGACTGCCTCCATGTTGCCGCCGATGACGCACCTTGTCGACGACTCGGACATGGACGATGAACTCCTCATGGCAATGGCCTCCACGCCATGGCCATCACCTCCTTGCCGCCGGTGACGCAACTTACCGGGCAGCACGCCGTTCTCCTTCGCTCGTGACGCAACTCGACGACGATGGAGAGCGGACCTCGACAAACGAGGCTCTGATACCAAATGTAGGAGCTGCACTTTGCAGCTCCCTCTTCTTCTTGTCTCCTACCTCTCAACTAAGGATGAAGAAGACTCACCCGAGTACACACTGGACACAAAAACGCACACAACACAGGCATATACCAAGGAAGAATACCACAAGAGCTTTGCCCAGACTCTCTTCCTTGGAACTCACAAGTGCTACATTGTTTTTCTGCCCGCAGGCCACACATTTTCCATTCATTTGCTCGGCTTATATAGCCATTACAAGATAAGTACTACCGGCCACTAACACACTAACTAGCCATGACCTTTTCTTCCTAGAATTGCTCCACGATCCATTCTAGCCGGCCACACGATTACATGACCAAGCGGCATGCACTTGACTCGGCCATAGTGTCTAACTAATTCGTCCATGCGACCTAACTTGCTAACTAGCATGTGTAGACACGGTACACAGCTGCAACTTCTAGTCTTACGCGCAAGTACAGATAAAACCAGGATTTAACAACTACTCTTAGTACTAATAACGAGATTAGTTCCAACAGTCACCGGCGGCAGCAAAGGGATCGGGTACGCACATCAACAAGTCTCTTAATTATGTGCCTTGGGCGTGTTCAGCGACTGCATACTCATGCTGCTGCTTGTTCGTTGCATACAGTCATGCCATAGTTGAGGAGCTCGCTGGCTTTGGGGCGCGGGTGCACACCTGCTCCCGGAACGCGGCCGAGCTAGAGGATAGCCGCCGGCGGTGGGAGGAGAAGGGTATGCGAGTCACCGTCTCCGTCTGCGATGTCTCCGTGCGCGCCGAGAGGGAGAAGCTCATGGAGACGGTCAAAGAAACCTTCGACGGCAAACTCGATATACTCGTAAGCCTCTGTCCAATTCATATGATACTACCATTTTTACCTATCCCTTTTTCAAATTGTTACGCATGCTACTTGTATTCAGGAAAAAAAAAAGTGAAGACGACATGTACAGATTGTTCATAATTTCTGTACTGATCCATGCGTGCAGGTAAACAACGCGGGGCAATTATTCGTCAAGGCGGCCGCGGAATGCACGGCAGATGAGTACTCGCATTTGATGGCCACTAATTTGGAGTCCTTCTTCCACCTCAGCCAGCTCGCAAGACCTCTTCTGCTTAACGCCTCCGTTGCAGGAGGAGGCAGCATCGTCAACATGTCCTCCATTGGAGGCACAATCAGCTATGCAGGCGCCGCGATTTATAATGTCACAAAAGGTATGTTTTATTTGTCCGACCATGTCAATTGGGCAACACTTTACCGAATAACAATTTAGAGGGTTCATTGACAAAAATATGTGTCCCATGAAGTTAATTGGAAACTAAAATAAAGATCATCCAGGGTCTAAATTGATGAATTATAATGTAGTAGTATTTGCTACTACCTCTGCAGATGCAATATAAGTGTCAAAGACACTTACTATGGATTAGAGGAGTGACATAATCCATGTTTGTATGCATGCAGGAGCCATAAACCAACTCACAAGGAGCCTTGCTACTGAGTGGGCACCGGACAAGATCCGTGTAAACGGTGTCGCCCCAGGATTTGTCACGACTGATATGATCAAAGATGTAAGTCAGTACACCTTTTTCTTCTTTAGCACTCTTATATCTGTGAAAGGAACTTTGTACTAAATTGACGACTTGTGTTGTGCACAGACAACTACAGATCAGCTAGAGGATGAGCACTCGAAGACGCCTATGCGCCGAAGCGGCAAGCCGATGGAGATCGCCTCGGCGGTGTCATTTCTGTGCCTGCCAGCCTCTTCCTTCATTACCGGCCAGGTCATTTCTGTCGATGGTGGCCGAACCATTAGTGCTTAGTTAGCTGCTCTAAATTGGACGCCTTTAAGCAGATTTAAGGACATAGGGTATTTGTATGTCTGCAAACTTGTGTATTGGTCTTTGAAATTTTCTGTGTAATAAAATATGTATACGAAATCTTGTTAGAGAAGAAAGCGTCGTAGCGAACCAGTTCGTGTAACGCAATTCGAACGCTCGAGGTGAATGAATAGTTGTGGAAGTTTCCTTCATGCTCTTGTGCAGTAATTGCATTCGCGCTCTAATAGGATTAGGTTACTTAGACTAGTCATAGTGGGGACTGGGGAGTAACAT
Source organism: Lolium multiflorum (assembly GCA_030979885.1). Taxonomy (NCBI): domain Eukaryota; kingdom Viridiplantae; phylum Streptophyta; class Magnoliopsida; order Poales; family Poaceae; genus Lolium; species Lolium multiflorum. The sequence goes on from CM061753.1 coordinate 307,328,389, forward strand.
AGAATAGTAACATGATGCATGTTACTACCTTCATAGTGTATACTAGCTACTTATATGTAGTATAATGCATGCTATATTTATTAGATTGTAGACTCATCTTGTCTTGAGAAGTGTGATGTTATAGTAACATAGTAGTAGCTAGTTAGACTGCTCATAGTGGGAGTAACATAGCTAGTAACATCACACATTTCAAGGCATTTTGGTGACATGGCATGGTAATAAAAAAAAAAGTGAGGTGGTAACTAGCTATGTTACCATAACATCACACACCCCAAGGCAAGATGTGTCTACAACATAATAAATGACACAAATACATGACACAACATATAAGTTACTACCCACTATGAAGGTAGTAATTTAGACTAGTAACATTGCATATGTTACTAGTCTAAGTTACTCCCCACTATGACCAGCCTTACCACCTCACTCTCTTTCTTAATTCATTATCATGCAATATCACCAAAATGCTTTGGGATGTGTGATGTTACCAGCTATGTTACTCCCACTATGAGTAGTCTTATAGACTAACATACACAACTATTCATTGGTCTTCTGCAAAAGCTCCACAAAAGCTCCACCTGTTTCGTCGGTTCGTTATTCGGTTTGCTCTTCCAGAAGAATTTTTTAGGAAACACGTGGGTTTTATGAATCACATAATCAAAAGTCATTATAAATATGGTCTCAGATACAATCCGGCAATGCCAGCACCACGCTAAAAGACTCACCTGACTTAGCCAATGATTGTGCAACCATTGTTGAAGTGTATAAAGTAGATTGCCTAGCCCTTTCCATCAGTTCGGACTTTTGGTTCAAGTGGCTAGTGCATGAAGTTTAACATGGTATCAGAGCCCCAGGTCTCGAGTTCAAATCCTGGCTTCACAATTTATTCTAAAATCTTCGCAGCCGCAGCCGCCCGCCCCGGCACCCTGCCGTTCGCGTGGCCCCGCCGCTGCCTCTTTGCCTCTCTACACGTGTTGACTTGTCTTCTCGTCTTCCGTCACATGTGAGAGGGGGTGTTGAAGTGTATAAAGTAGATTGCCTAGCCCTTTCCATCAGTTCGGACTTTTGGTTCAAGTGGCTAGTGCATGAAACTTAACAGCCATATTAGCACCATGATAGACTAGACATGAATGAAAGAACAAGAGGGCAATGTTCTTGCCAAGAACTTGCTATCCTCAATCACATAGACCAACAAAGAGAGATCCACGCTTGAGTCCGTCACACGCTTCACCGGGGATAAAAAAAATCTGAAGCAAAAACCATGTGCTCGAAGCCCTCCTCAATAGCAAAGGGGACCCGCATCGTGAGCCAAAGCTTTAGTCGGTTCAGGTGTCGTCACCTCATCAAGATTGTCATCGCATTAGGCTAAGCCTGCTCCAATGTGGTCCCACATGACGACACAAATAACCGCTCTATTTGATGTCGAGAAGATCGTTGCATCTGAGTTCACCACCATAGTGCCAACCCGTGAGAGAGACAATTTATAGGTCGAAGGGGCCTCACGTCTTTGGTTCGAAACATGTTTTAAAATATGTTGAACGATCATCTCAATGTAGACTTTTACCTTAGTTTCTAATGTCCTTGGATGCATCAGATTTTCGCCCTCCCGTAGTGGCGGAGGAGACTACAATAAGATCAAGAATGTTACTTCAAAGAAAAATAAAACAAACAATATCTCTATTCCCATGACTGACAACATATTGGAGGCATAGGGTATGCAGCTTGCCGGTGAATGGTGATCATAGTTGGCACACATAAAAAACTTCATGCCAAGCTTATCAGAGAAATCTTCCGCCTCCTTCACCTTCGCAAGATCACCGCACCAATAACGTTAACCCTAGGGGCAAGCTTGCATCCTCCTTCTTCTTCTTCGGTCTAAAGTCCTGGTTCGAGCAAGGCACACTTATGGCAACAAAGAATTGGTTAGAAAAAATAGGAAAGAAATACTGGTACTTCAAAACAACACAGCAATTCAATTTTTTTATAGAGAGACAACGTGATAAATTGGCGGGAAAAAAGTTGACGGGAGAGGGGTCGGCGGGAAAATGGTTGGTGGGGATGACGCGAGAGAATGGCGAGAAATGAAAACCAGACGATTTAGCGCTGATGCTAAATACAAATGTGCAGTGATCATGCAAATCGTCGGTACTCGCAGGCCAATCAGTGGCCCATACGGCAAGATGGTGTCGTCGGCAGCTGGTCGGCTAATCGGCGTTGCGGCAGCCAATCGATCGTGACATCTGAAGTAAAACCAGGCACCAGTACCGCCGATATCCCTATCGGCTGACCGCCGATGGGCAGCTGGCTGGACGACCGAGTCACACAACTATTTTTTTTAAATCACATATTATTTTAAAATTTTAATAAAAAATCGTACTCCCTTTATTTATAAATAGATGTCCGAGGTTTATCAAAATGTACATGCACTAGTAGAAATATGGCCTTTTGCACCGGTTGGTAATGGCCATATGCACCGGATGACCAACCGGTGCAAACCATCCGGTGCAAAAGCCCCTTTGCACCGGTTCGCTTACGAACCGGTGCTAAAGGGGTCTCCACGTGGCCGGCTGTGGGGCGCTCGGCGGGGAGCTTTGCACCGGTTCGTAATATGAACCGGTGCTGCCGCGGCAGCGTGCCCTGCGCGCAGATCTGCCGCGGCAGGGAATTGCACTAAAACGCTGCCGCGGCAGAGACTCTGCCCATTCGAAATACGGTATAATATTAATGCAGACAATTCAAATATATATATATATAGGAAACCATTATATTACATATATCGATCAAAGTGACACACGTTCATGCATATATATATGTCTACATCAAATTTGATATTGGATGTCGGCCACATAGTGTTCTCCGTCTGGAGCTATGACTTGCTCAAGTAAGAATCCCGCCAGCTCTTCTTGAATTGCTCGTACACGCTCGGTTGCTAGAAGACCGTTCCGCAAACGTTGGATCTAATAATTTGAAGAAGGTACGGTGGTCAATATATATATGTGTGTGTATGTGAATGAAACAGAAGGTGATAAAATAAAGCCATGAATGTTGTTTACTTACATCAAGTTGTTCCAAAATGTCCCTCTTATGGTGGGTATTCTGGCGGATGAACTCGCAAACGTAGAACCCGCATAAATTATTCCCGTCCTCTTGCCTCAAGCACTTTACGAGAACAAAGTTCAATCAAAATAATATATATATAATCAAGGATGATAATAATGGTATTGAAACTAGAATCAAAGAGATGCGCGGCCTAGCCAGTAGTACTTACCGGTACATGTTTTATTCGAAGTTCTTTATTCTTTAAACCCGGAGACTTGTTGGTGAACCGTTTCCAAGCCTTGAGGAGGATATCAGCCATGTCCCCCCACGCCTCAAGGGGTTTACTCTTCGAGTCCATGACTTCTACTATCCCGGTGTCGGGTTCAATGACTAGCAGGATATAGTGAAACCTGCGGACACACATATATATGCATAACTCATCAATTACACTTAACACATGGAGTAAGCGAAAAAGATTTAATGTGTGAAGACAGTAACACTCACGCGAAGTTGTAAGGAAATAGTATTGCCCTTTTGTATGAGTTTTTCCTTAAGACATATACCAAGTTATTCTCCGTGTCCTTGGGAGAGTTGTCGACAGTATACCCATTCACGGTATATGGGTCAACGAACCCAAGATCATAGATTTTCCCCTTGCGGCATTCGCGGATCTTCATTCTGCATAATATAGTGAGAGTATGGTTATATGCATGCAATGGACGAGCCGCGGTAGAGACTTAATTACATAAATAATACTTACAGACAGTAGGCACTCAGCAGAGATTTGTCGAGGGCGTCTTGGTTGAATAACTGAAATAATTCACAAAATTCGATGTTCATCACGTCATTTCGCCCGTAGTGCTCATCTGTGATTGCCACCATGATCCAGTTCTTACCATCCTTACATGCATCCATGTACCAATTATGCAGTCTTCGCAGTTGTGTTGATAGATTAGGCAACTCCTCAGCTCTGACAAGAGGTTGCCCGTACTTGTACTGGTATGCTATTTGGACATCATCACCCTTGAACATGAATTCGATGCGGCTTAAGTACTCAGGAATACTCATACCGGCCGCATCTGCCTCATCTTTGTATAGTTTTACCATCGTCGGATCAAGGCACGCTAGGACATCGGGATACACTTGGAGCGGGGGGCACGAGTTTTTCTGGTTTCCAAGCTGGGGAACTGGTTTCCCTTCTACCTTACTTTTTTCCCACCGCTCTCTTGCTAACACATTTGACTTGCGAATAGACCGGTCATAGTTCGATGAAAGACTTGGCTCAGGTTGATGAAGGTTCTTCAGCAGTTTCAACTTCTTTTCCAGAGATATAGCTGGCTCCGGCTCAAGCTGGGGCTTTTTCAGTTTCAACATTTGTTGCTTGTGCTGTTCAGCTACGATCTTGGCATTTTCCTCAACTGTATAGTCATAAGGTCTCTTGGGAGGAACCTTAGGCACTCTTGGGAGGGGCTCTTGTTTGCGTCTCGGTGATTTGTTACGACTCAGTGTCGTAGCGGTCCGCCTAATTTTGCTCTTAGACTTGGGCTGCGGCGGCGGAGAAGGCTCACGCGGCGGCGGAGAAGGCTCACGCGCCGGCGGGGAAGGCTCACGCGCCGGCGGGGAAGGCTCACGCACTGGAGACGGCTGCATCGGTGGAGAATGCTGCCTCGGTGGAGACCTTGTTGGCGCCTTCCAACCCGGAATCACAATGAATTCCTTTCGCCATAGAACTGTAGTGTTCTTGGCTTCTCCCAGCTCTAGCAAATCCCCTTCACCGGCAGGGTGGTCAAGCCTCAGCGGCCCATACCCATCCATAACTTGATCCACCCCGGCAACAGCGTAGCCAGGTGGAACCGGATTGAAGTGGTATCTTTGATCGGGTACTGGCGGTAAGACATAGCCGACCGCCGCCTTGAGCGTTAAGTAGCCCATCGTTTGGAAATGTAGCTCACAAGGTGTAGACTCTGTGATAAAGTCCACAGGGTAGAGATCAAGATCCATCTGCGGATCCACAGGGGAGGGAGGAGCCATCTGCGGATCCACATGTGCATCATCACCAGGCAGCTCCGTGGAAGCCACGCTGCTTTTCCGCTGAGATCCCTGGCCGGTAGCATCGAATGCAACTTCTTCTATCTGCGGATTAGGTTGAGGTTGGGTGACTGTGACTGAGCCTGACATTATCATCCTCACTTGCTCCTCTAGCTTAGCAACGCGTTCGTGAACCACATCCTTTTGCCTCTGACGGCTTCTATCGGGATATTTCTTCGTTTCTGCAGGAAACCCAATACACCACGGCTTGCCACCTGATGTGGTTCGTGTTCGTCCTGAGTGTTCAGGATTCCCAAGGGCGCGTGTGAGCTGGTCCTTCTCTCTTTCGGGACGGAACTTCCCCTCTTCAACTTCCTTTGCAACATTTCTAAAGGCTTCGATGGGAAGTGGGTTTTCCCGATGTCTTTGTGTATATATGCATAACCCTTGTGCGTCCAACGTGCCCCCATGCGCGTAAAACCAATCCCTTGACCGCTGGTTCCATTTCAGTACCTCTGGCTGGATCCCCTTTTTAATTAGCTCGTTCTCCCATTTCTCCCACTTAGGCCTGCCAGCCTTGTAGCCTCCTCGCCCCATGGTATGGAAGTACATCTTATTAGAAGCATTTTTCGTATTGGTGTCAGACCTTTTCTTTGCCTTGTCCGATTTCTTTAACTTCACAAATTCCTCCCAGTGGTCTTTTATCTTCTCATAGGGGCCATTGAAATCAGGAGTCTTCCCTTTCTTGACAAAGAAGTTGTCCAATTTCTTCTTGTAGTCGTTGAACTGTAGTGCCATCTTCTTAAGAGCCCACTTCTTAACTCTTCGCTGTACGCTATTCAGCTCGGGATCCTCAGGGTCTGGCCTGTCATTCTCACTATCAGAGTCAGTTGGCTCCGGAAAGATGAAATTTACCAGCAGCTTCCTAAACATCAGACTTTTTAATCTCGTGTCGACATAAGTAACTCCTTCGCCCCCCTTTCCAGGCTTCTTCCATTCTTGAGTGGTGATGGGGATGGTGTCCCTAACAATAACTCCGCATTGACTTACAAACTTTTTTGCGTGAGCCTTGGGAGAAATCGGTTCGCCATCTATCGCGATTTCCGTGATGGTGCACCTTTCATGGTCTTCCATCTTTCTGGCCGCGCCTCGTTTAGTTCTGCCAGTAGAGTTTGTTGATCGGGAGGTCTAAAAGAAGAAACAACGTTAATACATGTATATGCACAAATCTGGAGGCTTGGTTAATTAATATATATACACCTCGGCGTCGTGAGCTTCTCCCTCGCAGTCGTCACCTTCTCCCTCACCGGAGCCGTCTCCACGGTGGTCTTGCTCATCTTCCTCACCGGAGGCGTCTCCACGGGTTCGCTCGTCTCCCTCGCCGGATTGGTTTAGGTAAAGAGAGGTGATATCCTCATCATCACGGATAATCTCCTCGACGAGGTATTCTTTTTCTAGGTCTCGTTCCATAGTTTCTGCAAAGACTTACAAGTTATTCTAATGCTATAAACACAACGAAGCAGTAATTAACCAAGATAATGATATAAATACATGATCAAATATTAGAGTTACACATATATATAAGTGCAAATTAAGGATAATGCTCAATACATAATCAAAGATCTGAGTTACACATATAGCTCGATCGGTCCCTAATACATCACACTACAACCTCTCAACGGCGCCGACCGGGTCCTGAGCCGCGCCGGGTGAACACCCAAAGCCACGGAACAGTAACGGGAGCATAGCTAACATGAGATCCCCGCATAACTGACCATCCGGTCCTATACATGGTGTCTAACGCATACATGTAACGGCGAACGTGCTCGTCCTCCGCTGCAATGCGCTGAGCTACCACCTCCGGCGGGGCCGGCTCCCTCTGAAACGAACGTGGCCCATAAGACCTCCACCAGAGAATATCCGGGTCGACGACGGGACCCGGATTCCGCACCAAGGTGCGCGCCCCGGAAGATAACACCTCCCAGTGCCACCCCGGCGGAGCCCAGTCCCGAACTTCCCCCAACTGCCGCAACTCCTCTAAAATTGTCCTAGCTCCAGGACGCGGCGGGCGCGGCATCGTATGCAAACTAATATTGAATTTGAATAAATTACTTATGAATATATAATAACAAATATTCTAACATATAAATTTCTAACAAATATTATCTAACAAATATTCTAACATATATATTTCTAACAAATATTATCTAACAAATATTCTAACATATAAATTTCTAACAAATATTATCTAACAAATATTCTAACATATATATTTCTAACAAATATTATCTAACAAATATTCTAACATATAAATTTCTAACAAATATTATCTAACAAATATTCTAACATATATATTTCTAACAAATATTATCTAACAAATATTCTAACATATATATTTCTAACAAATATTATCTAACAAATATTCTAACATATATATTTCTAACAAATATTATCTAACAAATATTCTAACATATAAATTTCTAACAAATTTATCTAACTAATTTAACTACTAAATTTCCTAACTAATTAAAACAAAAAATGAAAAAAACAAAGGGGGTGCGCCGGGCTACCTTAGCGGCTGCGCCCGGAGAAGCAGCGCTGCGCGGCAAAAGCGGTGGCGATGGCGGCGCGCGGCGTGCGGCCGGCGGCGGCGCGGAAGAGGCGGGCCGGCGCGTGGAGGAGGCCGGGGGCCAGGAGAAGCGGGCGCGGGCGGAGGAGGAGCGCACGCGGCGGAGGAGTAGGCGGTGGCGCGGGCGGGCGGCGCGGGAGGCCGGCGAGCGGAGCGGCCGGAGCGGCGCGGGAGGAGGAGGACGGCGCCGGCGGCGTGCGACTGGGCAGCCCGCCGCGTCAATTTTCCTCGCGAATGGGAAGAAAGGAGAAGGGCGTGGCAGATATAGGGGTGTTTTGCCGGTTGGTGGCTCAAACCGTGCAAATGACCTTTTGCACCGGTTCGAGCCACCAACCGGTGCAAAAGACCCCTTTTCGCTGCCATTTGTATTTTCCCGCCATTTTTGCGTGCGCGCGGGATAGGTTCCCGCCACGACGCGCGCGGTAGGTTCCCGTCAAACGACGCCGCGCGGGATATTTTCCCGCCACGACGCGAGGGATATTTTCCCGCCACGCGATGACGCCGCGCGTGATTTTCCCGCCACGACGCAAGCGGCGCGCGGTATATTTTCCCGCCACGACGCAAGCGGCGCGCGGTATATTTTCCCGCCACGGCGCCGCGCGGGATATTTTCCCTCTATAAATAGTACGTCCCCGTCTCTCCCACTTCGATCATCACCAAACCCTAGCCCATTGCACAATGCCCCCAAAGCCGCACCCGCCGCCGGTGGAGGTGGACCCGCAGCTCGCGGAGATAGAGGAGTGGGAGGAGCTGCAGCGGCAGGAGGCGGCAGCAAGGAGGGCAGCAGAGGATGAGGTGGACCCGCAGCTTGCAGAGATAGAGGAGTGGGAGGAGGCGGCGCTAGCGGCTACCATAGAAGCATTTGAGAGGCAGAGTCTCCAGGAGCTGCATAAGCGGCCGCGTGTGGCGGATCTGGATAGTGAGGAGATGTATAAGCGTCGTCGTGAGGAGGAGCTGCGGCAGGAGGCGGCAGCCAGGAGGGCAGCAACGGATGCGCGGAAGAACTAGTAGAAGTTGTTATTATTTTAGTTTAAATTTAGTTAATGTTAAATTTCAATAAAGTCGTTGTCGTTGTTTTAGTTTAAGTTTAGTTAACGTATCTTGTTAAATTTCAATAAAGTCGTTGTCTTTAGTTTATATACCCCTTTTATCCCGGTTCCTGGCTTGAACCGGTGCTAAAGATGGTGGATTAGATTATATACCCCTTTTATCCCGGTTCCTGGCTTGAACCGGTGCTAAAGATGGTGGATTTGATTATATACCCCTTTTATCCCGGTTCCTGGCTTGAACCGGTGCTAAAGATGGTGGATTTGATTATATACCCCTTTTATCCCGGTTCCTGGCTTGAACCGGTGCTAAAGATGGTGGATTAGTTTATATACCCCTTTTATACCGGTTCCTGGCTGGAACCGGGGCTAAATCTGGGGGAGGCTTATCTGGTGTTTGCCTTATCTGGGGTGGCCTCATCTAGGGGGGGATTATCTGGAGGCACATTGCTATATATAGCCCCCTCCGGGGAGAGTAGAGAGAGCAGCCTGAGAGGCAACGACCAAGAAGGAAAGAGCCTCTCCGGCGAAGTTTCTCGAAGATGTCTTAGATGGCTGGCCGTCTTAGACATCTTCGGAAGCTTCGCCCGAGTAACTCTTCCCGCAAGTCCCGCTCGGAAGCTGCTAGTATACACCCAACAACCAGTAGCTCTTCCAGGAGCTTTTCGAAGGAAAGAGCCTCTCCGGCGAAAGATGTCTAGATGGCTGGCGTCTTAGCTTCTCGGAAGCTTTGCCCGAGTAACTCTTCCCGCAAGTCCCGCTCGGAAGCTGCTAGTATATATACACCCAACAACCAGTACCTCAGGGTAATTAAAGAGGGCTTCCGGGAGCTTCTCGAAGGAAAGAGCATTTAGTTCAAACGACCAATGTTACTGATACATATCACAACAAACGCTTCACAATATGAGCTCATCAAGGTACAGGATAATAATTAATACATTATGATCGCTTCGACCGTAACCATGGAGTATCTTCAGCATTTAACGCGATGGTTGGATCAATGTTCACTGTGAAGGGCGGAATTTCAGCAAACTTATTATAATCTTCTGACATGTCTGTCTTGTCCTCGACTCCCACGATGGTTCTTTTCCCTGAAAGAACTATGTGACGCTTTGGCTCATCGGATGAGCTCGTTTCCTTATGTTTTCTTTTCTTCGGTCTGGAGGACATGTCCTTCACATAGAAAACCTGAGCCACATCATTGGCTAGGACGAATGGTTCGTCTCTGTAACCAAGATTGTTGAGATCCACTGTTGTTATTCCGTACAGCTGGTCTACCTTTACCCCTTTTCCATCAAGCTTGAACCATTTGCACCGAAACAAAGGGATCTTAAAAGAAGGTCCATAGTCAAGTTCCCATATCTCCTCTATGTAACCATAATATGTGTCCTTTTCCCCACTGTTAGTGTTTGTTGCATCAATGCGGACACCACTGTTTTGGTTGGTGCTCTTTTTATCTTGGGCGAACGTGTAGAAGGTATTTCCATTTATCTCGTACCCCTGGAAAGTCAGTATAGTCGAAGATGGTGACCCGGCCAACAAGTACAACTGATCTCCAATATCGTTGTTATTAATGAGATGTGTTCGGAGCCAACCGCCGAATGTCTGCATATGTTTATGTGTAATCCAGTCTTCAGACTGCCCCGGATATTCGGAGCGTACAATATTCTTGTGATCAGTGATATACGGGGCCACCAAGGTGGAACTTTGTAGAACTGTGTAGTGTGCTTGAGTGAAAGAAATGCCGTCCCTACATATCATACGTCTCCGACGTATCGATAATTTCTTATGTTCCATGCCACATTATTGATGATATCTACATGTTTTATGCACACTTTATGTCATATTCGTGCATTTTCTGGAACTAACCTATTAACAAGATGCCGAAGAGCCAGTTGCTGTTTTTGCTGTTTTTGGTTTCAGAAATCCTAGTAACGAAATATTCTCGAATTGGACGAAATCAACGCCTTGGTCCTATTTTGCCACGAAGCTTCCAGAAGACCGAAGGGAGTCGAAGTGGGGCCACGAGGCGCCGCCACAGGGCGGCGCGGCCCGCCCTGGCCGCGCCGACCTATGGTGTGGGGCCCTCGTGTGGCCCCCGCGTTGCCCTTCCGCCTACTTAAAGCCTCCGTCGCGAAACCCCAGTACCGAGAGCCACGATATGGAAAACCTTACTGAGACGCCGCCGCCGCCAATCCCATCTCGGGGGATTCAGGAGATCTCCTCCGGCACCCTGCCGGAGAGGGGATTCATCTCCCGGAGGACTCTACACCGCCATGGTCGCCTCCGGAGTGATGAGTGAGTAGTTCATGTTGGAGATATGCCCAAGAGGCAATAATAAAAGTGGTTATTATATATCTTTATGTTTATGATAAAAGTTTATATACCATGCTATAATTGTATTAACTGAAACATTGATACATGTGTGATATGTAAACAAACAAAGAGTCCCTAGTAAGCCTCTTAACTAGCTTGTTGATTAATAGATGATTAGTTTCATAATCATGAACATTGGATGTTATTAATAACAAGGTTATATCATTGTATGAATGATGTAATGGACACACCCAATTAAGCGTAGCATAAGATCACGTCATTAAGTTATTTGCTATAAGCTTTCAATACATAGTTACCTAGTCCTTATGACCATGAGATCATGTAAATCACTTATACCGGAAAGGTACTTTGATTACATCAAACGCCACTGCGTAAATGGGTGGTTATAAAGGTGGGATTAAGTATCCGGAAAGTATGAGTTGAGGCATATGGATCAATAGTGGGATTTGTCCATCCCGATGACGGATAGATATACTCTGGGCCCTCTCGGTGGAATGTCGTCTAATGTCTTGCAAGCATATGAATAAGTTCATAAGAGACCACATACCACGGTACGAGTAAAGAGTACTTGTCAGGAGACGAGGTTGAACAAGGTATAGTGTGATACCGATGATCAAACCTCGGACAAGTAAAATATCGTGTGACAAAGGGAATTGGTATCGTATGTGAATGGTTCATTCGATCACTAAAGTCATCGTTGAATATGTGGGAGCCATTATGGATCTCCAGATCCCGCTATTGGTTATTGGTCGGAGTGAGTACTCAACCATGTCCGCATAGTTCGCGAACCGTAGGGTGACACACTTAAAGTTGGATGTTGAAATGGTAGAACTTGAATATGGAATGGAGTTCGAATATTTGTTCGGAGTCCCGGATGTGATCCCGGACATCACGAGGAGTTCCGGAATGGTCCGGAGAATAAGATTCATATATAGGATGTCATTTTATGTGAATAAAATGATGCGGAAGGTTCTATGGAAGGTTCTAGAAAAGTCCGGAAGAAACCACCAAGGAAGGTGGAGTCCACTTGGGACTCCACCTCCATGGCCGGCCAACCCTAGTGGGGGAGGAGTCCCAAGTGGACTCCCCCTTAGGGGGCCGGCCACCCCCCCTATGGAAGGTGGAATTCCCACCTCTAGTGGGAATCCTAGCTTGGGAAGGTTTCCCACCATATGGAAGGTTTTGGGTTCGGGTCTTATTCGAAGACTTGTAGTCCAACACTTGGGGCTTCCACCTATATATAGAGGGCCAAGGGGAGGGGGCCGGCCACACCAAAGCCTCAAGCTTGGCCGCCCCCATAGTGGCCGGCCACCCCCTCTCCCCAAACCCTAGCGCCCCGCTCCTCCACCATATCCCGCACGCTTAGCGAAGCTCCGCCGGATTTCTCCACCGCCACCGACACCACGCCGTCGTGCTGTCGGATTCAAGAGGAGCTACTACTTCCGCTGCCCGCTGGAACGGGGAGGTGGACGTCGTCTTCATCAACAACCGAACGTGTGACCGAGTACGGAGGTGCTGCCCGTTCGTGGCGCCGGAACCGATCGTGATCAAGATCTTCTACGCGCTTTTGCAAGCGGCAAGTGAACGTCTACCGCAGCAACAAGAGCCTCCTCTTGTAGGCTTTGGAATCTCTTCAAGGGTGAGTCTCGATAATCCCCTCGTTGCTACCGTCTTCTAGATTGCATCTTGGCTTGGATTGCGTGTTCGCCGTAGGAAAATTTTTGTTTTCTATGCTACGTTTTCCTACAGTGGTATCGTGTCTATGCATAGATGGTTGCACGAGTAGAACACAATGGTTTGTGGGCGTTGATGCTCTTGTTATCTTTAGTTGAGTACTTTGCATCTTTGTGGCATAGTGGGATGAAGCGGCTCGGGCTAACTTTACATGACCGCGTTCATGAGATTTGCTCCACGCTTGACATGCAACTTGTATTGCATAAGTGGCTTTGCGGGTGTCTGTCTCTCCTACTATAGTGAAGATTCAATTTACTCTTCTATTGACAACACTAGTATCACCGTTGTGGTTCATGTTCGTAGGTAGATTGGATCTTACTCGAAAACCCTAAACCATGTAAAATATGCAAACCAAATTAGAGAACGTCTAACTTGTTTTTGCAGGGTTTGGTGATGTGATATGGCCATAATGTGATGATGAATATGTATGAGATGATCATTATTGTATTGTGGCAACCGGCAGGAGCCTTATGGTTGTCTTTAAATTTCATGTTGAGTAGTATTTCAAAGTAGTTGTAATAGTTGCTACATGGAGGACGATCATGAAGACGGCGCCATTGACCTTGGTGCTTCGCCGACGATGATGGAGATCATGCCCGTTGATGATGGAGATCATGTCCGTGCTTTGGAGATGAAGATCAAAGGCGCAAAGACAAAAGGGCCATATCATATCACATATGAACTGCATGTGATGTTAATCCTTTTATGCATCTTATTTTGCTTAGATCGCGACGGTAGCATTATAAGATGATCCCTCTCACTAAAATCTCAAGATAATAAAGTGTTCATCCTTAGTAGCACCGTTATCAAGTCTTATCGTTTCGAAGCATCTCGTGATGATCGGGTGTGATAGATTCGATAAGTACATACAACGGGTGCAAGACAGTTTTGCACATGCGGATACTAAGGTGGCCTTGACGAGCCTAGCATGTAAAGACATGGTCTCGGAACACGTGATACCGAAAGGTAGAGCATGAATCATATGATTGATATGATGAACACTTTGAGTGTTCGCCATTGAAATTACATCTTGTCTCGTGATGATCGGGCATAGGTGTGATGGATTTGGTTCGTGTGATCACTAAGACAATACGAGGGATATTGTTTTGAGTGGGAGTTCACCTAGATTTTTAATTATGTAGAATTAAAATTTGAACTCAATTTGTCATAAACTTAGTCTAAACTATTGCAAATATGTTGTAGATATGGCGTCCTCAATCAATTTTAACCAGTTCCTAGAGAAAGAAAAACTTAAGAGCAACGGTAGCAACTTCACCGACTGGTTCCGTCATGTGAGGATCTTCCTCAATGGCGGAAATCTGCAATATGTGCTTGATGCACCGCTAGGTGACCCTCCTGCAGAAACTGAAACCGATGAAGTAAAGAATGTTTACGCGACTCGGAAAACTCGGTACTCTCAAGTTCAGTGTGCCATCTTATGCAGTCTGGAATCCGATCTTCAAAAACGTTTTGAGCACCACGATCCTCATGAGTTGATAAAAGAGTTGAAGACTATTTTTGAGACTCATGCGGCCGTGGAATGCTATGAAGCATCGAAACACTTTTTCAGCTGTATGATGGAAGAAGGCAGCTCCATTAGTGAGCACATGCTCGTCATGACCGGGCATGCGAAGAAACTCAGTGACTTGGGAATAGTGATTCCTAACAGACTGGGGATTAATCGTGTCCTTCAATCACTGCCACCAAGTTACAAGAACTTTGTGATGAACTACAATATGCAGAACATGAACAAGGAGTTTCCTGAACTCTTTGGCATGCTAAAAGCTGCTGAGATTGAGATCAAGAAAGAGCACCAAGTGTTGATGGTCAACAAGACCACCAGCTTCAAGAAACAGGGCAAGTCTAAAGGCAAGAACAAGAAGAGTGGCAAGAAAGCTGCCACGCCTCCTGTGAAACCTAAGTCTGGCCCTAAGCCTGATGCTGAGTGTTATTACTGCAAGGAGAAGGGACACTGGAAGCGTAATTGCTCCAAGTATTTGGCGGATCTGAAGAGCGGCCTTGTCAAGAAGAAGAAAGAAGGTATATCTGATATACATGTTATAGATGTTTATCTCACTAGTTCTCGTTCTAGTACCTGGGTATTTGATACTGGTTCGGTTGCTCATATTTGTAACTCGAAACAGGAACTAAAGAATAAACGACAACTGCTGAAAGATGAAGTGACGATGCGCGTTGGAAACGGATCCAAGGTCAATGTGATCGCAGTCGGGACACTTCCTCTACATCTACCTTCGGGATTAGTTTTAAGCCTAAATAATTGTTATTATGTACCCGCGTTGAGCATGAACATTATATCAGGATCTTGTTTAATGCAAGACGGTTATTCATTCAAGTCTGAGAATAATGGTTGTTCTATTTTTATGAATAATATCTTTTATGGTCGAGCACCACAAAAGAATGGCTTATTTCTGTTAGATCTCGATAGTAGTAATACGCATATACATAACATTGATGCTAAGCGAATTAAATTGAATGATAATTCTACTTATATGTGGCACTGTCGTCTTGGTCATATTGGAGTGAAACGCATGAAGAAACTCCATACTGATGGATTACTTGAATCACTTGACTTTGAGTCACTTGATAGATGCGAAGCATGTCTGATGGGAAAAATGACTAAGACTCCATTCTCGGGTATGATGGAGCGAGCTACTGACTTATTGGAAATCATACATACAGATGTATGTGGACCAATGAGTGTAGCATCGCGCGGTGGTTATCGTTATGTTCTAACCTTCACAGATGATTTGAGTAGATATGGGTATATCTATTTAATGAAACATAAATCCGAAACTTTCGAGAAGTTTAAGGAATTCCAAAGTGAAGTAGAAAATCAACGTAACAAGAAGATTAAATTTCTACGATCTGATCGCGGAGGTGAATATCTGAGTTATGAGTTTGGCATGCATTTAAAGAAATGCGGAATACTTTCACAATTGACACCGCCGGGAACACCACAACGAAACGGTGTGTCCGAACGTCGTAATCGAACTCTCTTAGATATGGTTCGTTCTATGATGTCTCTTACCGATTTGCCGTTATCATTTTGGAGTTATGCATTAGAGACAGCCGCATTCACTTTAAATAGAGCACCATCAAAATCCGTTGAAACGACGCCGTATGAATTATGGTTTAATAAGAAACCTAAGTCGTTCCTAAAAGTTTGGGGTTGCGAAGCCTATGTAAAAAAGTTACAACCGGACAAGCTAGAACCCAAAGCGGAGAAATGCGTCTTCATAGGATACCCTAAGGAAACTATAGGGTACACTTTCTATCACAGATCCGAAGGCAAGATCTTTGTTGCTAAGAACGGAACCTTTCTTGAGAAAGAATTTCTCACTAAAGAAGTGACTGGAAGAAAAGTAGAACTCGATGAGATTGAAGAATCTCTACTCGTTGATCAGAGTAGCGCAGTACCGGAAAATGTTCCTGTACCACCTACGCCGGCAACAGAGGAAGCTAATGATAATGATCATGAAACTTCAAATGAGACAGCTACTGAACCTCGCAGATCGACAAGGGATCGTGCCACTCCAGATTGGTATGATCCTTGTCTAAATGTCATGATTGTGGATAACAATGATGAAGACCCTGCGACGTATGAAGAAGCGATGATGAGCCCAGATTCCAACAAATGGCAAGAAGCCATGAAATCCGAAATGGGATCCATGTATGATAACAAAGTATGGACTTTGGTAGAATTACCTGATAGCCGCAAGGCTGTCGAGAATAAATGGATTTTCAAGAGAAAAACAGATGCTGATGGTAATATTACTGTCTATAAAGCTCGACTTGTCGCAAAGGGTTTCCGACAAATTCAAGGTGTTGACTACGATGAGACTTTCTCACCTGTAGCGAAGCTAAAATCTGTGAGGATTTTGTTAGCAATAGCTGCATTTTTCGATTATGAGATTTGGCAGATGGATGTCAAAACGGCGTTCCTTAATGGAGACATTGAGGAAGAGTTGTATATGGTACAACCCAAAGGTTTTGTCGATCCTAAAAATGCTGACAAAGTATGCAAACTTCAGCGTTCAATCTATGGACTGAAGCAAGCATCGAGAAGTTGGAACCGACGCTTTGATAAGGTGATCAAAGACTTCGGGTTTATACAGTGTCATGGAGAGGCCTGTATTTACAAGAAAGTGAGTGGGAGCTCTGTAGCATTCCTGATATTATATGTAGATGACATATTATTGATTGGGAATGATATAGAACTATTAAGCAGTGTAAAGGGTTATTTGAATAATAGTTTTTCAATGAAAGACCTTGGTGAAGCATCATACATATTAGGCATCAAGATTTATAGAGATAGATCAAGACGTCTAATAGGGCTATCACAGAGTACATACCTGGACAAGATTCTGAAGAAGTTTAGAATGGACGAAAGTAAGAAAGGATTCTTACCTATGTTACCAGGCAAGGTCTTGAGTAAGACTCAAGGACCGGCTACGGCAGAAGAAAGAGAAAGGATGAGTCAGATCCCCTATGCCTCGGCAGTAGGCTCTATCATGTATGCCATGCTATGTACAAGACCGGATATAGCACATGCTGTTAGTTTGACTAGCAGATATCAAAGTGATCCAGGGATAGAACACTGGACAGCGGTCAAGAATATCCTGAAGTACTTGAAAAGAACTAAGGATATGTTTCTTTGTTATGGAGGTGACCAAGAGCTCGTTGTAACAAGTTACACCGATGCAAGTTGGAACACTGATCCTGATGACTCTAAGTCACAATCTGGGTACGTGTTTATATTGAATGGTGCTGCAGTAAGCTGGGCAAGCTCGAAGCAGTGCACGGTGGCGAAATCCTCAACAGAATCGGAGTACATAGCGGCTTCAGAGGCTTCATCAGAAGCGGTATGGATGAAGAGGTTCATTGTAGAGCTCGGTGTGGTTCCTAGTGCATTGGACCCACTAGTCATCTATTGTGACAACATGGGTGCCATCGCCAATGCACAAGAACCAAGGTCACACAAGAGGCTGAAGCATATCAAGCTGCGTTACCACTCGATTCGCGAGTACATCGAAGATGGAGAAGTAAAGATTTGCAAAGTACACACTGATCTGAATGTAGCAGATCCGTTGACTAAAGCTCTCCCTAGGGCAAAGCATGACCAACACCAGAATGCCATGGGTGTTAGGTACCTTACAATGTAATCTAGATTATTGACTCTAGTGCAAGTGGGAGACTGTTGGAGATATGCCCAAGAGGCAATAATAAAAGTGGTTATTATATATCTTTATGTTTATGATAAAAGTTTATATACCATGCTATAATTGTATTAACTGAAACATTGATACATGTGTGATATGTAAACAAACAAAGAGTCCCTAGTAAGCCTCTTAACTAGCTTGTTGATTAATAGATGATTAGTTTCATAATCATGAACATTGGATGTTATTAATAACAAGGTTATATCATTGTATGAATGATGTAATGGACACACCCAATTAAGCGTAGCATAAGATCACGTCATTAAGTTATTTGCTATAAGCTTTCAATACATAGTTACCTAGTCCTTATGACCATGAGATCATGTAAATCACTTATACCGGAAAGGTACTTTGATTACATCAAACGCCACTGCGTAAATGGGTGGTTATAAAGGTGGGATTAAGTATCCGAAAGTATGAGTTGAGGCATATGGATCAATAGTGGGATTTGTCCATCCCGATGACGGATAGATATACTCTGGCCCTCTCGGTGGAATGTCGTCTAATGTCTTGCAAGCATATGAATAAGTTCATAAGAGACCACATACCACGGTACGAGTAAAGAGTACTTGTCAGGAGACGAGGTTGAACAAGGTATAGTGTGATACCGATGATCAAACCTCGGACAAGTAAAATATCGTGTGACAAAGGGAATTGGTATCGTATGTGAATGGTTCATTCGATCACTAAAGTCATCGTTGAATATGTGGGAGCCATTATGGATCTCCAGATCCCGCTATTGGTTATTGGTCGGAGTGAGTACTCAACCATGTCCGCATAGTTCGCGAACCGTAGGGTGACACACTTAAAGTTGGATGTTGAAATGGTAGAACTTGAATATGGAATGGAGTTCGAATATTTGTTCGGAGTCCCGGATGTGATCCCGGACATCACGAGGAGTTCCGGAATGGTCCGGAGAATAAGATTCATATATAGGATGTCATTTTATGTGAATAAAATGATGCGGAAGGTTCTATGGAAGGTTCTAGAAGGTTCTAGAAAAGTCCGGAAGAAACCACCAAGGAAGGTGGAGTCCACTTGGGACTCCACCTCCATGGCCGGCCAACCCTAGTGGGGGAGGAGTCCCAAGTGGACTCCCCCTTCGGCCACCCCCCCTATGGAAGGTGGAATTCCCACCTCTAGTGGGAATCCTAGCTTGGGAAGGTTTCCCACCATATGGAAGGTTTTGGGTTCGGATCTTATTCGAAGACTTGTAGTCCAACACTTGGGGCTTCACTAGTAGGAAAACCATTATAGGTGGAAATCACCTCTGTGGCGCACCAAACAGGTCATGCGCCACAAAAATATTTCTGTGGCGCACCACAAAACTGCGCCATAAAAAAATTGATGTTTCTGTGGCGCATATGCTTGCACGTGCGCCACAGAAGATGGAGATTCTGTGGCGCACGGTGAGCAGTGCGCCACAGAAAGTTCGTGGGACCCACCCTGGGTCCACCACTGCACATGGCCGAAGGAAATTCTGTGGCGCATGGTCCAGCGTGCGCCACAGAAAGTTAAGTTTCTGTGGCGCACGTTGGTCCATGCGCCACAGAATTTCCTGCGGGGACCACCCCCCGGCTCACGCCACCATGATTCTGTGGCGCATGAGCTGTTATGCGCCACAGAAGTTCATGTTTCTGTGGCGCATATCAGCATATGCGCCACAGAAAGTGAATAGTAGATCTCACTTTTGGAGGCAGCTTTCCCCCTCTTTCTTCCACCCACCACCCTTTCCATTCTTGTCTTCTCCAACCAGCTCGTGTTCCTCCTCTCTCCCACTCCATTTTGGTCATACTTTTCTCCATTGTTGATAGCTCTAAGCCTATTTTGTGGGCATATTTGTGAGGGGAAGCCACACCAACTTGTAGAGGGGTACTAAAAACCACAATTCTCTTTCCCTCCTCCTCCACTTTCCCTCTTGCATGGTCCATTGTTTTGTCTCCACCACCCCATCCTCTTGCTCCACCATGATGTTGGTAGATTTGTGAGAGGTTGAGTACTATTGGATGCATGTTTTGTGTGTATGGATGTTTTGTAGGTGAAGATTATTATCGCGCTCCCGGACGGTTTGCGGTGGCGAGAAGATGATGTTTATATGTGTTGAGCTTTGTGTTGTGGTTGAATGTTTGCTTGCGAAGAAGCTTATTTGTGTTGTTGGTTTGTGCCGGCGTGTGGTGCATGGATGTTTGCCGAAATGTTGATTCATTTCCATTTCGGCAAATTCTTGCACTAGCCATATGTCCCACTTTTAGGATAGGTCATGTCGAAATTTTCCGGCGATCATGCATGCATGTGTGTTTATGGGTGGTGTGTGTGGTTCTAATTAACTCTCTTTTGCTCTATATATGTATGATGCAGTCAACCATGGTCGTCCATATGAGGGAAGGACAAGTGGTTAGATACAAGGTGAACGCGAAGGCCGACATGGTTAGGAACAACATGACCCTGATAAGATGTCCGTGTCGAAAATGCGGACTCCGGCAGTGGATCGACCCTGATTCTGGACAACTGGAGGAACACCTGCTCAGGCGCGGTTTCATGCTCGGCTTCGACGAGGAGCCGGCGGCAAATGTTGGTCATGAAGAAGAGGCCGACATCGGGCGAGAAGACGAAGAGTCTCCCGAACATGGTGTTCATCATGAGGAAGGAGAGGCCGATGAAGGAGATGATGATGCCGGAGGAGATGGTGGTGGAGATGCCGAGAGGAAGCAGACGCCGCTAACGTCGGCCCTGCGGGACCCTCATGTTCAAGAGCTTCTCCTGAAGGACACGGGCAACGCCAAACCTGAAGCCAAGCTGGCGCAAATGGAGGTAGACGGGATGACTCCATTGTATCCAGGGTGCCGGCCCGAGGATACACGCTTGAGTGTAACGCTCGAGTGTCTGGAGATGAAGGCGGAACACAAATGGACCGACAGCAGCTTCAGCGATAACATGAAATCCTGGCATGCTCGTCTTCCCAAGGACAACACATTGCCGACAAGTATCGACGAGGCCAAGAAAGTAGTTTGCCCACTCGACCTACCGCACGTAAAGTACCACGCATGCATCAATGATTGTGCACTTTTTCGGAATGAGTACAAGGATAGAACCACATGTCCGGTGTGCGGCCAAGGACGGTACAAGAGAGGGAACAAGAAAGTTCCTCTGAAAGTTGTCTGGTACTTTCCTATCACTCCCCGTCTGCAGCGGTATTTCGTAGATCCTAAGGAAGCAAAGCTCATGCAATGGCACGCGGAAAGGGAGAAGCCCGCAGATGATCCGGAGAAGGGCAAGATCCTGACACACCCTGCAGACGCTAGCCAGTGGAATGCGTTGGACATTGAGTTCGCAGATGAGTTCGGGAGCGAACCGAGGAACATTCGTCTGGGCATGAGCACCGACGGACTCAATCCCTTTGGAAACCAGAGTAGCACGCATAGCACCTGGCCCGTGTTTGTATGGCCATACAACCTCCCCCCTGGCTGTGCACAAAGCAGCGGTACGTACACATGAGTATTCTTATTCAGGGGCCAAAACAACCGGGCGTGGACATGCATCTGTATCTCGGTCTGTTGAAAGAGGAGTTAGCCACGCTGTGGCAGACGCCGGCCCGTACTTGGGACGCGTACAAAAGAGATTATTTCCCTCTCAGAGCCGCATTGCTAACGACAGTGCAGGACTATCCTGGTTACGCATATGTATCGTGCCAGGTGAACCACGGATTCAAGGGATGTGTCAAGTGCATGGATAAGACCCCGCATCTGCAGCTGCCGAAGCCTCCCGGGTCTTGTAAAACTGTGTTCCAAGGGACTCGAATGTGGCTTCGCTTCGATCACCCGTGGAGAAAACGCAAGGATCTGTTCAACGGCGAAGAGGAGCTCGGAAGAGCCCCACGACCGAGGAGCGGCGAAGAAATATCCGAGCTTTTGGAAAATTGGGAAGAGTGCCCCGCGCCGGGAAAGAAGCGACCGCGGGAATCGCCGCTGCTGGGAGTATGGAAAGCGAGGTCTGTTTTCTGGGACCTGCCGTACTGGAAGGTCCTCCACACGCCCCATAGCCTCGATGTCATGCACATCACGAAAAACGTTACCGAGAGCCTACTTGGCACTCTGATGAACATGCCGGAGAGGACCAAGGATGGCCCGAAAGCAAGAACCGACCTGAAATTGCTTGGCCTCAAGAAAGAACTTCAGTACCCCACCGATAGTGATGATGATGATGAACAGACGGAAACGACTCAGGGTCACCACAAAAGGGCTAAGAAGAATGAGGTGGTGGTGCTTAAACCTGCCTGCTTCACTCTGAGCGAGGAGGAGCTCGAGAGGTTTTTCGAGTGCCTCCTAGGAGTAAAAGTTCCTCACGGTTACTCGGGGAAGATAAGCAGATATCTGGACGTAGCGAAGAAGAGGTTTAGCGGGATGAAGTCTCACGACT
The DNA here is from genome assembly GCA_030979885.1 of Lolium multiflorum. Classification (NCBI taxonomy): domain Eukaryota; kingdom Viridiplantae; phylum Streptophyta; class Magnoliopsida; order Poales; family Poaceae; genus Lolium; species Lolium multiflorum. The sequence goes on from CM061753.1 coordinate 307,350,858, forward strand.
GTCACGTGCTGATGACACAGATACTTCCCGTTGCGATGCGAGGGATAATGGACGACCACGTCCGCGAGACGCTGTTTGGCCTCTGCAACTTCTTCGACGTCATCTCTAGGAAGCCGCGGAAGGATCGGAAGCCGACGGTGCTCGCCAACACCACCAGCGAGATCACATTGGTCTCCGAAAGTGGGCAACCACAGGAGCCGGAGGCTGTTGCCGCTGGGTACGGCATGCAACTCGGGTGCATTGTCCGGGAAAGCATGTCGATCAACACGGTGAAAATCCGAGGTGAAGGCAATGAGCATTTGGTCGAGCTCTGCCTTCGGAAGCTTCACCGACGGTACAAGTTCCCGGCGCCATACAATAACTTGGAAAGATCCAACCCGGTGAATAAATTGGCCATCACGAAGATGAGCAACGCCCTGAGCAGCTGGAAAAGCCGGGTGAAGGCCAAGATCGACAAAGGTGAAAGCTTTGAGAGTATTAAGAAGGGTGAGCCGATGCTCGATGAAGCAGAGTTCCAGATATTCAAGGAGCGGCTGGATAGCGACGATGCGAAAGCATGGACGGAGTGGGGTAGACAAATGCATGAGCTCAACTTAGGAGCACATCACCTTGGAAGCGGCGGTTATAGAGGAAAGATTCCCATTTGGGAAAAGGAGGACGAAGAACTTGCACGTGCTGGGAAACCGAACCCATGGTTGAAAATTACGGACCTGCAGGTGAGGTACTTTGTCCGGGCCCGCTACACTCTGGACAGGAATACAATGGAATTCGTTACCGAGCATGACGACGTGAGGAAGTTCGAGGAAAAGCTGGTAAGGGAATTTACTCGCGCGGTCCATTGCTGCACATATTACATATATGACGTGAATGCAATGCCCTAAATGTGTTCACCCTATCCTTGTCTGCAGAACGAGCAGTTGGCGAAGGCCGATCTCCCCGAGGCCGAATCGTCGTCCCAGGGCTCGACGGAGCCGTGGGACACGCCTTTCAACAGGGCGTTGAATATCCTCAAGGAGAGGCCAGTATCCAAGCCGCCGACGTCGGCTGGACGTGTCTGCGGCTTTGGTACAAGCATGAAGTTTCGCGAGTACTACAAAGAGGAAAACAGCAAGAAGAGAAGGAGGAGCGCGATGTCAGAAGAGGATAAAGCCGAGGTGGAAGAGCTGAGGAAGAAGGTCTCCATGCTCGAGGAAAAACAGGCAAACTCGATGGACAAAGATGAGGTGGACAAGCTTTTCGAGAAGAAGCTCCGCGATTTCCTGCCCCCTCAGGTCATCGAGGGGATAGCTGCGTGGAATGCGGCCGGTCAGGTGGGGTCGATAAAAGTGCCTAGCGCCGGGGCCAGCAACTCGATCTTCAACGCGTCGCCATCTCCGGATCTGGTTACCCCGCCGCCCACCATCGCCGCGGGGCAGCCGATGGAGTTGGATGAACCGGTGCCCCCCGCTGATCCTGCCGAGGCTACCAAGGCGCAGCCGGCGGCGGCGGTGCTTCATAATGCACCCGAGCCCCCGAAGATTGATAGGCCGGCCGCCACTGTCTCCACATTAGCACAGCTCAACGCCATCACCAAGGTACTTAACTAATTAGTTATTCCATGCCATCTCCTTCATGCGTTTTGATACCCGGCTATCTAATTAATGATGCCCAACATTACTCAGGACACTCCTTGCGTGCTCCTTCACTGCGCGCCCGGCGGCGAGTTGAAGGATGTTGCCACGGGAATGATCATACAACCGAAGAGCACCACGTTGCACACCGTGGCTATGGACGCCAACGTCCTGAAGGTCACTTTGGGTCGGGTGTTGCCGGGGTGCGAAGACATGGACCCCCCAATACAGCCCGAGGGAGCCGACGAGCACCTGACGCTTGAGAACTGCCATGGCTATACCATGGTATGGCCAAAGACCCAGATCCGTCTTGGGGGTCGCTCCACCGGCGCCTCCTCGATCATCCGGCAGCCGATCGTCCGGCCGCCTGCTCGGAGGGCAGCTCCTCCCGTCGTCACCGCCACAACAAGCCGCCACAAGAAACTGCTGGGAGAGTCTCTGCCTCAACCGCCACCGGCGGAGCCTAAAGGCAAGGCCGCTGCACCGCTATCGCCCATCCCATCACCCAATGAAGATGACATCGATGATGATGGGCCGGTAGACGTCGATGCCTACCTCAACACCGGCGCCGACATAGATGATTTGTACATGGCGGGCGCGGATGAAGAAGCATACCGCGTTCGCGACGAACCAGCTGGCCCACCCAAGGCAACCAAACAGCGCCTGGTGTTCCGCGGCTTCTCTCAAGAGACGCCTCCGGCAGCCGATACACAAGAGCCAACCGCCGCAAACATCTTCAGCCCCAATACGCTGATCAACAAGGTCAACGAGCAGTTTGAAGCGTCGGGGCCCGTTGCTCCGAAGAAGCCCCGTAAAAGACCTAGTAAGAACAAGGAGAAGTCTGCGAGCCAGCCACCTCCGACGATCCGTCATCGGGACTCCATGGTACCTCCCAGCAAGGATGGCTTGACCAGAATGCATGAAGCTGGCAAACCAATACTGGGTCCGGAGCTGCTACACCTTGCTTCCGGAGCTATGCTGCCTCTGCAGGACAGTATCCTGGTCCTAGAGAGTATCCTTCTTAAGGACAAAGATCCAAATTACCCGGTCTTCACGGTCAGGGTGCCAAGAGATGTGGGCTTCGTCACTGATGTCCCCGCGGATATATTCTTTATAGCGTACGAGGACATCTTCAAGCTATTCCACGCGAGAAGGCTGGACTATAACTTGGTCCGCCTATTCGCGCTCAATCTGGCGATGAAGATCAAGAGAGAGAGTATCCCGGACGTCGCGATAGCGGATCCTTACTACATGCGTGAAAGCCAGTTGAACTTATCAGCGGTGCGGGTACGGGCTTCGTTGTACCTACAGAAGTGCTTCTTGGACAACAAGAGGAAGGACAACATCCTCTTGGCTTACTTTCCCGAGTAAGTACACATCCGCTAGCCCTGTAATAAATTTCTTTTCCATTGCTCATTTCCAACCTCGATCCAAATTTGTGTTGCGCAGAGACACGCACTGCGTACTCATCTCCATTGCCCCGAAGTTTTCTCTTGCCACCTATTTCGACTCGGGGAGTGCGAAAAAGAAGAACTACGCCAGAATAAGGGGTGTGCTAGATGATGCTCTCGAGGGCTACTTCAAAAAGGGAGGCGCCTTCAAAGAAAAGGCGGAATGTTTCAGGGATGATGGTAAACACAAGTTCAAGCACGTGTTCGAGTTCCCCTGTGTCAAGCAGCCGGAAAACAGCACTCTGGACGCCTTCTATGTCATGCATCACCTAAAAGGGTTTGTCCGGGATAGCCAGAACTTGCGTTTACCATCTGCTCTCCGAGGATGGGCCGAAAAGTTGGCGCGGATCAACGATGATGACCTCAGAGAAGACTTCCAGGATACCAGGGTCAAGATATCACATATCATCCTTCAAGACGTCACCACAGGGGGAGGGCCCTTGCACCAGGGTAGAGCGTTATGCAAGAGGGACATCGAGCAACGCCTCAAAGCGCAGGGTGACACGAGGACGTGGATTACAAAAGATCTGTACAAGCCGTTCCCGGAGCCCTGCGAGCCTTGACTTAGTGTGTGATAAACTAGCTATCTTCATCGGTTAGTTTGTATATATATCGATGGACGTGGTCTTTTGTGTGGGTCGTAATTAAACTCTAAGTACTATGTTCATCGGTTTATGTGTATCGGTGGACGTCGTCTTGTGTGTGCGTGTCGCAAACTTATTGTTGCCGTGCTCAACTTTACTATATACTTTGGTCTAATATTTATCAACATATATATATATATGCATGATGTACTAATATGATATACTAATATGCCCTTGTCAATAGAGATGCCGACGTACGTTGTGTACAAGGGTCGGGTTCCAGGTGTCTACGAGGAGTGGCAGGACTGTCTCGAACAGGTGCACAAGTTCAGCGGGAACAGCTACAAGGGATACGCGACTAGAGAGGAGGCGGTAGCACAGTGGAGGGCACACGTGGGCAAGAAGAAGAACCGGCTGAAGTTCTTGGTCCCCCTCTTACTCACCGCCACCGCGGTTGTACTCTACTTTACTTTAGTCTAGGTGGCCGGTGACGATGCATGTGCATATGAGACGAGATGAACACACATGTATGTGTATGCGACGATCAAACACATTTCTACTTGTGTAATTTGGATCTAAATGATGTAATGATGAAGACTTGTGTGTATCATGTCATTTGTGTGTCATTTGTGAGTAATTCTGTTATTTCTGGAATGTGCTATGTATTTCTTGTATATATCTGTATATTTCCTGTGCAATACCACTATATACTGCAGAAATGGAAAAAATTCGAAAATCCAAAAATTAACATTCTGTGGCGCATGAACTGGCAGTGCGCCACAAAAACTTATAAATATTCTGTGGCGCATGGAGAGGTAGTGCGCCACAAAATCTGGCGCCAAATTCTGTGGCGCACTATCAATGGTGCGCCACAGAAGTCTAAGATTCTGTGGCGCACTGAACAGCGTGCGCCACAGAATTCCAAACTTCTGTGGCGCACCCGCTGCTGCGCCACAGAATTCTAATACTAGTCGCGTGGCAACTGTGGCGACGGCCATATGCGCCACAGAATCAAGATTCGGTGCGCCACAGTTAGCCCTTTTTCCACTAGTGCTTCCACCTATATATAGAGGGCCAAGGGGAGGGGGCCGGCCACACCAAAGCCTCAAGCTTGGCCGCCCCCCATAGTGGCCGGCCACCCCCTCTCCCCAAACCCTAGCGCCCCGCTCCTCCACCATATCCCGCACGCTTAGCGAAGCTCCGCCGGATTTCTCCACCGCCACCGACACCACGCCGTCGTGCTGTCGGATTCAAGAGGAGCTACTACTTCCGCTGCCCGCTGGAACGGGGAGGTGGACGTTGTCTTCATCAACAACCGAACGTGTGACCGAGTACGGAGGTGCTGCCCGTTCGTGGCGCCGGAACCGATCGTGATCAAGATCTTCTACGCGCTTTTGCAAGCGGCAAGTGAACGTCTACCGCAGCAACAAGAGCCTCCTCTTGTAGGCTTTGGAATCTCTTCAAGGGTGAGTCTCGATAATCCCCTCGTTGCTACCGTCTTCTAGATTGCATCTTGGCTTGGATTGCGTGTTCGCCGTAGGAAAATTTTTGTTTTCTATGCTACGTTTTCCTACAGTTCACCCCTGGACTATGGGTCCATAGCAGTAGCTAGATGGTTGTCTTCTCCTCATTGTGCTTCATTGTTGGATCTTGTGAGCTGCCTAACATGATCAAGATCATCTATCTGTAATGCTATATGTTGTGTTTGTCGGGATCCGATGGATAGAGAATACTATGTTATGTTAATTATCAAGTTATTACTTATGTGTTGTTTATGATCTTGCATGCTCTCCGTTATTAGTAGAGGCTCTGGCCAAGTTTTTGCTCTTAACTCCAAGAGGGAGTATTTATGCTCGATAGTGGGTTCATGCCTCCATTGATATCTGGGACAGTGACAGAAAGTTCTAAGGTTGTGGATGTGTTGTTGCCACTAGGGATAAAACATTGATGCTATGTCCGAGGATGTAGTTGTTGATTACATTACGCACCATACTTAATGCAATTGTCTGTTGTTTGCAACTTAATACTGGAAGGGGTTCGGATGATAACCTGAAGGTGGACTTTTTAGGCATAGATGCATGTTGGATAGCGGTCTATGTACTTTGTCGTAATGCCCAATTAAATCTCACTATACTTATCATGTCATGTATGTGCATTGTTATGCCCTCTCTATTTGTCAATTGCCCGACTGTAATTTGTTCACCCAACATGCTTTTATCTTATGGGAGAGACACCTCTAGTGAACTGTGGACCCCGGTCCATTCTTTTATACTGAAATACAATCTACTGCAATACTTGTTCTTTATTGTTTTCTTGCAAACAATCATCTTCCACACAATACGTTTAATCCTTTGTTACAGCAAGCCGGTGAGATTGACAACCTCACTGTTTCGTTGGGGCAAAGTACATTGGTTGTGTTGTGCAGGTTCCACGTTGGCGAATCCCTGGTGTTGCGCCGCACTACATCCCGCCGCCATCAACCTTCAACGTGCTTCTTGGCTCCTCCTGGTTCGATAAACCTTGGTTTCTTCTGAGGGAAAACTTGCTGTTGTGCGCATCATACCTTCCTCTTGGGGTTCCCAACGAACGTGTGAGTTACACGCCATCAAGCTCTTTTTCTGGCGCCGTTGCCGGGGAATGAAGAAAAGCTACACCACGAAACTCCACGGCAACTCTTTTTCTGGCGCCGTTGCCGGGGAGAGCAAGACACGCTGCAAGGGGAGTCTCCACTTCCCAATCTCTTTACTTTGTTTTTGTCTTGCTTTATTTTATTTACTACTTTGTTTGCTGCATTATATCAAAACACAAAAAAATTAGTTGCTAGCTTTACTTTATTTACTGTCTTGCTCTCTATATCAAAAACACAAAAAAAATTAGTTACTTGCATTTACTTTACTTGATTCATCATGTTTCCTTTTAATTTTACCACAAAAAACATACCGGTAGGACGTGGGTCTATAGTTGGGAGAAATAATATAGAAGAATTTTTCAATCATGTTAGTACTATTGAAGATTTTGAAGATAGACACTTGGTAGAACTTGCACCTACCTATGAAATTGCTGCTGCTGCTTTAGTTCGCATGTTGGAAACTAAATTTGTTAATCTCAATCCTATAATTCAACACATGTTTCTTACACTCGGTGATATGGAAGAAGGGGAAAAGAAAGATTTTGTTTTAGAAACCCTTCTTAGAGAATTTGGTGGTCTAGCAAGAGAGGCTAGAAAGGTCTTTGCTAAATTTAATATGCTTGGTTCTCATACTAATTTTGTTGGTCTCCTTGAAAAAATGGACATGGATAGAATAAGGTACACTAATAATATTAATGATGGTGGGGAGATCAAAGCACCAATACCATGTAAACTCCTAGCTATGAATGATGCACTAGAAAATAACTATGCTTGGCTTGTTCCTGAAAATTTGTTCGATGAGAGTAGCAAGCCCAAGACTAATGAAAAGGGAGACGCTGAAACTTATGTATCCAATATACTATGCTTGGTTGAGAAAACTCCAAACCCCGCTGTAGATGCACCACCCTTTGATAATACTTGATTTACACTTTCTGCGCCTAGCTGAAAGGCGTTAAAGAAAAGCGCTTATGGGAGACAACCCATGTTTTTACTACAGTATTTTTGTTTTATATTTGAGTCTTGGAAGTTGTTTACTACTATAGCAACCTCTCCTTATCTTAGTTTTATGTTTTGTTGTGCCAAGTAAAGTCTTTGATAGTAAAGTGAATACTAGATTTGGATTACTGCGCAGAAACAGATTTCTTTGCTGTCACGAATCTGGGTCTAATTCTCTGTAGGTAACTCAGAAAATTAAGCCAATTTACGTGAGTGATCCTCAGATATGTACGCAACTTTCATTCAATTTGGGCATTTTCATTTGAGCAAGTCTGGTGCCATTTTAAAATTCGTCTTTACGAACTGTTCTGTTTTGACAGATTCTGCATTTTATTTCGCATTGCCTCTTTTGCTATGTTGGATGAATTTCTTTGATCCATTAATGTCCAGTAGCTTTATACAATGTACAGAAGTGTTAAGAATGATTGTGTCACCTCTGAACATGTTAATTTTATTGTGCACTAACCCTCTAATGAGTTGTTTCGAGTTTGGTGTGGAGGAAGTTTTCAAGGATCAAGAGAGGAGTATGATACAATATGATCAAGGAGAGTGAAAGCTCTAAGCTTGGGGATGCCCCGGTGGTTCACCCCTGCATATTCTAAGAAGACTCAAGCGTCTAAGCTTGGGGATGCCCAAGGCATCCCCTTCTTCATCGACAACATTATCAGGTTCCTCCCCGAAACTATATTTTTATTCCGTCACATCTTATGCACTTTGCTTGGAGCGTCGGTTTGTTTTTGTTTTTTGTTTTGTTTGAATAAAATGGATCCTAGCATTCACTGTATGGGAGAGAGACACGCTCCGCTGTAGCATATGGACAAGTATGTCCTTAGGCTTTACTCATAGTATTCATGGCGAAGTTTCTTCTTCGTTAAATTGTTATATGGTTGGAATTGGAAAATGCTACATGTAGTAATTCTAAAATGTCTTGGATAATTTGATACTTGGCAATTGTTGTGCTCATGTTTAAGCTCTTGCATCATATACTTTGCACCCATTAATGAAGAAACACTTAGAGCTTGCTAATTTGGTTTGCATATTTGGTTTCTCTAGAGTCTAGATAATATCTAGTATTGAGTTTTGAACAACAAGGAAGACGGTGTAGAGTCTTATAATGTTTACAATATGTCTTTTATGTGAGTTTTGCTGCACCGTTCATCCTTGTGTTTGTTTCAAATAACCTTGCTAGCCTAAACCTTGTATCGAGAGGGAATACTTCTCATGCATCCAAAATCCTTGAGCCAACCACTATGCCATTTGTGTCCACCATACCTACCTACTACATGGTATTTCTCCGCCATTCCAAAGTAAATTGCTTGAGTGCTACCTTTAAAATTCCATCATTCGCCTTTGCAATATATAGCTCATGGGACAAATAGCCTTAAAAACTATTGTGGTATTGAATATGTACTTATGCACTTTATCTCTTATTAAGTTGCTTGTTGTGCGATAACCATGTTTCTGGGGACGCCATCAACTATTCTTTGTTGAATATCATGTGAGTTGCTATGCATGTCCGTCTTGTCTGAAGTAAGAGAGATCTACCACCTTAATGGTTGGAGCATGCATATTGTTAGAGAAGAACATTGGGCCGCTAACTAAAGCCATGATTCATGGTGGAAGTTTCAGTTTTGGACATATATCCTCAATCTCATATGAGAATAATAATTGTTGCTACATGCTTATGCATTAAAGAGGAGTCCATTATCTGTTGTCCATGTTGTCCCGGTATGGATGTCTAAGTTGAGAATAATCAAAAGCGAGAAATCCAAATGCGAGCTTTCTCCTTAGACCTTTGTACAGGCGGCATGGAGGTACCCCATTGTGACACTTGGTTAAAACATGTGTATTGCGATGATCCGGTAGTCCAAGCTAATTAGGACAAGGTGGGTGAAAGTGCATGGAGCCCCCATGTGTGGTTTTGGTAATTAATGACAATCCCTATGGACTAATGTTTGCATTGAGTTATATTTGTAGGAGTTGTCCATAGGCAATTCTTGAACCATATGTTGGATTCAAGGTTGCAATAAGAAGAATTTGATGAAGGATATCAAGTGTCAAGTATGTCTTGAAGATGAAGATGAAGTGAGCCCTCAAGTTACTTCAAGACATCAACATGATGAAGAATGAAGAAATGAAGTGCAAGTTCAAGATGAGCCATCTCGAAGAGATCCTTTGCTTGAGTCTTGCCATCCATATGGTGATCATGGATATGTGAAGATGCGCCGAAGAAGAAGCTCTCCCATGGTGGATTATGGGGGAGCAATCCACAAGACTTCGTCAAGCAAGCACAAGCAAGAAAGGCGTTCCATCTTGTTGAGGTCAAGATCGTCGTCATCAAGCTCAAGTGGAATGCGCAAGTATAAGGTTTGCTCTTGATAGGGTTTCTTTCTCACCGGTCTCATAGTGTAGTTGGAGACCGGTTTATAGTTTAGTTGTCGTACTATCAAGAGGGCTCTCGAGTGAGTAACTCGATCGTATCGTTCGGAGAGAGCTCAAACCTTTGCATCCTTGCATCATCTTTCTTGGTTGTTATTTGGACCTTATCCATGTGATGTTTTAGAGCTTGTGCTTATTCTCATGACAAGCTCTAGTTCATCGAAAACGGATTTTGCATAGATCACTTGTTGCGTTTTCGAGTTTGGTTCATCATCTTTCTTGGTTATTATTTGGATCTTATCCATGTGATGATTTAGAGCTTGTGCTTATTCTCATGACAAGCTCTAGTTCATCAAGAATGGTTTTTGCACGGGCAACTTGTTGCATTTTCAAGATTGGAGGTTTTACCGGTATGTCTTTTTTAGATAGGTCAAACCTTTCATCATTTGTTTCTATCCTCCCTTGTTGGACTATGATGGTTTCCTGCATGATCTTGTAGAGCTTGTTCCTAGCTTTAAAACAAGCCCAAGATCATCAAAATCGGAGTCCGGATGCTAAAGTTATGCCCGTTTCAGTTTGATGTTTCTGCCAGTTTTCAGGGGGGCGGATATTCCGGCCCAAGTTTGGGGCGGATAATCCGGCCCCCCGGAAAAATCCGGTTTTTGGACAAATCCGGGCAAATATCCGGCCAAATGTCCGGCCCCCATCCTGAGAGCAGTTTTCTCATGTCCTTAGCCGTTTTTCGGGGCCCGGATATTTTGCAAATATCCGGCCCGGAAAATCCGGCCTGAGCTGACCCAAACGGTCATATTTCGATGGGAGGGGGTATTTAAGCCCCCCTTCTTCCTCCTTGGGCAGCTACCTCTTCCCCTTTGTGCTCTCCACCATTGTTGACCTTGAGAGCTTGCCATATCCCTCTACTCCTCCTATACTTCTTGAATCTTTTTGAGGGAAAAGGAAGAGGAGATCTAGATCTACATTTCTACCAATCAAATCCCTCTCTTTGTGAGGGGAATCCACTAGATCTAGATCTTGGAGAAATTTGGTGTTCCTCCTCTTATTTGTTCTTCCTCTCTTATTCCCCCAATAGCTTTTGTAGCTTTGTTGGAATTTGAGAGAGAAGGACTTGAGCATCTTTGTGGTGTTCTTGCCATTGCATTTGGTGCATCGGTTTGAGTTCTCCACGGTGATTCGTGGTGGTGAAAGCAAGAAGGTTGTTACTCTTGGGTTCTTGGAACCCTAGACGGATTCTAGGCCTTTGTGGCGATTTGTTGGGAGCCTCCAATTAAGTTGTGGATGTGTGCCCCAATCTTTGTGTAAGGCCCGGTTTCCGCCTCGAAGGAAATCCCTTAGTGGAACCGTGACCTAGGCCTTTGTGGCGAGGGTCACCGGAGATTTAGGTGAGGCGCCTTCGTGGCGTTCGGTGTGTGGTGTGAGTACCGCATCTTGGGGTGAGGCCTTTGTGGCGTTGGTGTGCATCGAGCAACCACACCTCAAGGTGAGCCTCTTGTGGCGTTCGGGAGCACTAAGCAACCGCACCTCTCCACCGGAGATTAGCACTCGCAAGAGTGTGAACTCCGGGATAAATCATCGTCTCCCGCGTGCCTCGGTTATCTCTATACCCGAGCTCTTTACTTATGCACTTTACCTTGTGATAGCCATCGTGCTTGAAGTTATATATATATCTTGCTATCACATACTTGCTTGTATTGCTTAGCATAAGTTGTTGGTGCACATAGGTGAACCATTGCTTAGAATAAGTTGTTGGTGCACATAGGTGAACAATAGTATATAGGCTTTGGGCTTGACAAAGTAAACGCTAGTTTTATTCCGCATTTGTTAAGCCCATCTCGTAAAAGTTTTAAATCGCCTATTCACCCCCCCTCTAGGCGACATCCGTGTCCTTTCAATTGGTATCAGAGCAAGGTCTCTCATTCTTAGGCTTCACCGCCTTGAGAGTAAAGATGTCGGTTAGGGGATTAGATCACAATAACTTGTTTATATTTGATGGCACAAATTATGATCTATGGAAAATTTATGTGCTTAATATTTTGCGGGGTATTTCCCCGAACATGGAGCGATTTCTTGACATGGGTTTTTCTTCTCCTAAGGATCCCCAAAATTTATCTTATGAGGAGAAGAAAAACTCTTGTCTCGATGCTCTTGCTTCTCATGTGTTTTCCATTGTTGTGAGCAATGTAGTTACTTCTTCAATCATGCCTTTTGGGAGCGCTCATGAATTATGGACAAAGCTTCAAGACAAATATGATGTGTCCAATATTATTGAGGATGATTGTATTGCTTCCACTTCCGGCCGTGATGAGTTCTCATCTTCATCCACTTCACCAAAGTGTGGTAAGACACAAGGTAATGATATGGTGAGTGGTGATGAAAATTGCAATGTTGATATTGAGCTTACTATTGATGATTCTTCATCTCTATCTCATTGCAATGGTTCATCTTTGGACTTAAACACATCTAGCACTAGAAATGATTTACATGCTTGTGTTGATAGTCCTTGCATATCATGTGTAAGTTGCTTGAATAAATCTAATGATGATATGCTTGCTTTGTCTTGTGGCCATGATAAAAATGCTTCTATTTCCTCTAGTTGTTGTGTGACTAACATTGTAGAGGAAACCAAAGATTCTATTGGTCAAGACAAGATCTTGAAAGGAGCCTCAAGTAACTCCTCATCTTTATCTCACGGTCCTCATATATGCCTTATGGCCAAGGGTTCCACGGTACCTCCTACCATGGAACCTAATATGTCTCGTGGTGATAAGGATGAGGATGAATATGAAGAAGAGGATTGGGTTGTCTCTCTACGCGATAAGGGTAAGAGCGTATTCAAGGTTATTTGCAAAGATAAAATTGCTAGCACTCACTTCTTTGAAATCTTGACTACCGCTATTGAGAGCCAAAAACTTATTTGGATGCATGAGAACACCATTGATAAAAAGGGTGCTCTTGAACGAGAGTATGCCAATGATGTAGCATCCCTAAAGAATGACCTTGAAGAAGAACAAGAGACCATAGCCTCTCTTGAAGAGCAACTTGAAACCCTTGAAGTGTCTCAAAATGAAATAGTTTCTAAACTCACTAAGGAAAGAGACCATGCTAAAGCTCAAGTAAAAATGCTTAAAAAGGAAAATCCCAAAGTTGGTGTTGGTCATGATAAACTTGTTAAGGATCTAGATGATCTAGACAAGGCCCACAAGGTCTTGGAGAGCGAACACTCTATCCTCACCAAGTCCCATGAGCAACTTCAAGCTTCCTATTTAAAAGAGCATGCTATGTTACCCTCTCTTCTTAATATGTCTTGTGATGATGCTTGTGCTACTAACTCTACTTCTTGTGAAGCATCTATCTTGAAGGAGAATGTTGAGCTAAGGGCTCAACTTGAGTTGCTAACTAGAAATTATGGGAAATTGGAAGAAAATCATGGAAAGCTTTCTAGCTCCCATGAGGATCTTCTAGCCTCCCATGATAGGCTAAAGTTAGCTCATGAGGCTATCATATCAAAGGCAACACCTTGTGAGCCTCATGTGGATACTAGCACTACTACCCAAAAAGCTATATTGCCATGTGCTAGTCCTAGTAATTCATCCACTCATAGTATTGCTAAATCTTGTGATGAATTATCTTCCTTGCCTTGTTGCTCTAACAATGAAGGTTCTACTTCCTCTAGTACTTGTGTTGTTACTAACCATGTAGAGGAAATCAAAGAGCTCAAGGCCCAAGTCACTTCTTTGAAGACCGACTTGGTAAAGAGTCATGAAGGGAAATGCAAACTTGACACGATGTTAAGTGTGCAACAATCCCCCAATGACAAGAGTGGACTTGGATTCAAATCCAACAACAAGAACAAGTCCAACAACAACAACAACAACAACAACAACAACAAGAAGGGCCAAGTACAAGTCAAAGACCCGGCCAAGATTGTTTGCTTCAAGTGCAATATTGAAGGGCACCATGTTAGATCTTGCCCTTTGAAGAAGAAGCAAAAAGGGAAGCGGCCTCAAGCTCAAACTCATATTCAACCTCAAGTTGAAGAAATGCCACTTCCCAAGAAGAATCAAGCCAATGCTCCCATTGTGGAGAAATCTAGTGAGAAGAAGGAGAAGAAAAGAACTTGCTACATATGCCGTGAGAAGGGCCACATCTCCTCCTTTTGCACTATCGGTACCTCATCCAACTCTATCACCATTGATGATGTTTATTCTCTTCGTAAGGATGAGGGTGGCAATGTGTTTGCCAAATTTGTTGGTGCTCAAAGTGGTGTCAAGAAAAGAACCATTTGGGTTGCCAAGCCTATTGTGACTAACCTCTTAGGACCCAACTTAGTTGGGGACCAACAATCCAAAACTTGATCAATAGGTGCTTGTTGGAGGGCATTGGAGACTTGGCTACATCATGAAGAATTAAGGGATCTTCATCATTTATATTATCTCAAGCCAAGTCTTGGTTATCTTGCTTCTATCATATATTCAATGTTCCTCCTTGCGGTAACATGTGCTCAACTCATTTATATTGAAAGTTACTCGCCCCTTTGCATGTGTTAGTTTTGTTCCTAACATGTGTTTGTATATGTTGTGATTCCTATTTGCTTTTCTTGAGAAATCAAGTCTATGCATGTTGGGTTGCACACCATGTATTTGTGTTTGTGTTGGAGCCACTTTGCATCTTGTTGTATCTTATATGGCTCTTATGAGAGATTAATGGACTATAACATTTTGGGGGAGTGATATGCCTTTAGGAATTTCACAATCCTAACAATGTGTGTACATGAGGAATATCACTTAGAATTGATATTGCAAGATTATCTAGTCTCTATGTGGTATGTCATATTCATGAGAAATTCAAATTCTAATGTCCATTAATATCTCTAGTTGGATCTTATTTGCCTCTTGTGAAAATAAATTCCTTATCACATTATGGGGGAGTAATAAGCTTTGTGCATATTACAAGCCTAGAAAATGTGAACATTTGAGGTTGTGTCACATAGAATTGATATCGTAAATTATCTCTCTCCTATGTGGCATGTTTGCTCAAACAAGCTCCAATTTGCTTAAATAGCTTCATTGCTAATATCTTTGTGGATCTTATTTGTGAAAGTTTTTCTTGGCATGGTTTTTCACAACGTGTCCCTCAATACATTTTTGGAAAACCATGTGCTTCAAGTCATACTATTAATTGCTTTGCATGTTGGTATGAATACTATTAATTGCCTTGCATGTTGGTATGACTAAATGAAGCTATCAAGAAACTATCTTTGCATGATGGTTAACTCTTATCTTTTACCATATGCTTTGTTCGTTGTAAATATGATCTTATGTATACTTACAAACTACCACCGGAAAATATTTCCTAATACCTCTTGTCCTAGGACAATTGGTAATCAATTATGAGGTAGATATTTATTGATCATATCTACATTGGCTCTTGTATTTATATTGCCTTATTTATTGCCATGAATTTGTTGTGCTTTGACTCCCATGTGTCTTCCTTGCATCTTATGGATTTAATTTGTCTTTTCAAACTTTCTTAGCATTTTTAGTAGATATAGGTAGCGTGATGATCCTAGTTTTGTGCATTTTGTATTCATATGCAAAATCCTAGATAATGCACTAATCTTGGGGGAGCTCTCCTATATTTGTTAGAATGCTTAACATCTCTTGATCATTATCAAAAATTTGGTTTTGGGAGACATAAATTTTCTTTTTGGTACTTTGTGCCATCATAAAAAGTTTCGAGGGTTTGGTTTATTTGTTGGAACCTTGCTCTCTTGGGAGTTGGTTATCTCATTCCTTTGTGTTTAGGTTTAATTAGCTTCTTATAATGAGATAAGTCTTTGGAGTCAATCTTGTGTTGATTTGATTCTTTGATATAATTTGGACAACCATTGTCTCTTGGTTTATTTGGTGTTTTGTCCAAATTGTATCTTCCTTTGGTTCTTGAAAGTATTGTGCATGCATATTTAATATATGTATATCTTATGGCATGTGTCACTTTCTTTGATCCAATATATAGGGTAAACTCCATCAAATCCTAATTTGGCTAAGATGTGCATGAAATTCAATTTCATATCTATATGCACATAGAATTGTGGAGTTTGTCCTATATGTTGTAGTGTGTCTAACTACTTCGGACCCAATTAGTTTGGGGACCATTTTGTACTTACCTTTGTGTTAGGTACAATGGATATGCATTGAATGCTTGTCTCACTCTTGGAAAGAAGTGGTGACTCAATGGTAACGTGAGGCAAGCTAGGATGATCAACGAACACATATCTACTACATCCACACCAATGCTATCTTGGTAACAAGTATCTTCTCATGCATACTTTTCTTGTATCCAACCTTATGGTTGCATCTTGGCATGAATCTCTTGATTTGCAAATGTTGTGCTTCTTGCAAAAGTCTTAATGAAACCTCTTTATTGTGAATGTGAGTAATTTGAGATGAGTGCATTTGTTGGGAAGTATTTTAAATCATGCTCATGATTCATCCATCCCAACTATGCCTATCTAGCAATTTTGTTGCATATCAATTCCTCAAGGCTCTCACATGTGCAATATAGATGAAAGTGCAAATTTAGTTACTTCTTTTGGTATCCCCGTTTGTGATACTTGTTGCCTTTCTCAAATGCATCCCAACTATCTTCTATCCCTTGTTGATATTTGTGATGTATTTTAGTTGTTTGTGGTTGAAGTTCATGAATGTACAATAAGATAAAATTGAGCCTTTGGCCATGCTATTAAGCAAAAATTCTTATTGGTATATTGCATGACTTCGTCTTGGATATCATACTATTTTTCTTGCGTATCTATTTTATGTGTGCATGTTTCTTTGTGGATAAATATCTTTGTGATATTGCCCACTTAGAGAAACTTATACACATAAGAGATGATACATCTCCTTTTGATATCTTATTTATTTATTGCGTGTTGATTGGTCATGCTAAGCAATATAATTCATTGAAGACTATGATGATGCTTTTTGCTCATCCTTGTAATAGTCTTATAATATGCTTTATCATGCCTTTCACATATCCTCTTGGTTGAGCCTTTTTATTATGGTGCCTCTTACTTGTTGCTCAACTATTTGTTTGTTGCAAGTGTTAAGCTTATTTCTCTATCTATGATCTATTCCAAATGTTTGTGTTTTAAATGGTAATGAGGGAGTGAGGATTCCATGTTATGCATATTGTATTCAAATACAACATTTTATTTTATGCATGTACCTTGGGGAGCTTCCTCATTTGATTTAGAACACTATCTTGTGGTGATCATTAGAGTTTGATTCACTTGGTATCTTTTGTTTTTGAATGATATTATGGGAGTGATGATTCCATGTTTGTGCACTTTATACTCCAATGCAAATTGTCTAGTTTTGTGCACAAACCTTGGGGAGCTTCCTCATATTATTTAGAGCAATCTTCTTGATCTTATCATAATATCTATCTTTCTTTTGGTATCCTCTTTGTGGTTCATTTGGTTGCTTGCTTCATTTGTTGAAGCTTCTAGACTTTGTTATCTTTTTGCAATCTTTGATCCTATCTATAGTGTGATTCCTTCCGAATATTCGTCATTGGATATGTGCATTTGATTCCACTCAAATTATGAGAAATGCACACGCTATGGAGGAACTCTCACTATATTGGCCTTCTAAATTTTTCACCCATTTCGGCAATTGGTGCCAATGGGGGAGAAGTTTGGAGGGTTTAAGGGAATTTGGTTATGTCTTTGCTTTGTGCTTAAGCATGTGCCTTTATTGCATTGCATCTTGTTGCTTTGCATAGTTGAATATTTAGAGGAAACTCCACTAGGCTTTGAATGCCAATATATGCAATGAAAGTCAAGATCATTCACACATGCATATATTATGGGGGAGTTTGCTCTATATATTCAACTTATTTGTTACTTAAATTCCTTATATAAACCCTCTCAAAGAGATTGTCATCAATTACCAAAATGGGGGAGATTGAAAGTGCATGGAGCCCCCATGTGTGGTTTTGGTAATTAATGACAATCCCTATGGACTAATGTTTGCATTGAGTTATATTTGTAGGAGTTGTCCATAGGCAATTCTTGAACCATATGTTGGATTCAAGGTTGCAATAAGAAGAATTTGATGAAGGATATCAAGTGTCAAGTATGTCTTGAAGATGAAGATGAAGTGAGCCCTCAAGTTACTTCAAGACATCAACATGATGAAGAATGAAGAAATGAAGTGCAAGTTCAAGATGAGCCATCTCGAAGAGATCCTTTGCTTGAGTCTTGCCATCCATATGGTGATCATGGATATGTGAAGATGCGCCGAAGAAGAAGCTCTCCCATGGTGGATTATGGGGGAGCAATCCACAAGACTTCGTCAAGCAAGCACAAGCAAGAAAGGCGTTCCATCTTGTTGAGGTCAAGATCGTCGTCATCAAGCTCAAGTGGAATGCGCAAGTATAAGGTTTGCTCTTGATAGGGTTTCTTTCTCACCGGTCTCATAGTGTAGTTGGAGACCGGTTTATAGTTTAGTTGCCGTACTATCAAGAGGGCTCTCGAGTGAGTAACTCGATCGTATCGTTCGGAGAGAGCTCAAACCTTTGCATCCTTGCATCATCTTTCTTGGTTGTTATTTGGACCTTATCCATGTGATGTTTTAGAGCTTGTGCTTATTCTCATGACAAGCTCTAGTTCATCGAAAACGGATTTTGCATAGATCACTTGTTGCGTTTTCGAGTTTGGTTCATCATCTTTCTTGGTTATTATTTGGATCTTATCCATGTGATGATTTAGAGCTTGTGCTTATTCTCATGACAAGCTCTAGTTCATCAAGAATGGTTTTTGCACGGGCAACTTGTTGCATTTTCAAGATTGGAGGTTTTACCGGTATGTCTTTTTTAGATAGGTCAAACCTTTCATCATTTGTTTCTATCCTCCCTTGTTGGACTATGATGGTTTCCTGCATGATCTTGTAGAGCTTGTTCCTAGCTTTAAAACAAGCCCAAGATCATCAAAATCGGAGTCCGGATGCTAAAGTTATGCCCGTTTCAGTTTGATGTTTCTGCCAGTTTTCAGGGGGGCGGATATTCCGGCCCAAGTTTGGGGCGGATAATCCGGCCCCCCGGAAAAATCCGGTTTTTGGACAAATCCGGGCAAATATCCGGCCAAATGTCCGGCCCCCATCCTGAGAGCAGTTTTCTCATGTCCTTAGCCGTTTTTCGGGGCCCGGATATTTTGCAAATATCCGGCCCGGAAAATCCGGCCTGAGCTGACCCAAACGGTCATATTTCGATGGGAGGGGGTATTTAAGCCCCCCTTCTTCCTCCTTGGGCAGCTACCTCTTCCCCTTTGTGCTCTCCACCATTGTTGACCTTGAGAGCTTGCCATATCCCTCTACTCCTCCTATGCTTCTTGAATCTTTTTGAGGGAAAAGGAAGAGGAGATCTAGATCTACATTTCTACCAATCAAATCCCTCTCTTTGTGAGGGGAATCCACTAGATCTAGATCTTGGAGAAATTTGGTGTTCCTCCTCTTATTTGTTCTTCCTCTCTTATTCCCCCAATAGCTTTTGTAGCTTTGTTGGAATTTGAGAGAGAAGGACTTGAGCATCTTTGTGGTGTTCTTGCCATTGCATTTGGTGCATCGGTTTGAGTTCTCCACGGTGATTCGTGGAGGTGAAAGCAAGAAGGTTGTTACTCTTGGGTTCTTGG
Organism: Lolium multiflorum; assembly: GCA_030979885.1. NCBI lineage: Eukaryota > Viridiplantae > Streptophyta > Magnoliopsida > Poales > Poaceae > Lolium > Lolium multiflorum. Next base: position 307,370,216 of record CM061753.1, read on the forward strand.
AACCCTAGACGGATTCTAGGCCTTTGTGGCGATTTGTTGGGAGCCTCCAATTAAGTTGTGGATGTGTGCCCCAATCTTTGTGTAAGGCCCGGTTTCCGCCTCGAAGGAAATCCCTTAGTGGAACCGTGACCTAGGCCTTTGTGGCGAGGGTCACCGGAGATTTAGGTGAGGCGCCTTCGTGGCGTTCGGTGTGTGGTGTGAGTACCGCATCTTGGGGTGAGGCCTTTGTGGCGTTGGTGTGCATCGAGCAACCACACCTCAAGGTGAGCCTCTTGTGGCGTTCGGGAGCACTAAGCAACCGCACCTCTCCACCGGAGATTAGCACTCGCAAGAGTGTGAACTCCGGGATAAATCATCGTCTCCCGCGTGCCTCGGTTATCTCTATACCCGAGCTCTTTACTTATGCACTTTACCTTGTGATAGCCATCGTGCTTGAAGTTATATATATATCTTGCTATCACATACTTGCTTGTATTGCTTAGCATAAGTTGTTGGTGCACATAGGTGAACCATTGCTTAGAATAAGTTGTTGGTGCACATAGGTGAACAATAGTATATAGGCTTTGGGCTTGACAAAGTAAACGCTAGTTTTATTCCGCATTTGTTAAGCCCATCTCGTAAAAGTTTTAAATCGCCTATTCACCCCCCCCTCTAGGCGACATCCGTGTCCTTTCAGCGGGCACTATTAGTACACTATGCATGAGGCTTGCAACTTGTAAGATATAATTTACATAACTCATATGCTTTATTACTACCGTTGACAAAATTGTTTCATGTTTTCAAAATAAAAGCTCTAGCACAAATATAGCAATCGATGCTTTCCTCTTTGAAGGACCATTCTTTTACTTTTATTTTGAGTCAGTTCACCTATCTCTCTCCACCTCAAGAAGCAAACACTTGTGTGAACTGTGCATTGATTCCTACATACTTGCATATTGCACTTGTTATATTACTCTATGTTGACAATTATCCATGAGATATATATGTTACAAGTTGAAAGCAACCGCTGAAACTTAATCTTCCTTTGTGTTGCTTCAATACCTTTACTTTGATTTATTGCTTTATGAGTTAACTCTTATGCAAGACTTATTGATGCTTGTATTGAAGTACTATTCATGAAAAGTATTTGCTTTATGATTCACTTGTTTACTCATGTCATTACCATTGTTTTGATCGCTGCATTCATTACATATGTTTACAAATAGTATGATCAAGGTTATGATGGCATGTCACTTCAGAAATTATCTTTGTTATCGTTTTACCTGCTCGGGACGAGCAGAACTAAGCTTGGGGATGCTGATACGTCTCCGACGTATCGATAATTTCTTATGTTCCATGCCACATTATTGATGATATCTACATGTTTTATGCACACTTTATGTCATATTCGTGCATTTTCTGGAACTAACCTATTAACAATATGCCGAAGAGCCAGTTGCTGTTTTCTGCTGTTTTTGGTTTCAGAAATCCTAGTAACGAAATATTCTCGGAATTGGACGAAATCAACGCCCAGGGTCCTATTTTGCCACGAAGCTTCCAGAAGACCGAAGAGGAGTCGAAGTGGGGCCACGAGGCGCCGCCACAATAGGGCAGCGCGGCCCCCCTGCCGCGCCGACCTATGGTGTGGGCCCTCGTGTGGCCCCCGCGTTGCCCTTCCGCCTACTTAAAGCCTCCGTCGCGAAACCCAGTGCGAGAGCCACGATACGGAAAACCTTCGAGACGCCGCCGCCAATCCCATCTCGGGGGATTCTGGAGATCTCCTCCGGCACCTGCCGGAGAGGGGATTCATCTCCGGAGGACTCTACACCGCCATGGTCGCCTCCGGAGTGATGAGTGAGTAGTTCACCCCTGGACTATGGGTCCATAGCAGTAGCTAGATGGTTGTCTTCTCCTCATTGTGCTTCATTGTTGGATCTTGTGAGCTGCCTAACATGATCAAGATCATCTATCTGTAATGCTATATGTTGTGTTTGTCGGGATCCGATGGATAGAGAATACTATGTTATGTTAATTATCAAGTTATTACCTATGTGTTGTTTATGATCTTGCATGCTCTCCATTATTAGTAGAGGCTCTGGCCAAGTTTTTGCTCTTAACTCCAAGAGGGAGTATTTATGCTCGATAGTGGGTTCATGCCTCCATTGATATGGGACAGTGACAGAAAGTTCTAAGGTTGTGGATGTCTTGTTGCCACTAGGGATAAAACATTGATGCTATGTCCGAGGATGTAGTTGTTGATTACATTACGCACCATACTTAATGCAATTGTCTGTTGTTAGCAACTTAATACTGGAAGGGGTTCGGATGATAACCTGAAGGTGGACTTTTTAGGCATAGATGCATGCTGGATAGCGGTCTATGTACTTTGTCGTAATGCCCAATTAAATCTCACTATACTTATCATGACATGTATGTGCATTGTTATGCCCTCTCTATTTGTCAATTGCCCGACTGTAATTTGTTCACCCAACATGCTTTTATCTTATGGGAGAGACACCTCTAGTGAGCTGTGGACCCGGTCCATTCTTTTATCTGAAATACAAATCTGCTGCAATACTTGTTCTTTATTGTTTTCTTGCAAACAATCATCTTCCACATAATACGGTTAATCCTTTGTTACAGCAAGCGGTGAGATTGACAACCTCCTTTGTTCGTTGGGGCAAAGTACTTTGGTTGTGTTGTGCAGGTTCCACGTTGGCGCGGAATCTGGTGTTGCGCCGCACTACATCCCGCCGCCATCAACCTTCAACGTGCTTCTTGGCTCCTCCTGGTTCGATAAACCTTAGTTTCTTTCTGAGGGAAAACTTGCTGATGTGCGCATCATACCTTCCTCTTGGGGTTCCCAACGAACGTGTGAGTTACACGCCATCACATATCATTGATTTCCTTCCTAGCGTGCCTTTTCCACTTAGTCGCCCCTCATGTCGCGATTCAGGAACACCAATCGACTTAAGGTCAGGAATAAAGTCAACACAGAACTCGATGACCTCCTCTGTTCCATAGCCCTTGGAGATGCTTCCTTCTGGCCTAGCACGGTTATGAACATATTTCTTTAAGACCCCCATGAACCTCTCGAAGGGGAACATATTGTGTAGAAAGACAGGACCGAGGATGGCAATCTCTTCGACAAGGTGAACCAGGAGATGTGTCATAATATTGAAGAAAGATGGTGGAAACACCAACTCAAAGCTAACAAGACATTGCACCACATCCTTCTGTAACCTTGGAAGACTAGCTGGATCGATTACCTTCTGAGATATTGCATTAAGGAATGCACATAGCTTCACAATGGGTATTCGAACATTTTCCGGCAGAAGCCCCCTCAGTGCAACCGGAAGCAGCTGCGTCATAATAATGTGGCAGTCATGCGACTTCAGGTTTTGGAATTTTTTCTCCGCCATATTTATAATTCCCTTTATATTTGATGAGAATCCAGACGGCACCTTGATACTGTAAAGGACTTCAAAAAAGATTTCCTTCTCTGCTTTGGTAAGAGCGTAGCTGCCAGGACTTAAGCGACTCCCTGTATCCGTCTTGTAATCCTGTTCTTGCTTGTTCTTTGGGACTTTCATACGATACTGGTCCTCCCTTGCTTCTGGTGTATCTTTTGTCTTCCCATACACGCCTAAGAAGCCTAGCAGGTTCACGCAAAGATTCTTCGTCACATGCATCACGTCGATTGAAGAGCGGACCTCTAGGACTTTCCAATAGGGTAGATCCCAAAATATAGATTTTTTCTTCCACATGGGTGCGTGTCCGGTAACGTCGTCTTTCGGAACAGATTGGCCGCCAGGACCCTTTCCAAATATTACTTTTATGTCCTTGACCATATCAAGTAAAGCATCACCGGTACGGAGTTCAGGCTTCTCCCGGTGATCTGCCTCACCTCCGAAATGATTGCCTTTCTTTCTGACGGGGTGCCTCTTTGGAAGAAATCGACGATGCCCCAGGTACACAACCTTCTTACATTTATTCAAATAAGCACCTTCGGTCTCATCTAAGCAGTGCGTGCATGCATTGTATCCCTTGTTTGTCTGTCCTGAAAGGTTACTAAGAGCAGGCCAATCATTGATGGTCACGAAAAGCAACGCTCGTAGGTTAAATGACTCCTGTTTGTACTCATCCCATGCATGTACACCTGGTTTGCTCCACAACTGTAAGAGTTCTTCAAATAATGGCTGTAGGTACACATCAATGTCGTTGCCGGGTTGCTTTGGGCCTTGGATGAGCACTGGCATCATAATGAACTTCCGCTTCATGCACAACCAAGGCGGAAGGTTATAGATACATAGAGTTACAGGCCAGGTGCTATGACTGCAGCTCTGCTCCCCAAAAGGATTCATTCCATCTGTACTTAGACCAAACCTTAAGTTCCTCGCGTCATCTGCAAAGTCCGGGAACTCTCTATCGATTTTCCTCCACTGCGACCCATCAGCGGGGTGTCTCAGCATCTCGTCTTTCTTACGGTCTTCTTTGTGCCATCGCAACAACCTGGCATGCTCTTTATTTCTGAACAGACGTTTCAACCGTGGTATTATAGGAGCATACCACATAACCTTGGCAGGAACCCTCTTCCTAGGGGGCTCGCCCTCAACATCACCAGGGTCATCTCGCCTGATCTTATACCGTAGTGCAGTGCATACCGGGCATTTTTCCAAATTTTCGTACTCAGCGCGGTAGAGGATGCAGTCATTAATGCATGCATGTATCTTCAGCACCTCTAATCCTAGAGGGCAGAGAACCTTCTTTGCTTCGTACGTACTGTCAGGCAATTCGTTATCCTTTGGAAACCTCCTCTTCATTATTTTCAGTAACTTCTCAAATGGCTTGTCACATATACCAGCCTCTGCCTTCCATTGCAGCAACTCCAGTGTGGCACCGAGCTTTGTGTTGCCATCTTCGCAATTTGGGTATAACTTCTTTTTGTGATCATCTAACATGCCCTTTAACTTTCGCTTCTCGTTTTCAGTTTCTGCATCTCTGTGTGCATCAGCGATGGCCCGACGAAGATCATCATCAACGGGCTCATCTGATGCCTCTTCATCTTGATCACCTCCTCCTGCCTCTTCATCTTCATCATGCCCTGTTGCAGTATCACCGTAGTTAGGGTACATATCATCATCCTCTTCTTCTTCGTCGTCGTCTTCCATCATAACCCCTCTTTCTCCATGCTTGGTCCAACAATTATAGCTGGGCATGAAACCTTTCCAAAGCAGGTGGGAGTGAATGACTTGCCATTCAGGGTATTGCTTTAAGTTCCGGCAATCAACACATGGACAACACATATAACCATCCGCCTGTGGGTTTTCCTCAGCCACACGGAAAAATTCTTTCAGGCCCGAAGTGAACTCGGGCAGACGTCGGTCAACGTACATCCATTGTCGCCGGTTCATCTACATCAAATAATTAAGTTTATCAAAAAACCATTACAAAACATCATAATATATATATATAGTGGATATTAGCACCGTACAAATGAAAGGGTAAAGTTGTTTAACCTTGATCGAGGAGGGAAAGAAAGAGGAGAAAGCTTAAGTGTCGCTCCGGCACCTCATCTCATTTTTATTTTGTGTAAAATCAAGCGAAATCATTCTCTCAGACATTTCATCGAGCACCTTGTGTGCATGCCAAAGAAATGCAAGGTAGCACTCAACACACACACCTTTCTTCTAGAAAAAATGAAGTGAGTTGGCTGGTTGGAGGTGAGCTGAAATAGGGCTGGGGACCTTTTGCACCGGTTCGTGTTACGAACCGGTGCAAATGAGCTATCTTTTGCACCGGTTCGTAACACGAACCAAGGTCCTCGGCTGACACGTGCCTGGCGACGAACCTTTTGCACCGGTTTGTGTTACGAACCGGTGCAAGATAACTCATTTGCACCGGTTCGTACACGAACCGGTGTCTCGCACCACGAACCGGTGCTAATGAACCCTTTTAGCACCGGTTCGTGCCAAATCCGGTGCAAAAGCCATTTGGGGCAAAAAACCAAAGCCCTTGTTTCTACTAGTGATGTATCTATACGATGTGTCTAGATACAACCATATTTAAACAAACTCCCTATTTATAGATCGGAGCTACTACTATTTTATTTTTAAAAAAGTCGCCTGCCTGGTGAGGACGGACCCCGCAACCGCCTCTTTGTTCGCAAAACCATCGGAAAATCCTCGGGAACACCGAGCGATCGATCTTAGCTCTCGCGAGGCTCTCGTGAATCTCCGCAAAGGTACGCGGCCTCTCTCAATCCGTTTCCTCTCCAGCTATCTCTTCATGTTGTGAGGCTGGTCTAGATGCGTATGGGCTTCCATGTTGCGGGATTGATCTAGATGGATATGTGCGATTGTCGATTTCGTCAACGCAATGAGCTCGTAGAATTGAACATCATGTCGATTTTTTTTAACTTAGATTGGTGTAGCTCGCGGTATCCTATTTTTTGCTCGTGTACTGGTAGATTCAAGATTTTCTTTCCAATTGTTTTGAACGCCGAGGGGATTTTTTTTCCTTCGGTTCTTATTTGTATATATAGATAACGATCGAATCCTATTGCCTGGATTTCAATCGAATACTATAGCTCAAATACTATAGATGTGCACATTTCAATCGAATATTATAGCTGTCCCGTGACTGTTCATCTAGAGTTATTGATTAGGTTGGGTCAATTAGTGCTTTACCCGCTGTTGTAATTGAGTATTTAGCAACAGATTATTCTTCGTTTACCCATGGTTTAATATTGATTTCTCTGATTATATTGTTGCTATTGGTGTGCCAATCTCTGTTTTACTTTTCAGCTAAATTGATTGGCCATTATACTGTACATTAGCTTTACAATGGATGTGCTGCAGTTCAGTCGACTTGTTATAGTGCTTAGTATGGATTGGAAATACAGTACATCACAAGAGTTAGACGATTGCCTTCGTGGTCTATGTCCTTGTTGTAGTAATAATATGCACACCTGTTCATGACTTCTTGTTTGTTAATGTTTAACTGCAGATTTTCCATCTGTCATAAGATTTGGATTATTGCGGTACATGTATCATGTCTTGATCTGTTTCCTATACGCCTCTATGCTTTGTTTGCGCTTGCAACCTATGCATATCTGTTACGAGATTTCGATAATATTGCCATATTTGTCTCATGGTTTTGTTGCTCTGTTCATACCTCCATTTTGGTCCCTAACTGGCAAGACCATTACTCTGGAGGTTGAGTCTTCGGACACAATCGACAATGTCAAAGCCAAGATACAGGACAAGGAAGGCATCCCACCAGACCAGCAGAGGCTTATCTTTGCCGGCAAGCAGCTCGAGGATGGGCGAACACTTGCTGACTACAATATCCAGAAGGAGTCCACCCTCCACCTAGTGCTCAGGCTCAGGGGTGGCATGCAGATCTTCGTCAAGACTCTCACTGGCAAGACCATCACGCTCGAGGTCGAGTCCTTGGACACGATCGACAATGTTAAGGCTAAGATACAGGACAAGGAGGGCATACCCATGGGCAAGCAGCTTGAGGATGGGTCCACTCTTGCAGATTACAACATCCAGAAAGAATCCACCCTCCACCTGGTTCTGCGTCTCCATGGTGGTATGCAAATCTTTGTCAAGACCTTGACCGACAAAACCATTACCCTGGAGGTTGAGTCATGTGACACAATTGGTAATGTCAAGGCAAAGATCCAAGACAAGGAGGGCATCCCACCGGACCAGCAGCGCCTCATGTTTGCAGGCAAGCAACTTGAGGATGGTACCCTTGCCGATTACAATATCCAGAAGGAGTCCACCTTGCACCTGGTGCTTCGCCTCCGTGGTGGCATGCAGATCTTTGTCAAGACCCTGACAGGGAAGACTATCACCCTGGAGGTCAAATCTTCACACACCATTGACAACGTGAAGGCGAAGATCCAGGACAAGGAGAGCATCCCCCCTGACTAGCAGCGCCTGATCTTTGTTGGCAAGCAGCTGGAAGATGGTCACACCCTTGCTGATTATAACATTCAGAAGGAGTCGACCCTCCACCTGGTGCTCAGGCTCCGAGGCAGTATGCAGATCTTCGTCAAGACCTTGACCGGCAAGACCATTACCCTTGGAGGTTGAGTCATCTGACACAATCGACAATGTGAGGGACTCGTAGGCCGGTGTGTAAATCTGCCAAAAGCTTGCGGTAAGATATCTATCCCAGCGCGCCGCCGCCCTCCCTCAATCCACCACCGCCCCTCCCATCCCCTCTCCTCCCTTCCCACCTTCTCCCCGGGTCGTCTCGCGCGAGGCGGCTCTGGGCGATGACCCGAACCCAAGAAGAGGCGGCCCATCTTCCTCCTCCTGGCCGCTGCCGCCGTCGGGGTCGGCGGTGGCGGCTGCGTCCGGCTGCCAAAGGCATGGGCGGTGGTGGCGCGTCCATGGACTCCTCTTCGCGCGGAGGCGGGGTCTTCCAGGGGTGGCGACAATGGACGGCTGGTCTGGTGGCGGTGGCCTTCGGCTACTTCACCTAGATCACGGCGGGAGACGCGGTGGTGTGGCGGAACTCGGCGGGGAAAGGGCGGCAGTGGGATCGCTGCTGACCTCCACCGGTCGGGTTGGAGCAGGAAGATGGACCGCAGTTCCTAGCCAAGGCGGCGGCGTGGGGGCCGGCCGTTCCGGCTTTCATGGTGGTGGTTGATACGTCCCAAACGTATCTATAATTTCTTATGTTCCATGCTACTTTTATGATGATACTCACATGTTTTATACACACTTTATGTCATTATTATGCGTTTTCCGGAACTAACCTATTGACAAGATGCCGAAGTGCCAGTTCCTGTTTTCTGTTTTTGGTTTCGAAATCCTAGTAAGGAAATATTCTCGGAATTGGACGAAATCAACGCCCAACATCTTATAATTCCACGAAGCTTCAAGAACACCCGAGAGGGGCCAGACGAGAGCCAAGGGGGCCCACACAGGGTGGCGGCGCGGCCCAAGGGGGGGCGCGCCCCCCTATTGTGTGGCGGCTCCGTAACCCTTCCGACTCCGCCTGTTCGCCTATAAGAAGCCCCCTGATCTAAATCTTCGATACGGAAAAGCCACGTTACGAGAAACCTTCCAGAGCCGCCGCCGGGACGGGGAAGTGCCCCCGGAAGGCTTCTCCATCGACACCACCGCCATCTTCATCATCGCTGCTGTCTCCCATGAGGAGGGAGTAGTTCTCCATCGATGCTAAGGGCTGTACCGGTAGCTATGTGGTTAATCTCTTCTATGTACTTCAATACAATGATCTCATGAGCTGCCTTACATGATTGAGATTCATATGAGCTTTGTATCACTATTCATCTATGTGTTACTCTGGTGATGTTATTAAAGTACTCTATTCCTCCTTCATGATGTAATGGTGACAGTGTGTGCATCATGTAGTTCTTGGCGTAGGTTATGATTGTAATCTCTTGTAGATTATAAAGTTAATTATTGCTATGATAGTATTGATGCGATCTATTCCTCCTTCATAGTGTGATGGTGACAGTGTGCATGCTATGTTAGTACTTGGTATAATTGCAATGATCTATCATGCACTCTAAAGTTATTTAAATATGAACATCGAATGTTGTGGAGCTTGTTAACTCCGGCATTGAGGTGCTCTTGTAGCCCTACACAATTAGTGGTGTTCATCATCTAACAAGAGAGTGTAGAGTGGTTTTATTATGTGATCAATGTTGAGAGTGTCCACTAGTGAAAGTATGATCCCTAGGCCTTGTTTCCAATACTGCAAACACCGCTTACTTACTGTTCTACTGCATGTTTACTTGCTGCCATATTTTATTCAGATTGCTATTACCACTCATATACATCCATACCACCTGTATTTTACTATCTCTTCGCCGAACTAGTGCACCTATACATCTAACAAGTGTATTAGGTGTGTTGGGGACACAAGAGACTTCTTGTATCGTGATTGTAGGGTTGCTTGAGAGGGATATCTTTGACCTCTTCCTCCTGAGTTCGATAAACCTTGGGTGATCCACTTAGGGAAACTTGCTGCTGTTCTACAAACCTCTGCTCTTGGAGGCCCAACACTGTCTACAGGAATAGAAGCGTACGTAGACATCAAGCACTTTTCTGGCGCCGTTGCCAGGGAGGAAAGGTAAAAGGCACTCACAGTCCGGTACCAGGTAACTAAGTACTTTTGTTGCCGTTGTGTGTGTGCTCGAAGCTATTTCCTTTAGATCATGCAATTGCATCTTTTTGTTTCTTGTTAAACACTAGTAAGGCATAATGGAAAACATCTGTGAGCTTTTTAAACTATTTCCTGAGTCAAGATATGAATGGTTTAATGCGAAAATTAAAAACCTATGGAACCTTATTTGCATGCTAGTAGTAATATTAGTATGAATGCTTTGAACACCATTGTTGATAATGATGTAGAAAATTCTAAGCTTGGGGAGGTCGGTTTTGATGAAAATGATCTCTTTAGCCCTCCGGGTATTGAGGAGAAAGTTTATGTTGATTATGATATGCCTCTCATATATGATGATTATAATGATAGTGGTCTTTTGGTGCCGCCTACTATGGAGGATAAAGTTTATTATGATGATACTATACCTCCTATATTTGATGATGAGAATAATAATGATAGCTACTTTGTTGAATTTGCTCCCACTACAACTAATAAAATTGATTATGCTTATGTGGAGAGTAATAAGTTTATGCATGTAGCTCATGATAAGAATGTTTCATGTGATAGTTATATTGTTGAGTTTGTTCATGATGCTACTGAAAGTTATTATGAGAGAGGGAAACATGGTTATATGCATCTTAATAATATTAAGTTTCCCCTCTTTGTGTTGAGAATCTTGAAGTTACTCTTGTGTTATCTTCCTATGCTTGTCACTTTGTTCTTCATGGATTTATTTGTGTACAAGATTCCTATGCATAGGAAGTGGGTTAGACTTAAATGTGTTTTGAATTTGCTTCTTGATGCTCTCTTTTGCTTCAATTCTTATTTCTTATGTGAGCATCATTAAAATTGCTGAGCCCATCTTAATGGCTATAAAGAAAGCACTTCTTGGGAGATAACCCATGTTTTTATTTTACTACAGCAATTTTGTTTTATATTTGAGTCTTGGAAGTTGTTACTACTGTAGCAACCTCTCCTTATCTTATTTTATTGCATTGTTGTGCCAAGTAAAGTCTTTGGTAGTAAGGTTGATACTAGATTTGGATTACTGCGCAGAAACAGATTTCTGTCTGTCACGAATTTGGGCAGGGTTCTCTCTAGGTAACTCAGAAAAATCTGCCAATTTACGTGCATGATCCTCAGATATGTACGCAACTTTCATTCAATTTGAGAATTTTCATCTGAGCAAGTCCAGTGCCTCTAAAAAATTCGTCTTTACGGACTGTTCTGTTTTGACAAATTCTGCCTTTTATTTCGCATTGCCTCTTTTTGTGTTGGATGGATTTCTTTGTTCCATTGACTTCCAGTAGCTTTGGGCAATGTCCAGAAGTGTTAAGAATGATTGTGTTACCTCTGAACATGTGAAATTTTGATTATGCACTAACCCTCTAATGAGTTGTTTCGAGTTTGGTGTGGAGGAAGTTTTCAAGGGTCAAGAGAGGAGGATGATATACTATTATCAAGAAGAGTGAAAAGTCTAAGCTTGGGGATGCCCCCGTGGTTCATCTCTGCATATTTCAAGAAGACTCAAGCGTCTAAGCTTGGGGATGCCCAAGGCATCCCCTTCTTCATCAATAATTTATCAGGTTTCTTCTCTTGAAACTATATTTTTATTCGGTCACATCTTATGTACTTTACTTGGAGCGTCTTTTGTTTTTGTTTTGTTTGAATAAATTCATGCTTGTGTGGGAGAGAGACACGCTCCGCTGCGTATGAACACATGTGTTCTTAGCTTTACTCTTAATGTTCATGGCGAAGGTTGCTTCGTTCATTGTTATATGGTTGGAAACAGAAAATGCTGCATGTGGTAATTGGTATAATGTCTTGAATAATTTGATACTTGGCAATTGTTGTGCTCATATAGATCATGTTTAAGCTCTTGCATCATGTACTTTGTACCCATTAATGAAGAACTACATAGAGCTTGTTAAAATTTGGTTTGCATGATTGGTCTCTAGAGTCTAGATATTTTCTGGTTAAGGTGTTTGAACAACAAGGAAGACGATGTAAAGTCTTATAATGCTTACAATATGTTCATATGTGAGTCTTGCTGCAGTTTATACTTGAGTTTGCTTCAAACAACCTTGCTAGCCTAGCCTTGTATTGAGAGGAATTCTTCTCGTGCATCCAAATCCTTGAGCCAAAAACTATGCCATTTGTGTCCACCATACCTACCTACCACATGGTATTTCTCTGCCATTCCAAGCAAATACTTCATGTGCTACCTTTAAATAATTCAAAAGCTATTATCTCTTATTTGTGTCAATGTTTTATAGCTCATGAGGAAGTATGTGGTGTTTTATCTTTCGATCTTGTCATTTACTTTTGACAGACTTTCACAATGGACTAGTGGCTTCATCCGCTTATCCAATAATTTTGCAAAAAAGCTGACAATGGGGTTCCCAGCCCCAATTAATTAACTTGCATTAATAATTCTCTTCACATGCTTTGCCCTGATCTATCAGTAAGCAACTTAATTTTGCAAATAGACACTCCTCCATGGTATGTGAATGTTGGAAGGCACACGAGGATTCGGTTAGCCATGGCTTGTGTAAGCAAAAGGTTGGGAGGAGTGTCATATATCAATAATGAAACTAAAATACATGTGTAAACAAAAGAGAAGAGGGATGATCTACCTTGCTGGTAGAGATAACGTCCTTCATGGGAGCCGCTCTTGAAAGTCTGGTTGATAAGGTAGTTAGAGTACCCATTACCATTCGTTGACAACAACAAACACCTCTCAAAACTTTACTTTTATGCTCTCTATATGATTTCAAAATTTAAAAAGCTCTTGCACATGATTTAATCCATGCTTCCCTCTGCGAAGGGCCATTCTTTTACTTTATGTTGAGTCAGTTTACCTACTTCTTTCTATCTTAGAAGCAAACACTTGTGTCAACTGTGCATTGATTCTTACATGTTTACCTATTGCACTTGTTATATTGCTTTATGTTGACAACTATCCATGAGATATACATGTTACAAGTTGAAAGCAATTGCTGAAACTTAATCATCCTTTGTGTTGCTTCAATGCCTTTTACTAAAGAATTTATTGCTTTATGAGTTAACTCTTATGCAAGACTTATTGAGGCTTGTCTTGAAAGTACTATTCATGAGAAGTCTTTGTTATATGGTTCAGTTGTTTACTCATTGTCTTTACTATTGCTTTGAATCACTTCATTCATCTCATATGCTTTACAATAGTATGATCAAGATTATGATAGCATGTCACTTAAGAAATTATCTTTGTTATCGTTTACCTACTCGAGGACGAGTAGGAACTAAGCTTGGGGATGCTTGATACGTCCCAAACGTATCTATAATTTCTTATGTTCCATGCTACTTTTATGATGATACTCACATGTTTTATACACACTTTATGTCATTATTATGCGTTTTCCGGAACTAACCTATTGACAAGATCTGAAGTGCGAGTTCTGTTTTCTGCTATTTTTGGTTTCAGAAATCCTAGTAAGGAAATATTCTCGATTGGACAAAATCAACGCTCGGCATCTTATAATTCCACGAAGCTTCCGAACACCGAGAGGGGGCAGGAGGAGAGCCACGGGGGCCCACACGGGGTGGCGGCGCGGCCCAGGGGGCGCCCCCTATTGTGTGGCGGCTCCGTAACCCTTCCGACTCGCCTCTTCGCCTATAAGAAGCCCCGACCTAAATCTTCGATACGGAAAAGCCACGGTACGAGAAACCTTCCGGAGCCGCCGCCATCGCGAAGCCAAGATGCGGGGATAGGAGTCTCTGTTCGCACGCCGGGACGGGGAAGTGCCCCGGAAGGCTTCTCCATCGACATCACCGCCATCTTCATCACCGCTTTGTCTCCCATGAGGAGGAGTAGTTCTCCATCGAGGCTAGGGGCTGTACCGGTAGCTATGTGGTTAATCTCTCTCCTATGTACTTCAATACAATGATCTCATGAGCTGCCTTACATGATTGTGATTCATATGAGCTTTGTATCACTATTCATCTATGTGTTACTCTGGTGATGTTATTAAAGTACTCTATTCCTCCTTCATGATGTAATGGTGACAGTGTGTGCATCATGTAGTTCTTGGCGTAGGTTATGATTGTAATCTCTTGTAGATTATGAAGTTAATTTATTGCTATGATAGCATTGATGCGATCTATTCCTCCTTCATAGTGTGATGGTGACAGTGTGCATGCTATGTTAGTACTTGGTATAATTGCAATGATCTATCATGCACTCTAAGGTTATTTAAATATGAACATCGAATGTTGTGGAGCTTGTTAACTCCGGCATTGAGGTGCTCTTGTAGCCCTACACAATTAGTGGTGTTCATCATCCAACAAGAGAGTGTAGAGTGGTTTTATTATGTGATCAATGTTGAGAGTGTCCACTAGTGAAAGTATGATCCCTAGGCCTTGTTTCCAATACTGCAAACACCGCTTACTTACTGTTCTACTGCATGTTTACTTGCTGCCATATTTTATTCAGATTGCTATTACCACTCATATACATCCATACCACTGTATTTTACTATCTCTTCGCCGAACTAGTGCACCTATACATCGACAAGTGTATTAGGTGTGTTGGGGACACAAGAGACTTCTTGTATCGTGATTGCAGGGTTGCTTGAGAGGGATATATTTGACCTCTTCCTCCCTGAGTTCGATAAACCTTGGGTGATCCACTTAAGGGAAACTTGCAGCTGTTCTACAAACCTCTGCTCTTGGAGGCCCAACACTGTCTACAGGAATAGAAGCATGCGTAGACATCAGTGGTCTTAGGGTTCTTCTTTCGCGAAGATGAAGACTTTTCAGATGCCAATCTTCCTTCATCTAGCCGGAGTGATGAGTTCCGGAAGGCTGCGTCAGCGAATGGAGTGCATCTTTGCCTGGAGTTCACAGGATCGGGTGGTATTCGGTCGCGCGCACCCACATGCTTTTATTTCGACCGTTTGGTTCAGGAGGGAGCGGCGCGAAGCTCTGTTCTGTGTTGACATCAAGAGACTATTGGTCCATGGTGAAGTCAGAAGTAGAGAATTTCATGAAGGTGGGATTGGGGGGTTAGCTAAAGAAGGTTTAAGTCTCTGCGATGTTGAGGAACTTGCTTGGTGTTCTAGGATTCATAACAATGGTATAAAAGTGGGGGCGACAGCAGAGGTGAAGTTCAGAGTCTTACCTTTCAGGGTGAAAAGAAAACCCAAGGTCTGGCCTTAACTGGTTGTGCCTGGCAATGGTCTTGTTAAAGGCATTGTTTTGAGAGCGGGGACTATCTTCAGGGTGAAAACCTAAGATCTTTAATCGGACGACGACGACGCTGGTGCACTGTTCTCTTCTTGGAGACGTCGTTTTTTGAGAGTTTGTATTTCAGGTGTTGCCTAGGGGGTGGATGTATTACTGTTGCTAGGATTGGAATACTATAGCGGAACTTTTTTTCTTAGTTTTCGTTTATCTTTTTTTGCTGTGTGCATCCATACTGCCATTAGGGTGTTGCGTTATTGCAGAGGAATTGATATCTTTTAATGTTAATACATTCTCTTTATCAAAAAATCGACAATGTGAAGGCCAAGATCCAGGATTAGGAGGGTATCCCACTGGACCAAAGCAGCTCGAGGATGGCCGCACCCTACACCTGGTGCTCCGCCTCCGTGGTGGCCGATGAGTTTTTTAGAAAATTAATTTGCAAGTCCGTTGAGCCTCGTGGCCTCTTGTTGTTCTTTTGGTTAGTCTTTTCATGCGTGTTATTACTGAAACTCTTTAGTCGCTGCCGGTTGTGAGAACACCTGTTGCTGTGTTGTACCAGCGTGGCTTCTGTTATGAATAAGCGAGAACCTGAATCTTTATTACTTGATGTCCTGAATCTTGCTTTGTGATTCGTGTTGCTTTGTGCTAATTGTTTAGTGATAGCTGATGCTACAATCAAATATTTTTCACAAGTCTGATGTGCCTCGTGCTGCTTCCATTGAACTTGTATGTAGTGTTCCTTGGCCGCAAGTCAGTGTGTTTATGTTGTCGTACTCCAATTGCTTCAGAACGTAGCTTCATATCTCCAAAGCACCTTTGCAACTCCTTCAGTGGACAAAAAGAAAAAGAAACAGAAAATAAAAAAGGAAAAGCAAAGAAAAAAGGAAACAGAAAACAGAAATAACAGGCGAACTGGGCCGACCTGGCCGGCCCATACCGCGCGCGGGAGTGTGCGGCGCGCGGTAGCGGCCGACCTGGTCGGTGTATAGGAATTGCCATCGGTGAGTCCATTTTCCCTGTCGACCTGAGCCCAACAGGCTACAACCTGTCCCGTCGTGATGGGCTTATGGCTGTAATTCTATGGGCCGCAAACAGTGAATTTATTAGTTTTTTTCTTTTGTATCCCAGAACAAGCACTCCCTAGCAATACTCGCAAACTTGCTCCCTGGCAATACTCCGGGAATTTACTGAAGTTATTTTCAGTCACGGAAGGAGAGAATCCAATGATGAGGCTCATTTTGCTACATCCTCACTTAGAGGGGACTGAGATCCAGTGCCTAGCTTAAGGCAAGGCACAACGCGCCTTGAGGCATAGCATCCACCGTACATTTGCATCCAATGGACAACATCTGTTCCAAGCCAACAATAGCAGTCAATGCCAATTTAGTGCGTGGGCAAAGGAAAATTTGGCAGGCTTCCGTGCAAGTCACGGTATCGGATCTGGATCCACGTGCAGACGAAGACGCCCTCACCCGGGGCTGGATGCAGGACCATGGCGCCCTACGCGGGGCGTCTTGCAACGTAACCATGGACGCGTGGCGTGGGACGTCATGCAGAAGGAGCTGGTTTGTGAAAAGTTTCGATAACAGATTCATTTTAAGGTAAATTTTCAGAATTTGTTAAATTGATTCATTTTCACGCACCACGTTGAATATTTGAGAGCTCTTTTACAGTACCCAAGGATGAATATGGGCCATCCAATCTATAGATTGAGCCGTGCAGATGAAGCCATACTGTCAGATTTCGGCCGCCCAACACGCGAGCAGTATAGAGTGTCCTGCGCCGTCCAGAGCCAACAGTATATGTTGATGAGGGTATTTTAGGAAGATCATATTTTGTCCCGCAAGGCAGACTCCATCTCCTACCCCCGTTCGTTCACTTTGCCCACCCAAAAAATCCCCTCAGATATTCCGGCCGCCATGGACCTGCTCCCCTGTAGTCCCTCCTCTCTCTCCGGCTTGAGCAGCGGCGGAGACGGGAACCACCCTTCCGAGCCAGGGTCCGGCCGCCGCCGCCGCCAACGCGCAGCCCCCGTATCCCCTCCTCCTCGGTCGATTTGAATGGCCCCTACAAACTAGGGTTCTGGCCGTCGCTGACGCCGACCACCGTGGCGCCGCTGGTCGATCTCCGGCCAGGATGATCCGCGGACATGAAGGTTTCGGAGGGTCGCGCGGCCCAGCCGGTCAAGTACTGGGCCGAGGCAGACGCGGTGTCGCCGGCGGGTGTCGCCGGCGGTTGCCGCCGACCACGGCGACGAAGCTGCAGGTCCTCTGAACAACGACAACGGACTCCTCTGAACAGAAGGTACGTTGTGGTTTCAGCCTTAGATACGAGAACCGATTTTAGGAGATATGAAGACGGATTTTATTACTCACTCATTTGATCCTATATAGCTAGAGTTTTGATTTTGTTGCCTTGCCTGCTCGTTGCGGTGACATATTCACATAAATGGTTAGGCTTAGGCATGTCGAGGGCTTAGATATATGATGGAATCATATTGTAGGTTAGTGAACACATATTTCTGAGTAACTCACATCATGCAGGATATCTGAATAACAAAATTAGTAATTGAACGAAGACCTAGGAAGAACTATGGAGCTTCTCTAGGATGGTATGATTACTGTGCATACTTCGTTTCTGATAAAAAATACTTTAATCAGGTTCTGAGGTGGCTGAAGAAGGTGTGCCATGAATCACAGCAGGATAATAAGCGTCCCGCAGACTCTGAGCATTTTTCAGTTCCTCCGATCCATACTAGGCATATGAAGTCAAATTCTGCCTCCACTTCTGATGAAGAAAGAGAGGACATGGTTCCCATTTCCTGGAGGATGAAGCGGCGCCACCTGGAAACTAAACACGAAGATGCCAGCTACGAAGTGAAGCCGAAGGTGTATCCATCTACCAGCAGTTGTTCCCAGCAAGAGTTTGCGGAAGCAACTAGAGATGCAGCTTCAGTGGTCCGGCCAAAGCGAGTGAAAATCCGGTTCACTCCTAGCGCTAACAGACTGGTTGAGCAGCAGGACAGCTCAGGTCAGGGATTTGCAAGCGATGACAAATCACCTGGGTATTGGCGCACGTATTAGGGTGCGGCTACACACAGGTGCTAACCTCAACAGATAGAATTCTTTGTTTAGGTGCATTGTTAACTAGACGAAGCGCTTGCATTATGGTTAGCACAGATGCTGACTGACTGAGTTTAGGAAGGGTGAGGAGAGGAGGATAGGGCTGATTGCTTTGGTTAATCCATTCTTTGTGCAGCATGGCCTCCAATTTGAGGCCTCGCAAGGCATGGTTAGAAATCATGATTTGTTTAGAGGCTCAGAGTCACCGCTTGCCGCTCTTTGATGCCTGCATTGCCTGTGACGGAATTGGGCCTCGCTACCTTCCATTCTGCAAGTCCTTTTTTCTTTTGTTTAGCAGCTGTAAATCTCTCTGTATCTTCTTGTTTTTATCATCAACGAGAGCAGCATTAGCTGCCGCTAACTATATTCTTTCATACTTTCATACGCTTGTCGATTCAAATATCCTTGGTTTACCTACTTCTGAAATATTCAATCAATTAAGCAAATCATTCTTTTAGGATGTTAGTTGGTTGATTTGGTTCCTGTTATGCGTGCTTACAAAGAACTAGCAATTACCCAGTTAGCTAGCATGAATGGTCCGGTGTTGGGAAAGCAGCTATCCTCCAGTCTTTCTCATTGACATTATTTGAAATACTTTTGTTGCTAATTTTGTCTCAGTTGAGGCACAAAATGAAGGAGCTCCTAACTTGTATTTGTTGTCTTGTATGACAGGTTGATGCTGATGACAGCATTTGGCTGGAGCTGGATGAAGGAATGATCCCATCAACTATTTTTAGAAGGATCATAAAAAAATTATACTTAGCCAAAATAGTCTTCTTCTAGAAATAACGAGGCATGTGTTTTAGCTCCGGTCAGCCGAGCATATATTTGTCTGAAATCGAATCTTTATATTTGCTTGTGAACTGGTTGTTTGGTAGACCATATATTTAGTGCAAATATTGGACTTTTACTTTAGTGACAATGTCCATGTAGGTAAAATTTCAGTGTTTATTATCAAGTCCATATATCACAATCCCTGCATATCCTTTGTAGTACTTGTAACCTTCTATTTCGATTAAGTGAAAGATAATCTTTTCCGTATAGTTTCAATTGGTACTTCCTGAGGACGCAACATAGACTGGTTGAATTCAGATAAGAATTGCACACAGTTTAATCTCGTGTGTTCGAAGGCCACCAATTTCATATTCAATGGCATCCGCCTTTTGAGCGTTATTCAACCCATGACGAGACTTTATGAAAGTTGTCTGATCACCAATGGCGAGTGGATGGTTATGTTCAACCATGAAATCTTTTACAAACCATTCACCACTTTTCATAGACATCTCGATCTCCATCGGAGCACTTCCTCACCCGGCATCCACAATGTCCATACCTGACTTCTTAGTCAGCTCTTCTTTTCTAACACTAAACCCCCTTGGACTTAGCATACGCATTGTAGTACTTGTAATCTTCTTCCTCGCTACTAAAAGTTTTGTTAACCACCATATCATGTTCTTTATTGTCCTCCATGCCCTCCATGACGTACACTGCGGTTATGAATCAGAGCTAGATTATTACGAGTCTGATACTAAAACTAACACATGTTTCAGTATGAATAATGCAATATCCATGTCATTCACTGCTTAAATTTTTTTACTTCAGGATTATCCTTCTAAACTACACAAATCTGGCCCACACTTAATTTAGCAATGATACTGACATGACAGAAAGTATATGCAACACATTACGATCACCATATACAAGTTCTTGTATCAGCATCTGGGCAAAAACATAAACGGAAACTGTTCACAAGATTTGACATGGGTAACTCATGATGAATCTGCACAGCGGTTCAATCAAACCTGTACATATAGTTCTGCTAACACCATCTACGCAAAACGAAGAAAATAAAACTATTACAGAGTTTTGCCACAGGTGAAACTCGCAATTGAATCTGCATAGGAGATTGCTGCGGACATAATTCTCAATTAAGACAGATCGAATTTACAATACTTAACTACACAGCTAGCTGATATAGTCTAATTTCATCTCAGAGTATGAATTTAGTTGCGATGAGGTTTCCCGGATCAGGACGCAGAGATCTGCGGTGTGGTCGACGAGCGCGCGACCACCTAGGTCAAACGCGGCGGGGGCAAGCGGGTGATGGCGGGCCAGCGCCGGGCGCTATGTATGTGGCGGCGGCCTAGGTCAAACACGGCGGCCAGATCGACGAGCGGGCAACCTCGGTGGAGGCGGCAAGATGCACACAGCAATGGCGTTGAAGGCAGAGGACTCGTGTGAGAAACGGGCTGGGAACTTGGCCCATCATTAACTCGCTTTACATTTTTTCCCCACTAATTTGAACAGATAGAATTGTCTATCATACCCTTAGCAAATCAAGGGTATACTGCTACGTGCAGTATAGGGTACCGTAAAAACCCTCATATTTGAAGTTGTACTTCCACGTACTGTTAGTGCACGGGAAGACAAGAGCCATGGGACAGACGACAGGCGTAGGCCAGATGCACGCATGCTGCGGCAGAAGCCTTGAACTTCGTAGTGCTGCTCGACAAAATATCGGTCAGACACATGCACGGACCTCCATGATGCCTCTCTCGCTCTCGCTCTCGTGCTCGTGCTCGAGAAGAGAAAGGCTGGCACGCGTAGCCCTCTTACACGGTGTCGATCGCCGTAAAGACCTTGGTGTAGTTGGATGATGGATGCATGGCGAAAGACAAGACGAAGCACTTACGGTATGAGACGACCAGTTATGGTAATGTGGCTGTAGCTTTTCCGCCATGGACTTTTTTTTTTTTTTTTTTTTTGAGCACAAATATCTGGATTATATTAAGTAAGGAAACTTGAAAGTACAAGAACAGTCCAGAATTTGGACAGCTGACCCAAAATTACAGAAAGAACCCTAGAAAAAGAGAGAAAAACAGCTAGGTCCTTGGGATCTTCTGCGCCTAACACGATCCGCCGTCGCCAGCACCGATACCTCCACCCCGGAGTAAGGGAAGAAGCACCTGCGGGCGCAGCTTTGTCGCCGGGGTAGTCCTTTAGAGGACATTTCCTCGTTGAAGTCGCCGCATCTATCACTCGACGCGGACGCCGAGATCTTGCAAAGGTGATGAGCATGTCGGCGGGGGCAACGCCCCTAACCACTCCGGTGGTCAGGTCAACACCAGAGGCCGGAGCCTGCTTGAAGACCTGCATCAGCACAAAGGGGACAGCCGGAAACCCGCCTCGCCGGAACGAGGCAACTGGACTCCTACACAAGAACGACGAGGGCCTGGAAGCAGATCCCGCGTCACTCTCCACCACCAGCTCGCCACCGCCGCAGGAGCCACCGACGGCAACACGAGGAAGAAGCCGGGGGGACAAAACACCAGAATACGACGAAGCCAACCTCGCTTGGACTTCGCCGACGGAGACAAACAGAACCCAAAGTTCCTCACCGTCGCCGGCGAGATGGGGCTGGAACTTGGGCCACCTTATTAGACAGCACGGCGCCGCCACCACCAGAACGCCGCGCTCCCAAACCCTACTACTACTATCTACACGCCAGGACGGAGCACCGGGGTTCCCCCGCCCTCCGGCCGCCGAGGCGACCGACGGAGGGGAGGGGAACCGGCGGGCTCGCCGGCGGAAGACGAGAGCAGACTTGGTCGCCCTGGTTTCTCCTCACCCTACTGTAGCAGAGGATAAGGGAGACGGGGCACTCCTCTTTGCTGTCTCCCCTGCAAGCACACTTTTTTCCGCCATGGACTTTGATGGCATAGAAGTACACATGCATGCAGGATGCAGCTCAGGCACAGAGAGCCAGTGCACTGCCCGCGGTTCGCTTTGATCTGATGAACTGATCGATCGAGCAGGCAGGCACAGTCCACTCACACGTGTGGTTCGCAGTCGCAGGCGAGAAAAGTGATGGATGAATAATGCCTGGCAGGATTATTGAGAAAGTGCCGTCGGTCAGGGCTGAGACTGCAAGTTGAGTCATGCTTGCATGCCAGCACGCTCTCAGTTACGGCCTGATCGATTTACTAGTACTGTCACTTTCGTATTGCTTTTCAAAA
Organism: Lolium multiflorum; assembly: GCA_030979885.1. Classification (NCBI taxonomy): domain Eukaryota; kingdom Viridiplantae; phylum Streptophyta; class Magnoliopsida; order Poales; family Poaceae; genus Lolium; species Lolium multiflorum. The sequence continues at coordinate 307,392,711 of CM061753.1, forward strand.
ACATTTTATATACGTAGATGTATTCAAAGTTACAACAGCTAATTTTGTCCCTCCCACCAAAGTGGTCCAAGTACAATCCAAATCTTGACAAATCTCACACACCTTTTTTTTTTTGAACAGGAGAGACCCCGAAGGACCTAGAGCTTCATTATCAGCGGTGGAGTTACAATTACACAAAGGGTCATGAAGAAAAGAAAATTACAACCCGGCCCAAGCTTTTTGCAACAAGGCCCTTTGACCGACGCAAGAAAACGCGATCAAGTCCAGCTCCTAATCCACCACCGTCGAACTCGTCGGTGCAAACCTCCATGCCGCCGGGGACGAAACCACTTGGGGCATGGAGACGGGAGCTAACTCCGACGATGCTGATGAGCCTCCATCTAGATGATTGGAGGTTGAAGAATTCCTGCAGACGACGAACAAGCGCCGGCTGAGGAAGGAGGGGCCGCCCTACGGCCATGAAAGACGGCGACAGTGGCGCCGTAGAAATCCTCCTAGAGTGGAGGGGCCGCCCTTCGGCCATCAGATCCGGCGACAGCGGCGCCATGAGAAACCTCCGACGAGAAGCCTGCAAACTCCCCTGCTGCGGACGCAGCGGACAGACACGAACAGCGCGCACCTCAGCCTCTTCTCCGCCACCACCATGATGACGGGAGAAGAGAGAGTTACCGCTGCATCGGCTGTCGCCAGATCCACCAACTGCAGCCATGACCCCGAATCCTAGATCCAGAGCCCTGGCCACATCTTCAAGCTTATTCTCGGACAGGGAGAGGAAGATCTTGCACGGCGACCACCAGCACCACGCCGCTGTCACCATCAGGATCTTCATCACCGGCCACCCAACGCCGCTTGGAAGCGCGAGCAGCTCTCCATCCACCGGCACATCGCCATACTCCACTAGGGGAACAGAAACTAGAGGGCCTGTTTGGTTCCCAGCCACACTTTGCCAAGCCAAAATTTGGCAATTTGACATGTGTTTGGTTCTTGTCACACTTTAGAGCTGCCACACTTCACTATCCATATGGCCCACTTGTCATAGAGTGAATTTTGTGCCAACTTTTGCCACACTTTGTGGCTTCCAAAATCCTAGCCACACTTTTGTGGCTGCCACACTTGCCAAAATTAGGCTTGGCAAAGTGTGGCTGGGAACCAAACATGCCCTAAACCTAAACTAGATGCGATGGAGGGAGTAGAGGGAAACGATGTCTGCAAGCCTTTCTTTTCCCGCACTACAGGAAACGATGCCATTGCATATGACAGAAGTACTACTTGTTTTCCAACACCTGATATCGAAGCAAGGCCAATAGATTTTGAGATGTTTGCGTCAGTGAGATGAAAAATATTGCGCGTTTCATACGAGCTCTGGACCAACAAGACCTTTTTTGGTAGCTTGGATTGCATATAGTTGTACAGAAGTGCATTGTGTTTGGTTGATCGCATGATGTTTTTAGTCTTACAGCAACATGGTGATGTTACCTCACTCATTACCAGTATCGTCATGTCGGCGATCACAAAACCAGACACCATCATGGCACGGCCGTTCACGCTGGTCACAAGCATCACGACGTCGGCGTACACCACCATGACACCACCGTTCACGCTGGTCACAAGCATCACCATGTCGCCGACGACACATCACCGAACACCATCATGGAACCGCCGTTCACGCCGGTCACTAGCATCACGACATCAGCGTACACCATCATGACACCGCCGTTCACGCCAGGCACAAGCATCACCATGTCGCCGATGATGTCGCCGAACACCACCATGACACCGCCGGTCACAAGCATCATCACGTCGCTGACCACGAAGACAAACATCACCTTGACACCATCGTCCGCTGCGTTCATGTTAGCCGTACAACACCATGTCGTTGCGGTCACGTCGGCATAACACGATAGCGCGCGGAAATAACACCATGTCGCCACCGACAACGAGGATTACAGTATACTAGCGAGTCATTTATCTATCCGTCTATGTTCACTGAAACAAAGACCTTACAACACGAGAGTCATGCGAAACGGTGAGGTTAACCTACTCCTCAAAAGAAGACGAATTTGCAATATTCGCTCAAAACTTTATACACGAAATTTATGATTTACGACTGATGAAACTCGAAACCGATTATTGAAATTAATTCATATCACTGATATGCATTTTGTCATATAGTACATCTTATTTTGATTGAATTATTATTTTCTTTTTAACAAAAGGTACGTGGAGTAGGTTAAAAAAGAGTGAGCCTAAGCTAGTCCACATGTGAATGTTGCATCATCGAGAACGAGAGTGAAAACAACAGGACATACCCGATAGAAACGTCAGAATGCTTTGAGAACCAGTTGAGGGAGAATACAGAAACCTTCGTCTTAGCCTGTTTCTTTGTTAGTTCGATGCGAGGCAAAGAACTCTCGAGAATACCAAACACACCTGTACTCCTATTTCAGTAAGAAAGGAAACACCCCTCGCGCTCGGTACTTGAACCCTAGGCTCGACTAAACAAATCAAGAGTCAGTAAACCAAAACCATTGTTCCACCGTTACCAGCCTTTGGTCACGGACGAGGAAACAGGAAAACCTCCCGATCTCTCTCTCGCGTCGCAAGTCGCGACACGCAACAAATCCCGAGCCATGCCGAGAGAGACAGGGGAGGGGACGATCCTGGCGAGATTTTCCTCGCCCAGCCGCCGCCTCGGGCGGCCGCGCCGTCCCGTCGCCGGCATTTGTTTAAGTGCTCCGGCGATGTGGCCTCGCCGCGGCCATTCGTCTCCGGTTTGTTTACTCGGCGTCGATTAACTCGAAGCTGCGTCCATGATTCGCGACATGACTCCTCCCCACCTCCACTACGGAGGCACGCTGCTGGAGATGGAGTATATTGTGCTGGCTCCTGTCACTTCTCGCGATTTTCTTTTCAGGCGTGTCACTTGTCACGCACTTACTCTGACAGTAGGAGTCTAGGGCTAGGAGGTCGACCTATTGAGCTAGCCTTTGCTTGACACGCTTGCACGTTGGCTGCTGAAAGGACGGGAACAATCTCATGTTACTTGCGGCCTGGCACTGCAGGCAGACATGTATCTGTCTGTACCTCCTTAATTTTCTTTTATCTCGAAGCAAATCTGCCCATTGAAGTAATGAAATTAGGTCGTAGGATAAGATGGCTATGTGCTTACTAGCATAATTCTCTAGGGTATAGTTGAATTGATCTGTTCAACGATACAGTTGGAACAAACTGGGCAAACCAGGACTATGAGTTGGAGCTGGAGACAGGATTCCAGTCTACAAATATAGCCGACTTCAGTTGAACAGGGAATTCTGTGTCGTAAGAGGTGACGAACACTATTGTTGCAATCAGATGTCGCAGCTGTTATAGACAAAACTTTGTAGAGGGAACCGGTCCGGCCTAATCCGTTGCCATAGTCTCCGTGCGTGCTGTGACTCTATCAGACTATCACGCTCACGCCTAATTGGGTCGTTATCTCCTCTCCCCCCACCACGGCGCCGGATCGATTCGCCATCACCAACTTGGAGCTTTCTCTACTGTTACGGCGACGGGAACGCCTTCCACTTGCGAGCTGCAACAGCGCCTAGGCCGCGTTTCGAAAGGCGGAGAGTACACGATGAGAATGGAGATTTTTTTCGACAAAGATGGGAATGGAGATGACCGGGCAATCCAAGTGGGCCGAGCGAGAATCGGATAGGGACCCTCGGAGAACAGGGCAGTGCGTATATGGACAAGCGACAATACGACCACGTACAGTGCATGCATACTATTCTGCAGAGAGTGCGTGGTTATCAGTAGCTAATTAAGGCCATCTTCGGGTGACGGTGGATCCAACTGTCTAGCTTAGCTTGTACTCCCTTCGTCATTAGACTCCTCACAATGGCAGTATCATAAGTACTAGTATCATTCACTATATGCATGTAAAATGCTGATGTATCATACTCCCACTATAAGTAGTCTTAGTTCGATGGAAGTATCAATTAATGATGAAAGGCATGACAGTGGTATCATAGGTTGATACGTATCATAGCACGTAGAACTAAAAAAATTAATGCCAAACAATCTTGTACACACTTTTGTATCCCCTCCATCCGAGTTCATAGGACTTGCGCGTATCTCTAGGCTGTAAATTTGATAATAATAATAATAATAATACAAGATATATATTACATAATATATATCGTTAGAAAACTTAGATGTTCTACTTTCTAATGATATAATTTTTGTGTTATACAATTGATATTATGTTAGCCAAATCGACAACCTAGGGATACGCGCATGCCCTATAAACTGGAACAGAGGTAGTATTGAGATTCTATAAATCATTAAATACATATAACATATGATATTAGTACATGATAGTACTATGCATTGTGAAGATAATATCGTATCCACTATATGATACTCCCATTATGACTAGTCTTAGGATTATAAGACCCCCCCATGGATAATTTCGTAAGATTAAGCACAGTCTATAGCTACTGCATGCATCAATCACTACGGAAACAGGGCATGGTGCTGACGGCTAGGAGCTGTGCCGACGGCTTTTTATCAGGACCATCAACATAGGGCGCGAACAGGGCAGGCTACGAAGCCAGTCATCGATACCGGAAAACCGTTGACGTAGGGGTACTTGTGCCGATGACCACCGTCAGCATAGGAAAGCCCTCGGCATAGTCTGGCACGCATGGTGTCATCATGACGACGAAGGGACGACGTTAGCCCTATGGCGATGTTAGGATAAGCTCTGCAGCCCCCAGACCTATGCCGACGACTTTGTCAGTGGCATAGCTTTTCTTTTCATTTTTTGCTCCCTACAGCCCCCTCCCCTCTCGAATCGCCTTTTTTTAGTTTTCGAAAAAATATAAGAATATATTAGGAATTTCACAAAATAAAATCCATTGAGATGACCATATATTATGTGTTCTAATTGTTAGAAAAATTAACAAACATAAATTTCGAAATATTATGCAAAATGGCGTCATGTTTCGGTAAAACTGATTTTCTAGTTGCATACGATGTCCGAGGAAAATATTTTTTATATGAAAATGTATATACGGAAAATTTTGCATCCGATTGCAAGTGCCTACGACTGGTTGCAATTTTTTTAGATTCCTCAAAATCAAAAAGGAAATATGAGTTTTTAAGCTTTTATATTTCGGTGGATTTTCTTTTAAAATGGAAATTCAGTTTATTGTTTTTTGAATTCAAAACTATTATTATTACTTATTTTATTGTTGTTTAGTTAAATAGTTTTATGGAATTGAATTAAAGAAGTGTGATTTCATGGCCAAGGGTTATTATGATTTATAGGGTGTTATTGTCATTAAAGTATAACTTCTCTCTAGGAAACTCATGAGGAGGAACAAAGAAGTTAAATGTGCTAGGATGGGAGTAGTTTGAGGATAGGTGACCGAGTGGAAGTTTAATTATTATTAAGTCATTCAACTTGATATTAAACATGCTTGTAGTTTAAATTGTTAAACAATTCAAAAATGTGATTTTTTTGAAAATTGACAAACGACCGTTAACATATGCCGTCGGCACAGCCATAGGTTATGCTGACGGCCAAAATAGCCTGTGTTGAGGCCTTCTGGAAAATAGCCTATGCCGACGGTTTCTGGCCGTCGGCACCTTGATTGTTTCATGTAGAGAATAGTTTTATATGCACGAGGAAAGTGAGAAAAAAACATCCATAAAAGAGAGAGGATGGTAAATACGAGAGACTTTATAATTCTACCAATTTGAAAAAAGCACACATTGCTTATAATCACTAATGGAGGAAGTACTGCCTTAAGCCGTTTTACTGCTTCTTCTTTTGATAATACTTGATGCTCGTATTTTTACTGCACCTAGCTGAAAGGCGTTAAAGAAAAGCGTTTATGTGAGACAATCCATGTTTTATTTACATTAATTTTTATTTTTGTTGAGTCTTGAAATTTATTACTACTGTAATGAACTCTCCTTATCATTTTTATTTCATTTCATGTCTGTGCCAAGAATAGCCTCTAATAGGAAGAAAGTAATGTTTGGGGAAGTTGTTGTCCTGAAAACAGATTCTTTGCTGTTACCATTAAAATTCCTAAAACTAGCCAGTTTGAGCTGTAATTTGTTATGCATGTGCCCCATGTTATTATCTAACTTCCGTTAGTTTACCACTTTCGAGATAAGCAACAGAGCATTTTTGGAAATTTCGATCTTTACCTGCTGTTATGTTTTGACAGATTTCTGCACTATTTGAATTCGCCTCTTAAATCACTTTCTTTTTTTATTTCTTTTGATCAGAGAACTATTTGAAAGCTTGATACAGTAGCTTATGCATTAATAGATGGTTGATATATGTTAGTACTGAACACAAGTGAATTTGTTTATTTTGATTGTACTAATGCTGCTAATGAAGAATTGTGTGAAGTTTTTGTATGAAGGAAGTTTTCAAGTGTAGGGAGAAGAATGATGTGATGAGATGAAGAATGGACAAAAGCTCAAGCTTGGGGATGCCCCTGCACCCCAAGACATATTCAAGAGGTACAAGCATCAAAGCTTGGGGATGCCCAAGGCATCCCCTCTTCATCAACAAAACAACAGGTCATCTCTCTATACACTATATATTTATTGCTTCATACGCTATGTGTTGTTTTGGAGCGTCTTTATTTTTGTTTTTAGTTTAGTTTAGTTTTTTCTATATTGTATCCCGGAACATTTGTTTTGGAGAAAGATCCGCTCCTTTTTAATTGCATAGAACTCTCTAATTTTCGTTGTTATTGTTCTGCGAGTGTTCTAGTTTTCTGGTACTGCGTTTAGCTCTTGTTCTTTCACTTGAATTTTGTTAAGAGCACGTTAGTATTATTTATTTGTGTATGATTAGCTCTTTGGTCCATAATGTATTTCATTTCTGAGAGTTATTTCAAATAAGTTGATTGGTGTTGGATACGAGTAAAATATTTCATGACTATAGTGATGCAGATGGAAGCTTGTCTAGACTGTGGCATAGACTTTGGCATGTCATGTCGGATATTATTCTTGTAATATGCTTAGTATTTATTGTTTTAGCATGACTTTATTCAAATAGCTGGGAGTGCATAATGTGTCATTGAAAGAATCATGTGTTATTTCTATCATAAAATCATAGTATTGTGGTATTCTCCTTTGATGCTTTATTGGGTTGACTTGGCGCATGCTTACACCATGTTGTGACTATAACCAGTCAACCAAAGCCTCTATGATCATCTAGTTTTTGATTTTTAATATCACTTTATGCTTTGATTAATATATTTTGTCGGTATGCATGATTATGGCTATTATTGCTCTCTTAGTTGGTCGCTTCCAGTATTTTTGATAGCCTTCACCTGTACTGAGTATGAACTCTACTCGTCGATCCAACCACCAAAAACCAAAGTTGCCAATTGTGTCCGCCATATCTACCTATATGTGGTATTTCACCACCACTCCAAAGTAAATCGCTTGTGTGCTACCTTTAAACCTTCAAAAATTATCACCTCTTTTGTGTAATTTATAGCTCATGGGAAAGTAGTCTAAAAAACTATTGTGGCAAGTACTATGTTTTATGAATTTTTAGTTCTTATAAGTTGCTTGTTGTGTGATAATCATGCTGTCATGGGGAACACCATCAATATGCTTTTGTTGAATATCATGTGAATTACTATGCATGCTCATCTTGTTTGATGTAAGGGAGATTTACCATAAGTTGCAAAGATTGAAGTATGCATATTGTTAGAGAGGAACATTGGACCGCCAACTAAAGCCATGTTCACATGGTGGAAGTTTCAGCTGGGCAAATGTCCAAATATATGTTGTCCTTCCTTTCCCGGTATGGATGTCCAAAAAAGTTGAGATTCATCAAAATTGAGAAATCAAATGAGATCCATCTACTAAGGACCTTTGTACAGGAGGAAAGGAGGTACCCCTTTGTGACACTTGGTTAAAACATATGTATGCGATGAAAATCCATGGAAGTCCAAACTAATTAGGACAAGGTGTGAGCACTATTGGTATATTATGCATGAGGCAATCAAACTTATAGGAAGTAATTATGCATAAGCCATACTATTTATCACTACCGTTGACATAAGTAGCACCTCTCACAATAAATATTTTCAACACTCCTAGTGCTTTCAAAATAAAATGCTCTAGCACATGGGTAATCCCTGTTTCCCTTTGCGAAGGGACTTTCTTTTACTTTCATGTTGAGTTTCCATCTTCTACTTTATGCACCAATTAAGAGAGCATAGTTGTCATTCTTAGTGCAATATGCATATTATTGATTGATTCATGATTGTGCTATTGCTTGCTCTCAAATTACTTGTATCTAGTCACCCTTTAAACTTTGAAGGTGTCCTTGCATTTATGTTTTGCTATTCCATAAGGACATGTTGAGTACTATTTTATTATGTTTACTCTATGATCATAAACACGCAGTTGCTTTCAATGCACTATTATTCATGATTCATTGTTTGAGTTACTCTTCATGTTATAACATCGTTGCTAAGTTCAATTGAATTATATCTATCATGCCTATGTTAGAGTACTTACATCCCTCCTCACAATGCTTTACATGCTTGATCAAGATTGTGTTGGCTTCATGTCACCTCAAAAACTATTTTGTTATCATTTGCCTACTCGAGGACGAGCAGGAGTTAAGCTTGGGGATGCTGATACGTCTCAGACGTATCTATAATTTTTGATACTCCATGCTTGTTTTACACCAATTCATATGTGTTTTACTTACACTTCGTTGCACTTTTACATGATTTTCGGCACTAACCTATTAACAAGATGCCACAGTGCTAGTTCCCTGTATTATGATGTTTTTGTATTTCAGAAAAATTGTACATGAAATATTCTCGGAATTGGACAAAACAAAAGCCAATGTCAATATTTTAGCGAAACGAAGACGAAGTCCGGAGGGGGGGGGACGAAGAGGCGCACCAGGGCGCCCACACCACCCCTAGGCGCGGCCTAGGGCTGGCCCGCACCAAGGGTAGGTGTGGGGCCCACAGGTGTCCCACCGACCTGAATCCTCCGCCTATTGATACATCTTCTCGGAAAAATCCTAGATACCCGAGCCTCCATCCACGAAAAGTTCCGTCGCGGCCGCCATCGCCTAATGCATCTCGAGGGGTTCTGAAGCTCTTTCGGCACCCCGCCAGAGGTGGAAATCATTGCCGGAGGCATTTACATCGCCATGCCCGCCTCCGAAGTGATGCATGAGTAGTTCATCCCTAGACTATGGGTCCATAGCAGTAGCTAGATGGTTGTCTTCTCCAGTTTTTGCTTCATGTATCGATCTTGTGAGTTGCCCTACATGATCAAGATCATCTTTATGTAATCCTATATGTTTGGTTTGCTGGGATCCGATGAATATTGTGTACTATGTTAAGATTGATTATATATTCATGTCATATGTTATTTGTGATCTTGCATGCTCTCCGTTGCTAGTAGAAACTCTGGCCAAGTGGATACTTGTGACTCAAAGGGGGTGTTTATGCTCGATAGTAGGTTCATGCCTCTAGTTTTCTGGGAGAGTGTCTTTATAACTTCTAAGGTTGCAGATGTGTTGTTGCTACTAGGGATAACCCAACAATATTTTATCCAAGGGTAATTCTATTGTTTACGTTACACACATTGCTTAATGCGATAGTCTGTTGCTTGCAACTTTATACTGGAAGGGGTGAGGACGCTAACCTGCAGGTGAATTATTAGTCATAGACGCAGTTGGATTACGATCTATGTATTATGTTGTAATGCCGAATACCAAATTATCATAGTAATCATCTTGTCATGTATCGATCGATATTCGGTCAATTGCCCAGCTGTAATTTGTTTACCCAACATGCTATTTCTTTATGACAGAGACACCTCTAGTGACCTATGGACCCCTGTCCTATTTCCTTTACTGATAAATTCAACTTCAATCCTTTTATGTTTACTTTTGCAAACATCTCCTTACATTCGATACGTCTAATCCTTTGTGTTCAGCAAACCGGTGAGATTGACAACCTCACTGCAAGTTGGGGCAAAGTAGTTTGGTTGTGTTGTGTGCGGGTTCCACGTTGTTGCTGACGCCGGTAGTGCGCCCTGCCACTAGTCAGCCAGCAACACCTTCAAAAGTCACGCCTTTCTCATACTGGTCGATTGAACCTTGGAAAACTTGCTACTGTGCTCATCATACCTTCCTCTTGTTATTCTCCAACAGTGTGAAGTCGGTGTTACGATAAGCACCATCAAAGGGGTCCGCTAACAAGATTTTTATTGATAGAGGTGTTATCACCAGATTTTGGACAAATCCAGAGGTGGGCCGTAAGAGAGGTGGGCTTGGAAGACTACACGTGGAAGATCTCTGAAGCGGCCTTGCACGGAGAATTTGGGCTAGTTTGCCCGTGTATCTTTAATTATAGTAGGTTATGTTTTAGATCAAGGTTAGAGTTTGTATCGTGCACGGTGGGATATTCCCACGTTAGAAAGTCCCCTGGACTATAAATATGTATCTAGGGTTTATGGAATAAACAACAACTCACGTTCAACCCAAAACAAACCAATCTCGGCGCATCGCCAACTCCTTCATCTCGAGGGTTTCAATCAGGTAGCGACATGCTGCCTAGATCGCATCTTGCGATCTAGGCAGCACAAGCTCCACGTTGTTCATGCGTTGCTCGTATGAAGCGTCTTTGATGGCGAGCAACGTAGTTATCATAGATGTGTTAGGGTTAGCATAGCTCTTCGTATAACATGCTTACGTAGTGCAGCCCTTGCATGTCTAGCCGCCCTCACGCCTATCTCAGGCGTGGGGGCGGCACCTGCTTGTTCATCATCTAGTAGATCTGATCCATTACGATTGCTCCTTGTTACGCAAGGATTAGTTTAATATCTGCAATAGTTAGGCCTTACAAAGGGGTGGAGGATCCAGCGGCACGTAGGGTGGCGTTCGCAAGTCCTAAACAGGATGTTCCGAGGATCAACGTCATGTTGGTTTTTAGGCCTTGTTTAGGATCGGCTTATGAGCACCGTGCGTGGCCGCGAGGCCCAACCTGGAGTAGGATGATCCGATTATGCGGTGAAAACCCTAAATCGTCGTAGATCTCATTAGCTATATTTTGATCAAGCAGGATCACCAAGTATTCGTGCACCCCGTACGGATCATGGGTGAATCGGCTCTTTGAGCCGATTCACGGGATAACCTGAGAGCCGATCGAGGCTCGTATTTAATGTTTACGTGTATGCCATGCGGAACTAAGCGAGGCATCCCCATCACCTTCGACCAGGTATAGGTCAGGTGGCACGCTTGCACTTCGCATCGCCGCGTGTGACCGGAAGAGCATTGCGGGCCGTCGCTCGGAGGGTCTCAGCCAGCCGCGGCTCTAGGCTCTTCCGGCTCTACCGTGTTGCCGCGCCGCCGGTGGGTTTTGGCGAGCAACATTACAGCACGCCCGGTGGGACAATCGTCTACATCAACCACATCGCCATCTACATCTGAGATGGCGGCGGACGGCACGCCGGTCACCTACGAGGAGCTGCCTGACGAGCTCAAGAAGAGATACGACGAGATCAAGGTCACCCTCGAAGCCGACCTCTCGGCTCTTTCCGAGAACCCGTTCCCATGGCATCGAGATGGAAGGGATTCTCACGCAGGTGCACTCGATGGGATAGATCTCTGCCCCGTCGGAGGAACGCACCAGGGGCCTACGGCAGGAGATCAACTACTTGGTGGCTCACTCGCTACACCGCCACTCTGAAAACCTGGTCAACGTGTTGGAGCGTCGCTGCGCGTGATCCAGGAGATCATGAGCCACCATACTCGCCGTCGGACCAGCTCTCGGGACGCATCAAGGAGAGTTGCCCTCCAGTCCGTCCACCGCTGCCATATGCATTCACACCTCTGAAGTGCTCAGACACCGTGATCGTCAAGATTGGTGGTGAAGTCTAGATGATTCGACCGCCAAGGAGATCCCTCAGGATACGCGTGCACGTATGTGCTTTGGCATGTGGGCACTCTCAAACCAGCCACAACATCGGGACCGAAACAGAAAACAACGGTGCCAGTGAGCGACGTAACTAAGTACGCCACCCGACGAACCCCGAGCCCAGCTCCTGCGGTTGGCTCAGCTGGAAAAAGCAAGCATGGCTGGCTAAGTACGCCACCCGGCGAACCTTGGAGTGCAGCACGGCCCCACGACGGATGAGATCGGTACCATGCGAGAGACCAGTTCGGCATGGTGCCGAAAGAAGGGCAATCGGCTATTCCAAGCCGTACCCTGTGTACGAGAGATCCCGCTGCCACCTAAATATCGGCTCCCCGACTTCTCCAAATTCGGTGGATCAGATGGCTCCGGCTCCATCGAGCACGTCGGCCGATATTTGGCGCAACTAGGACCGGCTTCAGTGTCGGATCAGCTACGCGTGAGGCTCTTCTCACAGTCCCTCACGGGATCGGCTTTTGGATGGTACACCTCTCTGCCAGCAAACTCCATCCGGTCTTGGAAGCAATTGGAAGAACAATTCCATACGCAATACCATTCGAAGCTTCCGAGTCTAGCATTGCCGATCTAGCACAACTACGTCGAAGCGCGGAGAAACGGTGACAGAGTACATCCAGCGCTTCAGATCGAGGAACCGATGTTATTCGGTTCGTATAACTGAAAACGATCGAGTTGGCGTAGCTGGCCTTGCAACGCAGCTCAAGGACATGGCCTCCCAAGCGATTATCCTCGTGGCGCACATGGTTCGAAACTATCGGCATATGAGCAGTGCACGGACTGTACCAAGACAAGTTCAAGCGTGTAGTCATGGTCGATACGAGAGGAAGATGAGGTGCTGCGGGAGACCAAGAAGTAGCGATGGTGAGTGGACTCGGGGAGGAACCCCGTATCCTGCAAATGGGTAAAGCCACCGGGCCGCCCGGGGGATTTGATTTTGACGTGACCAAGACTGAACAAATCTTCGACCTCCTGCTCAAGGAGAAACAGTTGACGATTCCTGAAGGTCTCAAGTTCCCCACGGCGCAAGAGCTAAACGGGAAGCCGTACTGCAAATTCCACAACTCGCTTTCCCATGCCACCAACGGCTGCAGGGTGTGGCGTCGGCACATCCAAGCGGCGATAGAGAAAGGGCGTCTAATTTTCAACCGACGCCATGAAGGTCGACACCCAACCCTTCCCGCCGTTAACATGGTAGAAGTCACCTACCCTGAGGGTTGCCAGCCAGGTCCCACGTTCAGCATCAACATGGTAGGACTGGAACCACTCGGCAAAGATGGAGATGAGGGCAGCTGCTCTCATAGCAAGGACACAGAGGAGGCCGCTCCACGCGATCGGCTCCATCATGATGGTAAGCGCTACGTCACAGAGGGAGAAGTGAAGAACATAAGATATCAACGACCTCTCTCGATCACCTCCTCAACAAATATGTGAGTCGGTATGACCAACGCCGACGGTCCAACTATGATGATGAAGGAGATCGTCTGGCTAGAGAAGCCAGAAGACATCGTCGGCAGGATCGCGATGAGGAGGAACACGAGCGCCGTACCACGGACAAGTCAAGGGAGCAAGATGACAACGCCGGACACTGGGACTGCCCTTTCTTCGGACACTGCTGGGATTCAGGAATGAGCCGATTGCCCACAATCGGCAATTGCCCAGAATGCAACCGGAAGAAGAAGGAGGCAGCCAACGTGTCGTGTTCGCAGGGCCTCTCCCGCCACAGAGCAAACGTGTTGAGTCACCTCGTTGGGCAGATCTTGAGGATTCCGAAGACGAGGGACTAGAAGAAGAAGAAGACAGGTACCACCGTCCAAGGTGGTGCCCTGACGGACTCAGCCGTTCACAAAAACGGGGTTCAGCGGTTGCGCGGCCTGGAGGAAGCCGAAAGGTTATACTTGCATACGCTAAGGAAGGCACGACCTGATCTGGCTGCAAAGGTTCAGCGAGCCCTGGATGAAGAAGGTCGTCCACGGAGAATGGAGTGGCGTCCCAAGCAAAAGAAAGCCGATGATGAAACATCGGCTGGCACAAACATGGTGCTCGTCTTGCCGACAGAGCTTAGTGCTCCACGATTATATGATGCACTCAAGGTGGACGACGGGCGCATCAAGTCAGAGGTTGGATTGGTTTTATCCAGCCTAACCGAGTAGCAAGATTAAATCAATGAGCAAACCGTGCGAGGCTGATCCTTGTGATCGGCCCCAAAAATTTATGGAGGGACATTACAAAACCTTCATCGAGCAAGCAATGTGGAGGCCGATTCCAGCAATCGGCGAGTTATCTTCTGCACATATTGTTTGTGGTCGGCAACGATCTGCGGGCAGCGGCCACGTCGGCGAGATGAACGTCGCATGAATCTTTGCGAAGCCGACGTGCAAGTGCAGTGCCCGACTAACCATGAAAGCCGATATCTGCGTCATTTGGCGATTCGGCTCGGGGGGCATATAGTCAGATGAACATGTGCAGATAAACATGTGCAAACTTGCGTGCAGTGGAACATTGGGGGCCGATTAAGGAGAAAAATCGGCCAAGAACATTGGGGGCCGATTAAGGAGAAAAATCGGCCAAACAGAAAAAAAATTTCGCAGACCAAGATCAAGACCAAGACCTACTGGCTATCGCAAGATGTGCTCAAGGCTCGTTTTCGCTAGGATGGTTTTCAGTTTGGTGTTTCATCTACAACATCGGCGTTCAGTGGAGGGGTGCTGATCAATGACATGTGCATCCTCGCCGGTATTCTCGCCTTGATTAAGGCTCGGGGGGCGGCTCACCCTGAAGGTTCTCTGCTTTGGGGAGCCGATTTTGTTGAAATCGGCTAACTCTGCGTAGGCGGCACATTCGGCTGATCCATTACCGTTCTCGCCTCGACTGAGACTCGGGGGGCAGCTGGCTGATGACTGCTCTGTTTTGGAAAGCCGATTGGGGTCGCATCGACTGGCCCTGCATTGTGATCTCCTCTGAATCGGGGTAGGAGGCCGTCAGTTTTTACAAGTTTGGACCGTCTTGTCGCTGCAAGAGGAAGAAAGGGACTAGATTCTCAAAATAGCCGATGAATAGTCATCGGCTAAGGAATTGCGAAAAATTGTGGTCAGATACCAAATCGCAGCCTGAAATTGAGAAGTTCTTGGACTACGAGTTTATCGACATGAGGGTCCGGCTTCATGGGTGTCCAGAAGAAAAATCCGATATGTTGCTATCGGCCTTGACGAGGCAGGCGGAAGGAATGAAATTGGGGCAATTGAAGGATGAATCAAAAGAACAATTTCATTAATTCAGAGGAGCGGCTTTACAAGAAAGAGCCGATTGGCTCTCAAAAGAGGGATCTAGTACCTAGCGCACTACTACTACTAGTCCTATTCTACTAGTCGTCGCTGTCCTCGTCGTCACCGCCGTCGATGTCGTCGGCGCTGCTCCCAGGAACTCCTCGTCGCTGCTACCCCAGCCCGTGGCCGGAGCTTCTTCCTCCTCGTCATCATCATCGTCCTCGCTGTCCGCCCAGGAGCGGAAGCGCTTGGTTGGCGGGTACCCGGCGGAAGAGGAAGATTCATCTTCCTCCTCCTCTTCTTCTTCTTCGTCGTCATCTTCATCCTCGCTGTCCGCCCACTTGCGGGAGCGCTTCTTCAGCGGGAGCTTGGCGGAGGGGAGGGTCTTGGCCTTCGCTACTTCTCCTTCTTTCTTCTCATTATCGGAGGGGAGGGGGTTCACCTCGGAATGAGGCTTGTCCTCGTTCTTCTTCGGCGAGAATGGGGGAAGAGGTTTGAGAAGGAGGAGGAAGAGGAAGACATGGCTGGGGGAGAAGAGGGTTTTTTGGGTGCCGATGGCTGGAACAGAGGAAGGGGACGAAGAAAGCTAGTTGATCGGCACAGTTAAATAATGAGAAGCCTGGTGGAAATTTGATGTCATTACAGTTTCCAAGGATATGACGCCGGAGCTATCGAATTTTGCAGAGAAGCTGAGAAGACAGGGCGTAATGATAACGGATACTGCAACAACTCGCTGCGCACGACATGACCCGACGAAGAGAGATAATAATTTTGGAAAAATTATTTCCAAAACCAGGGGGCATGTGTTATCACCAGATTTTGGACAAATCCAGAGGTGGGCCGTAAGAGAGGTGGGCTTGGAAGACTACACGTGGAAGATCTCTGAAGCGGCCTTGCACGGAGAATTTGGGCTAGTTTGCCCGTGTATCTTTAATTATAGTAGGTTATGTTTTAGATCAAGGTTAGAGTTTGTATCGTGCACGGTGGGATATTCCCACGTTAGAAAGTCCCCTGGACTATAAATATGTATCTAGGGTTTATGGAATAAACAACAACTCACGTTCAACCCAAAACAAACCAATCTCGGCGCATCGCCAACTCCTTCATCTCGAGGGTTTCAATCAGGTAAGCGACATGCTGCCTAGATCGCATCTTGCGATCTAGGCAGCACAAGCTCCACGTTGTTCATGCGTTGCTCGTACTGAAGCGTCTTTGATGGCGAGCAACGTAGTTATCATAGATGTGTTAGGGTTAGCATAGCTCTTCGTATAACATGCTTACGTAGTGCAGCCCTTGCATGTCTAGCCGCCCTCACGCCTATCTCGGGCGTGGGGCGGCACCCTGCTTGTTCATCATCTAGTAGATCTGATCCGTTACGATTGCTCCTTGTTACGCAAGGATTAGTTTAATATCTGCAATAGTTAGGCCTTACAAAGGGGTGGAGGATCCAGCGGCACGTAGGGTGGCGTTCGCAAGTCCTAAACAGGATGTTCCGAGGATCAACGTCATGTTGGTTTTTAGGCCTTGTTTAGGATCGGCTTATGAGCACCGTGCGTGGCCGCGAGGCTTTGGAGTAGGATGATCCGATTATGCGGTGAAAACCCTAAATCGTCGTAGATCTCATTAGCTATATTTTGATCAAGCAGGATCACCAAGTATTCGTGCACCCCGTACGAATCATGGGTGAATCGGCTCTTTGAGCCGATTCACAGGATAAGAGCCGATCGAGGCTCGTATTTAATGTTTACGTGTATGCCATGCAGGAACTAAGCGAGGCATCCCCATCACCTTCCGACCAGGTATAGGTCAGGTGGCACGCCCTTGCACTTCGCATCGCCGCGTGTGACCAGAAGAGCATTGCGGGCCGTCGCTCGGAGGGGTCTCAGCCAGCCGCAGCTCTAGGCTCTTCCCGGCTCTACCGTGTTGCCAGGCCGCTGCCCGCCGGTGGGTTTTGGCAGGCAACAAGAGGAAACATGATACATGTTCTCCAGGAGCACGATCTTTCCTGAAGTGAACTTCGGATCGATCGTACCAACAACACAAACAATAGCATGTGAGTAGCTACCCATTAGCACAGAGGAATTCACTGTGACCTGATAAGAAAAAACATAGAGATATCAACACAAACATGTACGTTGGCACATGTGACAATCCACCATTCAGGAGAATGACATACTAAAAGAATAGAAGAAAATATACCATACCCATAATCCTTCATCTTAGTATCTCCAATGACAATATTGGCGGTCTTGCCGCCCTCCCATTGACAACGCTTGTCAAAGGAGTTAGGGAAATTCGGATCCCAGGATCACTATAGACGTGGCACACACTTTTCTTCTTATCGTTCTTGTTCTTGAAGTTGGTAGACTATGAAGACATTTTCTTTGCCATCAAATTTTCCTTTACCATCATACTTGTTCTTGTTTTTGGAATTATAGGACTGGAAGTTTTCCTTCTGCGCCAACTTGGCACTATAATTTGCCTCAACACCTCTTTTGCTCTCGCCTTTTCTTCCACATCAAGAGATCAATTGAGATTTGGAACGGAGAAATTTTGTCTTTTTTACTTCGTAGTAGTAAAAAATTTCCATGAAAAAAGAAGCTTCGCAATGATGCCTCCGGCAAATAAACTTGCCCGATAACACACATGTAAATTTCTCATGTTCCTGATCAATGGACTGTATCTGATGAGCATGCTAAACGATGGACCGATCATCATCATCTTGTAATCATAGTATTGCTCCATGGCATACAATTCACTACCCACGCCCGAGACGCTAAATCTTGGCTCGGGGGCATCCCACATATCCTTGCCCATAGTGAGGGACAAATATATGTCAACAATGTTCTCACGAAGAACGTTGATAATAGCACCCCTCGAAAAGGTGTCGGATTCCTGAAAAGCTTTCTCCCCGATGGGAGAGTAAGCTACCCGGCCTTTAGAATTTCCTTTGGTTGCATCAAAACATCTCTTGATTGTAAGCCAGATAATTTATCTCACACGCCACCTCTTAAAATTCACACCCTCGAATGGAGGAGGCCCTAGAGACGCAACAAAGCTAGTAGGAAAAAATGCCTAGAATAAGGTCTTTGAATTGTTGGATATAAGAAATTTTCCACATAAATTAACCAAAAAAGAAGTAGATAGTACATGACTGGAAAGAAAAGAAACAAACAATAGACATGACATTTAAGATAGTATGGTAAAAGAAATTCTAAGTGTAATGCTAGAACAAGGAATTGTAGCACGGTCTTGACTAGAAGAATTATGATGACAAACAGAACAACGAAAGAAGACCCATTCGAGTTGCTGGTGTTATCGTTCATGTCCTCATAGAGGCGGCTAATGCTAGAGAAGAAGTAGTCGTCGGGAAAGAACTGGTCCGCGTTTGTGGTGAAGTCAGTATTCACGCCCCCAAGAACTTTATCGCCCCGCTCTTCCACACATGAGCAAAAGAAGCGGTGGTTGAGACACCTGCTGCCTCAACTCGCGGTACACGCTGCGAGATGGAATGAAAAAGATATTGACTAACGCGAAGCTCTGGAGAGAAGGCTATGGAGGCGAAACGTGGAGTTAGAAGGTCCCGCAACCCCGTCGCGACAAGACAAACTACAGCGGAGGAGCAGCGCTTGGAGAAGATCTCTTCTCGCATGCTTATGCAATAATTTTGTATGCACGAATCAGATCGAGCGGGAGCGATCCGGAAGGTTACCTTTGTCCCTCCGAGGAATTTTGTGTGCACGCACTGGTGATGTCATACACAACAGGACCACCGGGGATGCATGGAAAGCTGGCGAGCGCGTACTTGGTACGAACCACCATGGACCTAGGATGACGGAGGCTTCGACACGCTGTTGCGAGCCAGCGACAATGGATGGCGCATTTGGCCAATCGACGTCCGATACGAATCAGTGTATCCCAGAGTACTAGTATGACCGCATGGCATGCACACACGACAGCACGAGAATTAAATACGAGTATGTAATCTTGTACCACCTGCAGTGCATGACATTATTGAAAATTTGATCAACACGAGAAGATCGAATGTACTCCAACACGAGAAGATTGGAGTAGTACGAGCGGATAAAACGTTCGTACACATCGTTCTGCCAATCTACCGGTGGCCGATCCACGATCCACCAGTCATCGGCAGTACTACGTGGGCCTCCTGTTTGTGCTAGCGTTTCACCAACAGCTCTGCCGATCACTCCGGATGAACACGAGAGCTACGTTTACACCATCGATTTGGTTACAAAGTGAAACACCATGGTTATCGGTCCATAATTTGAATTTCCAGACCTCTGCCGTAAACAAGTGCAATTGTAAACCTCATGAGTTCCCCTTCCAATGTGATGCATGCCTTAACTCATTTGTCCCAAACTTTTGATTTCTCGTCAACTAAAAATTAGAGTATCTCCAACCGTGTCCCCCAAAGGGTGCCAGATCGAGCCTTTGGAGGACGCGTTTTCTTCGTGCCGCGTTGGGGGATGTCTCTCCCCAACCGCGTCCTCCAAACGCCGCCCCCAAATAAATAAAAGTGCACGAAAATAAAGATTTTTATTCAAATTTAATTATATATTATAAGTTTGAATGAAAATGGCTAGATTTTATCTAACCCTAGCCTATTGGCCATCCGGCGGTGCGTTCGATGGCCCCGCCCCGTCGTCGCCTCCCCTCCGCCGCAGCTCCTGCTCCGCGCGCCACCTCTCCCTGTGTACGGTGGCGAGCAGACGCCGCTGCTCCATCAGCGCGTCGTCGCCTGCCCTCCCCTGCTGCGTCACCTGGAGGAAGAGCTTGACGGCGTGGCGAATCAGCTCGTCTTCGCGGGCACGGGCGTCGTCCTGGAGCTTCTTTTCCGACTCGAACGACTCGATGAGCGCTCGTTACTGATCCGCCGCCTCGTCTGGGTGTGTCCCATCGTTGTCGGACAACTCGAAGTCGTCGTCGTCCTCCTCCCCGCCTTGTCCTCCTCCTCCTCCCCCTCCTCCATTTCCGCCGCCATAGCCGCCGCCAACGCATCGGCCTTCGCCGCTAACGCATCCGCCCGCCCCCAGGCCGCCTCCGTTGCCGCCAGCGCCGCCTGCCGCTGCTGACGCTATCCGCCGCCTGCCGCTGCTGACGCTGCACCACCTCCCGCCGCTGCTGCTCAATCGCCTCCAGCCGTTCACGGTGCTTGAGATGCCGCTCTGCACGCCACTGCTCGCCCATCTCCTCCGTCCGCGCCGCCGTGCCTCTTCCGCCGTGGCGGCATCGAACACCGTTATGGTGTCCGCCGTGCCGGCAACGCGTGGAGGCTGTGAAGCGCCGACGAGACATCTCACCTGCCCCTCCGCCGCCATTAACGCAAAGCTGCGCCGCTTCATTCGTGAGTCCCTGATGCGTCGTTCCAGCCACTCCCCGCCTCGCATTTCGTTGTGTCCGGCGTGCCCGGAGCGTCCCCTCTGGAGCGGGGACGGGCTCGGGGCGCCAGACATCGTATTGGGCCGCGCCGAACGAAAAGGGTCTTTGGGACGCGCGGCTGAGAACGAAAAGTGTTCTTTGGAGGGCGCTTTGGAAGACTCGAGTAGAGCTCAACTTTAAACAAGTGAATAGATTAAACACCACAACTCAAAATGGACACAATGGATCAAGCCCCAACATGAACGATCGAAAACTAATACAAGACCAGGCCGGAGCCCAAACACAATAGCCACAACACGCGCGCACACACAATAGCCACAACAATACATGCAGGAAGGGCGTCACAAAGCTAGATCTGCCGCATGAAGAGCATGGATCCTGCCAATCGTCACCTCCATGGCTTCACGGTCATGTCTCCTAGCTCTTGATTTCCACACTTGCATGCCATCATATTAGTAGAAAATAGGCTCTTAGAGCATCTTCAGTCGCGTCCCCAACACTAGTGGAAAATGGGGCATCCATCTGAGCCATTGGTACCGGTTCCCTTACGAACCGGTACCAATGGGGTCATCTGCACCGGTTCGAGGGCTCTGGCGGGCGAGGAGCTCTGGCACCGGTTCGTGAGGGGCTTTCGTACCGGTTCGTGTTAGGAACCGGTACGAAAGGTCTTCGGCCAAAATTCAGACGCGTGGTTGGGCCCGGGCTGGACCTTTGGGCTGAAATTATTTTTTTTATTTTTTTATTTTTTTTATCTCCGTGAGGAGCTTTCGTACCGGTTCGTGTTAGGGATTTTATTTTTTTTATATGCAATTTGAGCTGAAATTATGGTATATTTTGTAGGTTTTAATTAGTATCATCCCTGTCCTCACCACCGTCGATCGCCAGTGTCGTCCCCTAGCCGGCACCGTACAACCTCGGTGAGCCTCTTCTTTTTTATAAAAAAACTTAGTTTTATGTGATGAACTTGAATATTAATTAAGTTGTTCACTCATATATCCACGATGTTGTGTAATTAATGATTTTTGATATACATATAAAATGCAGATGAGTCGACAATGGATGTACGGTGACCGGTGCCATCCCGACTTCATTAATGGCATGCATTATTTTCTCAACGTGGCTGAGGCAAACATGCAGTCGAATGGTTTCATCTATTGTCCATGTAGTTCCTGTAAGAATAAGGTGGATTACTCTACCTCAAAGACCATTCACGTCCACCTGCTGCAGAACGGTTTCATGCCCAGCTATAATTGTTGGACCAAGCACGGAGAAAGAGGGGTTATATTGGAAGACAACGAAGAAGAAGAGGATAGTGACAACTATCCTATGTTCACTGAAGACGGTGATAGTAGAATGGGGAAGACGAAGCTGAAGAAGAGCCCATTTTTGATGAGCCGATTTTTGATGACCCCGATGACGATTTGGGTCGGGCCATTCTTGATGCAAAGATAAGCTGCGGAAGTGAAAAGGAGAGGTTGAAGTTGGAGAAAATGTTAGAGGATCACAAGACACTGTTGTACCCAAATTGCAAAGATGGCCAGAAAAAGCTGGGTACCACGCTGGAATTGCTGTAGTGGAAGGCAGAGAATGGTACTTCTGACAAGGGGTTTGAAAAGTTGCTGAAAATAATAAAGAAGATGCTTCCAGGGGAGAACGTATTGCCCTCTAGTACGTACGAAGCAAAGAAGGTTGTCTGCCCTCTAGGATTAGAGGTGCAGAAGATACATGCATGCATCAATGACTGCATCCTCTACCGCGGGGAGTACGAGAATTTGAATGCATGCCCGGTATGTAGTGCATTGAGGTATAAGATTAGGCGAGATGACCCTGGCGATGTTGAGGGCGAGTCCAACCCCAGGAAGAGGGTTCCTGCGAAGGTGATGTGGTATGCTCCTATAATACCACGGTTGAAACGTTTGTTCCAAAACAAAGAGCATGCCAAGTTGTTGCGATGGCACAAAGAGGACCGTAAGAAAGATGTGATGCTGAGACACCCCGCTGACGGGTCGCAGTGGAGAAAAATCGACAGAGAGTTCAAGTCATTTTCAGATGACGCAAGGAACTTAAGATTTGGTCTAAGTACAGATGGCTTTAATCCTTTCGGTGAGCAGAGCTCCAGTCATAGCACCTGGCCAGTGACTCTATGTATCTATAACCTTCCTCCTTGGTTGTGCATGAAGCGGAAGTTCATTATGATGCCAGTGCTCATCCAAGGGCCCGAGGCAACCCGGCAACGACATTGATGTGTACTGAGGCCATTGGTTGAAGAACTTTTACAGTTGTGGCGTGACGAAGGTGTATCTGTGTGGGATGAACACGAACAAAAGGAATTTAACCTACGGGCGTTATTGTTTGTAACCATCAATGATTGGCCTGCTCTTAGTAACATTTCAGGGCAGTCAAACAAGGGATACAATGCATGCACACACTGTTTAGGTGAGACTGACACTATATATTTGGGAAACAAGAATGTGTACCTGGGGCATCGTCAATTTCTTCCAAAACAACATCACGTAAGAAAGAGAGGAAAGCATTTCGGAGGTGAGGCAGATAACCGAACGAAGCCTACCCGCCCTACTGGGGAAGTTATATATGATATGGTCAAGGATTTAAAAGTGATATTTGGAAAGGGTCCCGGCGGACAATCTGTTCCGCATGATGTTGACGGACACGTACCCATGTGGAAGAAGAAGTCGATATTTTGGGAGCTACCCTACTGGAAATTCTTAGAGGTTCACTCTGCAATCGACGTGATGCACGTGACGAAAAATCTTTGCGTGAACCTGCTAAACTTCTTGGGCGTGTATGGGAAGACAAAAGATACACCGGATGCACGGCAGGACCAGCAAAGTATCCACGAAGGAAACAACCTGAATCCAGAGAAGTATCAAGGTCCTGCCAGCTACGCTCTTACAAAGAGGAGAAGGAGATCTTTTTTGAAGTCCTGAGTAGCATCAAGGTCCCGTCTGGCTTCTCGTCGAATATAAAGGGAATAATAAACATGTCAGAGAAAAAGTTTCAAAACCTAAAGTCCCATGATTGCCACGTGATTATGACACAATTACTTCCTGTTGCATTGAGGGGGCTTCTGCCGGAAAATGTTCGAGTACCCATTGTGAAGCTATGTGCGTTCCTCAATGCAATTTCTCAGAAGGTGATCAATCGACTTACTCTACAAAATTTAGAAGGATGTGGTCCAATGTCTAGTCAGCTTCGAGTTGGTGTTCCCACCATCCTTCTTCAATATTATGACACATCTCCTAGTTCACCTGGTCGAAGAGATTGGCGTTCTCGGTCCTGTATTTCTACACAACATGTTCCCCTTTGAGAGATTCATGGGAGTCTTAAAAAAGTACGTTCATAAGTGCTAGGCCAGAAGGAAGCAGGAGGTCATTGAGTTTTGTGTTGACTTTATTCCTGACCTTAAGCCGATCGGTGTTCCTGAATCGCGCTATGAGGGGAGACTGCGTGGAAAAGGCACGCTAGGAAAGAAATCAACAACGTGTATGGACGGACATTCTTTCACTCAAGAACACTACACAGTTCTACATAATTCCATCTTGGTGGCTCCGTACAAAGAGGAACACAAGGATATCTTACGCTCTAAATACCCGGAGCAACGTGAAGATTGGATTGATGGAGAACACATGAAGACTTTCGGCGGTTGGTTGCAAACACGTCTCATGAATGTCACTGATGACGAGCAGTTGTACTTGTTGGCCAAGCAACCATCTTTGAATATACCGACTTTTCAAGGGTACGAGATTAATGGGAACACATTTTACACGTTCGCCCAAGACAAAAAGAGCACCAACCAAAATAGTGGTGTCCGCTTTGATGCAAAAGATGACAATGGGAACAAGGTCACATATTATGGGTACATAGAGGAGATATGGGAACTTGACTATGGACCTAATTTCAAGGTCCCTTTGTTCCGGTGCAAATGGTTCAACCTGAAAGACGGGGTACAAGTAGACCCGCAGTATGGAATGACTACAGTGGATCTCAAGAATCTAGGGTATGACACCGAACCATTCGTCCTAGCCAGTGAGGTGGCTCAGGTTTTTTTATGTGAAGGACATGTCTAGCAAACCAAAAAAAAAAAAAGAAAGGCAAGAGGACACATCATACGATGAGCCAAAGCGGCACATAGTTCTTTCAGGAAAAAGAAACATCGTGGGAGTAGAGGACAAGACAGACATGTCAGAAGATTATAATAAGTTTGATGATATTCCACCCTTCAAGGTAAAAATTGACCCAAGCATCATCTTAAATAATGAAGATTGTCCATGGTTGCGTCGCAGTCAGAAGAAAGGGAAACAGACGAAGAAAACTCAGAAGACTAGCTAGATATAGGGATCATAACTTGTGTATCTCAATATGGAAATCACTTTTGTGTAATGATGTTACTGTATGTAAGATATTAACAATGGAGATGGTTGACTTGTTCTACTAGTTAAGTAGCTTTCACGGGCTTGCAGGAAAAAAATTCCGAGGTGGAACTTCCTGTTGACGTCCGAAACCCACCGACGGGCAGCGACGGGCAACACCGTAGAGCCGGGAACAACCTAGGGCTGCGGCTGGCCGAGGTCCCTCCGAGCGACGGCCCGCAAAGCCTTCTGGTCACACGTCCGATGCTGATTGCAAGGGCGTGCCACCTGACCTATACCTAGTCCAGGAAGGTGATGGAGATGCCTCGCTTAGTTTCCTGCATGGCATACACGTAAACATTAAATACGAGCCTCGATCGGCTCTCAGGTTATCTGTGAATCGGCTCAAGAGCCGGTCCACCCATGATTCGTACGAGGTGCACGAATATATGGTGGTCCTGCTTGATCAAGATAAAGCTAAACGATCTCGACGATCCGGGGTTTTCACCGCATAATCGGATCATCCTACTCACGATTGGGCCTCACGGCCACGCACGGTGATCGTAAGCCGATCCTAGATAGGGCCTAAAAACCAACACGAGGTTGATCCCGGAACATCCACTAGGACTACGAACGACACCCTACGTGCCGCTGGATCCTCCAACCCTTTGTAAGGCCTAACTATTGCAGATATTAAACTAATCCTTGTAGAACAAGGAGCAACCGTAACGGATCGGATCTACTAAATTAAGATCAAGCGGGGTGCCCCCACACCTAAGATAGGTGTGAGGGCGGCTAGATATGCAAGGGTCGCACTACGATAGCATATGATACGAAGAACAATGCTAACCCTAACATATCTATGATAACTACGTTGCTCGCCATCAAAAGGACGAGCAACGCATGAACAACATGGAGCTTGTGCTGCCTAGATCGCAAGATGCGATCTAGGCAACATGTTGCTTACCGGTAGAAACCCTCGAGAAGAAGGAGTTGGCGATGCGCCGAGATTGATTTGGTTGGTTGAACGTTGGTTGTTGTTTATTCCATACACCCTAGATACATATTTATAGTCCAGGGGACCTTCTAATTTAGGCGTGCACCTAACCGTGCACGGGTAAAACTCTATCTAAGATACGATCTACTATATTACAGATATATGGGCAATCTAGCCCAACTTTGCATATAAGGCCGATCTACGTATTTTCTCCGTATATAATCTTCAAGCCCATCTTAATCGTGGCCCACCTCGACTTGGTCAAATTCCGGTGATAACACATGCCCCCCTGGTTTTGGAATTATCAATTCCAAAATCACTCCGTTTTTTCTTCGTCGGGTCATGTCATGGCAGAACCGTTGCAGTATCCTTTATCATGATGCCTTGTCTCCTCAACTTCTTGCAAAACTTGATACCTTTAGCACCACTTCCTTGGAAACCGCAATGGCTTTAAATCCCCATTAGGCTCCTCCTTATTAAACTGTGCCGATTGACTAGCCTCCTTCATCCCCTTCCTCTGCTCTAGCTATCGGCACTAAAAACCCTCTTTCCCTGTAGCAATGTCTTCTTCTTCCTCCGTCTCCTCCGGCCTCTCTTTCCAATCTTCTTCCCCAAGCGAGCCAATGTCGGAGCCCGAGTGGGACTTCGATCTCATGTCAGATGGCGACATGCCCCTGACCGATGAGGAGGGCGACCTCCACCTCCTCGTTGAAGGGGAACTGGAGAGCGAAAACGAGGATGACCTCTCCTCATGGAGGAAGCCCACTTCCTATGAGGAAGAAGAGGAAGACGAGGAAGAAGAGGAGGAAGATGATTCCTCCTCCTCCGCTGGGTACCCGCCGGCGAAGCGCCTCCGTGCTTGGGCAGACAGTGAAGATGACGATGACGACGCAGAGGAAGAAGCTCCGGTCGAAGGCTGGGGCAGCAGTGACGAGGAGTTCTCCGGAAGTAGCGCCGGTGACAGCTACGATGCCGACGACGAGGGCAGCGAGGATTAGTGACATAGCATCAGTAGTATGCGAGCAATCGGCTCTTCTTTTGTTCCTCTTTGAGCAATCGGCTCTTCATTGTAAAAACCCTCCTTTGTTAATGAAGGAGTATTTCCAGTCAACTGTTTTGCCGATAGTCAAAGTCACAAAATCTCCAAAAAGAGCCGATGGCATCGCATCGGTCTCTATCATAAAAACACGAGTAAAGTCGACCTAGCCGCCCTTCCAAACGGTAACCTGCGACCTCCATCTGAAAAGGCAAACTCAGATCCCCAAATCGCCGCCTGAGCAGTTCCAACCCACAACCACCTACACAGATCTCGACCGCGCCGCCCCCAGCTCCTTCAACGCATCCCATGGCGGAATCATCCAATACCGACACCACGGCTTCCGGACTGAAGGTAATCCTCAACCTCCTCTCGCCGTTCGACTTGACATGGGATTAATGGCAAACACCTGAATTAATGTTTCGCTCCGCTACTAATTTAGGTTTCAGACATTCTTCTGCCACATCCTTCTCTCGCAAATTCGATGTGCCTCGGTCCTCGTTCTTCCGAGAGTCCCGCCCTGTTAATTTCGTGTGAAGCTAACAGAATCCCCTTCGTGAGCCAGAACCTAGATCTGACTTCCTGGGCCGACTGCCTGCGAGCCTGGCCTAATCCTCCTGAGGGTTGGGTGGCATGGTACAATAGAGTATCAAAAACCCACTATGCCACTTGGGAAACCATAGGGATAGCCGATGCCTTGTCATTATCATTATCTCCTCTTGAGAAGAATGAGAACATCCTGAAAACCATCGGCTACTTCTGGTCTGATGCACTGAACTGCTTCATGTTTGGTCATGGCCCTATGACACCGACCCTGCTGGATGTGGCCATGATCACAGGCCTAGACATTGCATCCCCCAGCCCTTCTGCATTCAAACTGCCAAAAGTTCCTTTCACTCTTTCCTCTAAAAAAGAGTGTACCAGCTGGGGCGCCTATCTCAATCGTTATATGAAAAACAAAGGCCCCGTGACAGAGAGGGAGCACACAGCCTTCCTGAATTTCTGGCTGGAGCACTTCATATTCTGTGGCCCATCACTTGCTCCTACCAAGAATTACCTCTCCCTGGCCTATGAACTTGCTAAAGGCACCCAACTCGGCCTAGGCAAACTGTTTCTTGGAGAGGTCTACCGATCCCTTCAACTGATGTCTGTCAAACTGTTCTCTCAAAAGACAGCGGCCCCTGGTGGTTCATTCAGTTGTGGGCCCAACTATACTTCCAAAACCAAATCCCAGACTTCCCACCGCTGACCACCTGCACCTTTCCGGATGTAAATGGAAAGGAAATTCGATGCACCAGCTACGGCCAAGCCCTGTATGGTCTCCCGGGCAGCAGGCTGATCCCCAAGGAAGCAGCAGGGTGGTTTAAGATTTTCTTCCAAGGTTTGGACAACCCCCTGTTCCAACCTTATACTGAATCGGCAAATTTTGAAAACCCAGTCTCTTTCCGATTGGATGACTTTGCCGATGACGCCAGCACACAGCATTTGTATTCCCTCATGATTCGTCCTTGCTTCCTCCCTGTTGGAATGAGTACCTCGAATCGGATCATCAAACGCGGTTATGAGTGTTATCAACCGGTAGTGGCAGCCCGACAGCTTGGTTTCGGACAGGTGCCTCCACACTTCTTCTTACACCACCTGACAGCAAGTAGAGCTGAACGCCTGACATCCTTACTGGCCAAAGGTGTTATACCTTCTTTGATGCTTTGGCCATTCCAATTTCCCACGACCTCCGTTTCTCCTTCACTACCGATGGTTTTGAAACTTGGTGGTCCATGTGGAAGACCCACGTCTTCAGGAGGGCTCTAGGACCGCTGCTGAGAGAGCTTGACGCCGAGTATGACATCCCTGCAGACCAGGTACCATCACTTAAACATTTCTTGTAACCGCATTATGGTGATCGTCTGTGACCTGACTCTTTCTCCTGGCAGCAACAAGATGGTCCGGCTCCCACACAAGCCGACGGTTCCCCTTTCGTATTCCTTCCTCCGGCACCAGTGGTTCTCTTCTGCCAGAGCTCGCCACCCCTGAAGAAAGTCATAATGCAGAGTCAGCCGATTTCACCGAAATCGGCTCCCAAAAGTAAAGCATCTTCGGGGCCAGTTGCCCCCCGAGCCTCGACTCAGGCGAGGACGGCAGTGAGGAAGGTGGCTGCCAGGAAAACCCTGAAGCGTAAGGCTCCTGCCCAAGAAAGCCCACGTGTAAGTTGGCTCAGACCCTGTCCACATTTATCTGCTTTCCGAAAATTTTCTGCAATACACTCGTATTTTTTTTCTTTTTTTCTACAGACTTCCACCGAAGAAACCTCCAGCGGGGCCGAAGAATCCAGTCAGGGGGACTCGAGCTCGGGCAATTCCGAGAGGTCCACCACCCAGAGCCAGACGGCTTCACCAGCGCCGGCTTCTAAGAAAAGGTCGATTCCTGAACCTCCTGCTCCCCAAGCCCCAACCAGATCGGGGTCACGCACGAAGCGCCGCTGCGTCAAAAGGGCTCGTAAGAACCCACGAGCCTCTCCATCAAGCCAGGAGGTCTCAAATGTAATTATCTCCCCGGTCACACTTCATGCTAACCCGTTGTCATTTGGATCGGCTAATCACTTCCTCCTGCAGACCGAAGAAACTTCTAGCGGAGACGTTGAGGAGGTACCGATGCCGTCCGCCACCCTAGACCTGGCCACCTCGATGATCGCGGTTACCCAAGTAGCTGACCTATCCAAGTCCACAGAAAAGCCGATCGTCACTACATCGGCTGTTCCTCCTCCCTTGGGAGAGGTATGCCCCTCCTCCTTGGCTCCATTAATTTCTTCATTGCACGCTAAACTCACTTTGTTTGCCCCACCAGGGTTGTGATCTTTCGAGCTTGCTGACGTTCGATCCAGAATCCATCGAGCCAACCTCTTCCAAGGCAAGTGGAGAGCCGAGCCTTAGTACGGTCCATGGTCTGCTCCAACGTCTCAAAGACTTGCTTTCTTCCTCAACTGAGACCCTGATTGAAAATTCCGAGGAAGTCAAAGGCATCCTCGAGGATATCCAGCCCCATCTCCCTATGACACTGCAAGTGAAGCTCTGGCCCGCTGTTACCCTGTCGGTCTTTAAGTCAAGGGTGCAATCGGCTCGACAAAGGATTACTCTTCGCCACTCCCAGCTTCCACTGAGAGCCGATATTGCCGAAAAGTGTCGACGGCTCAACGAGAAGAAGGCTGCCCTGGACGCCAAGACGGACACTTCTGCCAATCGCGCCGAACTCGAGACCCTGCGCAAGGAGCTGGAGAGCCTCGAAGAGAGGGTAAGGATGACCAAGCAGCTCATCCAAGACAAGGAAGCCCTTATTGCCCGTTCTGAAGACGAAGCAAAAGGCCTCACAGCCGATCTGAAGACCGATCTGGCTGAAATTCGTACCCTGAGCGGCCAGCTGGTGACGGGAAAGATGAGGACAACGAAGCTGAGATCGCTGAGGTAGATCGCATCCGTGTCGACGCCCTTCATGCCCTTGACGCGTTCCTCCAGTAGGGACCTGTTTCGCTGAACTCGAGTGAATCTGCTTCGACTGTACTTGCTACATTTTTTTTTACTGGCCGATTTTCCACCGGCTCCTAATATTTCATTGCCCCTATGTGTCTGTCTGCCTGCTCATGTGCCCCCCCGAGCCGAATCTGTCAGGTAACTGCGGATATCGGCTCTGCGGTTGTCGGTAGGATCATGCCTGAACATCGGCTCTGCAGTCATGGACCAATGCCGATTTCCCTGCCCTCGCAAACCGATGTAAACCCATACTCCAGTCTTCCGTCACCCGCTAGATTGATGCCGAATGCCGGCGAAAACGTATGGCACGGATAATACGGGGCGGCTGCTGAATTGGCTCTATTTCGATCGTCACCAGGATCTTTCGGCAGTGTCGGAGCCGATCGCGTGGAGCAGCTTCTTCCTTATCTTCGCTATGAGAGCAGTTGCCCTCGCCTCTATCCTCATCAGGGGGGTGCCCCAGTTCTATCATGTTGATGTTGAACGAGTATCTTGGTTGGCACCTCCCAGGGTAAGTGTCGTTAACCCTGTCAACGGCGCACGACGGTGAATTAGGCACTTCTGGTGCCGCCAATGTGAATGACGACGGTGGACGGGACTGAAGTGGCACTTTTCCTCGGTAGGTCCCGAGAGCTGGTTCTAATAGAGAGTGCTGATTCTTCATGACCTCCTTGATCATCCGAACGGCGACATGTTCCAGAGTATTCACCAGGCTCTCAGAATGGCGATGCAACGAGTGAGTCACCATGCCACTAATCTCCTGGCGCACGGCCCTGGTACGTTCTTCTGACGGGACAGATAGGTCCACTCCATCGAGTGCGCCTTGAGAACCCCTTCCACCTGACGCCATGTGAACGGGTTCTGTGATATGAGCCGATGAGGTCGGCTTCGAGGATGACTTTGATCTCGTCATACTTCTTCTTGAGTTCGTCGGTCAGATCCTCGTACGTGACTGGCGTGCCGTCCGCCATCTCAGATGTAGATGGCGATGTGGTTGATGTAGAAGCTCGTCCCACCGAGCGTGCCAGAATGTGTTGACGTCCGCCCACCGACGGGCGCGACGGGCAACACCGTAGAGCCGGGAACAACCTAGGGCTGCGGCTGGCGAGGTCCCTCCGAGCGACGGCCCGCAAAGCCTTCTGGTCACACGTCCGATGCTGATTGCAAGGGCGTGCCACCTGACCTATACCTGGCCAGGAAGGTGATGGAGATGCCTCGCTTAGTTTCCTGCATGGCATACACGTAAACATTAAATACGAGCCTCGATCGGCTCTCAGGTTATCCTGTGAATCGGCTCAAGGAGCCGGTCCACCCATGATTCGTACGAGGTGCACGAATATATGGTGGTCCTGCTTGATCAAGATAAAGCTAAAACGATCTACGACGATGGGGTTTTCACCGCATAATCGGATCATCCTACTCACGATTGGGCCTCGCGGCCACGCACGGTGATCGTAAGCCGATCCTAGATAGGGCCTAAAAACCAACGAGGTTGATCCCGGAACATCTGCTAGGACTAGCGAACGACACCCTACGTGCCGTTGGATCCTCCAACCCTTTGTAAGGCCTAACTGTTGCAGATATTAAACTAATCCTTGTAGAACAAGGAGCAACCGTAACGGATCGGATCTACTAAATTAAGATCAAGCGGGGTGCGCCCCACACCTAAGATAGGTGTGAGGGCGGCTAGATATGCAAGGGTCGCACTACGATAGCATATGATACGAAGAACAATGCTAACCCTAACATATCTATGATAACTACGTTGCTCGCCATCAAAAGGCTTCAGAGCAACGCATGAACAACGTGGAGCTTGTGCTGCCTAGATCGCAAGATGCGATCTAGGCAGCATGTTGCTTACCGGTAGAAACCCTCGAGAAGAAGGAGTTGGCGATGCGCCGAGATTGATTTGGTTGGTTGAACGTTGGTTGTTGTTTATTCCATACACCCTAGATACATATTTATAGTCCAGGGGACTTTCTAATGTAGGCGTGCACCTAACCGTGCACGGGTAAAACTCTATCTAAGATACGATCTACTATATTACAGATATATGGGCAATCTAGCCCAACTTTGCATATAAGGCCGATCTACGTATTTTCTCCGTATATAATCTTCAAGCCCATCTTAATCGTGGCCCACCTCTGACTTGGTCAAATTCCGGTGATAACACTTCCAAATATGCCATATATAGGGCATGTGCACCAAGGGCATATTCGAGAAGTTCCGCCACGGGAGATTTCCCAACCCTTTCCCCAACATTGTTAAAGGAGATGGAGTCTTTCACGGGCTTGCAGGAAATTTTTCCGAGGCGGAACTTCCGAATATGCCATATATAGGGCATGTGCACCAAGGGCATATTCGAGAAGTTCCGCCACGGGAGATTTCCCAACCCTTTCCCCAACATTGTTAGAGGAGATGGAGTCTTTCATGGGCTTGCAGGGAAATTTTTCCGAGGCGGAACTTCCGAAGATGCCATAGGGCGTGTGCACCAAGGGCATCTTCGACAAGTTCCGCCACGGGAGATTTCCCAACCCTTTCCCCAACATTGTTAGAGGAGATGGAGTCTTTCACGGGCTTGCAGGGAAATTTTTCCGAGGCGGAACTTCCGAAGATGCCATAGGGCGTGTGCACCAAGGGCATCTTCGAGAAATTCCGCCACGGGAGATTTCCCAACCCTTTCCTCCATCCATGGTGATGAAACTCTCCATCCGGCCATGTTGGCTTGTTGAGCTGCTTGCCATGGCGTATCGATGCTCCTTTTATAGGCACGGCGCCGCTTCTACATTCTCTTCTTCCTCCGACAGGGCGTCGTGCGCTACATGCTTTATCTCATCGAGCGGGCGTCCTTATCCCGCCGCGCTTTAGTACCGGTTGCACCCACCAGCCGGTACTAAATGTTACACGCGTCCTTATCCGACGTTTTGTTACATGACGGAAAAACCACCTTTAGTACCGGTTGCACCCACCAGCCGGTACTAAATGTTACCCACGCGTCCTTATCCCACCGACAGCTTTGTTACATGAGAAAAACCACCTTTAGTACCGGTTGCACCCACCAGCCGGCTAAAGGTTTCCCGCCTATTTTCTTCCCGCGCTTTCCACCGGTTCCCGCCTCTGTCTTCCCGCCATTTTTTCACTATATATATGTAGGCTTGGCCTCCATTTACATATCACATCTAGACTCATATCTGCAAACCTCATCATTCTCTCCCATGGCTTCCATCGTATCTCTAACCCCCGGGAGGCGGAGGCGCTTTGCGCCTCGAACTACCCCTGCCCGCCGGGCTACCGCGTCCCCCGGCTGGTTGCTAAGCGTCGGAGGCGTACCGGTCCCTCCAGTCCCTCTAGGTGTGGCGCGCGAGATTGCCATCACGAACCACTACTACTTCGAGCTCACGCCAGAGCAGCGGAGGAATCCCAGTGGCATCCCGACTACAGCCCGACTTGGGAAAGCTTCTTCATCAATCGGCGTGAGAGGGCGCTTGCCAGGCACGAGGAGGGCAGCCCGCCTCCTTCGAACTTCAACGAGGCCGGCCGTCGGCTGTGGTGGCGCGGCCGGACTCTCCAGGGCGTCATGGCCTACCGTGGCCCCCGCCTGCGCTACCCTCAGTCCCAGCCCACGCGTGCTCACCCGCCGACGTTCGACTACCGCGACCCCGATGCCAGCGACGATGATGACGGCGACTACGATGACTACAGTGGCGACTACTACAGGGCTAGGCACGAGTATGACTGAATGACTCCAACAGTAGAATCTGGCCATGTATCTTAATTTTCAGTTAAGCTATGTACTTTTAATTCGAGTTCAATCGTAATAAAATTTTATTCCGGCCCTTTCTTTCCCGCCTTTTTTCTCCCACGCGCGGCGTCGTGGCGGGAAAGTAAAAGAAAAAAGAAATAGAAAAGAAAAGAAAAGAAAAAAAAAAAAAGAAAAAGAAAAGAAAAGAAAAGAAAAGAAAAAAAAAAGAAAAGAAAAAGAAAAGAAAAAGAAAAAAAAAGAAATAGAAAAAAGAAAAGAAAAAGAAAAGAAAAAGGAAATAAAAAGAAAAAGAAAAGAAACATACAACAAATAGAAAAGAAACAGCAAAAGAAAAGAAGAAAAGAAATAGAAAAGAGAAATAGAAAAGAAATAGAAAAAAAGAAATAGAAAAGAAAACAAACAGAAAAGATAAAGAAATAGAAATAGAAAAGAAACATAGAAGAAAAGAAAAAAGAAAAGAAAAGAAAACAGCAAAAGAAAAAGAAAAACAAAAAACCCTTTGGTACCGGTTGGTATCACCAACCGGTACGAAAGACCTTTCGTACCGGTTGGTGATACCAACCGGTACCAAAGGGTCTTCCCTCTATTTCACTTAGCCGCGCGAGCAACTTTCCCCAAATCCCCCAAATTTCTCACACCCGCGCGCAGACCACGCCATCGCCGTCGCCGATTCCGCGCGCTCGCCGTCGCCGTCGTCCACGCCGTCGCCGTCGTCCGCACGCAGCACCAGGCCGGCATCTCCTCTCTCCGCGCGCCGCCGCAGGTACGTCCTCCACCACGGCACCGCGTCGTCGGCGTCCCTCTCCCTTGTCGTTCCCTCGCCTGCGCGCTTCACTGCATCGCCGAGAAGGTCGCCGTCGCCGTGAAGGTTGCCGTCGCCATCCAGAAGCTGCTGCGCTCCCTCCGCCTCGGCACTGGCCATCGAACACCCGGAACGTGTTCGACGTTATGCCGAGGCCGGCGCGCGTGCACGGCGTGGAGAGCGGAGCGGTGTGAGCGGCAGGGCCAATTGGCGCGGGCGGCCGGCCGTGGTGCTGCGCCTGGTCTCGCGGCGAGCTGCAGCTGAGCTGGGCCGAGCGGGGGCCTGCGGTGTTCGACTAAATGCCGCAGACGCCCACGCCCATGCCGTAGGTGCCGCTGGCCGTGCGCCGTGCCCCTGCCCGCGTGCCCCTGCCCGTGCGCCGTGCCGCTGCCGTGCGCGGTGCCCCGACCGTGCCGTGCCGCTGCCCTGTCGTGCCCTGCCGTGCCGCTGCCCTACCGTGCCGCTGCCGTGTCGCTGCCGCTGCCCTGTCGAGCTTGGTGGCGTGCAGAGTCACCCGCCGCTCCCCCCTCCGTCGATGCCGCCTGCTGCTTGTGCTGCTGCCCGTGGAGGTGGTTGCGCTGAGGCGTCGGCGGCGGAGGGTGAGTGTGACGGCGAGAAGGGGGTAGGCGTTGGTTTTTGGAGATGGCGATCGCGGGGATGCGCCTCCCTCTAGTGTTGATCTAGAGGAATGGGGCAGCCGTAGTTTTTTTAAAAGTAAAATAGAAACGATTCCATTGAGAGAAGAGCGAGAGGAGGAGGGGGAACACCGAGTCTATGGCCGTGGCGGTCCGTTATGGTTTTTTGCTTTCTTCATTTCAATTGTTATCCATCTAGCAATCTGTTATATCATCATGACATGATGAATGAAATATAATTGCTTTCTTAATTTTGTAGTGACATTGAGGTATGGCGGACGGCACCTTCGTCCGAGATGAGGAGGGGGAAGAAGCGGTGCAGAAATTGATCTATGAGAGTGCCCGTGGTACGGAACCCGATGGAGATGACAACGAGTTCGAAGACTTTCTGAATGATTTCGGCGAGGGACTTGAGTCTGAACAAGTTAGAAGAGACAACGAAGTGTCCATAATAAACTCCGGCGAGGTGTATATTTATGTATCAATTAGTCTATGTTCATCGATCCCTAGATGCATTCATTTATTTGTATTGCACTTATTAACGAATAATTTTTTCTTTTAGCCTTCTGCATCATCGAGCAAGTCTGTTAAAACAAAACGAGGCCCGACGAGAGTGTTAAAGGGCGAGGGCAGGTTAGCCCTGATACGTCTCCGACGTATCGATAATTTCTTGTGTTCCATGCCACATTATTGATAATATCTACATGTTTTATGCACACTTTATGTCATATTCGTGCATTTTTTGGAACTAACCTATTAACAAGATGCCGAAGTGCCAGTTGTTGTTTTCTGCTGTTTTTGGTTTCAGAAATCCTAGTAAAGAAATATTCTCGGAATTGGACGAAATCAACGCCAGGGTCCTATTTTGCCACGAAGCTTCCGAAGACCGAAGAGGAGACGAAGTGGGGCCACGAGGTGGCCAGACTATGGGCGGCGCGGCCCAAGCCCGGCCGCCGACCTATAGTGTGGGCCCCTCGTGCGCCTCTTTACCTGCCCTTCCGCCTACAAATAGCCTTCGTCGCGAAACCCCGCACCGAGAGCCACGATACGGAAAACCTTCGAGACGCCACCGCCGCCAATCCCATCTCGGGGGATTCTGGAGATCTCCTCCGGCACCCTGCCGGAGAGGGGATTCATCTCCCGGAGGACTCTTCACCGCCATGGTCGCCTCCGGAGTGATGTGTGAGTAGTTCACCCCTGGACTATGGGTCCATAGCAGTAGCTAGATGGTTGTCTTCTCCTCATTGTGCTTCATTGTTGGATCTTGTGAGCTGCCTAACATGATCAAGATCATCTATCTGTAATACTATATGTTGTGTTTGTCGGGATCGATGGATAGAGAATACTATGTTATGTTAATTATCAAGTTATTACCTATGTGTTGTTTATGATCTTGCATGCTCTCCGTTATTAGTAGAGGCTCTGGCCAAGTTTTTGCTCTTAACTCCAAGAGGGAGTATTTATGCTCGATAGTGGGTTCATGCCTCCATTGAATCTACAGAAAGTTCTAAGGTTGTGGATGTGCTGTTGCCACTAGGGATAAAACATTGATGCTATGTCTAAGGATGTAGTTATTGATTACATTACGCACCATACTTAATGCAATTGTCTCGTTGTTTGCAACTTAATACTGGAAGGGGTTCGGATGATAACCTGAAGGTGGACTTTTTAGGCATAGATGCATGTTGGATAGCGGTCTATGTACTTTGTCGTAATGCCCAATTAAATCTCACTATATTTATCATGACATGTATGTGCATTGTTATGCCCTCTCTATTTGTAAATTGCCCGACTGTAATTTGTTCACCCAACATGCTTTTATCTTATGGGAGAGACACCTCTAGTGAACTGTGGACCCCGGTCCTATTCTTTACATATACAATCTCTGCAATACTTGTTTTCTGTTTTTCGCAAACAATCATCTTCCACACAATACGGTTAATCCTTTGTTACAGCAAGTCGGTGAGATTGACAACCTCATTTCGTTGGGGCAAAGTACTTTGGTTGTGTTGTGCGGTTCCACGTTGGCGCCGGAATCCCTGGTGTTGCGCCGCACTACATCCCGCCGCCATCAACCTTCAACGTGCTTCTTGGCTCCTCCTGGTTCGATAAACCTTGGTTTCTTTCTGAGGGAAAACTTGCCGCTGTGCGCATCATACCTTCCTCTTGGGGTTCCCAACGAACGTGTGAGTTACACGCCATCAAGCTCTTTTTCTGGCGCCGTTGCCGGGGAGATCAAGACACGCTGCAAAGGGAGTCTCCACTTCCCAATCTCTTTACTTTGTTTTTGTCTTGCTTTATTTTATTTACTACTTTGTTTGCTGCATTATATCAAAACACAAAAAAATTAGTTGCTAACTTTACTTTATTTACTGTCTTGCTCTCTATATCAAAAACAAAAAAATTAGTTACTTGCATTTACTTTACTTGATTCATCATGTTTCCTTTTAATTTTACCACAAAAGACATACCGGTAGGACGTGGGTCTATAGTTGGGAGAAATAATATAGAAGAATTTTTCAATCATGTTAGTACCGTTGAAGATTTTGAAGATAGACACTTGGTAGAACTTGCTCCTACTTATGAAATTGCTGCTGCTGCTTTAGTTCGCATGTTGGAAACTAAATTTGTTAATCTCAATCCTATAATCCAACACATGTTTCTCACACTTGGTGATATGGAAGAAGGGGAAAAGAAAGATTTTGTTTTAGAAACCCTCCTTAGAGAATTTGGTGGTATAGCAAGAGAGGCTAGAAAGGTCTTTGCTAAATATGATATGCTTGGTTCTTATACCAATTTTGTTAGTCTCCTTGAAAAGATGGATATGGATAGAATAAAGTACACTAATAATATTAATGATGGTGGGGAGATCAAAGCACCAATACCATGTAAGCTCCTAGCGATGAATGATGCACTAGAAAATAATTATGCTTGGCTTGTTCCTGAAAATTTGTTTGATGAGAGTAGCAAGCCCAAGACTAATGAAAAGGGGGACGCTAAAACTTATGTATCTAATATACTATGCCTGGTTGAGAAAACTCCGCATCCCGCTGTAGATGCACCATCTCTTGATGTTACTTGATTTACACTTTCTGCGCCTGAAAGGCGTTAAAGAAAAGCGCTTATGGGAGACAACCCATGTTTTTACTACAGTATTTTTGTTTTATATTTGAGTCTTGGAAGTTGTTTACTACTGTAGCAACCTCTCCTTATCTTAGTTTAGTGTTTTGTTGTGCCAAGTAAAGTCTTTGATAGTAAAGTTCATACTAGATTTGGATTACTGCGCAGTTTCAGATTTCTTTGCTGTCACGAATTTCGACCTGCCTCCCTGTAGGTAGCTCAGAAAATTAAGCCAATTTACGTGCGTGATCCTCAGATATGTACGCAACTTTCATTCAATTTGGGCATTTTCATTTGAGCAAGTCTGGTGCCATTTTAAAATTCGTCTTACTGAACTGTTCTGTTTTGACAGATTCTGCCTTTTATTTCGCATTGCCTCTTTTGCTATGTTGGATGAATTTCTTTGATCCATTAATGTCCAGTAGCTTTATGCAATGTCCAGAAGTGTTAAGAATGATTGTGTCACCTCTGAACATGTTAATTTTTATTGTGCACTAACCCTCTTATGAGTTGTTTCGAGTTTGGTGTGGAGGAAGTTTTCAAGGATCAAGAGAGGAGTATGATGCAATATGATCAAGGAGAGTGAAAGCTCTAAGCTTGGGGATGCCCCGGTGGTTCACCCCTGCATATTCTAAGAAGACTCAAGCGTCTAAGCTTGGGGATGCCCAAGGCATCCCCTTCTTCATCGACAACATTATCAGGTTCCTCCCCTGAAACTATATTTTTATTCCATCACATCTTATGTGCTTTGCTTGGAGCGTCGGTTTGTTTTTGTTTTTGTTTTTTCTTGAATAAAATGGATCCTAGCATTCACTGTATGGGAGAGAGACACGCTCCGCTGTTGCATATGGACAAGTATGTCCTTAGGCTTTACTCATAGTATTCATGGCGAAGTTTCTTCTTCGTTAAATTGTTATATGGTTGGAATTGGAAAATGATACATGCAGTAATTGCTAAAATGTCTTGGATAATGTGATACTTGGCAATTGTTGTGCTCATGTTTAAGCTCTTGCATCATATACTTTGCACCCATTAATGAAGAAACACCTAGAGCTTGCTAATTTGGTTTGCATATTTGGTCTCTCTAAAGTCTAGATAATTTCTAGTATTGAGTTTTGAACAACAAGGAAGACGGTGTAGAGTCTTATAATGTTTTCAATATGTCTTTTATGTGAGTTTTGCTGCACCGCTTCATCCTTGTGTTTGTTTCAAATAACCTTGCTAGCCTAAACCTTGTATCGAGAGGGAATACTTCTCATGCATCCAAAATCCTTGAGCCAACCACTATGCCATTTGTGTCCACCATACCTACCTACTACATGGTATTTCTCCGCCATTCCAAAGTAAATTGCTTGAGTGCTACCTTTAAAATTCCATCATTCGGCTTTGCAATATATAGCTCATGGGACAAATAGCTTAAAAACTATTGTGGTATTGAATATGTACTTATGCACTTTATCTCTTATTAAGTTGCTTGTTGTGCGATAACCATGTTTCTGGGGACGCCATCAACTATTCTTTGTTGAATATCATGTGAGTTGCTATGCATGTCCGTCTTGTCTGAAGTAAGAGAGATCTACCACCTTAATGGTTGGAGCATACATATTGTTAGAGAAGAACATTGGGCCGCTAACTAAAGCCATGATTCATGGTGGAAGTTTCAGTTTTGGACATATATCCTCAATCTCATATGAGAATAATAATTGTTGCCACATGCTTGTGCATTAAAGAGGAGTCCATTATCTGTTGTCCATGTTGTCCCGGTATGGATGTCTAAGTTGAGAATAATCAAAAGCGAGAAATCCAAAATGCGAGCTTTCTCCTTAGACCTTTGTACAGGCGGCATGGAGGTACCCCATTGTGACACTTGGTTAAAACATGTGTATTGCGATGATCCGGTAGTCCAAGCTAATTAGGACAAGGTGCGGGCACCATGAGGCTTGCAACTTGTAAGATATAATTTACATAACTCATATGCTTTATTACTACCGTTGACAAAATTGTTTCATGTTTTCAAAATAAAAGCTCTAGCACAAATATAGCAATCGATGCTTTCCTCGTTGAAGGACCTTTCTTTTACTTTTAATGTTGAGTCAGTTCACCTATTTCTCTCCACCTCAAGAAGCAAACACTTGTGTGAACTGTGCATTGATTCTTACATAGTTGCATATTGCACTTATTATATTACTCTATGTTGACGATTATCCATGAGATATACATGTTATAAGTTGAAAGCAACCGCTGAAACTTAATCTTCCTTTGTGTTGCTTCAATACCTTTACTTTGATTTATTGCTTTATGAGTTAACTCTTATGCAAGACTTATTGATGCTTGTCTTGAAGTGCTATTCATGAAAAGTCTTTGCTTTATGATTCACTTGTTTACTCATGTCATTACCATTGTTTTGATCGCTGCATTCATTACATATGTTTACAAATAGTATGATCAAGGTTATGATGGCATATCACTCCAGAAATTATCTTTGTTATCGTTTTACCTGCTCGGGACGAGCAGAACTAAGCAGGGATGCTGATACGTCTCCGACGTATCGATAATTTCTTGTGTTCCATGCCACATTATTGATAATATCTACATGTTTTATGCACACTTTATGTCATATTCGTGCATTTTCTGGAACTAACCTATTAACAAGATGCCGAAGTGCAAGTTGTTGTTTTCTGCTGTTTTTGGTTTCAGAAATCCTAGTAAAGAAATATTCTCGGAATTGGACGAAATCAACGCCCAGGGTCCTATTTTGCCACGAAGCTTCCAGAAGACCGAAGGAGACGAAGTGGGGCCACGAGGTGGCCAGACTATAGGGCGGCGCGGCCCAAGCCCTGGCCGCGCCGACCTATAGTGTGGGCCCCTCGTGCCGCCTCTTTACCTGCCCTTCCGCCTACAAATAGCCTTCGTCGCGAAACCCCCAGTACCGAGAGCCACGATACGGAAAACCTTACTGAGACGCCGCCGCCGCGAATCCCATCTCGGGGGATTCTGGAGATCTCCTCCGGCACCCTGCCGGAGAGGGGATTCATCTCCCGAGGACTCTTCACCGCCATGGTCGCCTCCGGAGTGATGAGTGTGTAGTTCACCCCGGACTATGGGTCCATAGCGTAGCTAGATGGTTGTCTTCTCCTCATTGTGCTTCATTGTTGGATCTTGTGAGCTGCCTAACATGATCAAGATCATCTATCTGTAATACTATATGTTGTGTTTGTCGGGATCCGATGGATAGAGAATACTATGTTATGTTAATTATCAAGTTATTACCTATGTGTTGTTTATGATCTTGCATGCTCTCCGTTATTAGTAGAGGATCTGGCCAAGTTTTGCTCTTAACTCCAAGAGGGAGTATTTATGCTCGATAGTGGGTTCATGCCTCCATTGAATGTGGGACAGTGAGAGAAAGTTCTAAGGTTGTGGATGTGATGTTGCCACTAGGGATAAAACATTGATGCTATGTCTAAGGATGTAGTTATTGATTACATTACGCACCATACTTAATGCAATTGTCTGTTTGCAACTTAATACTGGAAGGGGTTCGGATGATAACCTGAAGGTGGACTTTTTAGGCATAGATGCATGCTGGATAGCGGTCTATGTACTTTGTCGTAATGCCCAATTAAATCTCACTATATTTATCATGACATGTATGTGCATTGTTATGCCCTCTCTATTTGTAAATTGCCCGACTGTAATTTGTTCACCCAACATGCTTTTATCTTATGGGAGAGACACCTCTAGTGAACTGTGGACCCCGGTCCTATTCTTTACATCGCATACAATCTACTGCAATACTTGTTTTTGTTTTTCGCAAACAATCATCTTCCACACAATACGGTTAATCCTTTGTTACAGCAAGCCGGTGAGATTGACAACCTCACTGTTTCGTTGGGGCAAAGTACTTTGGTTGTGTTGTGCAGGTTCCACGTTGGCACCGGAATCCCCGGTGTTGCGCCGCACTACATCCCGCCGCCATCAACCTTCAACGTGCTTCTTGGCTCCTCTGGTTCGATAAACCTTGGTTTCTTGTTAGATCAAAACGAGGCCCGACGCAACTGCTAAAGGGCGAGGGCAGGTTAGCCCTCACGGCATTTAAGGCTAATGGTGAACCGGAGCATCCCAAAGAGTTCTGCCGCAAATTTACAAATCAAGCCGGAGTTCTTGTTAGGGACCATGTACCGATCAGCATTCAAGAGTGGAATAAGCCGAAGAAAGCGGGGACTGAAGCTAGTTATGTCAACGACGCGATGAAAACTTTTCTTTGGGACACTCTACTGACACGATTCAGCCTACCGGAAGACATGACGGAAGGCCAGAAGAATAAAGTCAGGGAATGGACATGGAAGAAGATGGCCATACAATTCCAGACCTGGAAGAAAAATTTATGGGACAAATATAAGAATGAAGATCCAATATTCGATGATAATCTAGTGAAGATAAAAGATCACTGGCCCGCATTTAAGGAGTATAAGCAATCGTCTACTTTTGTGTCCCGATCGGAGACAAATACGAAAAATGCTGCAAAGAAGAAACTTTGGCATCATTTGGGGTCAGGTGGCTACAAGACTGCCATTCCGAAGTGGACAGCGTTTGAGAATAAACTGATGCATGAAGGAATCACTCCATAGACATGGGACTGGCCCGAACGGTCCAAGTTCTGGTTGTTCGCGCATGGGGCAGGGTTGGACCCAAATACAGGGCTGATCGTTGCGAAGGGAAAATGGAAGGAAAAAATTGAGGCAATCGTACCGAAGCTTGTAGATGCAATTGAAAAGGTCAGAAAGGGAGAGTACATTCCCGATAGAGAGAATGACGAGCTTACACTCGCTCTGGGGAATCCTGAACACGTTGGACGGGTACGAGCTCGCCCAGGTCTCACCATGAAGGAAGCGTTCCCGGAGTCCGCTGACACTTATAGAAGCCGTTCGCGGAAGAAGAAGAAGGACGCCGACACGTTAACAGAATTGTTAAATAGGGTGGAGGCGCTTGAGAAAAATCAGAGGGCACCTGATCAGCCGCTGTTTCTACAGGATCCACAAGCCGATGCTGCCCCATCTCAGCGAAGAAGCAGTGTCGGTTCCTCGCATCTTGACGGATGTGGAGGAAGCTACCCCGTGGATTATGTCACGGAGAAGACAGATTGCGAGCTATATATGTTATTCAGGA
The DNA here is from genome assembly GCA_030979885.1 of Lolium multiflorum. NCBI lineage: Eukaryota > Viridiplantae > Streptophyta > Magnoliopsida > Poales > Poaceae > Lolium > Lolium multiflorum. The sequence continues at coordinate 307,436,780 of CM061753.1, forward strand.
CCGCGTCCGTTAAGGTGGCGGTCGGCTATGTGTACCCAAGTGAAGATGGAGCAATGCACCATCATATGCCCATTCCACCTGGTTGTGTTCGTGTCGGGGTGGATGAAGTTGTTCCGGGTTTTGAAACAGTGGAGCTTGATATTCCTAGAGGTGAAGATGAGAGGACACTGGCCGATGTCAAGCACGGTTTCGCCCTATGGCCGAAGAAGTACATCGTCCTTTTGCAAAGGCAACCGACTCCTCCACATGAGCATCAAAGGCCCTCGACTCCTCCTCCTAGCAGTCCACATGAGCAGCAAAGTCCACACCTACCTGAGAGGGACCCCAGCGTGAGTCCACCACCTCGAGATCCTCCGTGTAAGACAGCGCCCGTTAAGCGGAACGGTACGCCGCCTAGGAAGAAAGCTAGAAAGGAGAAACCACTGCCGCCTATTGAGAAGTTACCTTGGGAAAAAACTCCCGAGGAAAACCAGGAAGCCGTTGACTCCCAGCTGAGGGCCTTTTTTGCTAAGAAAGAGCCAGAGATACCTTTTGAGAAGACACTAGATCCGGTGAAAGTTGTGCGTACCGTTGAGAATCTATATGACCCTGTACCATCGCCGCCATCTGACTATAGGCGTTCTATTGAAAGGTCGTACGACGATATGATGCAGGCGAAAAACCCCACTACCAGCTCGGGTATCAAGGAGATAAAAGGGATACACCAAGTCTACCAGCTCGGACAACAACCCGTTCAATCGGTCGATCCTCACGAGGGGAGAAGAGGGGCCATAGGGCGGAGTGCACACGGGACGGTGGTACGCGAGTTACCCCGCTTCGGAACCCTGCACGATGACAGGGCCTACTGCTGCTTGTCTGGAATTATCTGGGCGCTTTCGCGTTGTTACAATGAGTTGTGGTTGTTCCTCTAGGGGTCCCGGGATCCGGCTTATAAAGGCGCTCGGATCTAGGGTTTACATGAAGAGTCCTAGCCGGATTACAGATAGCCTAGCTACGGTACAATATCTTGCCGTGCACGTCACGGATCCGCCTCCATATACGTCGTACTAGATCCGGGTTCCTCATGGGCCTCCATGGATCCGGGTTACTCCTAAGGTCGGCACGGATCCGGCCTGCTGATCCTGGGCTGGACTTCTCCCTTCATGATCAACAGCAACTGGGCCGCCCGATGGGCCACATGCCTCATCACCATCTGTGGGCCACCCGGGCTTGCCGGATCTAGGCACTGTCGATGGTACACCCATGAAGTATACCCACAACAGTAGCCCCGAGTTCTCCGAGTTTCTGCGTTTCCGCCTTGCTAGTCCATCATGATCTTCGGCAAACGTTGGTAACGCGGAGAAACTTGAAGAGCTCCAACTTTGCATTTTCTTCTTTTTCCAACTTATAGCCGGAAAATGCTCCCATCCCGCGGGACTTCATCCATCGACGTTCCAAAGAACATTTCCGGGTTACTCCCTGCTCGAATGAGAGACAACTTATCTTCACGGAATTACCCGGAATCTTAAAAGACTCAAACGGTTCCGGAAATCCTTCATCTTCAGATCATACTTAACAACGGAAGTTCCACATTTCCCGCGCACAACTTCCTCATTTCCCGCGCTAAATTTTCGCAGATGCAAATCTTCAGCCGGAATTTTCGGGAGTGCAGGGTTAAGTTACCTCCACGTCGTTTTACCGCAGTTGACCTAAACACGTGTCAACCATCCAACGGCGTGACCGTTCAGTTTCCACCGTTGGATCCGGATCCCGAATCTCCGAGCGCGGCCTATAAATACTCCGCGGCCCGGTAAAAATCCATTCTTTTCACCCCCTCTCACCACATCGTCTTCCTCCTCGCGCCGCTCCGCCCGCCAGATCTCGATTCCGGCGAGCTTCGCCACGGTGAACTTCGCGCGCCGCCGAACCAAGGCTCCCCTCGCGCCAAGATTCCCACGTTTGAACGAGAAATTCGCTCCGCCGCCGATTCGTGGTCACGCGGGACGATTTCCTTCAAGTTCGGCGACCTCATCTTCGCCGGAGTTCCGTCGAGCCACCGCGCCATTAGCGGTAAGTACGCCGGCCTTGTAGAAGACAACCTAGTGTAGAAGATAGACTTAGTGATCCGGGTACTCAAACACTTTGTATGGGTGCAGCCGGAAGCATGCCACTCGAATCGTCACTTTGTACTGGTAGCTCTTCGAGTAGCCCGGATCCCAACCAAATAGAACCCATATGCCCGGATCCCATATCATTCCTGCCACCGTATGTTTCCGACATCAGACTAGCTCAACCTTTTTCCGCATCTTCCAGCACCGCTCCAGGCCGGATCCCTACCCTCCAAGAGCTCCAAGAAGAACTCGAGGGACAAGCTCGGATGGCAGCAAAGGTGCAGGAGGCGGAAAACAAGGCCCGGATCCGCGAAGGAGAACGGGGTCAATGGTGGCCTTGCGCGACCACCGACGTGGAGCTTAGAGAGCTCCAGAACGAAGGCATGATCTCCACACACTGGAGTTTCACTCGTGATTCCGATGTCCCCAAGCCAGAAGCCGGAGAAATTGTCATGACCAAGGCTTGGGTGGAACGCGGACTTTCACTCCCTTGTTCGGAATTTTTTCTCTCCATCCTCAACACCTACGGGCTCCAGCCCCACAACATTTGCCCAAATTCATACCTTCTCTTGTCCAACTTCGTGACTCTCTGCGAAGGACATCTTGGGATCCGGCCAGATGTCAAGTTGTGGCAATTCTTTTTCCGGGTGAAGAAAGAAACCAAGGACAAAGCAATGGTGAACTGCGGAAGCATGACATTTATGCTCCGCCCTAACCGCATGTATCCTCCCCACGACTCGCATGAATCCGTCCGGTACTGGAATGCCGGATGGTTCTATGAGAAGAATGCTTCAGTCCCGGAAGTCCACGAAGGCCTGCCCCAGTTCGTCAACGAACCTCCGGAAGAACTTGCAAGCTGGAGCTTCGTCCCTTCACTCGCCCTGACTCCGATCTTGGAGAAGGCTGCTCGGAGAATCTCCTGGCTAGTCCACGACGGACTGACCGGAGCCCAGCTCACACTTAGCTGGTTCTCCCGGAGAATCCAGCCTCTACGCTACAACGCGCGCCTGATGTGCGCTTATACCGGGGCGGATGATCTTCTCCGGGTTACCCGCCACGATCTTCCGGCCGACTCTCTGAAGAGAAGGTTCAAGACGCTGGTGAAGATTCCGAGGGGCCAACAAGTCCCGGAACTATTCAAGGATATTTACACGAACGATCAGTGTCCTCCGGTAAGCTTTGTTCTTTCCGTTGCTTCAAACTTCCCAAGTTTTTTGATGTTTAACTCTAACTCTTGTTCATTTTCCTTCCAGCTCAACACTTTGGCGGAGGAAAACTTCCGCACCATCATTCGCGTCCCCGTCACCGGCGACACGGCGGAGGAGGCTCCGGAGGACGACGAGGAGGAAGAGGACCAGGCACCCCGCAAGGCGGCCCCTCGACCTACAAAGCGTCCCCGCGCCAAGGCTTCCGGCTCTGAAGCCGGAGCTAGCGGCGAGGCCTCCGCCAAGAAGCCGAAGACGACAAAACCACCTCCGCTAGACTCAAGGAAAGCGGAGCGTGCGCGTCTAAGGATGCTCTCGACGGCTGGCCAGGGCACACGCCCCATCATCCCCGGCGCCCCGTAAGTTTCCGAGCATGATGCAATTTTAACTTAGCGAAATTATCTCTTGTCTAAACCCTTTCACTTGTTTGCAGGAATCCGAAAACCGCTGCCACGCGGACCACCAGCCAGGAGCCCATCACAAAATACATGAAGAAATCTCCGGCTGTTGGTCCCTCTACTCCAGTTCCACCAAGCGTCTCCCACCCAACTCCCCAACCGTCGCCCCCTCAGGCTGATCCATCTCCCCCACCTGCCGCAAACACTCCACCGGAAATAATTCCGGTTAGCAGCGGGCATGCGGGCGAAGAAGATCCTAAGGCCAAAGGCCCTGCCCAAGAAGAGGCGGAAAAACAAGGCCAAGGAGAGGTTGAAGTAACTTCTTCCGAGAAAGCTGGAGAGGGCGCTGGCGACATGGTCGTTTTTCCGAAGAACTTTGGAGATCCGGCTGACACCACTTCCACCCCCAAGGCGTATGCCACTAAGTTTTTCAACAAGCTGACTGAAGCGGAGAAGTGGGAGCTTGAACAAGACCTGCTCAACGCCATGCTGAACAACGCCTGGGGGAAGCCTGATTCCAGGACATCGGAAATCCAGGACTTCAAGAAAAACGTTGGCCAGTTCTGCGATCAACTTATCTGCAAGCAAAAGGTACTCCCCAGTAGCCCCCAAGCATGTAGGCGGAAACTCAAAAAGTAGTTAGCGCTTAGATGCTTAGAGAAAGATTACTTCCGGGAAAGTTTTTTAGAATGGACCAGTAGCCCCCAAGCATTATGGCGGAAAAGTTCCGGCAATGATGCTTTAAAAGAAAACTGCTACAGGCGGAATTTTTACTCCTGCACTGTTTAAATTTTACAGGAACAGCAGGCGCTGCACTACGAGCTGCACAAGAACATTGCCCTGCAGCGCGTTACTCTGAGTCAGGCGGAAAATATCCGGACCCTGAAGGATGAAAATGCAGAACTGGCTAAACAACTGGCGGACGCCCAAGGTTGGTTTCCGCCTTCTTCGTCATTAACCAAATTCCGACTTTAGATTTGCTGTTAACTTATGTTATTATAGGCGCATCCTCCTCCCTTGCAACAGCTTCGTCTGAACTTGAGAACCTGCGCTCCTCGTACCAAGAGCTGGAGACGAAACTAAAGGAGGCGGAACTTAAAAGGGAGCAGGCCGAAAAGCAGCTGGCGGAGAGAAACTCCGAGCATATCAGGGAAAAGGGCGAGCTGGAGCTGAAAAAGAATGCTGATAGCGAGACCATCAGGAGGCAGCAAAAAGAGCTCAATGGACTCCGGAAATATATGGAGACGGCGGAGCAGCACTGGGACTTGCTCAATGAGAACATCTTGGGTATGATATCGGAACCTTATCAAGATATTTGCTCCGATTTTTTTTACTTTGCGCTCAAATTGCGTGCTTATATCCTGATTATCTTTTATGCAGAGCCGCTTGGGTACCCGGAACAGCGCCGGAATTTGTTCCCGCGGGACGACCTTCTGCAACTCGCGGGCGATGACTGCAAAGATCTCATCTCCGCCTCCCGCAAGATATGCTATAACTTGAACATCAAGAGGAGCCGCACTTGCGACGTGCGCAAGCTTATTGGTAAGATGGATGTTCTGCCGGAGCTGGTGACAGATCTGCAAGCATCTTCAGCCCGAGGCGCAGCTGCAATGGCCTTGACCATGTGCCTAGCACATGCTCCGGGTCTTGAACTTGATGAAGTGACCACGGGCGTTCCTCCGGATGCGGATGTCGGCGCGCTGCTTGATGCAGTGAGCGGCTACGACACCCGTATCGCGCGCAGGATCCGGCACGAGGAATTCTACGACAAGGTCGTCCTCCCTGCGGACGAGCCCTTAGAAGCGGAACTTCAAGAGGAACTCGAGGCCAAGGCGCGACCTGCGGAATCCGGAACCCAGTTTACCTGGACCAGCTCCAAGGATGCTCCCCAAGAGGAACCCAAGACCAGCACCGCTGCTTCTGAAGAGAAAGAAAATGAAGAAGACGTGTCTTCTCCGGCCGAAGGCGCCAAGGAACAGGATCCAGAGGGCAAGACTTCTCCGGCTAAGGGGGAGTGAAAACTTTTATTCCTGCGGGAAAAACAATGCATCATTTTTGGCCCCAGCGAGGGTTTGTAATAAGACTTAAATTCTTAAGTAGCTAGGAACGAAACGATTATGCATGGGGCGGAAACACTTATCCTGCTATCCGTTAAATATTATGTGCATGTTTCGTTTTATGTCGGAAAGCAAGTGCTGACTTCGTTATTTTCCGGCTTGCCCGCTTGACCTTCCACGAGCCGGAAAACCTTAGCCGGAAACGCTCGCCGCGGCACGAGCCCAATGGTAGTCCGTCCATAACCGGAAACAAGCCCCAAGCATAGGTGCCGGAAATTGCTACTAGGAATCCATGAGTTCGCAACAGATAACAACTTAATCGAAACTTAAGCTTACGTCCTAAAGGACGATTTTGAAAATCACAACTTTCATACACGCCTAGGCGGAAAGATCCAGCTCTGCTGTTTTAGTCGGAAAAACATACACGATCTAAAATGAACAAGTAAAGGAGGTAAAAGACTCAAAGAGTGAACCATAAGCTTTATTTCATTGATCATGTATAACTATTACAGAGTTTGTAACTCGAAAAAATATGCTAAGTGTAGAAAGGACGTAGCGATATTCCAAGGGCGATCTGTTTCATCGTAGATGTCATCCGGATCCTCACGCTTGCGTTTCCGGTGCCAGTTATCCCTTAGCTCGCGGAAATCAACAAGGTAGTACGACCCGTTATGAAGCACTTTGCTAACGACGAAGGGTCCTTCCCATGGAGATTGCAGCTTATGGTCTTTCACCTGTCGAAGGCGGAGGATCGTCTCCTCCATAAAGGAGCGTTTCCAACTCGACGACCGTGATAGCGTCGAGCTTCGCGGTAGATGGCGGAACGCTGGTCCCTAAGTTCCGAGCTTCTCGATCAGGTCCACAGATAGCTGTCCTCTCGTCTCATTTTCTTCATTGTAGGCGGAAACTCGCGGTGAGTCGTGGATGATGTCGGAGGGAAGCACGGCTGATCCGTATACCAGAAAAATGGGGTAAACCCTGTTGATCTCGTTAGGGTAGTTCGTAAACTCCACAAACACTTCCAACTCGTCACCAAGCTCCGCTGCTCGTGCCGGTTCTTCAAGACGCGGCTTAATTCCTGATAATATTAGACCGTTAGCCCGTTCAACCTGACCGTTAGATTGTGGATGAGCCACCGATGCAAGGTCCAGTCGGATCCCCATTGTGTCACAATAATCCCTTAACTCTCCCTGAGCGAAGTTTGTGCCATTATCTGTGATTATGCTGTGTGGGATGCCGAATCTCATCACGAGGCTGCAGACGAATTTTAGTGCCGTAGCACCATCGGCTTTTCTCACTGGCTTAGCCTCGATCCATTTGCTGAACTTGTCAACAGCGACCAGGAGGTACTCAAAACCGCCAGGAGATGATCTTTTTAACTTACCAACCATATCGAGCCCCCAAACCGCAAACGGCCATGTGATAGGTATGGTCTTCAGCTCTTGGGCTGGAGCGTTTGGTTGAGTAGTGTAGTACTGACAACCTCGGCAGGTCTTGACTATTTTATCAGCGTCTTCTTTAGCTGTAAGCCAATAGAAACCTAACCGAAAAGCTTTTGCAACGAGTGATCTGGGAGCGGCATGATGCCCGCAATCCCCGCGTGGATCTCTCTGAGGATTTCAATGCCATCTTGATTGGAGACGCATTTAAGAAATACCCCTGCTGCACTTCGTTTGTAGAGCTGTCCATCAACTATTGTGTAGGTTCTTGCTCGTCTGACGATCTGTCGTGCGAGGACCTCGTCCTCTGGCAACTTTTGATCGATGAGGTAATCCAGGAAAGGCTGTGTCCAAGCCGGAATGATAGCCATCACTTCCCTAGCCGGAGACACTGCCACCTCTGGGTTTTCCGGGTTAACGCCTTAACCGAGGGTATCCGGAGATGCTCCAGAAAATGCCGGTGAATTTGTTTCCTGCCGATCCGAGCTTGGATAGCATGTCTGCCGTGTTGTCGTCTCTTCTCGACGTACTTGACTTCGTATCCGAGGAAGCACTTGGCGAGCTCATCAACTTCGTCTCTGTAGGCCGCCATGACGGAATTTCTGGCGTTCCAGGTTCCGGCTACTTGTTGTGCCACCAGGTCGGAATCTCCACAGCATATGATGTGCTTGATCCCAATTTCCTTAGCGATGCGCAGACCGTGTAGTAGGGCCTCATATTCCGCCATGTTGTTAGTAGCTTCGAAGTGGATCTGCAGAACATACTGCAGTTCTTCTCCGGTAGGGGACTTCAGGGTGACTCCGGCTCCCGAGCCTTGATGCTGCTTGGATCCGTCGAAGTGCATGACCCATGTTTCTGGTTCCGGCTCCAGACTTGCATCCGGAGCTTCTGTCCAATCTGCAACGAAATCTGCCAAGACTTGGGATTTAACCGCAGTCCTGGGCTTGTGCGATGTCGAAGGCGGATAATTCGATGCCCCATTACGTCCTGTTGCGTCAGCGTTGTTGAGAATTGTAGACAGCGGAGCCTTGCTCACGACTGTTACTGGATGCTCTTGGAAATAGTGCCTCAACTTCCGGCTACCCAGGAACACTCCATAGGCTAGCTTCTGAAAGTGAGGGTACCTTTGTTTTGACTCCGTCAGCACCTCGCTAATGTAGTAGACAGGTCTTTGGACGTCATATTCATGACCTTCTTCCTTTCGCTCCACCACGATGACGAGGCTGATGACTTTGTTGGTAGCTGCCAGATAAAGGAGCATTGGCTCTGACTCTGCTGGAGCTGCCAAGATAGGTGGGGAGGTGAGAATTTCCTTCAACCCTCGAAGGGCTGCGTCAGCTGCGTCGTCCCAGACAAATTTGTCTGTTTTCTTCAGCAACTTGTACAGAGGTAGCGCCTTCTCGCCAAGACGGCTAACAAACCTACTGATTGCTGCAACACAACCAGTTAGTCGTTGCACATCTTTGAGACAAGTTGGCCTTTTGATGCACAGGATTGCCTTGATCTTTTCCGGGTTAACCTCAATGCCTCTGTGAGAGACTATGAAGCCAAGGAGTTTTCCGGCTGGCACGCCAAAGACGCACTTCAGCGGATTCAACATCATCTTGTACCTACGGAGGTTATCAAAGGTTTTCGTGAGGTCGCCGATCAAGTCGGATCCTTTCCGGGTCATGACCGCGATGTCGTCGACGTAAGCGTGCACGTTCGGCCAATTTGGTCCTTCTGTGCACCGCCGCATCGTACGTTGGTAGGTAGCACCTGCATTTTTCAAACCAAAGGGCATAGTAACATAGCAGTAAGTACCGAACGGGGTAATGAATGAAGTCGCCTTTTGGTCGGATTCCTTCATCCGGATCTGATGATACCCGGAATACGCATCAAGAAAACACAGAAGTTCCGCCCCGCCGTCGAATCAATGACTTGGTCAATGCGCGGCAAGGGGAACGGATCCTTCGGGCAATGTTTGTTCAAGCCAGAGTAATCGATGCACATTCTTAGTATTTCAGTGTTCTTTTTGGGTACAAGGACGGGATTCGCGACCCAATCGGTATGGATAACTTCCATTACAAAACCTGCTTCTAGTAACTTTGCTAGTTCCATTCCTATGGCGCGGCGCTTCTTATCTCCAAAGCGTCGCATAGCTTGCTTCACGGTTTGGCCCCGGATTTATGTTGAGGTAGTGCTCGGCGAGTTCCCTAGGTACTCCGGACATGTCAGAAGGTTGCCATGCGAAGATATCCATGTTAGCGCGGAGGAACTCGACGAGCGCGCTTTCCTATTTGGGGTCCATGTTGGCTCCGACCGAAACCTGCTTGGAAGAGTCACCTGGAATGAGGTCATGCTTCTTGGTTTCTATCGCGGGCTTGAAGGAGGTTTTCTGCTCGGAGATCTGCTTCTTGGTGGTCTGCATCTCAGTCGGATCCACCGCGGCTCTGTAGCCTTTCAGCTCTTCTCCGGATATCACGACTCTGCGAAGGCGGCTTCGCCTAACTCGCACTCATGAGCCTTTTTGTAGTCTCCGGATACGGTAATCATACCTTTAGGACCCGGAATCTTGAGCTTGTTGTAGATGTAGCACGCTCTTGCGTGGAACTTGTGGTAGGTGGGCCTGCCGAAGATGACGTGGTAGGAGCTCTTGAAGGGCACAACTTCAAACGTGATCTTCTCTTCGCGGAAATTATGAACATCGCCAAAAGCCACGGGAAGTGTGATGCTGCCGAGGGAGTTTGCCTTCTTACCCGGAACCACACCATGAAACTCAGTGGTGCTGTGTTTGAGCTGTTCCTTGGTGAGGTTCATCCGCTCTAGAGTCTCCAGGTACATGATGTTCAAGCTGGCTCCGCCATCCATGAGGCACTTGGAGAAGTCATACCCGTCTATGCGGGGACTTACAACCAAGGCGTAGCATTCCTTTGGCACAATTGCGGGATGATCCTTCCGATCAAATGTGCACGGAATTTCCGACCACCTGACGTACTGCGGCACAGCCGGAACTATGGCGTTCAGGATCCGGGTAGCTGACTTGGAGGCGCGTACTGTTGGGGTTCCGAGGAAAGTGTGGTAAGCCCCCACGCTCTTTTTGTCGAATGGATTGGATTTACCTGCGGCTCCTGCCTTGGGATCCGGTGAGTTATCATCCTCATCCATCGCCTCGGAACTATCGTCCTCCTTGTCTTTGTTCTTGCCCTTGCCACCTTTTCCGCGAGGGCGGTGCTTCCGGGCGCGCTTGTATCCGGCCTCCGGGTCGTTCTTTAGATCATTGACCCACTTGCAGTTGCGGTTGGTATGAGTGGACTTCCCTGTAACCGGATCCAGATGGGCCAGGCAGGGCATGTCTCTGTACTCCTCATAGGTTTGCGGGCGCGGGATCCGGCAGCAGTGACCTCGGAGGTATGCTGCTGACCCCTGCCGGCTCCGCCTCCGCGTCCGCGTCCTCTTCCGCCTCCTGGACCTCCGCGTTGAAACGCCATGGCGACCATCTCGGATCCGCCACTCTTCTGGTCATCAGGGTTCTTGCGCTTATGGCTGCTGCTACCGCCGTTGTCACGGTTCTTCTTTTGTTGATGCAGGGGGATTGCTGTGGCTGCGAGGTCACCGCCGCGTCGTCATCGGCGGCAGTGTGGTCGCTGGCGATGGTGATCATGTCGTCCAACGTCAGTTGATTTGCATTGACCATGCAAGTTAGCTTGTGTCGCAGCAATCCTCCTCGCTGCAAGCCCCCAATGAAAGCGTGCATTGCTGTGCGGTTGTCGACGTTCTCGCACTCGTTTCTGCATGCCAACCATCGGGTGAGGAAGTTCCTCGATGTTTCGCCCTTCTTCTGGATGCATGCCTGCAGGTCGCTTGTTGTGGCAGGTCTCTTGTAGGTGCCCCTGAAGTGTTTCTCAAAAGCGTTCTTCAGGTCGAACCAGCAAAAGATGGAGTTCTTCTCGAGGTCGCTGAGCCAGATCCGGGCTGGACCTACAAGGTACAACTGAAGCATGCGGCAGGCGATGTTAGGGGTTCCTCCGGCGAAGGTTACAGCATTATAGTAATCCTCAATCCAGGTATCCGGCCTTTCGGTGCCATCATAATGCTTCAGATTTCCGGGTAGCTTGAGGTTCATCCTTGGCTTTGGTTCCTCTCGAATCATCCTGCCAAAGCACTTCGGACCAATGTAGTCGGTTCTGTACTCGTTAAGGCGGTCCCGCGCGTCGCGCGAGCCGTGGCGAGGAGATTTTGAGCGAGAGCGAGATCTCCGGCCATTGCCTCCGCCTCCACCTCCGCCGCCACCGCTAGGTGGTGGTGAGGGAGACCTGCGAGGTGGGCGGTCTGACCTCTTGCTTCCGCCATCTGAATCTCCTCGGCCTTCCTGGTGCTGGCTCCGGCTCCTGTGGCTGCCTTCGCCTTGGCGCTGGCTGCCCTGGTCGTTCCGGCGAGGCTCCGGATCACGGCTCCGGCGAGGCTCTGGGTCCCGGCTCCGGCGAGGTTCTGGACCGCGGTCCTCATTCCGACTCCTCCTGGGCTCGGGCTCATGAACAATGTTCTGGTTCCGGCGAGGTTCCGGCGAGCGCTCCCTGTTTCTGTTTCTTGGCAGCACGTTGTCGCGGATAACAATCCCACCATGCCCTGGGGGCCTGGTGTTTCCGGCTGGACTACGGCGGCGAGGGGGTCGCGGGTAACCGTTGGGCGGAGGAGAGGGGTTGCGGTATTTGTCTCGTCCAGAGTACATCGCATCCTTTCCCTTTCTTGGATCTGACGGTGGCGTCTTTGATGGTACGGGGATTGGATTTGGGTGTTCCCTGGCTTTCCTTCTGCGCTCCGAGGATCCGGTGTGTGATTCGTCATCGGGTCGCCGATCAGCGCGGGCGTCCTTCTGCGCGGTAGATATACAGATATCCGGATTGGATTCCAACCTGCGCGAAGTATCCGCCTTGCTTTGCTGCTGCATTGCTGAAGCGACGAGTGTGCGAAGATAGTTGATATCAACCTCTTCGTCCTTCTTCTGCAGTAGTTCCGCAGCTTTTAGCATGTTGTCCTTTGGGGTTTCGAGCGGCTGGTGCTCTGCGGGCGTGTTGAAGGGTATCCTGCGAGGCGGAATTGCTTCTCTAACAATTCGATCGGCCTCCGCCTGTGCATAGATCATCTTTACTTCCCACTCAGCCCTCATGCTCTTGACTTGCTCGAGTGTGGCAGCAATCTCGCGGTCCTGTCTGTCGAAGTTTTCCGCCCAGGCTGCATGATCTGCCCTCCCTACCTTTAACGCAGCTTCGGTATCGGCGAGCTTCTTGGCTGTGGCCAGCATTTCCTTTCTGGTGGTTTCTAGAGCCTCCAGATCTGCGGCGTCGCCCGGGGTTATAGGTGTGTTAAGAACTGCTCGCGCGGCCACCTCCTCTGCTGACAGGATTTCCTCCGAGGAAGAATCCCTTTGGGGTCGTACCCGAGACATTGGAGATCCTTGTTGGGATGGTTGAGGGTCAGATTGGCTGGTTGGTTCTTCAGATCCAGTTTGTCCCAGCGCTGCTACCGTTGCGAGAACCTGCTTAGGCTGGGCGGAGTCGACTTCAGGCTGATCACTGTATCCGTATTCCCTTATCTTGCGAACGAAGTCATCAGATTCCATGGAGGGGGTATCTCCGGAAATTGGGCTCAGGTTGCCCAAAATCGACTCTTCAACCGGAGTCTCGCTCTCTCCGACAAGCTCAGCCTGATCCGGATCCGCGTGTGTTCCGGTGCCTCTTCCTGCTCAGGACCAGCTCCGTCTTCTTGAGGGGCGGTTCCGGCGGTATGGGCCAAGAAGTGTACGAAGTGGCACCTCTGCTTTTCTAACACCTGGGAGACCTAGGCGGATCTGCATTGGTCTTCCACCTTTGTTTCCTGCTCAGGGGCGGATTGGGTGGGCTTTGAAATTTCCAGATCCAAGGCGGAATCTTCCTTGGGAAGCTCCTGCGTCTTAGATCGGATCTTCGCGACAGCGTCCAGCTCCGGCGTCGCGCTCGCGTTACTACGGGTTTCCGTCGGAATCGATGGTTTCCCCGATGAAGATGTGTATGCCGCCAATTGGGACGATGGAGAGCTTGACGGGGTTTGTCCTAGCCGGAATCCAGCACTCATCCGGAGGGACGATCGGCAGATTCCCGGCGTAAAGGACGCGTCCCACAGCGATGGTGTCGTCGTAGCTTCCCATGGCGGAACCCTCCCGATTCCGGCCTCCACTTCGGCCCCACGGTGGGCGCCAACTGTCGTTGCCTAATCGACGGTACCCCGGAGGAGGGATCCTCACGAGGGGGAGAAGAAGTAGGGGCCATAGGGCGGAGTGCACACGGGACGGTGGTACGCGAGTTACCCCGCTTCGGAACACCTGCACGATGACAGTGGCTTGTCTGGAATTATCTGGGCGCTTTCGCGTTGTTACAATGAGTTGTGGTTGTTCCTCTAGGGGTCCCGGGATCCGGCTTATAAAGGCGCTCGGATCTAGGGTTTACATGGAGAGTCCTAGCCGGATTACAGATAGCCTAGCTACGGTACAATATCTTGCCGTGCACGTCACGGATCCGCCCTCCATACACGTCGTACTAGATCCGGGTTCCTCATGGGCCTCCATGGATCCGGGTTACTCCTAAGGTCGGTACGGATCCGGCCTGCTGATCCTGGGCTGGACTTCTTCCTTCATGATCAACAGCAACTGGGCCGCCCGATGGGCCACATGCCTCATCACCATCTGTGGGCCACCCGGGCTTGCCGGATCTAGGCACTGTCGATGGTACACCCATGAAGTATACCCACAACACTACCAGCTCGGACAACAACTCGTTCAATCGGCCCCCCCTCTCAAGGTGTTTGACGAGAAGGCCGTTCAAAGTTCTCGGCAATACACCGATTACCCCTTAGCTGAAGTACAATATCAATTTGTTCAAGGGAAAGATTTGGTCGAGAATCTCAGGAAGCTACCAACAAGAATGCGTAACTTGCATACGTGGTACGGTGTTGCCACAAAGGGAGGGATCGAGACTATCATGGTGCGAGTTAAGGAAGAGCACTACTTCCAAGAATACTCTGTGAGCGTTGACTTCGCCGAACTCTTCCAGTTATACAATCTTCGGGCCCTCGACAAATCTATCATCAGTTGCTATTGTCTGTAAGTGATTTATTTATATAATTTGAGAAGTCTTTAGCTCAGCTCCTTCATTATCTGCAAATTATAATCTTTTGTGCGCTATGTTATGCAGATCGAAGATGCTCGAATGCAAAAGGGATGAAATCACGGACATTGGGTTCATTGACCCGGACACAATGCATGTCAGGACCATAGAAGAACCCCTCTATAACAGGGATACACCGGAGACTTTGCTAAGGTTTTTGAAGCGACAACGTGACAAAAAGATAATACTTTGGCCTTACAACTTCCAGTGAGTGTTACTCTCTTATAACACATTCTATTTTGCTCACCATATGTTAAAATATTAACTGATGACTTATATATATGACACTACATATTTAAACGTGCGTAGGTTTCACTTTATTCTTCTCGTCATTAAAATGTACGAAGGAGAAGTTGAAGTCTTTGACTCACTAACCAAAGAGCCTATACTATACAAGTCTTGTTTTCTTATGCTCAAAAGGTAATTCAAATTCTTATCGGTTTTTTTGTTAATTTCCTGATATCAACTGATTGATAACTCTTTTGTGCATTTTCTTTTGTCGGGCAGCGTATGGGAAACTTTCATCAAGGAAGATCAGTCCTTTCAATGGGAACCGAAGCTGATATGGCATGCGAACAAAGTAAGTAGTAGTTACCTAGGTCCACACACCTTTATCATACTTGATTATTGTTTGACTGAATTATATTCTTGTACAGAAATGCGCGAAACAACCAAAGGGGACTGATCTATGTGGATACTACGTTTGCGAGTACATCCACAGAATTGTCAGCGAGAGAGCGAATAATGAAAGAAATAAAGAGGTACGAAAACAATATTCACAAATTTATTTTGTTACCATAAGTTCTGCTGAGTTTCAGTAATAATTATTTGATTTGTGATTTGATATATACATATATATACACACACACATAGCTCATGTATTCATTTGTATCTTATTCTTTTACAGTTGAGAAGAAAGCGGGAGAAGATCTCAATCGAGGAGCGCTTCAAAGCAATTGGCGAGGAATTGGCGGGATTTTTCCTTCGGGAAGTCATACCACCATCCGGAGAGTTCCACTATGCATAAAGATCTTCTCCCGCTCCTCGATTGCTTTGTGTATATATAGTTCGACTCGGAGTGTACCACTATGGTACATGTAATAGATAGTATGCCTCGGAGAGTACCACTACGCATGAAGATCGATCTTCATGCATGTACTACTTTATTCTGGTGCATCGACTTGATATGCATCGAAGAGTACTACTTATGCAATTACATGTGTGTTATATTATATGCACCAACTTGATATGCATCACCTTGATCTTCATGTACTACGTAAACCCAAACGCGTTTCTGGTGCATCGACGTGATACGAAACGCACCGATACCCCTAAACCCCTGCAAAAACCCTAAACCATGAATTCTCTGCCGCGGCAGAGATTCATGCAAATTTCCTGGGGCGCTGATACGTCTCCGACGTATCGATAATTTCTTATGTTCCATGCCACATTATTGATGATATCTACATGTTTTATACATACTTTATGTCATATTTATGCGTTCCGGAACTAACCTATTGACGCAGAGCAGTTTTCTGCTGTTTTTGGTTCCAAATCCTAGTAAGGAAATATTCTCGGAATCGGACGAAATCAACGCCCAACATCCTATTTTTCCCGAAGGTTCCGAGCATCGAAGTACCGGAGAGGAGCCGGGGGCCACACACGCCGTGGCGGCGCGGCAAGGTGGGGCGCCCCCCATTGTGTGGGCCCACCAGGGCCCCTCCGAGGCCGCCCTTCCGCCTATTTAAGGTCTCCGTCGCGAAAACCCTACCACGTTCGACAAAACCAGAGAAAACCTTCCAGAGCCGCCGCCATCGCGAAGCCAAGATCTGGGGACAGGAGTCTCTGTTCGGCACGCCGCCGGACGGGGAAGTGCCCCCGAAGGCTTCTCCATCGACACCACCGCCATCTTCATCAACGCTGCTGTCTCCCATGAGGAGGAGTAGTTCTCCATCGAGGCTCGGGGCTGTACCGGTAGCTATGTGGTTAATCTCTCTCCTATGTGCTTCAATACAATAATCTCATGAGCTGCCTTACATGATTGAGATTCATATGATGATGCTTGTAATCTAGATGTCATTATGCTAGTCAAGTGGGTTTTACTTATGTGATCTCCGGAGACTCCTTGTCCCACGTGTGTAAAGGTGACGGTGTGTGCACCGTGTGGGTCTCTTAGGCTATATTTCACAGAATACTTATTCACTGTTATGAATGGCATAGTGAAGTGCTTATTTATATTCCTTTATGATTGCAATGTGTTTTGTATCACAATATATCTGCGTGCTACTCTAGTGATGTTATTAAAGTAGTTTATTCCTCCTGCACGGTGTAATAGTGACATGTGTGCATCGTGTAGTACTTGGCGTAGGCTATGATTGTGATCTCTTGTAGATTATGAAGTTAACTATTGCTATGATAGTATTGATGTGATGTATTCCTCCTTTCGTAGTGTGAAGGTGACAGTGTGCATGCTATGTTAGTACTTGGTTTGGTTATGTTGATCTGTTATGCACTCTAAGGTTATTTAAATATGAACATTGAATATTGTGGAGCTTGTTAACTCCGGCATTGAGGGTTCGTGTAATCCTACACAGTTAGTGGTGTTCATCATCCAACAAGAGGGTGTAGAGTATAGCATCTATCTATTTATTCTTATGTGATCAATGTTGAGAGTGTCCACTAGTGTAAGTATGATCCCTAGGCCTTGTTCCTAAATATTGCTATCGCTGTTTGTTTATTGTTTTACTGCATCTTTACTTCTCGCAATATTACTACCATCAATGCACGCCAGCAAGCACTTTTCTGGCGCCGTTACTACTCATATTCATTCATGCCACTTGTATTTCACTATCTCTTCGCCGAACTAGTGCACCTATTAGGTGTGTTGGGGACACAAGAGACTTCTTGCTTTGTGGTTGCAGGGTTGCATGAGAGGGATACCTTTGACCTCTTCCTCCCTGAGTTCGATAAACCTTGGGTGACCCACTTAAGGGAAACTTGCTGCTGTTCTACAAACCTCTGCTCTTGGAGGCCCAACACTGTCTACAAGAATAGAAGCACCCGTAGACATCAAGCACTTTTCTGGCGCCGTTGCCGGGGAGGAAAGGTAAAAAGCACTCACACACCGGATCCCGGCAACGAAGCACTTTTCTGGCGCCGTTGCCGGGGAGGAAAGGTAAAAGGCATTCATACTCCGGTCCCAGGTAACTAAGTACTTTTCTGTTGCCGTTGTGTGTGTGCTCGAAGCTATTTCCTTTAGATCCTGCAATTGCATCTTTTTGTTTCTTGTTTACACTAGTTAGGCATAATGGACAACAATGAGCTTCTTATTCTATTTCCTGATTTAAGACATGGATGGTTTGATGCGAAAATTAAAAAACCTATGGAACATATTAGTATGAACGCTTTGAACACCATTGTTGCTAATGATATGGAAAATTCTAAGCTTGGGGAAGCTGGCTTTGATGAGCATGATATTTTTAGTCCCCCAAGCATTGAGGAGAAAATTTACTTTGATGATACTTTGCCTCCTATTTATGATGATTATAATGATATTGGTCTTTTAGTACCGCCTGTTATGGAGGATAAGTTTAATTATGATTACAATATGCCTCCTATATTTGATGATGAGAATAATAATGATAGCTACTTTGTTGAATTTGCTCCCACTATTACCAATAAAATTGACTATGCTTATGTGGAGGGTAATGATACTTTTATGCATGTGAATAAAGATGTTTTATGTGATACTTATATTGTTGAGTTTGCTCATGATGCCTCTGAAAATTATTATGAAAGAGGAAAATATGGTTGTAGAAATTTTCATGTTACTAAAACACCTCTCTATATGCTGAAATTTTTGAAGTTACACTTGTTTTATCTTCCTATGCTTGTTACTTTGCTCTTCATTAACTTGTTTATTTACAAGATTCCTATGCATAGGAAGCATGTTAGACTTAAATGTGTTTTGAATTTGCTTCTTGATGCTCTCTTTTGCTTCAACTCTTATTTCTTTGAGAGCATCATTAAAATTGCTGAGCCCATCTTAATGGCTATAAAGAAAGAACTTCTTGGGAGATAACCCATGTGTTTTTTTTACTACAGTACTTTGTTTTATATTTGAGTCTTGGAAGTTGTTACTACTGTAGCAACCTCTCCTTATCTTATTTTATTGCATTGTTGTGCCAAGTAAAGTCTTTGATAGTAAGGTTGATACTAGATTTGGATTACGCACAGAAACAGATTTCTCTGTCACGAATCTGGCTAATCTGTAGGTAACTCAGAAAAATCTGCCAATTTACGTGCCGGATCCTCAGATATGTACGCAACTTTCATTCAATTTGGGCATTTTCATCTCAGCAAGTCTGGTGCCACTTTAAAATTCGTCTTTACGAACTGTTCTATTTTGACAGATTCTGCCTTTTATTTCGCATTGCCTCTTTTGCTGTGTTGGATGGATTTCTTTGTTCCATTGACTTCCAGTAGCTTTGTGCAATGTCCAGAAGTGTTAATAATGATTGTGTCACCTCTGAACATGTGAATTTTTGATTATGCACTAACCCTCTAATGAGTTTGTTTCGAGTTTGGTGTGGAGGAAGTTTTCAAGGGTCAAGAGAGGAGGATGATATACTATGATCAAGAAGAGTGAAAGTCTAAGCTTGGGGATGCCCCGTGGTTCATCCCTGCATATTTCAAGAAGACTCAAGCATCTAAGCTTGGGATGCCCAAGGCATCCCTTCTTCATCAACAACTTATCAGGTTCCTCTCTTGAAACTATATTTTTATTCGGTCACATCTTATGTACTTTACTTGGAGCGTCTGTGTGCTTTTGTTTGTGTTTTTTTTTGAATAAATGCTTGTGTGGGAGAGAGACACGCTTCGCTGGTTCGTATGAACACATGTGTTCTTAGCTTTTAATGTTCATGGCGAAGGTTGAAACTGCTTCGTTCATTGTTATATGGTTGGAAACGGAAAATGCTACATGTAGTAATTGGTAAAATGTCTTGGATAATTTGATACTTGGCAATTGTTGTGCTCATGTTTAAGCTCTTGCATCATATACTTTGCACCTATTAATGAAGAAATACATAGAGCTTGCTAAAATTTGGTTTGCATAATTGGTCTCTCTAAGGTCTAGATAATTTCTAGTAAAGAGTTTGAACAACAAGGAAGACGGTGTAGAGTCTTATAATGTTTACAATATGTCTTTTATGTGAGTTTTGCTGCACCGGTTCATCCTTGTGTTTGTTTCAAATAGCCTTGCTAGCCTAAGCCTTGTATCGAGAGGGAATACTTCTCATGCATCCAAAATCCTTGAGCCAACTACTATGCCATTTGTGTCCACCATACCTACCTACTACATGGTATTTCTCCGCCATTCCAAAGTAAATTGCTTGAGTGCTACCTTTAAATAATTCAAAATTTATCACCTCCGATTTGTGTCAATGTTTTATAGCTCATGAGGAAGTATGTGGTGTTTATCTTTCATTCTTGTTGGGCAACTTTCACCAATGGACTAGTGGCTTCATCCGCTTATCCAATAATTTTGCAAAAAGAGCTGGCGCGGGTTCCCAGCCCCAATTAATCAACCTTCATTATTAATTATCTTCACATGTTTTGCTCTGATTCATCAGTAAGCAACTTAATTTTGTAAATAGACACTCCTTCATGGTACGTGAATGTTGGAAGGCACCCGAGGATTCGGATAGCCATGGCTTGTGTAAGCAAAAGGTTGGGAGGAGTGTCATCCATAAATAAAACTAAAATACATGTGTAAACAAAAGAGAAGAGGGATGATCTACCTTGCTGGTAGAGATAACGTCCTTCATGGGAGCCGCTCTTTGAAGGTTTGTCTGGCAAGGGGGTTAGAGTGCCCACTACCATTCGTTGACAACAACAAACACCTCTCAAAATTTTACTTTTATGCTCTCTTTATGTTTTCAAAACCAAAGCTCTAGCACAAATATAGCAATCAATGCTTCCTCTGCGAAGGGCCATTCTTTTACCTTTATGTTGAGTCAGTTCACCTATTTCTCTCCATCTCAAGAAGCAAACACTTGTGTGAACGTGCATTGATTCCTACATACTTGCATATTGCACTTGTTATATTACTTTGCATTGACAACTATCCATGAGATATACATGTTATAAGTTGAAAGAAACCGCTGAAACTTAATCTTCCTTTGTGTTGCTTCAATACCTTTACTTTGATTTATTGCTTTATGAGTTAACTCTTTTGCAAGACTTATTGATGCTTGTTTTGAAAGTACTATTCATGAAAAGTCTTTGCTTTATGATTCAGTTGTTTAATTATCATCTTTACCATTGCTTTGAATCACTTCATTCATCTCATATGCTTACAATAGTATGATCAAGATTATGATAGCATGTCACTTTAGAAATTATCTTTGTTATCGTTTACCTACTCGAGGGCGAGTAGGAACTAAGCTTGGGGATGCTGATACGTCTCCGACGTATCGATAATTTCTTATGTTCCATGCCACATTATTGATGATATCTACATGTTTTATGCATACTTTATGTCATATTTATGCGTTTTCCGGACTAACCTATTGACGAGATGCCGAAGGGCCAGTTGCTGTTTTCTGCCGTTTTTGGTTCCAGAAATCCTTGTAAGGAAATATTCTCGGAATCGGACGAAATCAACGCCCAACATCCTATTTTCCCGGAAGGTTCCAGAGCATCGAAGAAGTACCGGAGAGGAACCAGGGGGGCCCACACGCCAGGGCGGCGCGGCCAAGGGGTGGGGCGCGCCCCCCAGTGTGTGGGCCCACCAGGCCCCCTCCGAGGCCGCCCTTCCGCCTACTTAAGGTCGCCGTCGCGAAACCCTACCACGTTCGACGAAACCAGAGAAAACCTTCCAGAGCCGCCGCCATCGCGAAGCCAAGATCTGGGGACAGGAGTCTTTGTTCCGCACGCCGCCGGACGGGGAAGTGCCCCAAGGCTTCTCCATCGACACCACCGCCATCTTCATCAACGCTGCTGTCTCCCATGAGGAGGGAGTAGTTCTCCATCGAGGCTCGGGGCACCGGTAGCTATGTGGTTAATCTCTCTCCTATGTGCTTCAATACAATAATCTCATGAGCTCCCTTATATGATTGAGATTCATATGATGATGCTTGTAATCTAGATGTCATTATGCTAGTCAAGTGGGTTTTACTTATGTGATCTCCGGGAGACTCCTTGTCCCACGTGTGTAAAGGTGACAGTGTGTGCACCGTGTGGGTCTCTTAGGCTATATTTCACAGAATACTTATTCACTGTTATGAATGGCATAGTGAAGTACTTATTTATATCCCTTTATGATTGCAATGTGTTTTGTATCACAATATATCTGCCTACTCTAGTGATATTATTAAAGTAGTTTATTCCTCCCGCACGGTGTAACAGTGTGTGCATCGTGTAGTACTTGGCGTAGGCTATGATTGTGATCTCTTGTAGATTATGAAGTTAACTATTGCTATGATAGTATTGATGTGATCTATTCCTCCTTTCGTAGTGTGAAGGTGACAGTGTGCATGCTATGTTAGTACTTGGTTTGGTTATGTTGATCTGTTATGCACTCTAAGGTTATTTAAATATGAACATTGAATATTGTGGAGCTTGTTAACTCCGGCATTGAGGGTTCGTGTAATCCTACACAGTTAGTGGTGTTCATCATCCAACAAGAGGGTGTAGAGTATAGCATCTATCTATTTATTCTGTTATGTGATCAATGTTGAGAGTGTCCACTAGTGAAAGTATGATCCCTAGGCCTTGTTCCTAAATACTGCTATCGCTGTTTTACTTTACTACTGCATGTTTACTTCCTGCAATATTACTACCATCAATTGCACGCCAGCAAGCACTTTTTCTGGCGCCGTACTACTGCTCATATTCATTCATACCACTTGTATTTCACTATCTCTTCGCCGAACTAGTGCACCTATTAGGTGTGTTGGGGACACAAGAGACTTCTTGCTTTGTGGTTGCAGGGTTGCATGAGAGGGATACCTTTGACCTCTTCCTCCTGAGTTCGATAAACCTTGGGTGATCCACTTAAGGGAAACTTGCTGTTCTACAAACCTCTCGCTCTTGGAGGCCCAACACTGTCTATAAGAATAGAAGCACCCGTAGACATCAAGCACTTTTCGGCGCCGTTGCGGGAGGAAAGGTAAAAAGCACTCACACCGGATCCCGCAACGAAGCACTTTTTGGCGCCGTTGCCGGGAGGAAAGGTAAAACGCATTCATACTCCGGTCCCGGTAACTAAGTACTTTTCTTGCCGTTGTGTGTGTGCTCGAAGCTATTTCCTTTAGATCCTGCAATTGCATCTTTTTGTTTCTTGTTTACACTAGTTAGGCATAATGGACAACAATGAGCTTCTTATTCTATTTCCTGATTTAAGACATGGATGGTTTGATGCGAAAATTAAAAAACCTATGGAACATATTAGTATGAACGCTTTGAACACCATTGTTGCTAATGATATGGAAAATTCTAAGCTTGGGGAAGCTGGCTTTGATGAGCATGATATTTTTAGTCCCCCAAGCATTGAGGAGAAAATTTACTTTGATGATACTTTGCCTCCTATTTATGATGATTATAATGATATTGGTCTTTTAGTACCACCTGTTATGGAGGATAAATTTAATTATGATTACAATATGCCTCCTATATTTGATGATGAGAATAATAATGATAGCTACTTTGTTGAATTTGCTCCCACTATTACCAATAAAATTGACTATGCTTATGTGGAGGGTAATGATACTTTTATGCATGTGAATAAAGATGTTTTATGTGATACTTATATTGTTGAGTTTGCTCATGATGCTACTGAAAATTATTATGAAAGAGGAAAATATGGTTGTAGAAATTTTCATGTTACTAAAACACCTCTCTATATGCTGAAATTTTTGAAGTTACACTTGTTTTATCTTCCTATGCTTGTTACTTTGCTCTTCATGAACTTGTTTATTTACAAGATTCCTATGCATAGGAAGCATGTTAGACTTAAATGTGTTTTGATTTTTCTTCTTGATGCTCTCTTTTGCTTCAACTCTTATTTCTTGCGAGCATCATTAAAATTGCTGAGCCCACCTTAATGGCTATAAAGAAAGAACTTCTTGGGAGATAACCCATGTGTTTTTTTACTACAGTACTTTGTTTTATATTTGAGTCTTGGAAGTTGTTACTACTGTAGCAACCTCTCCTTATCTTATTTTATTGCATTGTTGTGCCAAGTAAAGTCTTTGATAGTAAGGTTGATACTAGATTTGGATTACTGCGCAGAAACAGATTTCTGTCTGTCACGAATCTGGGCAGAATTCTCTGTAGGTAACTCAGAAAAATCTGCCAATTTACGTGCGTGATCCACATATGTACGCAACTTTCATTCAATTTGGGCATTTTCATCTGAGTAAGTCTGGTGCCACTTTAAAATTCGTCTTTACGGACTGTTCTGTTTTGACAGATTCTGCCTTTTATTTCGCATTGCCTCTTTTGCTATGTTGGATGGATTTCTTTGTTCCATTGACTTCCAGTAGCTTTGTGCAATGTCCAGAAGTGTTAAGAATGATTGTGTCACCTCTGAACATGTGAATTTTTGATTATGCAATAACCCTCTAATGAGTTTGTTTCGAGTTTGGTGTGGAGGAAGTTTTCAAGGGTCAAGAGAGGAGGATGATATACTATGATCAAGAAGAGTGAACAGTCTAAGCTTGGGGATGCCCCGGTGGTTCATCCCTGCATATTTCAAGAAGACTCAAGCATCTAAGCTTGGGGATGCCCAAGGCATCCCCTTCTTCATCAACAACTGTTATCACCAGAATTTGACCAAGTCAGAGGTGGGCCGCGATCAAGATAGATTTAAAGAATATACATGGAAGAATTACGTAAATCGGCCTGTTATGCAAAGTTTGGGCTAGTTTGCCCTTGTATCTGTAACATAGTAGATTACGTGTCGATTAGTTAGAGCTTGCCTCGTGCACGGTTGGGATTATTCCCACGTTAGAGAGTCCCCTGGACTATAAATATGTATCAAGGGTTTATGAAATAAACAACAACCAACGTTCAACCACAAATCAATCTCGGCGCATCGCCAACTCCTTCGTCTCGAGGGTTTCTACCGGTAAAGCATCATGCTGCCTAGATCGCATCTTGCGATCTAGGCAGCACAAGCTTTATGTTGTTCATGCGTTGCTCGTACTGAAGCCTTTTGATGGCGAGCAACGTAGTTATCTTAGATATGTTAGGGTTAGCATTGTTCTTCGTATCATATGCTATCGTAGTGCAACCCTTGCATATCTAGCCGCCCTCACACCTATCTTAGGTGTGGGGGCGGCACCCCGCTTGATCTTTATTTAGTAGATCTGATCCGTTACGGTTGCTCCTTGTTCTTCAAGGATTAGTTTAATATCTGCAATAGTTAGGCCTTACAAAGGGTTGGAGGATCCAGCGGCACGTAGGGTGTCGTTTGCTAGTCCTAGACAGGATGTTCCGGGGATCAACCTCGTGTTGGTTTTTAGGCCTTGTCTAGGATCGGCTTACGATCACCGTGCGTGGCCGCGAGGCCCAATCGTGAGTAGGATGATCCGATTATGCGGTGAAAACCCTAAATCGTCGTAGATCGTATTAGCTTTATCTTGATCAAGCAGGACCACCATATATCCGTGCACCTCGTACAAATCATGGGTGGATCGGCTCCTTGAGCCGATCCACAGGATAACCTGAGAGCCGATCGAGGCTCGTATTTAATGTTTATGTGTATGCCATGCAGGAAACTAAGCGAGGCATCTCCATCACCTTCCTGACCAAGTATAGGTCGGGTGGCACGCCCTTGCATCAGCATCGGACGTGTGTACCAGAGGCTTTGCGGGCCGTCGCTCGGAGGGACCAGGGCCAGCCGCAGCCCTAAGTTGTTCCCGGCTCTATCGTTGCCCGTCGCTGCTCGCCGGTGGGTTTTGACCGCAACACATTCTGGCACGCCCGGTGGGACAAGCTTCTTCATCAACCACATCGCCATCTACATCTGAGATGGCGGACGGCACTCCAGTCACGTACGAGGATCTGACCGACGAGCTCAAGAAGAAGTATGACGAGGTCAAAGCAATCCTCGAAGCCAACCTCATCGGCTCGTTTCACAGAACCCGTTCACATGGCATCAGGTGGAAGGGGTTCTCACCGGAAGGCGCGCTCGATGGAGTGGACCTATCCGTCCCGTCAGAAGAACGTACCAGGTCCCTGCGCCAGAGATTAGCGCATGGTGACTCACTCGTTGCATCGCCATTCTGAGAGCCTGGTGAATGCTTTGGAGCATGTCGCCTTTCGGATGATCAAGGAGGTCATGAAGTATCAGCACTCTCTATTAGGACCAGCTCTCGGGACCTACCAAGGAAAAGTGCCACTTCAGTCCCGTCCACCGTCGTCATTCGCATTGGCGGCACCATAAGTGCCTAATTCACCGTCATGCGCCGTTGACAGGGTTAAGGACACTTACCCTGGGAGGTGCCAGCCAAGGTACTCGTTCAACATCAACATGGTAAAACTGGGGCACCGCCCTGATGAGGGTAGAGACGAGGGAAGCTGCTCTCATAGCGAAGGTAAGGAAGAAGCTGCTCCACGCGATCGGCCCCGACACTGCCAAAAGATCCTGGTGATGATCAAGATGGAAGCCGATTCTAGCGATCGGCCCGTATTATCCGTACCACCTGCTCTCCCAGTATGTGGCGTCGACCTCACAGGGGACGGAAAGCTAGGGTATGGGTTTACATCGGCTGATGAGCTAGAGGAAGTCGACATTGGTCCTGGGGATAAGCCGCGACCGACTTTTATCAGCAAGAAGTTAGATCCACAGCTCAAGGGACAGATGATAGCTCTGTTAAAGGAATACCCAGATTGCTTTGCATGGGATTACACGGAGATGCCTGGGTTGGACAGGAGCATCATTGAACATCGGCTCCCCCTTAAGAAAGGATTTCGGCCGTTCCAACAACGAGCACGTCAGATGAGGCCGAAATTCTGGAAGAAGTCAAGAAAGAGATCGAGAAAATGTTGTCCGCCGGTTCATCAGCCATGCAGGTATGCTGAGTGGATCTCCAGTATCGTTCCTGTAGAGAAGAAGGACGGCCGATGGCGTGTGGCCATCGATTTCCGAGATCTCAATAGAGCCACTCCAAAGGACGAGTATCCGATGCCTGTGGCAGAAACGCAATGCAGCTGCTGGCCACAAGGTGTTGAGCTTCATGGATGGCAATGCCGGCTATAACCAAATCTTCATGGCTCCAGAAGATATACACAAGACCGCATTCAGAGTACCAGGGGCAGTAGGCTTGTTTGAATATGTGGTCATGACCTTTGGGTTGAAGAATGCCGGTGCAACGTACCAACGAGCCATGAATTATATATTTCATGATCTGATCGGTAAGTTGGTGGAGATCTATATCGACGACGTGGTAGTCAAATCTGTCTCCATGGAGGGACACTTGGATGATTTACGGCGCGTCCTAGACCGAACTCGGAAATTCGGACTGAGAATGAATCCGAAGAAGTGTGCTTTTGGCGTGACGGCTGGTCAATTCCTAGGTTTTCTGGTTCATGAACGGGGAATTGAGATCGGCCTGAAAAGTCAGGAGGCGGTGCGTACCATGCAGCCGCCAACCACGAAGAAGGAGCTCCAACGTCTCATCGGCAAGATCAATTTCGTCCGACGATTCATCTCTAATCTGTCAGGGCGAATCGAGCCGTTCATGGCGCTGGTGAAAACTAAATCTGACGACGAGTTTCACTGGGGGGCAGAACAGCAACAGGCGTTTGATGAGATTAAGCGGTATCTGACGACGCCGCCTGTGCTAGTTCCGCCCCAGCAAGACAGGCCGTTCTACATCTACTTGTCAGTAGCTGACACATCCATCGCTTCGGTAGTGGTGCAACTCTACGAGGGCGTTGAAAAGGTCGTTTTCTACCTCAGCAGAAGGATGCTGGACGCGGAGACAAGATATCCTGAGGTCGAGAAACTTTGCCTCTGCCTGTTCTTTACCTGCACCAAGCTTCATCACATCCTTTTGACGGCAGAGATCATCGTCATATGCAAGTCGGATGTTGTCAAGCACATGTTGTCGGCCCCTGTTTTGAAAGGCCGACTTGGTAAGTGGATGTTTGCGTTGTCAGAGTTCGATCTCCGGTATCAGCCTGCGAAAGCAGTCAAGGGACAAGCGTTGGCCGATCTTATCGCTGAACGGATCAGTACCAATATAGCAGCACTATCTATACGTGCATGGGCTATGTTCTTCGATGGATCGGCTTGCGACGATGGTTGTGGCATCGGCATTCTGCTCGTGTCGCCTCGGGGGGCAGAATACTCCTTCTCCATCAGATTATCTACCCCTTGTACCAACAACGTAGCAGAATATGAGGCAATACGTAAGGGAATGGAGTTGCTACTGGAAGCCGGGGTGGAAGCAGTAGAGCTTTTTGGAGACTCCAAGTTGGTGATTAACCAGCTCACGGATGAATATAAGTGCGAGAGTGAATCGCTTTTCCCATATTGGATGGAATGCCGTGAGTTGATGACACAGTTTCGGTACATCAACTTTAATTGGGTCCCAAGATCCCAAAACACCGAGGCCAACAATCTCGCACAAATGGCGTCAGGCTACATAGATATAGCTGGGGTCGGAAGTTCAGGTCCAATTCCTGGAACAAGATGATTGGAGAGCCGAAATCTTCAATTACTTAAAAGATTCGGCTCGGGGGGCACCTAAACGGATAAGATACAAAGCCATGAAGTATGTCCTCATAGGAGACGACATGTTCTACAGGACGTTGGAAGGGTTGCTACTCAAGTGCCTGGGACCAACTGAGTCTAATCGGCTCTTACATGAGGTGCATGAAGGCGCCTGTGGAACTCATCAGTCGGCTCATAAGATGAAGTGGCTAATCAGGCGATCAGGGTTTTATTGGCCCACCATGCTTGAAGATTGCTTCAATTATTACAAGGGGTGCCAAGCGTGCCAGATGTTCGGGAAGATTCAGATGGTACCAGCATCAGCGATGAACCCTATCATCAAGCCTTGGCCGTTTCGGGGGTGGGGCATGGATATGATCGGCAAAATCCATCCGGCGTCGAGCAAAAAACATGAATGGATTTTGGTTATCACAGATTACTTCACCAAGTGGGTGGAAGCCGTCCCTATGAAGAAGGTGAAATCAGAAGATGTGATCAAGTTTGTGAAAGAACACGTCATTCATAGGTTCGGAATTCCCCAAACTATCACGACCGATGGAGGTTCGGTCTTTGTTTCTAAAGAATTCAGGAAGTTCTGCGATGACATGGGGATTAAACTGATCCGATCATCTCCGTACTATGCTCAAGCTAATGGGCAAGCTGAAGCGTCCAATCAGAGCCTAATCAAGCTGATCAAGAGGAAAATTGACGAGAACCCTAGGGATTGGCATGAGAAGTTATCAGAAGCGTTATGGGCCTACCGCATGTCGTGCCATGGAGCTATAAAGACTTCGCCGTACCAGCTTTTCTATGGGCAGGAAGCCGTATTACCTTGGGAAATTACGGCTGGATCAAGACGTGTCACGTTTCAGAATGATCTGACAGCTGAAGAATATGCAGCCTTGATGAGTGACACTATTGAGGACGCAACAGAACTTAGGCTTTGGTCGTTGGAGAAGATTAAGGAGAACAAAGCCAGGGTGGCTCGTGCCTACAATAAGAAGGTTAGACCAAAGGAGTTTCAAGTTGGTGATCTAGTATGGGAAGCTGTGTTGCCGTTAGGAACCAGGGACAAGGCATATGGCAAATGGTCTCCTAATTGGCACGGTCCGTACAAAGTTGTCCAGGCCTTGAAGGGTAATGCATACATGTTGGAAGAGTTGGACGGCGAGAAGTTCCCAGTAGCCGTCAATGGTCAACACCTCAAGAAGTATTTCCCAAGCATGTGGGATGATGCGCAGACATCGACTTGAGAAAACATACGGAGATAACAGTATGCAAATACAGCCGATGCACGGGCATCGACTTCAGAATAACAAAGCCGATACGCTGATATCGACTCTAGAGGAATAAGCTCAAATTAGCAAGTTAACGGAATCGGTTCAGACCAGAAATCATGATGTGTGAGACGAATCTCCTAGTGGGTTGCTGAGGAGTTCAATCTGATGGTTTGGACGAGAATTAGGCCTATTGAGGCCTGTTGGACTGCGTGTTTAGGCAACAGCTTGGCCTCAGATCGCAATGCGAGCCGATGTTCTGCTATCGGCTCTCTGTACGGCAACTCCATTCGACGATCGGCAAAGTTGACAAGGAAGCGAAATTAATTGAGGGATATTTTCTTCATTAATAGAGGGATTTCTTACAAAGAAAGAGCCGATTGCTCAGGGAAGAAGAGGGCAAAAGCCAACTACTACTACTGATCCCTAATCTAGGGGCCGTTGCTGCCCTCGTCGTCGCTGCCTCCGGCGCAGCTGCTGAGAGGCTCCTCATCGGAGCTTCCGTAGCCTTCTACGGGAGCCTCATCTTCCTCATCGTCGTCCTCGCTGTCGTCGTCCCACCAGGTGCGGAGGCGCTTCGCTGGTGGGTAACCTTCAAGGGAGTCGTCGTCGTCCTCCTCCGCCTCTTCCTCGGAGGAGGTGAAATCGTCCCAGGAGAAGCGGTCGTCCTCGCTCTCCGCCTCCTCTTCCCCTTCGACGAGGAATTGAAGGTCGCCCTCTCCGTCGGTCAAGGATTTGTCATCCTCGGACCAGATGGAGGAATCGTGTTCTTCCTTGTCCCACGTCGTTGGGGCGAGAATGTCGTGCGCCGCCAACGAGCCCCACTCCGGCTCGCGGATGAGGAGGAGGTCAGAGAAGACCGACAAGGTGGAAGAGGAAGAAGAGGAAGACATGGCTATGGGAGATTGGGGGTTTTTTGGGTGCCGATGGCCAGAACAGAGCAAGGTGATGAAGTGGCAAACTGCTCAGAGCGGTTAAATAGAGGGGCTATGGTAGAAATTCAATGCCACAGCAGTTTCCGAGGAGGCGGTGCCCAAAGACAACGGTCAAATCACGCGGAATAGTTGAGAAGGCAGGGCATCATGATGAAGAGTGCTGCGACGGTTCTGCTCTGCTACAACATGACCCGACGAAGGAAAAACAGAGTGATTTTGGAATTATCAATTCCAAAACCAGGGGGGCATGTGTTATCACCAGAATTTGACCAAGTCAGAGGTGGGCCGCGATCAAGATAGATTTAAAGAATATACATGGAAGAATTACGTAAATCGGCCTGTTATGCAAAGTTTGGGCTAGTTTGCCCTTGTATCTGTAACATAGTAGATTACGTGTCGATTAGTTAGAGTTTGCCTCGTGCACGGTTGGGATTATTCCCACGTTAGAAAGTCCCCTGGACTATAAATATGTATCTAGGGTTTATGAAATAAACAACAACCAACGTTCAACCACAAATCAATCTCGGCGCATCGCCAACTCCTTCGTCTCGAGGGTTTCTACCGGTAAGCATCATGCTGCCTAGATCGCATCTTGCGATCTAGGCAGCACAAGCTTTATGTTGTTCATGCGTTGCTCGTACTGAAGCCTTTTTGATGGCGAGCAATGTAGTTATCTTAGATATGTTAGGGTTAGCATTGTTCTTCGTATCATATGCTATCGTAGTGCAACCCTTGCATATCTAGCCGCCTCACACCTATCTTAGGTGTGGGGGCGGCACCCCGCTTGATCTTATTTAGTAGATCCGATCCGTTACGGTTGCTCCTTGTTCCGCAAGGATTAGTTTAATATCTGCAATAGTTAGGCCTTACAAAGGGTTGGAGGATCCAGCGGCACGTAGGGTGTCGTTTGCTAGTCCTAGACAGATGTTCCGGGGATCAACTCGTGTTGGTTTTTAGGCCTTGTCTAGGATCGGCTTACGATCACCGTGCGTCGCGAGGCCCAATCGTGAGTAGGATGATCCGATTATGCGGTGAAAACCCTAAATCGTCGTAGATCGTATTAGCTTTATCTTGATCAAGCAGGACCACCATATTCGTGCACCTCGTAGAATGGGTGGATCGGTCCTTGAGCCGATCCACGGATAACCCGAGAGCCGATCGAGGCTCGTATTTAATGTTTACGTGTATGCCACAGAAACTAAGCGAGGCATCTCCATCACCTTCCCGACCAGGTATAGGTCAGGTGGCACGCCCTGTATCAAATCGGACGTGTGTACTGAGGCTTTGGCCGGCCGTCTCGGAGGGACCAGGGCCAGCCACAGCCCTAAGTTGTTCCCGGCTCTACTGTGTTGCCCGTCGCTGCTCGCCGGTGGGTTTTGACCGCAACAACAACTTATCAGGTTCCTTCTCTTGAAACTATATTTTTATTCGGTCACATCTTATGTACTTTACTTGGAGCGTCTGTGTGCTTTTGTTTGTGTTTTTGTTTGAATAAATGCTTGTGTGGGAGAGAGACACGCTCCGCTGGTTCGTATGAACACATGTGTTCTTAGCTTTTAATGTTCATGGCGAAGGTTGAAACCGCTTCGTTCATTGTTATATGGTTGGAAACGGAAAATGCTACATGTAGTAATTGGTAAAATGTCTTGGATAATTTGATACTTGGCAATTATTGTGCTCATGTTTAAGCTCTTGCATCATATACTTTGCACCTATTAATGAAGAAATACATAGAGCTTGCTAAAATTTGGTTTGCATAATTGGTCTCTCTAAGGTCTAGATAATTTTTAGTAAAGAGTTTGAACAACAAGGAAGACGTGTAGAGTCTTATAATGTTTAATATGTCTTTTATGTGAGTTTTGCTGCACCGGTTCATCCTTGTGTTTGTTTCAAATAGCCTTGCTAGCCTAAGCCTTGTAATCGAGAGGGAATACTTCTCATGCATCCAAAATCCTTGAGCCAACTACTATGCCATTTGTGTCCACCATACCTACCTACTACATGGTATTTCTCCGCCATTCCAAAGTAAATTGCTTGAGTGCTACCTTTAAATAATTCAAAATTTATCACCTCTGATTTGTGTCAATGTTTTATAGCTCATGAGGAAGTATGTGGTGTTTATCTTTCATTCTTGTTAGGCAACTTTCACCAATGGACTAGTGGCTTCATCTGCTTATCCAATAATTTTGCAAAAAGAGCTGGCGCGGGGTTCCAAGCCCCCAATTAATCAACCTTCATTAATAATTTCTTCACATGTTTTGCTCGATTCATCAGTAAGCAACTTAATTTTGTAAATAGACACTCCTTCATGGTACGTGAATGTTGGAAGGCACCCGAGATTCGGTTAGCCATGGCTTGTGTAAGCAAAAGGTTGGGAGGAGTGTCATCCATAAATAAAACTAAAATACATGTGTAAACAAAAGAGAAGAGGGATGATCTACCTTGCTGGTAGAGATAACGTCCTTCATGGGAGCCGCTCTTTGAAAGTCTGTCTGACAAGGGGGTTGGAGTGCCCACTACCATTCGTTGACAACAACAAACACCTCTCAAAATTTTACTTTTATGCTCTCTTTATGTTTTCAAAACCAAAGCTCTAGCACAAATATAGCAATCAATGCTTCCTTCTGCGAAGGGCCATTCTTTTACTTTTATGTTGAGTCAGTTCACCTATTTCTCTCCACCTCAAGAAGCAAACACTTGTGTGAACCGTGCATTGATTCCTACATACTTGCATATTGCACTTGTTATATTACTTTGCATTGACAACTATCCATGAGATATACATGTTATAAGTTGAAAGCAACCGCTGAAACTTAATCTTCCTTTGTGTTGCTTCAATACCTTTACTTTGATTTATTGCTTTATGAGTTAACTCTTATGCAAGACTTATTGATGCTTGTCTTGAAAGTACTATTCATGAAAAGTCTTTGCTTTATGATTCAGTTGTTTAATTATCATCTTTACCATTGCTTTGAATCACTTCATTCATCTCATATGCTTTACAATAGTATGATCAAGATTATGATAGCATGTCACTTAAGAAATTATCTTTGTTATCGTTTACCTACTCGAGGGCGAGTAGGAACTAAGCTTGGGGATGCTGATACGTCTCCGACGTATCGATAATTTCTTATGTTCCATGCCACATTATTGATGATATCTACATGTTTTATACATACTTTATGTCATATTTATGCGTTTTACGGAACTAACCTATTGACGAGATGCCGAAGGGCCAGTTGCTGTTTTCTGCTAAATCCTAGTAAGGAAATATTCTCGGAATCTGACGAAATCAACGCCCAACATCCTATTTTCCGGAAGGTTCCAGCATCGAAGAAGTGGGAGAGGAGCCAGGGGGCCCACACGCCAGGGCGGTGCGGCCAAGGGGTGGGCGCGCCCCCAAAGGTGTGGGCCCACCAGACCCTCCGAGGCCGCCTTCGGCCTACTGGCAGGTCTCCGTCGCGAAACCCTACCAAAGTTCGACGAAACCAGAGAAAACCTTCCGTAGCCGCCGCCATCACGAAGCCAAGATCCGGGGGACAGGAGTCTGTTCCGGCACGCCGCCGGACGGAAGTGCCCCGAAGGCTTCTCCATCGACACCACCGCCATCTTCATCAACGCTGCTGTCTCCCATGAGGAGGAGTAGTTCTCCATCGATGCTCGGGTACCGTAGCTATGTGGTTAATCTCTCTCCTATGTGCTTCAATACAATAATCTCATGAGCTGCCTTACATGATTGAGATTCATATGATGATGCTTGTAATCTAGATGTCATTATGCTAGTCAAGTGGGTTTTACTTATGTGATCTCCGGAGACTCCTTGTCCCACGTGTGTAAAGGTGACAGTGTGTGCACCGTGTGGGTCTCTTAGGCTATATTTCACAGAATACTTATTCACTGTTATGAATGGCATAGTGAAGTGCTTATTTATATCCCTTATGATTGCAATGTGTTTTGTATCACAATTTATCTATGTGCTACTCTAGTGATGTTATTAAAGTAGTTTATTCCTCCTGCACGGTGTAATGGTGACAGTGTGTGCATCGTGTAGTACTTGGCGTAGGCTATGATTGTGATCTCTTGTAGATTATGAAGTTAACTATTGCTATGATAGTATTGATGTGATCTATTCCTCCTTTCGTAGTGTGAAGGTGACGGTGTGCATGCTATGTTAGTACTTGGTTTGGTTATGTTGATATGTTATGCACTCTAAGGTTATTTAAATAGGAACATTGAATATTGTGGAGCTTGTTAACTCCGGCATTGAGGGTTCGTGTAATCCTACACAGTTAGTGGTGTTCATCATCCAACAAGAGGGTGTAGAGTATAGCATCTATCTATTTATTCTGTTATGTGATCAATGTTGAGAGTGTCCACTAGTGAAAGTATGATCCCTAGGCCTTGTTCCTAAACACTGCTATCGCTGTTTGTTTACCGTTTACTGCATCTTTACTTCCTGCAATATTACTACTATCAACTGCACGCCAGCAAGCACTTTTCTGGCACCGTTACTACTGCTCATATTCATTCATACCACTTGTATTTCACTATCTCTTCGCCGAACTAGTGCACCTATTAGGTGTGTTGGGGACACAAGAGACTTCTTGCTTTGTGGTTGCGGGTTGCATGAGAGGGATACCTTTGACCTCTTCCTCCCTGAGTTCGATAAACCTTGGGTGATCCACTTAAGGGAAACTTGCTGCTGTTCTACAAACCTCTGCTCTTGGAGGCCCAACACTGTCTACAAGAATAGAAGCACCCGTAGACATCACGCGGTAGCCAACCTTTGGTACCGGTTTGTAATACAAACCGGTACCAAAGCTCCCTCGCCGTGCGCTCTCCTGGGCGCCCACGTGGTTGCGCCATTAATACCGGTTCGTAAGGAACCGGTACGAAAGGGGGGCCTTTTGTACCGGATCTTTTATACCGGTTGAGAAACCGGTGCAAATGGCCCTTACGAACCGGTATAGATGAGCGTTTTTCTACTAGTGCAAACCGTCTCCCAAAGGGATTAGGGGCGCGTCGGACAAAAAAACGGTCTCAGCCGCGTCCCCCAAATCCCTTTAGTCCGACGCGGTCCGATACAATGTCCGGCGCTCCAAACACGTCCCCGCTACACAGGGGATGCTCCGGGGATGCCGGACACACCGAAAAGCGAGGCGAAGCGACACGGGCCCGGCGCGTCAGCGGCACAGAAAATTCGTCCACCCCTCCCGCCTAATCGCGCCTCTCCCGCCGCATAGCTCCTCTCCCGCCGCGCATTTCTGTCATCCCAACACATTTGACCTATCTCGCCCGTCGATTCATTTCTCCTCCCGCCATCGCTACGCTGTTCCTCCCGCCGCCACCTCTCCCCATCCATGGCGCCACCGACTGCCCCCAAAAAAATGGCCAAGAAAGGGACCAAGAAGCCGCCGGGCAGTGAGACGAAAGTGGCGAAGGCGCCCTTCGCGAAGCCGCGGAAGGCGCCGGCTCCGAAGAAGAAGCAGGAAGGCTGGACCAATGATCAGTGGCATCAAGACTGTCTGCGCCTGAAGTTGTCGACGATGGAGTAGAAAGGATGGAGGACGGCGCAGCTGGAGAAGAAGGCATTGGCAGCGTGCGCGCACCAGCACGCGCTGGCCGGGTGTATCGCTGCCACCAACGCGAGCCCATGGAGTCCGACGATGCCGCCGTACATTCCGGGAGTGCTGCCCCGTCGAAATCCGGTTTCTACAACGACGGCCCCTCCGACACTCCCGGGTGTGTGATGCCAAACTTGTCGCTGCGGTACGAGGATCCGCTGCCTCATGTCAGCTTCAACCCCAACGCTATGTTCTACTCCCCGACATACGATCCAGGACCCGGTCCGGAGGGCGCCCCGTTCAATGGCCGCAGGGGCCCGCTCGAATTCGACGGCGCCGGTGCTGACGAGGAGGAGGAGGAGGGGAGGGGGAGGGGGAGGGGACGGGGTTGAGGAGGGGATGGAGGACGACGAGGACGAAGAGGGCGGTGACGAAGAGGACGACGAGGGTGCCGGTGAGGATGCCGATGATCTCGTGGAGGTTGAAGCGGATGGCGTGAAAACGAAGAAGAAGAAGAAGAAGAAGAAGAAGAAGAAGAAGAGCACAAGAGGCCCCAAGTGGAAGAAGAGCACAAGAGGCCCTAAGTGGACGGTTCTGGAGGATCAATGTCAGCGATTCGTGGGCGACGGTGATCCATGGCTCCATCATCGGCGCCAACCAAAAATACGGGAAGTATTGGTCGACGATCAAGGCCGAGTTCGATGAGCGCAAGCTCATCAACGAAGACTACAACAAAGTGACAATGAAGAGGAGCCAAAAGGAAATGTCGACGCGATGGGCCATTATCCAGGCGTCGGTGAATATGTTCCATGGGTACCATCATGACTTAGAGACCAGAGGCGACAACGGCGCCGACGTCGCCCAACTGGTACGACTCTTTCTTACATAATCTATAGCGCCTATAATGTGTTCGATGAAATAATTGCGCTTCCTTTTGTTAGTTTGACAAGGCCATGGATTTGTACCGAAAGAACTTGGATGGGCATAAGTCATTCGCGTTGATGCATTGCTATGGCAAGCTCAAGATGAACCACAAATGGAGGTTGACGCGCGTTTCGTTGTCGAAGGGGAAAGACGCCATTGATCTGGATGCGCCGCTGGCAACATCGGCAGGGCACCCTATCGGCAACAAGGCTGCCAAGGCCGCCTTGGCCGACGCTGCGTCGTCCGAGAAGACGCAGGCGTCGCTCACGCAGTGCCTCGTCGAGGTCTCCTCGACCTTGCTCTCCCACGACAAAAAGGCCGAGGAAAGGTGGGAAGCGCTGCTCAAGAGGCAAGAGGAGAAGATGGAGCTGGAGAAACACAAGGATGACATGTCCCTGCTGAGAGCGTCGACAGAAGGAATGTCTCCCCAGACGAGGGCGGCCCACAACTTCTTCAAAGGCCAGATCCTCAACGACATCGAAGCCAAAATAGCGGCGGCCGAGGCGCAGTCCGAGGCGGCGGCCCAGGCAGCTGCAGTGGCAGCGGCCCCAACCCCGGAGAAGGAGCCGGCAGACGCATCCGCTACTACACATGCGTCGGCCTCTGCCTCGATGTCAGCGACGGAGCATGCACACCGGGTAGATCACGACGAGTTCATCGTCATCTACAGGCCTACGTCGACTCAGGATGCGCCGTCGGCGTCGGCATCGCCCTACCCAACCCCTTCTTTTAATTCATCCGTCGGCCTGTAATATGATCGCGCGCCGAGTACTTTGATCGCCGCTACTCTGATCGCGACGACTTCGCCGGGAACGATCTCTTTTAAATGCAAACTATTTGAATTCCTCATTGGGGACGACCTTGGGGGGACGCGATTGGGGAGCGACGTCCGCCAAACGCGGCATGAACAAAACTCGTCCCCCAAACGCTCGATCCGGCGCCGTTTGGGGGACGGTTTGGGGGACGCGACTGGAGATGCTCTTAGTTCCGATTGGTAAGGACCTTTAGTCCTGGTTTTGTAGCTGAGGCTACGGAATTGGGACTAGAGCCTTCTCTTTAGTCTCGGTTGCGTTACGAACTGGGAGTAAAGGCCCTCCACGTGTGCTCCATCCTCGGCCCGGGATCCGTGGCCGCCATCATCGCATGATCCCCTTCCTCCTCCATTGTCGGTCTACCAACTGCATGGCGGATGCCGGAGGACATCGGCCTGGTCAGCAACGACGAGCAGTAGTCCATGGTTAGGTTTCAGCAGGTCTTGCTGGACCTTTTTTTATTTCTAAGTTCTTTTAAAAGATTTATCCTTTTGTATGCATTGGGCCGTCGAGGACACCTCCAGATGAAAACGGATGCACGGTCGATTTCAACTATTTAAACCGACGCAAACGGATGCATGCTGTCAATTTTCGTTGATCCTCTGGAGATGGCCTAACTCAAACTTGGTTACCCGCTGGATATGCCCTACCTCAAACTTGTCTTTTACCTAAGCTGTTTCCTTGCTGCACCAAGCACGTACGCATCCACGTCTGACGACGTGTGGCCTCCAAGATCCACCAAACGCGGTTGTCCGTGTGATGCTCGGGCCTTGCCAGGTGGAGCCCTCGACACGACGTTGCACGTCGGCCGGCGTACGTACCGGACGCCCGTTACAGTTGCACAACTTATTTCTTGGTGGAGAAAAATATACACTACGTAATGCAGTTCAAGCGATTTCCTTTCTCTGATATTGGGAAAAGGTCAGGGCGATCTGTGGACCTCTTCCCTGTCTAGGAAGAACACCCAGTTGCCCTCCATAGCTCGAGTAAATTACAAAAAACTACCATAATTCGGGCTAGGATAACAGATCAGTACCTATTTTGCTATTTTTTTGCAAAAATCAACAACTTCTAAGGCAACGCGTTACAAATAGCACTAATAGTCATTTGACACAGTTATAACTGCAAATCTGACTAGTAGGGCCCGTCTGTAATGGATGAGTTGGCAGAACACGTGGATAAGGAGCTGACGTGGACACAAGGTTTTTTTTCCCGGTAACACTTTTTACCGACGGACAACTTAAAATTCGGTTACCAGAAAATGTCAGAAATATCAGAATTTTTCCGTCCGAGTTTATTCAAACAAATTTGAATCCAATTTTTTTTGGATCTAAATAAATAAATTGCTACGTTA
The DNA here is from genome assembly GCA_030979885.1 of Lolium multiflorum. Lineage (NCBI taxonomy): Eukaryota > Viridiplantae > Streptophyta > Magnoliopsida > Poales > Poaceae > Lolium > Lolium multiflorum. The sequence continues at coordinate 307,475,742 of CM061753.1, forward strand.
GCTTTTCATATCTGGTTGAGAGATGCAGTGGTATCCGCCGTTCTGTTCGTTTGCGACCAGTAAAGGCATCGAATCATAGTCCCATCAAATAATTACTTTTTACAGCAAAAATAGATTAAAATACACAAAAAAAAAAGTTAGACCACAGGTGTACTCGAACCCAATACCTACAGCCAAAGTCATCTGCGACTATGCGTTTGGTTAAAGCCGGCCAGTTGCAAAAAACATATGTTGTTTCATGCCGGATAATTTTAGAATTATTGATTATATATATATATCTGCAAGCTCACCTACTTTTTTTATGAGATGCAAGCTCACGATAGTTAGCACACACTGCTCATAGTGGGAGTAACATAGCTCAGACAGTGAAACGTCCGGTCTAGCCCTTAGCTGAGGGTCTAGTAACATCACACATCTCAATGCATTTTGGTGACATGGCATGCTAATAAATGAAGAAAAAGAGTGAGGTGATAACTAGCTATGTTACCATAACATCACACACTTCAAGACAAGATGAGTCTACAACATAATAAATGATACAATGCATGACACCAAGTTACTACCCACTATGAAGGTAATAATCTAGACTAGTAACATGTCATATGTTACTAGTCTGAGTTACTCCCCACTATGACCAGCCTAACCTGCCTGTCGGTCCTCAATACGATAGCTCGCAGCGGCGTTGACAGAGATAATATGAGGAGGAATGCAAGGGAAAAAATGAGAGACTGACAGGAGGGCCCCACGTCCACGTCAGCTCCTCATCCACATGTTCTGCCAACTCATCCATTACTGATTGGTCAGATTTGCAATTATAGCTGTGTCAAATAACTATTAGTGCTATTGGTAACGCGTTACCTCAAAGGTGGTAGTTTTTTGCAAAAATTAGCAAAACAGGTACTGACTTGTCACCCTAGCCCAAATTGTGGTAGTTTTTTGTAATTTACTCCCATAGCTCTCACCGCAGTGAGGGAGTACGATACCTACTTTGTGGGGAAAAAAGCTGTCGGACTAGCTACTCGTTTCTCATCAATATATAAATACACTACTGTCTTGAAGATGTTTGCATATCGAGCCTCGTCCACAACTATGAAGCAACGTATCATTTTTGCAGGCACTGGAGGCCAAGTTTGGATCACACTAATTAAGAGGACCCAATGAAGCAGAAATAACATGTATCATGCCAAAAAATAAAATAAAGTAAGAGAATTTTCTGAGTGTGTTGTTCGAAAGCATCGATTGCCTTTATTGTTGGAATTTTGGGGTATTTGGCTTTGGCTCATGGCCCATTATCAAATTCTGAAACTCACATGGCGCACCAGTGGGGGCTAAAGTTTAGTCTCACATTGCTAGTTGGGAGAGAGTTGGAGTGGTATATAAGGTGGGCTGTTCTAGTCCTATTAAGTTAGTGAAAGAGAGAGAGCCCTCGCGCACTCCTCCTCCGCCGCCCGCCTCGCCACGGGAATCTCGCCGAGCCGAGCTTAATTTAACGGACGCGTTACTCAGCCGTTTTGCCTTCCGTTTTTTTGGTGCCGACTCGGACGTGGGTTGCGCCTCACGACCTTCCCGAACTGCACTACATAAGACCCTGCGCAACCCTAGCCGTCATTACCCAGACGCATACGCGACTACCTGTTTTCCAGTTCATTGCGCCGCGCTTTGTTTTCCTCATCCCGTCCGTCGGTGTGCACCGACCGCCGGGATAGGCTCCTAACCCTCGCTCTCGTGAACTCCGTGCGGCGAGGGCACCGTTTTTGTAGCCCGCGCGACTATCGAGATCACGACGTCGTTAATGGACGACGAGTTCCTCCACACCGACAACTTCTTCCCAGATCTCAGCGACTTCTTCAACAACCTCAACATGGGCGACAACGACGCTGCTGCGAAGTATGTGATCTTGTCGTTTCTCTTTCAGTTTCTGTTAGAGTTCCTTCTTCTAGTTTCTGTGGCAGATGCGATCGATTTATCTTGTTTAGATGTGATCTGTCCATCTATTTTACTAGTCTGCACGATTAGTTTATTTGTTGATTTAATAGTCATGATTTATAAATTACTTGTACGGATTATTTCATATGGATATTTGCTTATATATTCAACATTTACTTGTTATGGAAGAATTATCTATTTGCTTGGCATGGTTTGTACATATGGCATCAAGGCTATTGCACTGTGGTACTTAAAGTTGTGACGGATTATAACCTCTAGATGTGGCACACTTTTTTTTGCATGATGAGATCTCATAATTGCATTAATGTGATGCATCACTTGCTGGTGTTTGTGAGACTTTCTAAAGGCCTTGCTGAAGAGTGCAACTATAAGATTACCCACGAATATAGCAAATGGTACTAGCTAACCGATGACATCTATTCAAGGAGCTCAATAGTTTTGAAGACAATCTTCAAGCCTCAAGGTCATAAAATGCTCACTTCGCGCTATGAGGCTTGTAGAAAGGATGTCCAGCGAGCATTTAGTGTGCTCCAAACTCGTTTTGCTATTCTCCGATACGCTGGTCTTTTCTGGTCTCAAGATCAGATATGTGAGGTAATAAATGCTTGTATGATCAGTGGCGGACCTAGCAATTTTTCAAAGCCTGGGCACACCGCAAATAATTTTTTTTTTCAATTTGATCTACCAAGAACGGCGCATATCATATATTTGGATAAATATCGTGTGAATACAATCAATAATGTTTCATAGATCATAGAAGTAGAAACATGAAGTAAAGTAACAAATATCCTGCTGAATATTGCCCACACGATGACACGGCCAAACTTTTGACAAACAGCGAATACAAGTTCAATATGCACATTCCATTGTTCAACAACCGCGCACACACCACCGAGAATCTACTTGATAGAAAATATAATAGTAAATAAATTATATAGCAATGCATTGAAATATAAACATAATGGAGATAATGGAGCAAACCAATAATAATTTGCTAATTAGGCGTAGGATAATTGTCCTTTCCGATTTTTCGTGGCTTAAATATGTTTAACAATTACAGAGTGTATGAAACATACGTATCGATCGATGCCACTTCTGCTTGTTTTCCTTAACATGAGCAGCCTATGGAGTATGAATCGAAATGATCCAAGTTATGATGGAAGGGAACAACCGAACAGGCCTTGGTTGGCCCAGTTAAACTGATACACGTATTTAGCAGCTAATTCATGACGTTCCAGCTACATACTTTGCCTAGGGACCTCGCTGAAGTACATGCAAGCGGCCGTGATGAGCCTGGGCACGTGCCCGGGGTGCCCAGACGGTAAGTCCGCCGCTGTGTATGATCATGCACAACATAATCATCGGAAATGAGCGTAGTGTTTCTATAGCAAGGGATGATCATGAGTATGATGATCGGGTTCCTCTTGCCACTCTTGCTCACCATGTGTCTATGGAGTTCGTTGATTGTCTCACCATGCACCGCGCGCGAGATCCATGTTAGAATTGTCTATCCCGAGCTGTAAAATAATATGGTAGAGCACTTGTGTATGCTTAAAGAAGATGATGCATGTGGTTCCAGTTGAATTATTTTACTTCTATTTTAATTACAGTAGAACTAATTTTTATTTATTTATGTGTTAAAAATTGATAAACCTGTTTAGAAATATGGCTGAAATTACAGAAAATTGGCTTAAAAACCTAGCAGGGAAGCCCTATTGGACACACGCTGGGCGAAGATGCACTCCATAGTCCATATGTCGATACTCGCCGATCCCCCGCTATCGCCCGGACGTTGTATGGAGACGCGATTAGAGATGTTGTGAGGTTAGCCATGGCCACACCGTCAATGAGCGCAAGTCACAAAGGTCCAGGGTCAAATTAGTCCGTCGCAAAGCAAGCTTCTGGATGCCATGTCGGGGCGGCGCGCGACACGGCGGGCCTACGACCCACGCGGCCACCGGCGACTCGCTCGCCCGCCTGCCGCGACCCATCACATCGCCATCAAAGCTTGACAAGACAAGGCTTGCTTGTCCAAAAGTGCCTGAATTCTTTTATCGACCGATCGATCGGTCGAGAAAACGAGAAGAAACCAGTATTCAAACCGATATTATTTGCACAGGCTTCGAGAGAAAGTCTGGGTAGATCTCCTGACTCCTGAGCTCAGCAGGCAGATCCATGATCTATCCATCGACACCTCGTTTGTTTATTTACTCTGCCCATGCATGCAGATAACCTATGCAGACGCAGAGACATAGTCAGTGTGTGTGTGTCTGTAGGTGTAAAAGCAGTGGCACCCGTCGTCGTTTGCACCTGGGACAGAGCTACAGCTTTGACGTACACGACTATCACTACATGCACTTTGATTCCCTGTATACTATTTTACTAGGAGTATCCGAATTCAAGAGAAGTCTCTGAAATAGATTTTTAAGAGATTTTGCTGTAGCACTATCTTGTTCTGGAGGGTTTTATTTTTTCTGTGGACATGCGGCTATCTGATGCAGATAATGTCCGCATCTCATGGTTGATGACAAGTTCTGTACAACTGTTTGGTGGAGAGCGACGTTGTGATACGGGGATTATGAACAAAAATGTATCCATGCATGCATCTGGCTTCCTCATCTGACAAAGTCACACTCGTCGTCTTTTTCATCGATATTTGATACTGATAGTCTGGTAGCAACGGCGCCCGGTGATTTTTATCTTGCTATGACCAAACTAATTTGTCCCCATCAGCCACCACCATACATCATTCCTTCTGAACTCTCGCACCAGAGTTAACACCCACGGGGTGTGCTCCGGTGTCCCCCCTTAGCTCCACGGTTCTGAGAAGTTGGAGCTGCTCCAGCTTTTGGTATAATTACGTGAAGTTGAATTCGTGAAATATAAAAATGCAGAGCACTGGGACGCACCGCGTGATCGTTTAAATCTTTGGCTAGAAGTCCATCTGGCCCGTGGCGAAGTATTTCCTGGCGGTGGAGTTGGCCTGGCCATGACGGTGAGGATGGCTATGGCGGCGGCGCTGAACCACCCGGCACTGCCGTGACGTTCCCAAACACCGGGTAATTAGAAATCTTGAAACACGCTCACGAGAGGAGACGGATTTAAAAAGTTAACTGCAAGCTGTTCTAGCTTTTGGTACACAAACATAAAAAACACGGAGCGCCGTAATTTACATCCGACTGCTACTGATTTGACTTCATCGCAACGTGACTTACATTTGTCGCTACTGAATCATGGACTCCGGCGAACGAGTCCTAGTCAGATTCGTTCTCGCCGCCACGCAAATCGAGTTGTAGCTCGCTGCCGCCACCGCCAGGAGCTTGCTGTCGCCGCCACTACGTCTCACGCGGCCTCACCCATGACGAAGTTGGTTGAGGCGGCCACAACAAGTTTCTGGTGGCGGCGGCAACAAGCTACAACTCGATTTGCGCGACGGCGAGAACGAATCGGACAAGTTTAACTTCAGCTGAAGGTACGTCGACTCGTTCGCCGGAGTCCATGATTCAGTAGCGACAAATGTGAATCACGCTGCGGTGAAGTCAAATCGGGGAGAGTCTGGGCATTGGAAAACATGCCCGAGAGAAGAGGGGGAGAAAGATAAAACGTGCGTAACATTTTGGTCACTTATCGGTGGCAGTGGGACGTAAATAAACAACCAATCCATGTTTTTGTGTTCTGCGAAACCAACTCCACGTATTTGTACCAAAAGCTAAAGCAACTACACATATTTGTACCAAAAGCTGGAGCAACTCCACGGATTAAAACAAAAAATCTGGAGCGGCTCCAATTTTTTTAGAACCATGGAGCTGAAGGGGGGACACCGGAGCAATCACGAACACCCACACTTGTGTAAATTTGGAGATGAAATACATAAATGTCGATCTACCCGCTGGCTTGATTTGCATGGCCTGATCTTGGCTAGTAAGTCCCATTTCGACCATTTAAAATTCTTGCAAATCTCAGGTTTTTCATGTAAAGCCACTTTGCATCTCCGTGATGCTTGCACCTTTCAACTGTGGCGCCGCCGGCACTGTTTCAAATTTATGCTATCTGCGACCGCAAACAGCGGATTTACCTGTTGGAGTATCATAAATCCAACACAACGGCACATGCAACAGCTAGCTGATGAGTTGAACGGCCCAGTCAAATCTGCCATCAAGGCCTCGGCGTACGTCGTTTCAAATCAAATCATATTTGCATCCTTCACAGGTCAGGTGAGGACAGGTGCATGCGGTGATGAACAGCAATCCATAAATGAGGTGTCTTGCCATTTCTCTTCAGAGCTACGGCCTGGCTCGTTCCGGCGAATCCTGTCCCTGGCTGGCTATGGTTGTGATCAGGGTGATGTGACATGTAACATCAGCTACCACAATCGGGCATCTGCTCTGCTGGCTTTGATCCCTAGCTTTACCGGTGATTGGGCGATCGATCTATCCGTCTGCTTTTGCTGGTGTAGGTGTACTCTTCTTGAGGAAAACGCAAAGTTCAAAGGTACATGTACACTTGATATAAGATAGGATGTCAAAGAGCGGAAATTCAATTCGGCTTTCAGGTACGTATGCTCCCCTACGGAAAAAAAATCATATTTTGAAGTGTTGAAAAAATTTGATAAAAAATTTACATGTACATCTTGATAATATATGTGTGTTCGTCAAGTTTCATGAAAAACCAATATTTTTTGTGGTCTATGTAAAAAAAGAGAAAACTTATCTTGTGAAAAACATTACTTTTACCACTGTGTTTTATCTTTTTGCACACGTTACATGACAAGTCGATTTTTATGAAACAAATTCGTGAGCGTAGCACGTGAAGAGATGTCGTGCGAATTTTGTTTCAATTTTTTAAATTCCATATTCCAAAACACCACTCTCAGGAGGTTACAAGAAGAAAAATCCAATATTTTTGGTGATTTAGTAAATAAAGATGAGGATAAAACATTTCAAGCATTTCTTAAACCAGATTGCTAAATTTGTTTGTGCATACACCAACACGTCGGTTTAGTGTCACACATGCACGCGCACGCACGTATAACACCATATAACACCAATGTTGGGTACTTCCTCCGTTCTTGTATACAAGGCCACAAACTCATATTTTAGGTATGAAGAAAACAAAGCCAGCCAATAAATAACACCATTTATTATGTCAAAAATGCTCTCGTGTTCTTGGTCAATTTAATGTGTTTGCACGTGGAGTCTTCTTCTCTATGGTTACATGCAACATTCATATTATCTGAATACAACTATGTACTTCACAGTCGTCAAAATACCTAGATGGAGCCAACTATGTACACTACGAACAACTATAGTTTTCAGTGTCAGATACCTTCTATTGTAGGCTCAGCAAAAAAAAAAGTGGATTTTTTTAGAAGAAAACAAGTGACACATTTCGTGTCTGATATCTGGATTTTTGTTATTTTTTCCAAGGACAAAATATTGAAAATTTACACTGGGTACAATAAATCATAGACTACACTCTCATATTTTGAATTTGTTCGAAGCTTCAAATTTCACACTAGGAGATAACAAGTCTATGGAGTTCGTCTCCCAAAATGACACACATTTTATTTGTTGCATGCCACCACAATGCCATGCCACTACCAGTGGCGTGGAGACTTTCGGCATGCCGCTTGAAACTTACTATTTGTGGGGTGTTCCTGGCAGGAGCACGCTACTGGTAAGTGTCCCCTAGTGGCCCGACTCACGGCATACCACTAGTGGTGTGGGCTGTCGAGATACGAGTGGCGTGTCCTTATGGCCACATTAAGTACTATGACAGTTCAAAGGACAAGATGTCGTATGGTGGTGGTGGTGGGGGGGGGGTGTGTGTGTGTGAATAGGCGTTTTAAAAATACTTCCGGAGTTGGCTTGTAATTAAGCGGAATTAAACATATATATCTTGTGTTATCTTGGATAGTTTAAACTGTTCTTAGTACACTTTGTTGAGCCTACCTTAATCAGGTTTAGTGCTTATAAAATAAACATTATTTTAATCCAACATTATTACAAGCCAATTTCGTAATTAAATATACCGAAGCGGATTTTGTGCCTACAGAGGTAGCGGTGCATAGGCTTACCACCGTCGGATCACCCTATCGAGCGTTTTCCACCGCACATCATTGTAACGCCTTCGCTACTTTTCCCCACCACGTGACTTTTTGGTGGACGGACTGTAGCCACGCGTGACTTGTGTGGACGGTCCATAGCCACAAGTTACTTTGCATGGCCGAACGCAGTCATAGGTGACTTTGCGTGGGCGGCAACGTAATTTTCGTGGTATTTCGTTTTGGATGGGCGTGACTTTATTTCGTGGCGGTATTTCACTAGGAATTGGACTTTCTTTCGTGCGACTCGATCCGTCCACAAAGAAAGTCCACCATACAGCACAAGACCACCATGAAAAGAAAGTCACGATTGTCCACAAAATATTACCTTGCCGAGGCGGAAGAATAGTCATGAAAAGAAAGTCACATTCGTCCATGAAAATGAAGTCCACGAAAAATATGTTGTCGTCTACACAAAGTCACGCGTCGCGGTCCGTCCATGCAAAGTTACTCGTAGTCACACGTGGCTATGGTCTATCCATGCAAAATCACCCGGCGGGAAAAGTAACTGGCGACGTTAAATCTGTATGTGGTGAGACGCTGAATAGGGTGATCCGCGGGTGAGACCTATGCACCTCTCGATATGAGACTATTTGTCATATAAATATATAGACAACCGAGTCTAATAGACGAAGATTTATCCTTTCATTCACTTACACGAACTAAGCTACTCACCGTCTTGATCGGGACGCTTCATGATTCATTCAAGTTGGAATACTTCACTTGATGATTCATTCAAGTCGGAATACTTCACTTGATCATTGTTTCTTGGTGAAGAATCACATTTTTCTCCCTCACACCACGATGGGACAACTTCATTAAAGCATGTCATCACATGTCCATAAACAAAAGATGGATAAGAAGTGATGTGGGCATTACCCTTCGGGTACTCGATATTGCTATACCTGGTACAGATTATGAAGATGGACCAGCGCAAGGACAAAGCTGGACCCACAAGGAATATCAACTTGGATTACAAGAAAAGAAGACTCCAATACGAATTCTACTAGGACTCTTGTAAACCTCACCCTGGTTGATATATAAAGTCAGGCGGGGGTACCTTAGATGATAGATTAAAAACGGAAAAACATAGAGTGTGATACGCCTAGACATCGCAACCCGCAGATTAGAACTAGACTAGATACAACAACTCCGCCTATGGCGGCCCCCTGTATACATATATTCATATAGTGGATTGCTAGCGGGACCAAGCGATCCTCATTTGGGGACGTGAACACAGGTACGCCGTGCCTACTCTCGCTCCGGAATCTCCATCGTAGCTTTCCATAAACCCTAAGCCTCATGGTGGGCATTGCCGAGGAACTACCGGTTGGCGCCGTGTGGGAAGTGTGACGAATGAATTTTGTGATGCAGGCGGGATTCATAATCATCATAATCATCTTCGTCAACATGTAGTGACTTCATCATCTACGTCGGAGTATTTTCATGATGATCGGCGCGACATCGACGCCATGCACGCTCGTGGATCCGTTGTATCGCCGACGGGTTATCCTGTCTTCAAGATCGAATGATCTAGAAAATCTGCAAGCATACACGAAGCATCTCCACTCGTCTCCCAGCAGCCCAGCTGTCTATTTTCCATCCGCCTGGCGAAAAATGGCCCAGCCGCGCCTCGTTTCTCGTTTTCCGCGGTTGGGCCTTCATCCATGCGTGACCCATGCCAACCCCGGCCTACGGAGCGCTCGAGAGTCCGGACGGCGATATCCACATGGCTCAGAAATCTCTCCCGCGCTTTCGCGGCCGCGCCCGATTGGACCGGCCGGTCAGCGCATTGTCTTCCCGCCAGCGATCGCTGCCGCCCGGTCGGCCCGCTGGCGGACGCGTAGCATCCACGCGGCATTAAATCGCGGATCCCGCCCCGCCTAAATAATCCCGGCATTGCGGCCATCACGACGAAACCCGACTAGATCCACTCTTCCCTCGACGAGATCCATGGCGTTCAACGAGCCGGCGCCCGCTGACCAACAACGGCTTTCCCCGCCGGTCGCTCCACGCGTGGGAGGGACACCTCCTCAACCTGATGGGGTTCGTTGCATAGAAAACAAAAAATTCCTACCGCAAGACGAATAAATCCAAGATCTAATCTATGGAACACCCAAGATCTAATCTACAAGATCGGAGCAACGAGATGGAGATGAGACTAACCCTCGAAGATTCCAAAGCCTACGAGATTAGATCTCGTTGTTGGTATAGACGATCGTCCCCGGTGCGTCCGGACGCCAGTGCCTCGGTCGCGCGTACGGTGTTGATGAAGCCCTTCCTCTCCCTGTTCCAGCGGGCAGCGGAGGTGTGGTAGATCTCCTCCAAGTTCCGACCTTGCAGCAAGGCGTGGTGGTCGATGGAGGAAGAAAATCTACAGGGCTTCGCCAAGCCGGAACAGCGTATGGTGGAGGAAGAGAGGGGGCGGCCAGGGTTGTGGTTAAGGGACAAGTGGCCGGCCACCCCCTTCCCTCTTTATATAGGGGGCCAGTTCGGTGGGGTGGCCCCGGCCCCATCTAGGTTTAGGGGCGGCGGCCAAGTAGGGGAAGAGGGAATTCTCCACCCACCAAGTTGATCCCCCAAGGGTTTTGGGAAACCCTAGGGGTTTGGCCGGCTGGGCCTTGGGGGGCATGTCCTCTGGCCCATTAGGCTAGGAGCATCCACCCAGCCCATGCTAGGCCTCCCTAGGTCGTGGGCCCAGCGGTGGGACACCGGAACCTTCTAGAACCTTCGGTCATCCACGGAAAAATCCCACTTTTCCGAAACCTAGAAATCAACTTCCCTTATATGAATCTTATTCTCGGACTATTCCGGACCTCGTGACGTCCTGGATCACATCCGAGACTCCGAACAAACTTCTTCTCCATACCATATTCAAATCTACTCATGCGACATCGAACCTTAAGCGCGTCACCCTACGGTTGCGAACTATGTAGACATGGTCGAGACTCCCTCAATAACCAATAGCGGGATCCGGAGATCCATAATGGCTCCCACATATTCAACGATGACTTAGTGATCGATTGAACCATTTACATACGATGCCAATTCCCTTTGTCACGCGATATTTTACTTGTCAGGAGTTCGATCATCAGTATCTCATACCTTGTTCAACCTGGTTACAGAGCAAGTACTCTTTATAATCGTGGTATGTCATCTCTTATGATCCAATCATATGCTTGCAAGCTAATCAGACGACATTCCAGAGAGCCCAGATTATATCTATCCGTCATCAGGATGGAAAAATCCCACTATTGATCCATATGCCTCAACTCATACTTTCCAAATATTAATCCCATCTTTATAACCACCCATTTACGCAATGGTGTTTGATGTAATCAAAGTACCCTTCCGGTGTAAGTGATTTACATGATCTCATGGTCGAAGGACTTAGGCAACTATGTATCGAAAGCTTATAGCAAATTGAACTTAATGACTTGATCTTATGCTATGCTTATTTGGGTGTGTGTCCATTATATCATTCACCTAATGACATAACCTTGTTATTAATAACATCCAATGTTTATGATCACGAAACCATGATCATCCATTAATCAACAAGCTAGTTATACAAGAGGCTTACTAGGGACTCCTTGTTGTTTACATAACACACATGTATCAATGTTTCGGTTAATACAATTATAGCATGGGATGTAAACATTTATCATGAACACTAAGATATAACAATAACTAATTTATTATTGCCTCTTGGGCATATCTCCAACAGTCTCCCACTTGCACTAGAGTCAATAATCTAGTTTACATTTGAAAAGATATAACACCTTGGCCTTCTGGTGCTTATCATGTTTTGCTCACGGGAGAGGTTTTTAGTCAACGGATCTGACTGTTCAGAAACGTATGTATTTTGCAATTCATTTGCGTCTCTACGCATCACTCATTTTCCAAATGAGTCGGCATTAATTGTATATGCTTAGTCCTCTGGTGGAACCTTAATTCCGTGGTCTGAAATAAGTCACTAATATTGTCACACACAATATAGCTTCAAAGTTCTGACACTATCGGAACTACACCAAGTTCTCAAAGAACTCCTCGACTTAACATCCTCAGTCATTGTCAAAACAATGACATACTCTGCCTTCGTTTGTAGAATCCGTCACAATATTTAGAACTATCTAAATCTAGCATAGACTTCTTCTAGCTCATTGTGCTACCTTTTAAACAACACTTAGCCTAATTGAGATTGAAATTTTATTTTTATATGTGATCAAACTAATATCGGTGCAACACCTTACAGTGATTTGTTTGTCATTACCCCATACAAAAACTATATATATATATCCTTGGTTCTTCTAAAGCACTCAGGGATATTCTTACTGTTGTCCAATGATCATTACATGAATCATTCTGGTATATGCTCGTAACACTTTAGAGCACAGGACATCTGACTTTGTACATATTATTCGTGATCTAAAATCACTCATGTGTTTTTACTCATCGAGTGTCAAATACACTCAAGTCTTGTTAAACCTTCACATGGAAAAGAACACCTTCTTAACATTTTTATATTGAACTACTTCAATATTCATTCTATGTACTTTGACTTAAACTTATTTTGTGTTTCAATCTATCTTCATAGATCTTGACACTAAATATGTTTGAGTCCATATCCTTTCATTGAAGTTAATTCTCAATGAAACCTTTTAATCACATCAAGTATATAATTACATCAATTATAATCAATGATATGTCATCCACATATAATATTATAACTATGCCACTTAATTTCTTGCAAATGCAAGCATCTTCATCGTTTCTGATGAAATCACAACTCTTTGATTATTTCATCCGGTGAAGATTCCAACTCCGTGATACTTACTTCATCCAATTGAAGTTTGTATACCTATCTAGTATACCACTAGCAAAACTCTTTGGTTGTATCTAGTATACATCCTTCATACACACTTCGGTAAGGAATGTATTTCTGCCATCCTACTATCATATCTCATAAAAGAAATATGTAGCGATTACTAGAATAATCCATATAGACTACAAGCATCTCTGGAAGATCTAATCTTATCGTAGTCAACTCTTTGAACTTTGTCGTAAACAACTTTTCGACAAGTTGAGCTTCTTCAAGGATATTCCATCCAAGTCCATCAATTTTATAGATCCATTTACTTTCAAAAAGTATTCACCTATCTTGGATTTCATGGTGCATAGCCATTTTAACGGAGTCAGGGCCCATCATAACTTCTTTGTATGTAGTTGGTTTATCATTGTTCAAAATCAATACTTTGTCCACAAATCATTTATTTGATCACAAAGTAAACCACATATACAAGGTTCAATAGGTACTTTGATCTCCATGACTATAACACTTTATAGACATGGTAGCCATGATCGTCGTGGCCGCTTCCATTTTCGATGCTGCGCTACTCTGATCATCATGCTCAGGTTCATAAACCTTATCAAGTTCCATTGTCCTCCCACTCAAATACTTCGCTAGAAACAATTTCTTGGAAATAAGAAACATCGACAAACACTTTTGTCTTTGACTTCATAGTGGAAAGAATTCCCAATCAATTCTCTAGGATAACCAACAAAGACATTCATCCGATTTTGGTTGTAAACTTATTTACTTATGCTATGCATACCAAAATTTAAGAAAGGACTATTAGGGTTTATACCCATGCCATAACTCGTATGGTGTCATTTCAACGGATTATGATGACGCTCTATTTAGTGTAAAAGCGGTAGTCTCTAAAGCATAATCCACAAAATATAATGGCATCATTTTATTTTATCTCATCATTAACCCAACAAGGTTTGGATATGTCTCTCGGATACTCCATCATCACTATGATACTCCAAGAAATGTGAGTTGTAGAACAATTTCATAACTCTCTTAGATGTTCGCTAAAATTCGTAATTCAAATATTTCCACCATGATCCAATCATAGATATTTGACTTTTCTATTACGATGATTTCCACTTCATGCTGAAATTTATTTGAATCCATTCAAATGTTTCAAACTTCTTCCTTATCGAATATATCCATATATATATACTCAATTCATTGTTAGAAGTTTTCATGAAGTAGAAGAATCTCCCGCACACAACTATGCCCAGTGAACCATATACATCACCATGTATGTTTCCACTAAGTTAGTTGCCCGTTCAACTCTTGGCCTATGAACGGTATTTAAGTCATTCTCTTTAGAAGAGATTTGCAAGCGCCAAATGATTCAAAAATCATATGACTCCAAAAATCCATTCAAATGGAGTTCCTTCATGCGTTCCTTTCTAACATGACCTAAATGGCGGTTCCACTAATGAGTGGAATTCACATCATTTGCCTTATGGCATTTTAGCGTCGTGTTATGTATGTGTGCTTCACCATAAAGATTTATAATAACTTATCCATCGTACATGGAATGTTGTTACAATTTGAACAACTCATTGTTTTCATTTAACCAGAACAAAATAACAATTATAAAGTTCTTTATTATAAATCTGAATGGCTAGATAGAATGCCAACGACGAACATAATAACACTTTATTTTTGTTTCAGACGTGCATTCCTATCACATTCCTTTTCAGTCACTTAGGCCATTGTATTCTTGTATTGCGTTGTTTTGTATGACACCTCATACCAACCAATATGGTACTAATATCCAAGAATTTCATTGTGTGACCAAACTAGGAATACATTCATAACATGTATATCATTTATATACACCTGAGCTAGACTTTCTAGTCTTTTCTTTCTTTCTGCCAAAATCTTTTGTAGTTTCTCTTTTAGCTTTCCTCATTCTCAGAAAACACTTCACCTTCAATAACTTCTAGGTCCATTGGTCAAATACCAATAACCTTGAGGTTCTTACTTTGAAGTTGATCATCACATGACAAGTGTTCCAGATTTCACTATTAGTAACTTTTTAATATGATGAACAATTTCACTCATAATCATATCATGACGACTTTCCGAGACCATGTACATACATGCTAGGCTCGTAAAGTTTAACCTTAGTATTCACATGTGCAAATCTGGCTTGCACCGTTGTATGCACACGTAGAATCTATAACACCCGATCATCACGAGATGCTTCGAAACGACGAGTCTTAGCAACGGTGCATACTAAGGACGATCACTTCATGGATATGCGAATATCGTTAGTGCCCCAATAGTTGGAGGATTGGGATCCCTGGCATCTTCAAACTTCATACATTCCCATAAAACTTATGAGTTTATGTAGTCTCACCAAATTATATTTTATCATCTTGCAACAAGGTCTTAGATATCACATATATCTCATACCTCGCTTATTTCTGAAAACAAAATTTTCAGCTCCTTACTTTTCAAACAGATTTGAACTTCAAGTTTCACGGAGACAAGATGATTCTAGGTACTAATTGAAACCATTGTTCTTTGAATCAGCAATGTGAGGTTTACTAAAAGTTTGCAATAGGACTTAATCATTTCTTGATTCTTTAACAATACGGTACCAGTCCGTAAAGTTTCTTGTCAGACTTAACAGTATTTCTATCTCAATTACAAGACTAGCGCATGGTAGAAAAATGGATGCCAATTCTACAAACTTAATCCAAAATACTATTCAGACTATGTTCATGATAATTAGTTCATGTTTTAATCTAATTACTAATGAACTACCACTTAATACAACATCCCTCATAGTTGTTAAGTGGTACACGATCCAAATCCACTACACCAAAACCGATCATCACGTGAGATGATGTAGCTTCAATGGTGAACATCAACATGTTGATCATATCATCCATATGACTCGTGTTCAACCTTTCGGTTTCCGTGTCCCGAGGCCATGTCTGTACATGCTAGGCTCGTCAAGCAAACCCAAGGACGAGCAGAACTAAGCTTGGGGATGCTGATACGTCTCCGACGTATCGATAATTTCTTATGTTCCATGCCACATTATTGATGTTATCTACATGTTTTATGCACACTTTATGTCATATTCGTGCATTTTCTGGAACTAACCTATTAACAAGATGCCGAAGTGCCAGTTCTGCTGTTTTTGGTTTCAGAAATCCTAGTAACGAAATATTCTCGGAATTGGACGAAATCAACGCCCAGGGTCCTATTTTGCCACGAAGCTTCCAGAAGACCGAAGAGTCAACGAAGTGGGGCCACGGGGCAGCCAAACCATAGGGCGGCGCGGCCTGGCCCTTGGCCGCGCCGACCTAGGGTGTGGGGCCCTCGTGCCCCCTCCTGACCTGCCCTTCCGCCTACTTAAAGCCTCCGTTGCGAAACCCCGAGTGCCGAGAGCCACGATGCTGAAAACCTTGCGAGACGCCGCCGCCGCCGATCCCATCTCGGGGGATCCAGGAGATCGCCCGGCACCCTGCCGGAGAGGGGGTTCATCTCCCGGAGGACTCTACGCCGCCATGGTCGCCTCCGGAGTGATGTGTGAGTAGTCTACCCCTGGACTATGGGTCCATAGCAGTAGCTAGATGGTTGTCTTCTCCCCATTGTGCTATCATTGTCGGATCTTGTGAGCTGCCTAACATGATCAAGATCATCTATCTGTAATTCTATATGTTGCGTTTGTTGGGATCCGATGAATAGAGAATACTTGTTATGTTGATTATCAAAGTTATATCTATGTGTTGTTTATGATCTTGCATGCTTTCCGTTACTAGTAGATGCTCTGGCCAAGTAGATGCTTGTAACTCCAAGAGGGAGTATTTATGCTCGATAGTGGGTTCATGCCTCCATTGAATCTGGGACAGTGACAGAAAGTTCTAAGGTTGTGTTGTGCTGTTGCCACTAGGGATAAAACATTGATGCTATGTCTAAGGATGTAGTTGTTGATTACATTACGCACCATACTTAATGCAATTGTCTGTTGCTTTGCAACTTAATACTTGGAGGGGTTCGGATGATAACCTGAAGGTGGACTTTTTAGGCATAGATGCGGTTGGATGGCGGTCTATGTACTTTGTCGTAATGCCCAATTAAATCTCACTATACTCATCATGATATGTATGTGCATGGTCATGCCCTCTTTATTTGTCAATTGCCCAACTGTAATTTGTTCACCCAACATGTTGTTTATCTTATGGGAGAGACACCTCTAGTGAACTGTGGACCCGGTCCAATTCTCTTTCTGAAATACAATCTCTGCAATACTTGTTCTAATTTTAAACAATCATCTTCCACACAATACGGTTAATCCTTTGTTACAGCAAGCCGGTGAGATTGACAACCTCATTTTTTTCGTTGGGGCAAGTACTTTGGTTGTGTTGTCAGGTTCCACGTTGGCGCCGGAATCTCGGTGTTGCGCCGCACTACATCCGCCGCATCAACCTTCAACGTGCTTCTTGGCTCCCCCTGGTTCGATAACCTTGGTTTCACTGAGGGAAACTTGCTGCATACGCATCACACCTTCCTCTTGGGGTTCCCAACGGACGCGTGTTGAACGCGTATCAAGCAGCTTTTTCGGCGGTTGCCGGGGACCTAAAGAAAAGTTACACAAAGATTTCTATCTCCCACGTCAAGCTGCACGCCCAATGCTTTTTTGCGCCGTTGTCGGGGAGATCAAGACACTGTTGCAAGGGGAGTCTCCACTTCTCAATCTCTTTACTTTGTTTTTGTCTTGCTTAGTTTTATTTACTACTTTGTTTGCTGCACTAAATCAAAATACAAAAAAATTAGTTGCTAGTTTTACTTGATTTGCTATCTTGTTTGCTATATCAAAAACACACAAAAATTAGTTACTTGCATTTTACTTTTGTTACCATTGTTGCTAAAATGGCTACCGCTGAAAATACTAAGTTGTGTGACTTCACAACCACAAATAATAATGATTTCTTATGCACGCCTATTGCTCCACCTTCTACTACAGCAGAATTCTTTGAAATTAAACCTGCTTTACTGAATCTTGTTATGCGAGAGCAATTTTCTGGTTGATGATGCTGCTGCCCATCTTAATAATTTTGTTGAATTATGTGAAATGCAAAAGTATAAGGATGTAGATGGTGATATTATTAAATTAAAATTGTTCCCTTTCTCATTAAGAGGAAGAGCTAAAGATTGGTTGCTATCTCTGCCTAAGAATAGTATTGATTCATGGACTAAATGCAAGGATGCTTTTATTGGTAGATATTATCCTCCCTGCTAAAATTATATCTTTGAGAAGTAGCATAATGAATTTTAAACAATTAGATACTGAACATGTTGCTCAAGCTTGGGAAAGAATGAAATCTTTGGTTAAAAATTGCCCAACCCATGGACTGACTACTTGGATGATCATCCAAACCTTCTATGCAGGACTAAATTTTTCTTCATGGAATTTATTGGATTCAGCTGCTGGAGGTACCTTTATGTCCATCACTCTTGGTGAAGCAACAAAGCTTCTTGATAATATGATGATCAACTACTCTGAATGGCACACGGAAAGAGCTCCACAAGGTAAGAAGGTAAATTCTGTCGAAGAAACCTCTTCCTTGAGTGATAAGATTGATGCTATTATGTCTATGCTTGTGAATGATAGGACTAATATTGATCCTAATAATGTTCCATTAGCTTCATTGGTTGCACAAGAAGAACATGTTGATGTAAACTTCATTAAAAATAATAATTTCAACAACAATGCTTACCGGAACAATTCTAGTAACAACTATAGGCCATATCCTTATAATAATGGCAACGGCTATGGTAATTCTTATGGGAATTCTTACAACAATAATAGGAGTTCACCCCCTGGACTTGAAGCCATGCTTAAATAATTTATTAGTACACAAACTGCTTTTAACAAATCTGTTGAAGAAAAGCTTGGGAAAATTGATATACTTGCTTCTAAAGTCGATAGTCTTGCTGTTGATGTTGATCTTTTGAAATCGAAAGTTATGCCTAATGAAAATCATCATAATAAAATTGTTACTACATCAAATGCCATCCAAGTTATAATTAATGAGAATATAAGATTAATGGCTGAATTGCGTACTAGGTGGGATAGAGAAGAAAATGAAAAACTAGCTAAAGAGAAGAATGTAGCTAAAGTTTGGACAATTACCACCACTAGTAATGCTAATGCTACACATGTTGCTGCACCTCCTACTAATACTAATAAAAGAATTGGTGTTAGCAATGTTTCCACTTAATGCAAAGCGCGAGAAACTGCCTGAAACTGCTAAAACTGCTGAAACTGCCTGTGATAAAACTGCTGAAATTTTTTCCAACATTGGGGATGATGATCCCATTGCTTTAGATTATAATGGTTTGAATTTTGATGATTGCCACATCTCTGAAGTTATAAAGTTCTTACAAAAACTTGCTAAAAGTCCTAATGCTAGTGCTATAAATTTGGCTTTCACGCAACATATTACAAATGCTCTCATAAAAGCTAGAGAAGAGAAACTAGAGCGCGAAGCTTCTATTCCTAGAAAGCTAGAGGATGGTTGGGAGCCCATCATTAAGATGAAGGTTAAAGATTTTGATTGTAATGCTTTATGTGATCTTGGTGCAAGTATTTCTGTTATGCCTAAGAAAATTTATAATATGCTTGACTTGCCACCATTGAAAAATTGTTATTTGGATGTTAATCTTGCTGATCATTCTACAAAGAAACCTTTGGGAGAGTTGATAATGTTCGCATTACCGTTAACAATAACCTTGTCCCCGTTGATTTTGTTGTCTTGGATATTGAATACAATGCATCTTGTCCCATCATATTGGGAAGACCTTTTCTTCGAACTGTTGGTGCTACTATTGATATGAAGGAAGGTAATATAAAATATCAATTTCCTCTCAAGAAAGGTATGGAACACTTCCCTAGAAAGAGAATGAAGTTACCTTTTGATTCTATTATGAGAACAAATTATGATGTTGACACTTCGTCTCTTGATAATACTTGATACACACTTTCTGCGCCTAGCTGAAAGGCGTTAAAGAAAAGCGCTTATGGGAGACAACCCATGTTTTTACCTACAGTACTTTGTTTTATTTTGTGTCTTGGAAGTTGTTTACTACTGTAGCAACCTCTCCTTATCTTAGTTTAGTGTTTTATTGTGCCAAGTAAAGTCTTTGATAGAAAAGTAAGTACTAGATTTGGATTACTGCGCAGTTTCAGATTTCTTTGCTGTCACGAATCTGGGTCTACCTCCCTGTAGGTAGCTCAGAAAATTAAGCCAATTTACGTGCATGATCCTCAGATATGTACGCAACTTTCATTCAATTTGAGCATTTTCATTTGAGCAAGTCTGGTGGCCTAATAAAATTCGTCAATACGAACTGTTCTGTTTTGATAGATTCTGCCTTTTATTTCGCATTGCCTCTTTTGCTATGTTGGATGAATTTCTTTGATCCACTAATGTCCAGTAGCTTTATGCAATGTCCAGAAGTGTTAAGAATGATTGTGTCACCTCTGAATATGATAATTTTTATTGTCACTAACCCTCTAATGAGTTGTTTCGAGTTTGGTGTGGAGGAAGTTTTCAAGGATCAAGAGAGGAGTATGATGCAACATGATCAAGGAGAGTGAAAGCTCTAAGCTTGGGGATGCCCCGGTGGTTCACCCCTGCATATTCTAAGAAGACTCAAGCGTCTAAGCTTGGGGATGCCCAAGGCATCCCCTTCTTCATCGACAACATTATCAGGTTCCTCCCCTGAAACTATATTTTTATTCCATCACATCTTATGTGCTTTGCTTGGAGCGTCGGGTTGTTGTTTTTGTTTTTGTTTTTGTTTGAATAAATGGATCCTAGCATTCACTTTATGGGAGAGAGACACGCTCCGCTGTAGCATATGGACAAGTATGTCCTTAGTTTCTACTCATAGTATTCATGGCGAAGTTTCTTCTTCGTTAAATTGTTATATGGTTGGAATTGGAAAATGATACATGTAGTAATTGCTATAAATGTTTGGGTAATGTGATACTTGGCAATTATTGTGCTCATGTTTAAGCTCTTGTATCATATGCTTTGCACCCATTAATGAAGAAATACATAGAGCATGCTAAAATTTGGTTTGCATATTTGGTTTCTCTAAGGTCTAGATAATTTCTAGTATTGAGTTTGAACAACAAGGAAGACGGTGTAGAGTCTTATAATGTTTACAATATGTCTTTTATGTGAGTTTTGCTGCACCGGTTCATCCTTGTGTTTGTTTCAAATAAGCCTTGCTAGCCTAAACCTTGTATCGAGAGGGAATACTTCTCATGCATCCAAAATACTTGAGCCAACCACTATGCCATTTGTGTCCACCATACCTACCCACTACATGGTATTTTCCGCCATTCCAAAGTAAATTGCTTGAGTGCTACCTTTAAAATTCCATCATTCACCTTTACAATATATAGCTCATGGGACAAATAGCTTAAAAACTATTGTGGTATTGAATATGTACTTATGCACTTATCTCTTATTAAGTTGCTTGTTGTGCGATAACCATGTTTCTGGGGACGCCATCAACTATTCTTTGTTGAATATCATGTGAGTTGCTATGCATGTCCGTCTTGTCTGAAGTAAGAGAGATCTACCACCTTTATGGTTGGAGCATGCATATTGTTAGAGAAGAACATTGGGCCGCTAACTAAAGCCATGATCCATGGGGAAGTTTCAGTTTTGGACATATATCCTCAATCTCATATGAGAATAATAATTGTTGCCACATGCTTATGCATTAAAGAGGAGTCCATTATCTGTTGTCCATGTTGTCCCGTATGGATGTCTAAGTTGAGAATGATCAAAAGCGAGAAATCCAAAATGCGAGCTTTCTCCTTAGACCTTTGTATAGGCGGCATGGAGGTACCCCATTGTGACACTTGGTTAAAACATGTGCATTGCAAAGATCCCGTAGTCCAAGCTAATTAGGACAAGGTGCGGGCACTATTAGTATACTATGCATGAGACTTGCAACTTGTAAGATATAATTTACATAACTCATATGCTTTATTACTACCGTTGACAAAATTGTTTCATGTTTTCAAAATCAAAGCTCTAGCACAAATATAGCAATCGATGCTTTCCTCTTTGAAGGACCATTCTTTTACTTTATTGTTGAGTCAGTTCACCTATTTCTCTCCACCTCAAGAAGCAAACACTTGTGTGAACTGTGCATTGATTCCTACATATTTGCATATTGCACTTGTTATATTACTCTATGTTGACAATATCCATGAGATATACATGTTACAAGTTGAAAGCAACCGCTGAAACTTAATCTTCTTTTGTGTTGCTTCAATACCTTTACTTTGAATTATTGCTTTATGAGTTAACTTTTATGCAAGACTTATTGATGCTTGTCTTGAAGTGCTATTCATGAAAAGTCTTTGCTATATGATTCACTTGTTTACTCATGTCATATACATTGTTTTGATCGCTGCATTCACTACATATGCTTTACAAATAGTATGATCAAGATTATGATGGCATGTCACTCCAGAAATTATCTTGTTATCGTTTTACCTGCTCGGGACGAGCAGAACTAAGCTTGGGGATGCTGATACGTCTCCCACGTATCGATAATTTCTTATGTTCCATGCCACATTATTGATGTTATCTACATGTTTTATGCACACTTTATGTCATATTCGTGCATTTTCCTGAACTAACCTATTAACAAGATGCCGAAGTGCGCGCTGTTTTCTCTCGTGTTTTGGTTTCAGAAATCCTATTAACGAAATATTCTCGGAATTGGACGAAATCAACGCCCAGGGTCCTATTTTGCCACGAAGCTTCCAAGACCGAAGAGTCAACGAAGCGGGGCCACGGGGCAGCCAAACCATAGGCGGCGGCCCGGCCCTTGGCCGCCGACCTAGGGTGTGGGGCCCCTCGTGCCCCCTCCCCGACCTGCCCTTCCGCCTACTTAAAGCCTCCGTTGCGAAACCCCCAGTACCGAGAGCCACGATACGGAAAACCCCGAGACGCCGCCGCCGCCGCCGATCCCATCTCGGGATCCAGAGATCGCTCGGCACCCGGCCGAGAGGGGATTCATCTCCTGAGGACTCTACGCCGCCATGGTCACCTCCGGAGTGATGTGTGAGTAGTCTACCCCCTGGACTATGGGTCCATAGCAGTAGCTAGATGGTTGTCTTCTCCCCATTGTGCTATCATTGTCGGATCTTGTGAGCTGCCTAACATGATCAAGATCATCTATCTCGTAATTCTATATGTTGCGTTTGTTGGGATCCGATGAATAGAGAATACTTGTTATGTTGATTATCAAAGTTATATCTATGTGTTGTTTATGATCTTGCATGCTTTCCGTTACTAGTAGATGCTCTGGCCAAGTAGATGCTTGTAACTCCAAGAGGGAGTATTTATGCTCGATAGTGGGTTCATGCCTGCATTGACACCTGGGACAGTGACAGAAAGTTCTAAGGTTGTGATGTGCTGTTGCCACTAGGGATAAAACATTGATGCTATGTCTAAGGATGTAGTTGTTGATTACATTACGCACCATACTTAATGCAATTGTCCGTTGCTTTGCAACTTAATACCGGAGGGGGTTCGGATGATAACCTGAAGGTGGACTTTTTAGGCATAGATGCGTTGGATGGCGGTCTATGTACTTTGTCGTAATGCCCAATTAAATCTCACTATACTCATCATGATATGTATGTGCATGGTCATGCCCTCTTTATTTGTCAATTGCCCAACCGTAATTTGTTCACCCAACATGCTGTTTATCTTATGGGAGAGACACCTCTAGTGAACCGTGGACCCCGGTCCAATTCTTTACTCGAAATACAATCTGCAATACTTGTTCTACTGTTTTCTCGCAAACAATCATCTTCCACACAATACGGTTAATCCTTTGTTACAGCAAGCCTGAGATTGACAACCTCACTGCTTGCAAAGTACTTTGGTTGTGTTGTGCAGGTTCCACGTTGGCGCCGGAATCTCCGGTGTTGCGCGCACTACATCCCGCCGCCATCAACCTTCAACATGCTTCTTCTCCTTCCGATAACCTTGGTTTCATACTGAGGGAAACTTGCCGTTGTACGCATCACACCTTCCTCTTGGGGTTCCCAACGGACGCGTGTTGAACGCGTATCATATGTGAACGTAGAATCTATCACATCCGATCATCACGAGATGCTTCGAAACGACGAACTGTAGCAACGGTGCATACGAGGGGAGAACACTTTATTATCTTGATATTAATGTGAGGGATCATCTTATAATGCTACCATCGCGATCTAAGCAAGATAAGATGCATAAAGGATTAACATCACATGCAATTCATAATATGTGATATGATATGGTATTTCTTCTTGTGCTTTTGATCTTCATCTCCAAAGCACATGAGCATGATCTCCATCATCACCAGCATTGCACCAAGGTCCATGGCGCTGCTTCATGGTTGTCCATCACTTATAGCTATATAACAACTACTTGAAATAAAGCTATTACATGATGAATAGACACGCAGGTCTTAACAAATTTAAAGACAACCATTAGGCTCCTGCCGGTTGCCATAATACAATAATGAACATCTCATACATCAAATATAATCATCATCACATCATGGCCATATCACATCACCAAACCCCTGCAAAAACAAGTTAGACGCCTCTAATTTGGTTTGCATATTTTACGTGGTTTAGGGTTTTCGGTAAGATCCAATCTACCTACGAACATGAACCACAACGGTGATACTAGTGTTGTCGATAGAAATAGTAAATTGAATCTTAACTATGGTGAGAGAGACAAACACCCGCAAAGCCACTTATGCAATACAAGTTGCATGTCAAGCGTGGAGCAAGTCTCATGAGACGCGGTCATGTAAAGTTAGCCCGGGCCGCTTCATCCCACCATCCCGCAAGATCAAAGTACACATAACTAAAGACAACAAAAGCATCAACGCCCACAAAACCATTGTGTTCTACTCGTGCAACCATCTATGCATATACATGGCTCTGATACCACTGATGGGGTTCGTTGCATAGAAAAAAAAATTCCTACCGCAAAGACGAATAAATCCAAGATCTAATCTATGGAACACCCAAGATCTAATCTACAAGATCGGAGCAACGAGATGGAGATGAGACTAACCCTCGAAGATTCCAAAGCCTACGAGATTAGATCTCGTTGTTGGTGTAGACGATCGTCCCCGGTGTCGATGAAGCCCCTTCCTCTCCCCGTTCCAGCGGGCAGCGGAGGTGTGGTAGATCTCCTCCAAGTTCCAGCAGCACGACGGCGTGGTGGTGGTGATGGAGGAAGAAAAGCTGCAGGGCTTCGCCAAGCCGGAACAGCGTATGGTGGAGGAAGAGAGGGGGCGGCCAGGGTTGTGGTGAAGGGACAAGTGGCCGGTGATGTCTACGCACGCTTCTATTCTTCTAGACTGTTGGGCCTCCAAGAGCAGAGGTTTGTAGAACAGCAGCAAGTTTCCCTTAAGTGGATCACCCAAGGTTTATCGAACTCAGGGAGGTAGAGGTCAAAGATATCCCTCTCAAGCAACCCTGCAATTAAGATACAAGAAGTCTCTTGTGTCCCCAACACACCTAATACACTTGTCAGATGTATAGGTGCACTAGTTCGGCGAAGAGATAGTAAAACGCAAGTGGTATAGATGGTGGTAAACGGTAATTGCGATCTGAAGTAAATATTGCAGGAAGTAAAGATGCAGTAAAACAGGAAATAAGCGATGTTTGCAGTATTTGGAAACAAGGCCTAGGGATCCTACTTTCACTAGTGGACACTCTCAACATTGCAATCATAATTGAATATAAATATAAGCACTTCATCATACTACTCTCTTATTGGATAAAGAACTCAAATTCATTGGGCAAGTGTGCAAAAGCACACCTCAAAGGCGTATTCCCAAGTACTAATAAACACCCCACACTGTCACCGTGAGCATTCATGGGAGGTACTAACACACCACAATTCATAAGGGAGTTACACACGGCGCACACACTGTCACCATTACACCGAGGTCACAGTAACTCCAAAGTTCACATAATAAAACACTTGAATAGCATATGACATCTAGATTGCAAAGCCTACGATCACATAGATGAACAAATAAGTACTACTCTCAAACACTCTCTTGTTGGATAACAAACACCATTCATTGTGTAGGGCTACAAGAGCTCCCTCAAGCCGGAGTAAACAAGCTCCACAACATCCGGAGTTCATATTAAAGTAACCTCTAGAGTGCATAATAGACAAGAGTAACATCTACATATTCATAAAGATCACACCATGGGAGAGAGATGAACCACATAGCTACCGGTAGAGCCCTTAGCCTCGGGGGAGAACTACTCCCGCCTCATCATAGGAGACAGCAACGGCGATGAAGATGGCGGTGGTGTCGGTGGAGATGACTGGGGCAATTCCCGTCCCCGACGGCGTGTCGAACAGAGACTTCTCGTCCCCCGAAACGGAGTTTCACGGGCGCGCGCGCCCGGAGTATTTCGGGAATATGATGGATTGATGTAGGGTTTTCGTCGCAGGGAATTTATAGGCGAAGGGCAATGCCGCTGAGTCTCGAGGGCCCACACCATAGGTGGGGCGCCCCTCCCGGCCGCCGCACCGGCTGATGTGGGGGAGGAGGCCCCCGGGCCTCCTCTGGCCCGGCCCTTCCCGGCTCCGTGAGTCTTCTCGCGGAATAGAATTTATGTGATTTTTCTGGATTTTTCCGAGCACTTTGGTTTTTGGGCCTTTTCTGCAATAAACAGACATAAAAACAGGAACTGGCACTGTGGCATCTTGTTAATAGGTTAGTCCAATAAATGCCATAGTATGATATAAAGTATGAATAAAACATGTAGGTATTGTAATAAAACTAGCATGGAGCTTAAGAAATTATAGATACTTTGGAGACGTATCAAGCATCCCCAAGCTTAGTTCCTACTCGCCCTCGAGTAGGTAAACGATAACAAGGATAATTTCTTAAGTGACATGCTACCAACATGATCTTGATCAATAATATTGTAAAGCATATGAGATGAATGAAGTGATTCAAAGCAATGGTAAAGATAATGACTAAACAACTGAATCATATAGCAAAGACTTTTCATGAATAGTACTTTCAAGACAAGCATCAATAAGTCTTGCATAAGTGTTAACTCATAAAGCAATAGATTCTTAATAGAAGGTTTTGAAGCAACACAAAGGATGATTAAGTTTCAGCAATTTCTTTCAACTTGTAACATGTATATCTCATGGATAGTTGTCCACATAAAGCAATATAACAAGTGCAATAGGTAAACATGTAAGAATCAATGCACACAGTTGCCACAAGTGTTTGCTTCTAAGATAGAGAGAACTAGGTAAACTGACTCAACATAAAGTAAAAGAAAGGCCCTTCACAGAGGCATGGATTACTCATGTGCTAGAGATTTTTATTTGAAAACATGGAAACAATTTTGTCAACGGTAGTAATAATTCATATGTGTGCATAAAACCTATTATAAGTTGCAAGCCTCATGCATCGAATACCAATAGTGCTCGCACCTTGTCCTAATTAGCTTGGATTTCCATGGATTATCATTGCATTACATATGTTTCAACCAAGTGTCACAAAGGGGTACCTCTATGCCACCTGTACAAAGGTCCAAGGAGATATATCGCATTTGATTTCTCAGTTTTGATAGATCTCAACTTGAGGATATCCATACCGGGAAAACATAGAAAACAGATAATGGACTCCTCTTTTTATTGCTTAAGCATTCAACAACAAATAATATTCTCATAAGAGATTTAGGATTAATGTCCAAGCTGAAACTTCCACCATGATACATGGCTTTGGTTGGCGGCCCAATGTTCTTCTCTAACAATATGCATACTCAAACCATTTAATCATGATAAATCACCCTTACTTCAGACAAGACGAACATGCATAGCAACTCACATGATATTCAACAAAGGTGTAATAGTTGATGGCGTCCCCAGAAACATGGTTACCGCTCAACAAGCAACTTATAAGAAATAAGATACATAAACGACATATTCAATACCACAATAGTTTTTAAGCTATTTTCCCATGAGCTATGTATTGCAAAGACAAGGAATGAAATTTTTAAAGGTAGCACACAAGCAATTTACTTTGGAATGGTAGAGAAATACCACATATAGGTAGTTATGGTGGACACAAATGGCATGGGTTTTGGCTCAAGGTTTTTGGATGCACGAGAAGCATTTCCTCTCAGTACAAGGCTTTGGCTAGCAAGGTTGTTTGAAGCAAACACAAGTATGAACTGGTACAGCAAAACTTACATAAGAACATATTGCAAGCATTATAAGACTCTACACTATCTCCTTGTTGCTCAAACACGTTTACCAGAAAATATCTAGACCTTAGAGAGACCATTCATGCAAACCAAATTTCAACAAACTCTACAGTAGTTCTCCACTAATAAGTTTAAACTACATGATGCAAGAGCTTAAACATGATCTACTTGATAGCTCAAAACAATTGCCAAGTATCAAATTATTCAAGACAATATACCAACTATCACATGAAGCATTTTCTGTTTGCAACCAAATAGCAATCAACGAAGCGGTTTTCAACTCCGCCATGAACATGAATTAAGAACACAAGTGTTCATATGAAAAAGCGGAGCGTGTCTCTCTCCCAAACAAACATGGTATGATGGTGCCCACTTTATTGAAAATAAAATACACAACAGAAAATAAAGACGCTCCAAGAATAACACATAGTATATGAAGCAATAAAAATATAGTGAACAGAAACATGACCTGATATTTTTATTGATGAAGAAGGGGATGCCTTGGGCATCCCCAAGCTTTGACGCTTGTACTTCTTGAATATATCTTGGGGTGACATGGGCATCCCCAAGCTTGAGCTTTTGTCCATTCTTCATCTCATCTCATCATTCTTCTTTCCTACACTTGAAAACTTGCTTCATACAAAACTCATCACAAATCTCATTAGCAGCGTTAGTGCAATGATAATATTAATCAAATCTACAAAGTTCAGTATGACATATGAAAAGCATTTTAATAAGCATTAGCTACTGTAGCACAACTTCAATAAGGTTCTTTGATCAAGAGAACTCAAAAAGGTGGGCAAAAAGATGCAAATGCAAAACAGTGCAAGAATCTGTCAAAACAGAACAGTTCGTAAAAATTGATTTTTGAAAAATAGTTACGCTGCGTAACTCGAAAAACTCTGAACTAATGAAAGTTAGATAAATACCTGGGGAAGATGCTCGTAAATTGGCAGCTCAAACTTACGTTCTGGTGATTTTTGGCGATTTTTCTCGTGACGAACCAGAAACAGTAAACAAGATTGCAAATCTCCCAAATACCACTTTCTTACCATTAGAGGCAATTCTTGGCACAAAAACGAAATAAACATGATAAGGAGAGGTTGCTACAGTAGTAACAACTTTCAAGACACAACAAAACAGTAGCAAAATAAAACAAGGGTTATCTCCCAAGAAGTGCTTTCTTTATTGCCATTAAGATGGGCTCGGCATTTTAATGATGCACGCGCAAGAAATAAGAGTTGAAGCAAAAGAGAGCATCAAAAGCAAATAAGAAACACTTTAAGTCTAACCCACTTCCTATGAAAAGGAATCTTGTAAATAAACAAGTCATGTAAGCATAATGCAACAAGCATAGAAAGGCAACACAAGCGCAGCTTCAAGATTCTCAACATAAAGAGGGGAAACTTAATATTATTAAGATGCATATAACCATGTTTCCTCTCTCATAATAACTTTCAGTAGCATCATGAACAAACTCAACAATATAACTATCACATGAAACATTCTTATCATGAGCTACATGCATAAAATTATTACTCTCCACATAAGCATAGTCATTACTATTAATTATAGTGGGAGCAAATTCAATAAAATAGCTATCATTATTATTCTCATCACCATAATCATCATATAGGAGGCATATTGTAATCATAATTAATTTTCTCCTCAATAGTAGGTGGACTGAAAATATGATAGTCATCATTTTAATCATCATATATAGGAGGTAAAGTATCATCAAAGTAAATTTTCTCCTCCATGCTTGGGGGACTAAAAATATCATGCTCCATCAAAACTAGCTTCCCCAAGCTTAGAATTTTCCATAGCATTAGCAACAATGGTGTTCAAAGCATTCATACTAATAACATTGCCATTAGCATGCATATAAAGTTCCATAGGTTTTTTAATTTTCTCTTCAAACACCTCATGTCCTAACTCAAGATAAATACTATAAAGATCTCTAATATTTTTGTTGTTTTCCATTAAGCCTAACTAGTGAAATAAAAACAAGAAACAAAAAGATATAATTGCAGAATCTAAAGGAGATACCTTCGAGCACTCACACACCGGCAACAGTGCTAGGAAATAGCTTAGTAGTCGGAGGATGTGAATACCTTTTACCTTACCTCCCCGGCCACGCCAAAATAGCTTGATGTCTACGCACACTTCTATTCCTGTAGACAGTGGTGGGCCTCCAAGAGCAGAGGTTTGTAGAAGAGCAGCAAGTTTCCCTTAAGTGGATCACCCAAGGTTTATCGAACTCAGGGAGGTAGAGGTCAGAGATATCCCTCTCAAGCAACCCTGCAATTAAGATACAAGAAGTCTCTTGTGTCCCCAACACACCTAATACACTTGTCAGATGTATAGGTGCACTAGTTCGGCGAAGAGATAGTGAAACACAGGTGGTATAGATGGTGGTAAACGGTAATTGCGATCTGAAGTAAATATTGCAGGAAGTAAAGATGCAGTAAAACAGTAAATAAGCGATGTTTGCAGTATTTGGAAACAAGGCCTAGGGATCCTACTTTCACTAGTGGACACTCTCAACATTGCAATCATAATTGAATATAAATATAAGCACTTCATCATACTACTCTCTTATTGGATAAAGAACTCAAATTCATTGGGCAAGTGTGCAAAAGCACACCTCAAAGGCGTATTCCCAAGTACTAATAAACACCCCACACTGTCACCGTGAGCATTCATAGGAGGTACTAACACACCACAATTCATAAGGGAGTTACACACGGCGCACACACTGTCACCATTACACCGAGGTCACAGTAACTCCAAAGTTCACATAATAAAACACTTGAATAGCATATGACATCTAGATTGCAAAGCCTACGATCACATAGATGAACAAATAAGTACTACTCTCAAACACTCTCTTGTTGGATAACAAACACCATTCATTGTGTAGGGCTACAAGAGATCCCTCAAGCCGGAGTAAACAAGCTCCACAACATCCGGAGTTCATATTAAAGTAACCTCTAGAGTGCATAATAGACAAGAGTAACATCTACATATTCATAAAGATCACACCATGGGAGAGAGAGATGAACCACATAGCTACCGGTAGAGCCCTTAGCCTCGGTGGAGAACTACTCCCTCCTCATCATAGGAGACAGCAATGGCGATGAAGATGGCGGTGTGTCGATGGAGATGACTCCGGGGCAATTCCTCGTCCCGCCGTGTCGCAACAGAGACTTCTCGTCCCGAAACGGAGTTTCTCGGCGGCGGGCGCCCTGGAGTATTTCTGGAATATGATGGATTGATGTAGGGTTTTCGTCGCGAGGGAATTTATAGGCGAAGGGGCAATGCCAGTGGAGTCCCGAGGGGCCCACACCATAGGGTGGGGCGGCCCCCCTCCTGGCCGCGCCGGCTGATGGGGAGGAGGCCCTGGGCCTCCTCTGGCCTGGCCCTTCTGGCTCCGTGAGTCTTCTGGCGGAATAGAATTTATGTGATTTTTCTGGATTTTTTCGAGCACTTTGGTTTTTGGGCCTTTTCTGCAATAAACAGACATAATAAACAGAAACTGGCACTGTGGCATCTTGTTAATAGGTTATTCCAATAAATGCCATAATATGATATAAAGTATGAATAAAACATGTAGGTATTGTCATAAAACTAGCATGGAGCATAAGAAATTATAGATACGTTGGAGACGTATCAGCCAGCCACCCCCTCCCCTCTTTATATAGGGGGCCAGGTCGGTGGGGTGGCCCCCTTTCCCATCTAGGGTTAGGGGGCGGCGGCCAAGTGGGGGGAAGAGGGAATTCTTCCCCCCCAAGTTGATCCCCCCTAGGGTTTTGGGGAAACCCTAGGGGTTTGGCCGGCCTGGGCCTTGGGGGGATTTGCCCCCGGCCCATTAGGCTAGGGAGCATCCCCTCGGCCCATGCTAGGCCTCCTAGGGTCATGGGCCCACTGGTGGGACCCCGGAACCTTCTAGAACCTTCCCGGTCATCCACCGGAAAAATCCCGAACTTTTCCGAAACCTAGAAATCAACTTCCCTTATATGAATCTTATTATCCGGACTATTCCGGACCTCCTCGTGACGTCCTGGATCCCATCCAAGACTCCGAACAAACTTTGTCTCCATACCATATTCAAATCTACTCATGCGACATCGAACCTTAAGTGCGTCACCCTATGGTTCGCGAACTATGCAGACATGGTCGAGACTCCTCTCCGAGCAATAACCAATAGCGGGATCTGGAGATCCATAATGGCTCCCACATATTCAACGATGACTTAGTGATCAATTGAACCATTTACATACGATGCCAATTCCCTTTGTCACGCGATATTTTACTTGTCGGAGGTTCGATCATCGGTATCTCCATACCTTGTTCAACCTCGTTACCGACAAGTACACTTTACTCGTATCGTGGTATGTCATCTCTTATGATCCAATCATATGCTTGCAAGCAAATCAGACGACATTCCACCGACAGGGCCCAGAGTATATCTATCCATCATCAGGATGGACAAATCCCACTATTGATCCATATGCCTCAACTCATACTTTTCAAATACTTAATCCCATCTTTATAACCACCCATTTAGGCAATGGCGTTTGATGTAATCAAAGTACCCTTCCGGTGTAAGTGATTTACATGATCTCATGGTCGAAGGACTTAGGCAACTATGTATCGAAAGCTTATAGCAAATTGAACTTAATGACTTGATCTTATGCTATGCTTATTTGGGTGTGTGTCCATTATATCATTCACCTAATGACATAACCTTGTTATTAATAACATCCAATGTTCATGATCATGAAACCATGATCATCCATTAATCAACAAGCTAGTTATACAAGAGCCTTACTAGGGACTCCTTGTTGTTTACATAACACACATGTATCAATGTTTCGGTTAATTCAATTATAGCATGGGATGTAAACATTTATCATGAACACTAATATATAACAATAACTAATTTATTATTGCCTCCTGGGCATATCTCCAACACTACCAGGCGGGGTACCCCTGCCCGCCGGACACGAGGCCTCCCGGTGGCTGCGGTTATCGTTTACCTACTCGGGACGAGTAGGGACAAGCTTGGGGATGCCGATACGTCTCCAACGTATCTATAATTTCCGATGTTCCATGCTTGTTTTATGACAATACCAACATGTTTTGTTCACACTTTATATCATTTTTATGCGTTTCCGAACTAACCTATTGACAAGATGCCCAGTGCCAGTTCCTGCTGTTTTTGGTTTCATAAATCCTAGTAACGAAATATTCTCTAATCGGACGAAATCAACGCCAGTTCCTATTTTTCCCGGAACCATCCATAACACCCGAGAGCCGCCAGAGAATGGGGGCCCCACACCACACCCGGCGCGGCCGTAGGGGGCCGCGCGCCCTATGGTGGGCCCCGTAAGCCCCCGCGCGCCTCTTCGCTATATAAAGCCTCCGTCGCGAAACCCCGATGCTCCGAAAACCACGAAACCTTCCGCAGCCGCCGCCATCGCGAGGCCAAGATCTGGGGGACAGGAGTCTGTTCCGCACGCCGCCGAGCGGGGAAGTGCCCCTAAGGCTTCTCCATCGACACCGCTGCCATCTCCACCGCCATCTTCATCACCGCTGTACTCCCATGAGGAGGAGTAGTTCTCCATCGAGGCTCGGGGCTGTACCGGTAGCTATGTGGTTAATCTCTCTCCATGTACTTCAATACAATGATCTCATGAGCTGCTTTACATGATTGAGATTCATATGAGTTTTGTATCACAATTCATCTATGTGCTACTCTAGTGATGTTATTAAAGTAGTTCTATTCCTCCTGCACGTGTGTAAAGGTGACTAGTGTGTGCACCGTGTGGTTCTTGTCGTAGGCTATGATCATGATCTCTTGTAGATTGTGGAGTTAATTATCATTATGATGGTATTGATGTGATCTATCTGGTTATATTGATCTATCTTACACTATAAGGTTACTTAAACATGAGCATTATTGTGGAGCTTGTTAACTCCGGCATTGAGGGTTCGTGTAATCCTACGCAATGTGTTCATCATCCAACAAAAGTGTAGAGTATGCATTTATCTCTTCTCTGTTATGTGATCAATGTTGAGAGTGTCCACTAGTGAAAGTGTAATCCCTAGGCCTTGTTCCTAAATACTGCTATCACCGCTGCTTGTTTACTGTTTTACTGCGTTACTACTGCTGCAATTCTACCACCATCAACTACACACCATCAAGCTATTTTCTGGCACCGTTGCTACTGCTCCTATATATTCATACCACCTGTATTTCACTATCTCTTCGCCGAACTAGTGCACCTATTAGGTGTGTTGGGGACACAAGAGACTTCTTGCTTTGTGGTTGCAGGGTTGCATGAGAGGGATATCTTTGACCTCTTCCTCCCCGAGTTCGATAAACCTTGGGTGATCCACTTAAGGGAAAACTTGCTGCTGTTCTACAAACCTCTGCTCTTGGAGGCCCAACACCGTCTACAGGAAAGGAGGGGAACGTAGACATCAAGCACTTTTTCTCGCGCCGTTGCGGGGAGGAAAGGTAAAAGGCACTCATACTTCGGCCAGGTAAAGTACTTTCTCGGCGCCATTGTGTTTGTGCTCGAAGCTATTTCCTTTAGATCCTGCAATTGCATCTTTTTGTTTCTTGTTTACACTAGTAAGGCATAATGGACAACATCTGTGAGCTTTTTATTCTATTTCCTGAGTCAAGACATGAATGGTTTAATGCGAAAATTAAAAAACCCATGGAATCTTATTTGCATGCTAGTAGCAATGATATTAGTATGAACGCTTTGAACACCATTGTTGCTAATGATATGGAAAATTCTAAGCTTGGGGAAGCTGGCTTTGATGAGCATGATATTTTTAGTCCCCAAGCATTGAGGAGAAAATTTTCTTTGATGATACTTTGCCTCCTATTTATGATGATTATAATGATAGTGGTTTTTGGTGCCACCTACTATGGAGAGTAAATTTTGTTGTGATTATACTATGCCTCCTACACTTGATGAGAATAATAATGATAGCTACTTTGTTGAATTTGCTCCCGCTATTACTAATAAAATTGATTATGCTTATGGAGAGTAATAATTTTATGCATGAGACTCATGATAAGAATGCTTTATGTGATAGTTATATTGTTGAGTTTGCTCATGATGCTACTGAAAGTTATTATGAGAGAGGAAAATATGGTTGTAGAAATTTTCATGTTACTAAAACACCTCTCTATGTGCTGAAATTTTTGAAGCTATACTTGTTTTATCTTCCTATGCTTGTTACTTTGCTCTTCTTGAACTTGTTTATGTACAAGATTCCTCTTCATAGGAAGCATGTTAGACTTAAATTTGTTTTGAATTTGCCTCTTAAAGCTCTCTTTTGCTTCGAATACTATTTCCTGCGAGTGGATCATCAAAACTGCTGAGCCCATCTTAATGGCTATAAAGAAAGAACTTCTTGGGAGATAACCCATGTGTTATTTTGCTACAGTACTTTGTTTTATATTTGTGTCTTGGAAGTTGTTTACTACTGTAGCAACCTCTCCTTATCTTAGTTTTGTGTTTTGTTGTAAGTCTCTAATCGAAGGTTGATACTAGATTTGGATTTCTGCGCAGAAACAGATTTCTATCTGTCACGAATCTGGGATTTTCTCTCTGTAGAAAAATCAGAAAAATATGCCAATTTACGTGCGTGTTCCTCAGATATGTACGCAACTTTCATTAGTTTTGAGTTTTCTGATCTGAGCAACGGAAGTATTTATTAGAAATTCGTCTTTACGGACTGTTCTGTTTTGACAGATTCTGCCTTTTATTTCGCATTGCCTCTTTTGCTATGTGGGATGGATTTCTTTGTTCCATTAACTTCCAGTAGCTTTGAGCAATGTCCAGAAGTGTTAAGAATGATTGTGTCACCTCTGAACATGTGAGTTTTTGATTATGTACTAACCCCTCTAATGAAGTTTATGAGAAGTTTGGTGTGAAGGAAGTTTCAAGGGTCAAGAGAGGAGGATGATATACTATGATCAAGAAGAGTGAAAGCTCTAAGCTTGGGGATGCCCCGGTGGTTCACCCCTGCATATATCAAGAAGACAAGCCTAAGCTTGGGGATGCCCAAGGCATCCCCTTCTTCATCGATAAATTATCAGGTTCCTTCTCTTGAAACTATATTTTTATTCGGTCACATCTTATGTGTTTACTTGGAGCGTCTGCGTGCTTTTGTTTTTGTTTTTGTTTGAATAAATTGAATTACATCATGCTTGTGTGGGAGAGAGACACGCTCCGCTGTTGCATATGAACACATGTGTTCTTAGCTCATGATATTCATGGCGAAGTTTCTTCTTCGTTAAATTGTTATATGGTTGGAATTGGAAAATGCTACATGTAGTAATTGCTATAATGTCTTGGGTAATGTGATACTTGGCAATTGTTGTGCTCATGTTTAAGCTCTTGCATCATATACCTTACACTTATTAGTGAAGAAATACATAGAGCTTGTTAAAATTTTGTTTGCATGAGTGGTTTCTCTAGAGTCTAGATATTTTCTAGTAAGATGTTTGAACAACAAGGAAGACGATGTATAGTTTTATAATGCTTGTAATATGTCTTTTATGTGAGTTTTGCTGTACTAGTTCGTGCTTGTGTTTGCTTCAAACAACCTTGCTAGCCTAAACCTTGTATCGAGAGGGAATACTTCTCATGCATCCAAATCCCTGAGCCAAACCACTATGCCATTTGTGTCCACCATACCTACCTACTATGTGGTATTTCCTCGCCATTCCAAAGTAAATTGCTTGAGTGCTACCTTTAAACAATTCAAAATTTATCACCTCTGATTTGTGTCAATGTTTTATAGCTCATGAGGAAGTATGTGGTGTTTAGCTTTCAACCTTGTCATTTACTTTTGACGGACTCTCATATGGACTAGTGGCACATCCGCTTATCCAATAATTTTGCAAAAAGAGCTGGCAATGGGATTCCCAGTCCCAAATTAATTAACAAAAATAGACACTCCTCCATGGTATGTGATTGTTGGACGGCACCCGAAGGATTCGGTTAGCCATGGCTTGTGTAAGCAAAGGTTGGGAGGAGTGTCATCATAATAAAACTAAAATAAAAAGGCACTCCTTCATGGTATGAGATTGTTGGCAGGCACCCGAGGATTCTGTTAGCCATGGTTTGCAGAAAGGTTGGAAGGAGTGCCACCCAAAAATAAAATAATTCATGGGAGCCGCTCTTGGAAGTCCGGTTGATGAGGTAGTTAGTGTACCCATTACCATTCGTTGACAACAACAAACACCTCTCAAAACTTTACTTTTTATGCTCTCTATATGTTTTCAAAACCAAAGCTCTAGCAAAAATATAGCAATCGATGCTTTCCTCTTTGAAGGACCATTCTTTTACTTTTATTGAGTCAGTTCACCTATTTCTCTCCACCTCAAGAAGCAAACATTTGTGTGAACTGTGCATTGATTCTTACATACTTGCTTATTGCATTTGTTATATTGCTCTGCATTGACAACTATCTATGAGATATACATGTTACAAGTTGAAAGCAACCGCTGAAACTTAATCTTCCATTGTGTTGCTTCAATACCTTTACTAAGAATTTATTGCTTTATGAGTAACTCTTATGCAAGACTTGTTGATGCTTGTCTCAAAGTACTATTCATGAAAAGTCTTTGCTATATGATTCAATTGTTTACTCATTGCATTTACATTGTTTCGAATCGCTGCATTCATCTCATATGCTTTACAATGGTATGATTAAGATTATGTTGGTAGCATGTCACCTCAGAAATTATCTTTTATCGTTTACCTACTCGAGGACGAGTAGGAACTAAGCTTGGGATGCGATACGTCTCCAACGTATCTATAATTTCCGATGTTCCATGCTTGTTTTATGACAATACCAACATGTTTTGTTCACACTTTATATCATTTTTATGCGTTTCCGGAACTAACCTATTGACAAGATGCCGGCGCGCTCCCCTGCCGTTTTTGGTTTCGTAAATCCTAGTAACGAAATATTCCCGAATTCGACGAAATCAACGCCCAGGTTCCTATTTTTCCCGAAACCACCATAACACCCGAGAGCCGCCAGAGGGGAGCCCCCGGGGCCCCACACCACACTGCGCTGCTGCAGGTGGGGCCGCGCCGCCTATGGTGTGGGCCCCCGTAAGCTCCTCCTGCCCCGCCTCTTCGCCTATATAAAGCCTCCGTCGCGAAACCCCCGATGTGCTGCTCGACGAAACCACAAGAACCTGCAGCCGCCTCATCGCGAGGCCAAGATCTCGGGGACAAGGAGTCTCTCGTTCCGCACGCCGCGGGGAGCGGGGAAGTGCCCCAAGGCTTCTCCATCGACATCGCCGCCATCTCCACCGCCATCTTCATCACCGCCGCTGCTCCCGATGGGGAGGGAGTAGTTCTCCATCGAGGCTCCGGGCTGTACCTGGTAGCTATGTGGTTAATCTCTTCCATGTACTTCAATACAATGATCTCATGAGCTTCTTTACAGATTGAGATTCATATGAGTTTTGTATCACAATTCATCTATGCTACTCTAGTGATGTTATTAAAGTAGTTCTATTCCTCCTGCACGTGTGTAAAGGTGACTAGTGTGTGCACCGTGTGGTTCTGGTCGTAGGCTATGATCATGATCTCTTGTAGATTGTGGAGTTAATTATCATTATGATGGTATTGATGTGATCTATCTGGTTATATTGATCTATCTTACACTATAAGGTTACTTAAACATGAGCATTATTGTGGAGCTTGTTAACTCCGGCATTGAGGGTTCGTGTAATCCTACGCAATGTGTTCATCATCCAACAAAAGTGTAGAGTATGCATTTATCTATTCTGTTATGGGATCAATGTTGAGAGTGTCCACTAGTGAAAGTGTAATCCCTAGGCCTTGTTCCTAAATACCGCTATCGCTGCTTGTTACTTGTTTACTGTTTTACTGCGTTACTACTGCTGCAATTCTACCACCATCAACTACACACCATCAAGCTATTTTCTGGCACCGTTGCTACTGCTCCTAATATTCATACCACCTGTATTTCACTATCTCTTCGCCGAACTAGTGCACCTATTAGGTGTGTTGGGGACAAGAGACTTCTTGCTTTGTTGCTTTGTGGTTGCATGAGAGGGATATCTTTGACCTCTTCCTCCCGAGTTCGATAAACCTTGGGTGATCCACTTAAGGGAAAACTTGCCGCTGTTCTACAAACTCTGCTCTTGGAGGCCCAACACTGCCTGGTCGTGAAAGGAGTAACGTAGAGGTCCGACTGACATTGTCGGACCAGGAGCGCGCCGAGCCACGCTACCACCCCCGACAACTACACGGCGTGGAACTCCTTTTCCCATGGATCCAGTCGTCTCACGATGGCCCGCCACCTCCGCTCTCGCGAACAACGCGCGCGGACGGCTAGCGGAGCGTGCCGGCGCACGCTCGCGCCGCCATCGAGTACACATCGAGGGCGCAACGCGCCCGTTCCCAACGAGCGCCGCTCGTCGAGGGCACTCGCTGAAGCCACCGCCGGGGAAGCACTGCAGCCACGCTAGTGCCGTCTGGGCCTCGTCGTCCGTGGCTCGGCCGTCGAGGCCCACGCGATTCCGTGCCCGCGCCATCAAGGGCGCTCGGTGAACAGAGCGGAAACAGAGCCGGTTTCGCCGCAACCGTGCGCAGCGCCAGCTGACGTCATCCGCGAGCCCCCGACGCCACGCGCGGCCGCCCAAGCGCGAACTGTGTGCACCTCCTGGGCGAGCGAAGCGCTGAAGCCTATGTGAAGGCCGAGTGAGGTCCACGACGCGAGGACGCCGCAGAACCCGAGGCCGTCATGGCGAGTCCCTCCGGGTGGACCCGTCCCCGCTCGACAAGCCATGCCCTCGACCAGGCTCCGCGCCCGGTCGAGGGAGCGAAGGAGTGAGGCGAGCGGCAGCTCCTGGCCCTCGAGGGAGGCCGCCGCCACCGCCACCGCGACCCTCCACCGGGTGCCCTTCCGTCCCCGTCGTCGACCTTGAGATCGAGTCCCACGAGTGGTGGCCAAGCCCTCGCCGTCCCCGCCGCGCGACGGTGGCCGGTGGGGAGACCCCGGCCAGGGCACCAGCAGCCAGGCGCCACCGCGCTCCGACGATGGCGGCGACGATGAAGGCGACGAGGACTACACGGTGTTCTACCGCCATTTTGGCATGTAGAGCGCCGTGTTTTAATATTTAAATTTGTATTCGAGGCCGAATTCGAATATATTTCGAATTCGGCCTGTATTTATGAACTTCGCCCTCTATATAGTAAATATCATTAAATTTAGTCTAAATTCAATCGTTTTTAGCCGTATTTCGTCAAACTTTCGTTTTTCAAATTTAGATCGGCGTCTTCACCTGAGATCGCTGGCCGTCCTGGCCCTCCCCACGCTATTTTACGTCCAATCCGGAGCAATTTAATTCTGATGGGCGCGTGAGACGAACGGCCGAAGATGGTCTGACCATCTAAGAACCGTCTTCAAGACAAAGTATCGGATCCGGGCGCACGTGAATCAATCTTGTTTCAGTCGAAGAGGACAGGCCTCGGACCTTGCGCCCATGAAGAGGAGGCAGGAACATGTCATATTTTCACCGTCGTCAATGTGCGATGGTGTGTAGGCCGGACAAGTCTTCGGTGGCAACAATACGTAATTGGTTCTTCTACCGTCCTCAAGTTCGATAGAAAGAAAAAATTACCTGCTGCAATCACACGTTCATGAGTTCAGAGCAAATTCTGCGCGGGGATCAACGTTCAAGGAAAAGCTATAAAGTAGCATACTACCAAGAATTAACGAGGAACAAAAGAAGTTCCTACGGCTGCCGCCGCCCGTGAGAAAAAGCCCCAGCCGCTTCAATTTCAAATTTTCCTCCATAGATCGTTCCCCTTCCTCCCAAAGTACTTCATTGTTTATAGTAACCCGATCTATACGCGAGCTTTTAATAAAAGTATATTTTCGTAGTTTATGTTAGGATTTCTTGGCTGCTGCTTTCGTTGCCTCCCGCAATGGGAGATGGCATCGTTCACAATAAGTGATCTCTGGCTTCTTTCGTTCGACGACGAGATCTCCTTCCCGACTGATGGTGTTGAAAGATTACAATTATCTAGGTATGGGTGTTCAGATCTTGCTTCGCCAGATCGATCTTGGATCTTTTCTCATGGTTGCCGCGAGGAGGATTATCCTCGCAGTTTTTGTCCCGGTTGCTACGTCCTCGACAATGGTGATTCGTACTCTCGGCTCTCCATCAACGTCGACAAGGCAGATCGGTTTTTATTCCCTGATATACTGGTGTTGGTACTCTTGCCGATGTTGATTGACTACTTTAATGG
This sequence comes from Lolium multiflorum, assembly GCA_030979885.1. NCBI lineage: Eukaryota > Viridiplantae > Streptophyta > Magnoliopsida > Poales > Poaceae > Lolium > Lolium multiflorum. The sequence continues at coordinate 307,517,306 of CM061753.1, forward strand.
TTGCGCGCGTGCACGCAGCCTTGGCATCGCGACTCAAATTAAAATTATGGGAGAACCTTCGTTGGTATTTACAGGTCCATGGTTTGTTATCTATCTTTGGCTGCCTCCAGAAAAGTACAAGATTATGGCTTGGAAGAAGAAAGAGTTTGAAGATCTCGAAGATTTGCTAGTATCTTTAGACTTTATTTTCAGAATTCATTACATACCTCACGTATCTCTACCACGTATTATTTATTATTAAGGAATATAATGCGCATCGATTGTCAAAAAGAATTAACGAGGAACCTGGCGAAAATCAAGTACACGCCATCAAGAACTCGCCAACATTCGATAAAAAAATATCAGTGCTATATTTTCAATTATGTAAAATTTATTTCGCTAAATATTCGGCTCGTACTTATTTGCGCACGCTTTTTTTCCGCTCAGAATATAACCTTGGATGGCGCAATTACTTCGGCTGCGCCCGCCGCATGGACTACCTTGGATGGCGCAATTACTTCGGTTGCGCCCGCCGCATGGACTACCTTGGATGGCGCAATTACTTCGGCTGCGCCCGCCGCATGGACTATCTTGGATGGCGCAATTACTTCGGCTGCGCCCGTCGCATGGACTATCTTTGGTGGCGCAACTATTTCGGCTACGCCCGCTACTTCAACTATTTCTGATTGATTACTTCGACTGCGTCCACCGTGCGACCTGCTTCCACATTGGCCTCGTCGCAGCCGAGCTAATGGCTTCATCATCTATGGTTATCAATGGATTTATCTTCTATGGCTATATAAATATTGACCCGATGCACTCCCGGGTCAGTGGCTTCATCATCTATGGTTATCAATGGATTTATCTTCTATGGCTATATAAATATCTTCTCCCGATGAACTCCCGGGTCAATGGCTTCATCATCTATGGTTATCAATGGATTTATCTTCTATGACTATATAAATATTGATCTGATGCACGTCTGGGAGCACTGGGCCAGCGACTGAGACCTTCTATGGATATCATCTATATAATACTACCCGATGCACTTCCGGGTCAGTGGATTCATCGTCTGTGATCTTCAATGGATATCATCTTATATAATATTGACCCGATGCACTCCCGGGTCATTACTCGGGGGTTTCTGGAATATCTTCGACTATTGCGTTTACTCCCATCGGGAGCGCTGGAATTCAAGAAAACATGAAGAATCCTTATACTAGTAATACAGTAAGCGAACCCGATAAAAAAAGATCGAGAGCTTCCTATGTTGTCTTCTATTTCAATGATTTCACCTAAGTCTCAGGGAACATGCGAGTGCTGCAAACGATGATAATCAAAGGACTCTTGAAAAATACGACAAAGTACAAATCGTTTTCGTCAGAGCATCAAGGAACATGCGAGTGCTGCAATCGATGGAAATCACGCAAAATAAATACGGCTCAGTAAGATGCAATGAGTATATTGTGCACATGGTTCCCTCATTGACTCGGGGGCTGCTGCCGACATAAAACACGTGCAGCAAGGTATGTTGCGATTACTACGGGTCCATCGGCCCTGCAACGTGAACTGATCACTCACAACATGCTGATGACCACTATACAAATTACAAACATCGTACTTACGATGCCTAAAGAATGAGTCCGTCGGGCCTGCAGTGCACCCTATGTTCGGGTGTTGCCGCCGACGATTTACATAAGTACACGGCTCAGTAAGATGCAATGAGTCCGTCGGGCCTGCAGTGCACCCTATGATCGGGTGTTGCCGCATACCAATCATCGACTCCTCTGGGACATCATCAAAATCATAGATTCCTCCGGGACATCATCAAAATCATCGACTCGTCCGTGACATCATAAAAATCGTCAACTCGTCTGTGACATCATCAAAATCATCGACATCATCGGAAGCATCCAAACGTTCTCAGAACTCGAAGAAATCTACGATATTCGACTCAGCATTTTTACACCCTATACATGACTATTCCATATTCATCTACTGGCTCGGGGGCTACTCCCATCGGGAGCGCTGGCCGCACACCTGATAAAAAGAATGAACCCGAAGGTTCTAACAATCCAACTCTTCGGCTTCTCTCGAAGCTTGCATCATTTTGAAGACCCGATAGATTTAAAAGTATCGTATGGTGGAATCATTTGAAGACGCCAACATCAACATCAAGCTCTTCGAGTAGTACAACTTAAGTCTACGCACGGTTGCAAGCACCCGTCCATAGACTCGGGTTACTCCCATCTGGGATGGGCTGGCCGCACCCGATAAACAATAACTTCGACTCTACATCAAGCACAAGATTCAACATTCTTCGGATGAAGACAAGTTTAGTCCCTGCCCGAAGCTTCACTTGGGCCGCATACCGGCTACCGATGGGGCGCATTACCCTTCTGGCACGACATTGCTATACCCTAAGACAGACAGAAGATGGATCAGCGCAAGGACTCGATAAGCTGGACTCACAAGGAATGTAAACTTGGATTATAGTCCCTCCGTTCCTTTTTATAATGCCTATAGATTTTTGGAATTTGTTTCAGAATATAAGATTGTAGCTTGACTTTTTTTCAATGACCCTCTGTAGCGGTCAGCTCCCACACGACATGCATGAAAAAAATTCATACAAAAGGGAAACAATTAATTGAGATTTCTAATGCATGATTCCAACGATTTCTTAGATTTGGGAAGCATTATTTTTCTTTCCTTAATAGTAGAACCTGGCTGCACATATATGGAGAGTCAACCAGAGAGATTTGTGGGATTTGTTATGTTAATTTAGGAAGTTATCGATTTCCCTCATTTTACTCTGATCTCAAATCGTTAAGCCAGGGGGTCTTATGTAAAGAATACTCTTGCGCTAATTTCCGTGCCAAAAACTATATGCACTATAGAATGGAACAGAGGGAGTAAAAGAAGACTCCAATACGAATTCTACTAGGACTTTTTAAACCCTACCGCACCAAGCTGATATATAAAGCCGTGCAGGGCACCCATTAGATCATAGATCTGTAAAACATAGGCGCGATACGCTCGTACACCGCAACCCTGTAGACATTAGAACAAGACTAGATATAAGAACTCGCCATGGCGGACCCCTCAGATATTATATTCATATAGTGGATTGCTAGCAGACGAGCGATCCTCAACCGCGGGGACGTGAGCCTAGGTATGTCGTGCCTACTCTCGCTCCCGGAATCTCCATCGTCGCCTTCCGTCAACCCTAAGCCCCTCATGGTGGGCATTGCCGAGGAACTGCCCCGTCAAGAAGCTTCAAGTATATGATCTTCTTGATATTCTCATCTTAAACTTGTGCTTCTCAAATTTGACGACAACCATCACTTGATGCTATCCTCTCACAAGCTATATGAAAGATTACTTTTTGATGTATAGCCCTGGAAAGATAGCTAACCCACATAGTAAAAACAATGACATGTATATTATGGGTAACTTCACAAAGCATAATTGCAAAACCTACCAAAGTAACAAGTGCTACAAAATAATTAGAGAGCAAACCAACTAATGACTCCATGATTCATTTGGGGGGGGGGGGGGGTTATAGATCTGGATATCCTCTTTCAAAGCCCTCAACCAGATGAAAGAATCATAGGAGAGATGGGACAAGAAGCAATCTCAAGAGGGTGAACAATCATAGTCAAAAAGTGCTCAAAAATCCATAAGAAAATATAGGGGAAGAAAGTGTTTTATAGCATACCAAATATGACAGTTGGGGAGGGGGGAGGATTAAGTTGTACCAATTTCCAACGGTACCTTATTTGGTGAGGGTCGCATGTCGTTGAGCCGATACGGTACAAAAATTGGTGCAAGGATTTGTTGTACCCACTCCGTCGCCGACAGGAAAAAAAAAGTCTTACGGGAAATGCGATATCTTTTGTGCCTGGACTCCGATTTTAGATAACTTAGTATTTTTAAAAAGATAAGAACAATATATATCTAATGAAGACTATAAAAGCAGTAAATAGAAGAGAGAAAATACCGGGAATGGAGAGGTGTGAAACCTTTCAAAAAGAAGAACCAATAAAACCTGCAAACTGGAAACGCAATAGAAGATGCACGAATTCTATTTTCGATGAACTTGGAGTTGCCGAAAAACTAGCTACAATCTCAAGAACCTTACATAGAGAAAAAGCAAGACGAGACAAAATAGGGAGATGCAATGTATGCAAAGTTGAGCTCCCTATGATGATGTGATTAAGTTACTCAATTGAAAGCCCCTCTTGATAGTACGTCTATCTATCCTATAACCTTGTCTCCCAACAAACACCTTGAAACCACTAAAATAAAAACTTAGCAAGGCCATAACCCTGCCTTGAACATTTCGCTTGATTTTGATGACGAGCCTTCATACTTCATTCAAGACGAAATGGTTCACTTGGTTATTGTTGCTTGGTGAAGAATCACATTTTGCTCCCTCATACACCACTATGGGATAGCTTGACCGGAACATTTCTTCACACGTCCATAAACACCAAATGGAGAAGAAGCTTCAAGCATATTATCTACATTAGATCACTTCATGTCATCCTCTCAAGGGCTATATGAAAGCTTATTTTTATGCATGCCCATTAAAAGATACCTAACCCACATATGCATAACACATTGACACCTATGTAATAGGTAAGTTCACAAAGCATAATTGAAAAAATACCATACCACAATATCACATACCACAATATCACAGGATTTTCATGTCGTACATTATGTATGATTCATGTGTTGACCAACTTGAATTTAATATTCACTCTTTGTATAGGTCAATCTTGTATCTTATGAAGCTCTATAAAATAATCTTGAGGTACACAAAGAACTCTTAGTTTGATTGCAAGATCTAAATCTGCGTCAACCGTAACTTAACTCATGAGTCTATTATGACACTGACATAGAGCCATATCATCAATTATACATGGATTATATAGGACATAAGATAGAAACATGGATTATTTGAGTTCCACACAAGAAATGGGCCGATGGACATATACAGATATAGCTTCGACTGTAGCCACACTCAAACTCAAAATCAGTTGAGCTGCAAAACCACTAGCCAATTAAGTCCAAAATATTTCAGAGGCATTTTTTAATTGCAGTTCGGAGGACATGGGAGTAACTGATTTTGTTTGTGATAATGGCTTGATATGACCGCTGGGAATAAATTCCTGAGCAGAGCTACTTCGCATGGTCTACCATTTTTATATTAGTATTATATTACTTGGGCTATAGCCATATTCAAAATAATATCTCAATCGAGCGCTAAAAACTCCCAACAACCCTAGAATATTCAAGATGCGTTTATAAAATGGATTTTGAGATAGATCATGACCATAGTAACTGATTTCAAAGTGATGATGAATTGATGCGACCCTAGGCCTTGAATTATTAAAAAGAGTTACTATTCGGTCTCACATCTTGTAGTATTATTGTACTTGGACCATAGCCAAATTAAAAAATCTCATAACCGGTGGAAAAACCTACCGCCTACCAAATACAAATATTTCACAGGCTGCAAAATTTCCCTTCTACCCTCATAGAGATGACACCAATGGCCATCTATAAATTGGTGGATGAGGTGTGTTATCGTCTTTTTTTCGTTTAGAAACCCTCCGAAAAAACCAGTCCCCTCATTCCCTCCTCCAAGTCCACCCACTGGAACATCCCAAGCCCCCTCTCTCACCTCCACGACCACCGTATCGGAACATCCCCACCGCACTTCTCTGTCCTATCCGACGCACCTTGAAAAAACATCCTCCTCACCCAGCTGTCTATCAGAGTTGCTTCACTAATGTCGTCGTCAATGACACCGGATCATTCCTGCGGAACCTTGAAACCACATACTCATCCAGCTGTTTATTGCAGCCTCTTCATCTGCGGTCTCGTCCACCCCGGTGGAGCCATCACCGAAGTCCTCGCCCACCGCACTGGATCTAGCTCACTAACTCCCTCGTCTGGACCTGACCCGCTTCACTGACACCGCCGTGCATGAACAGGATTTGCTTCACCAACGCCCTCGTCCACTAGTCTACATATAATATAGGGAACCACACCTATATATATTCCCTATTTTCACTTTTCTATTGTTGCCTGCAAGTTCTTGTTTAATCTTGGGGAAACCTATTTGTGTTCATCATTTGCCGTAATATTTTGCAGATGAGATGAGCAATCATGAAGTGGAAGAGACATCTATCCAACTCTAAGTACCAGGTGTAACAGACTTCTTCACGAATCTATCAACCCTAAGATGAGTTGCAGTGAGACTACGCAAAGAGATAATGCAAGTACTTTGTTTTAGTGCCAGGTTCTTGGTTCAGTTTCTTGTTTGTCTTAAGCTCTACAAGTTCAGGAGTGATGCCATTATATATAATTTCTATTTGGTCGTTACTAGCTGTGACCGTAAGTTCCTTCTATTATTTAGTTCGTAGTCAATTTTAAACAACTGAACATGAATTTCCTGGTCTATAGATGTTGCAATTGTAACTCCTATCTGGATCATTCTATGTTACAAAAGTAACGCACTGCTATTATGTAGTTCATGGAAATTTTGACGTCACTAAACATGTTGGTATGCATGATATCATTATTATTTCTACCTGGTTTATCCTAAGATATGCAAGTAACTGTTTGCTATGTGTCAAGGTCATTTCCCTTTTATATTGCTCTATGCGTATACATACAAACAATTTATCATGTTGGAATTTGTATACATCATACACACAACTTATGAATATTTGTCCACCTTAAAATGATTTGGTCGTTGATACGAGGCACACACACTTGGTTTGCTTCTTTCATTTTATTGTTACTCTATTAAGCCTCATATTGGTGTACTATCTATCCACATTAAAATGATCTTGAAAAATGTGTTCATTGTGAAGTTGATTTTTATGATGCAGTTGTATTGCTAGTTTTGGTTACCATTCAATTTCTTTAGGTACTATAATATTTTTCAAAGCTTCACAACTGATTTAATATTTAGTTAGTTTGTAAAAAGTGTCTGCACATTATTTCCTACATGTAATAGTTACATGTTGGTGCTTTGTGGTAAATAATCCTATCGAGCCAAAAGTATGTGGACCAAAAATATGCTCAGATGTTAACAGGCCGTTAATGGGCTACATATAATTGGCCAATGGGACCCCCGTAAGGCTCGTCATAGCATACTGTAAAACACTAATGGGCCGTGTTGCACTGTTCCGCCTGAAGATAGCATGACATAAATAGAATAGCCTAGATAAAGATATGCGTGGACATTTATATTAGTAGGCCTTAAGAGGACCAGCGTTGGCCCAATTAAACTAATTCTGAGATGAGCCATCTTGCTAAATCTTAAATGGTCTTACATGGTCCGTCCTGTTAACTATAGCAAACGCAAGTGGGCTAGCCCACTAACACATAGCAGGCATCGGATGGTACTGTCCGAAAAGGCTTAAAGGGCCTTAAGACCTTTTTTTAGCTTGGTTGAAACTCGATGGGCTAGCCCGTTTAAGCTTAGAAGAACTGATACGTCTCAAACGTATCCATAATTTCTTATGTTCCATGCTAGTTTTATGACAATACTCACATGTTTTATACACATTTTATATCATTTATATGCATTTTCCGGCACTAACCTTTTAACGAGATGCCGAAGAGCCGCTTGTTGTTTTGTTTTTGGTTTTAAATCCTACAAAGGAAATATTCTCGAATTAGATGAAATCAACGCCCAGGGTCTTATTTTTCCACGAAGCTTCCAAGACCGAAGAGCATACGAGGCGGGGCGACGAGGCGCCGCACCACGTGGCCGCGCGCCTGGGTGGGGCCCACGCGCCCTATGGTGTGGGGCCCTCGTGCCCCCACCGACCCCGACCTTCCGCCTACTTAAACTCTCCGTCGCGAAAACCCTATTACCGAGAGCCACGATACGGAAATACTTCCAGAGACGCCGCTGATACGTCCCAAACGTATCTATAATTTCTTATGTTCCATGCTAGTTTTATGACATTACCTACATGTTTTGTTCATACTTTATATCGTTTTGATGCGTTTTCTCCTAACTAACCTATCGACGAGATGCCGGGCGCTCTCAGTCCGCTGTTTTTGGTTTCAATCCTAGTAAGGAAATATTCTCTAATTGGACGAAATCAACGCCCAAAGATCTTATAATTGCACGAAGCTTCCGTAACACCCGAGAGGCACCGTAGGGGAGCCCTGGTGGCCCCACACGTGTGGCCGGCGCGCCCAGTGCCCCGGCCGCGCCCCTATTGTGTGGCGCCCGTAACCCTTCCGACTCCGCCGCCTATTAAAGCCTCCCCGACCTAAATCTTCGATACGGAAAAGCCACGGCACGAGAAACCTTCCGTAGCCGCCGCCATCGCGGCCAAGATCCGGGGGACAGAGTCTCGTTCCGCCGGACGGGGAAGTGCCCCCGGAAGGCTCCTCCATCAACACCACCGCCATCTTCATCAACGCCCTGGTCTCCCATGAGGAGGGAGTAGTTCTCCCTCGAGGCTAAGGGTTGTACCGGTAGTTGGTATTCTCTCCTCATGTACTTCAATACAATGATCTCATGAGCTGCCTTACATGATTGAGATTCATATGTTTTGTATCACTTTAGTCTATGTGCTACTCTTGTGATGTTATTAAAGTAGTCTATTCCTCCTTCACGGTGTAATGGACAGTGGGTGCATCGTGTAGTACTTGGCGTAGGTTATGATCATAATCTCTTGTAGGTTATGGAGTTAATTATTACTATGATAGTATTGATGTGATTTATTCCCCTTCATAGTGTAATGGTGACAGTGTGTATGCTATGTTAGTTCTCAGTCTAAATTGCAATGATCTATTATGCTCTAAAGGTTACTTAAATATGAACACCGAATGTTGTGGCGCTTGTTAACTCCGGCTTGAGGGAGCTCTTGTAGCCCTACACAACGAATGGTGTTCATTATCAAACAAGAGTATATGTAGCACGAAGGAAGAGAATTTATTTATTTATGTGATCAATGTTGAGAGTGTCCACTAGTGAAAGTATGATCCCTAGGCCTTGTTTCCAAATACTGCAATCACTTGTTTACTCTTTTACGCATCTTTACTTCCGCAATATTACTACCATCAACTGCACGCCAGCAAGCACTTTTTTCGCCGTTATTACCGCTCATATTCATTCATACTACTTGTATTTCACTATCTCTTCGCCGAACTAGTGCACCTATACATCCGACAAGTGTATTAGGTGTGTTGGGGACACAAGAGACTTCTGTATCGTGATTGCATGGTTGCTTGAGAGGGATATCTTTGACCTCTTCCTCCCCGAGTTCGATAAACCTTGGGTGATCCACTTAAGGAAACTGCTGTTCTACAAACCTCTGCTCTTGGAGGCCCAACATTGTCTACAAGAATAGAAGCACCCGTAGACATCAGCCGTCGCCGGAATCCCATCTCGGGTATAGAGATCCGGCACGCGGAGAGGGGAATCATCACCGAGGGCTCTACATCATCATGCCCACCTCCGGATTGATGTGTGAGTAGTTCATCCTTGGACTATGGGTCCATAGCAGTAGCTAGATGGTTGTCTTCTCCTCATTGTGCTATCATGTTAGATCTTGTGAGCTGCCTATCATGATCAAGATCATCTATTTGTAATGCTACCTGTTGTGTTTGTTGGGGTCCGATGAATATTGAATACTATGTCAAGTTGAGTATCAATCTATCATACATATGTTGTTTATGTTCTTGCATGCTCTCCGTTGCTAGTAGAGGCTCTGGCCAAGTTGATACTTGTGACTCAAGAGGGAATATTTATGCTCGATAGTGGGTTCATGCCTCCATTGAATCTGGGACGTGACATAAAGTTCTAAGGTTGTGGATGTGTGTTGCCACTAGGGATAAAACATCAATGCTTTGTCTAAGGATATTTGTGTTCATTACATTACGCACCATACTTAATGCAATTGTCTTTTTTTTGCAACTTAATACTGGAAGGGGTGCGGATGCTAACCCGAAGGTGGACTTTTTAGGCATAGATGCATGTTGGATAGCGGTCTATGTACTTTGTCGTAATGCCCTGATTAAATCTCATAGTAGTCATCATGATATGTATGTGCATTGTTATGCCCTCTCTATTTTTCAATTGCCCAACTATAATTTGTTCACCCAACATGCTATTTATCTTATGGGAGAGACACCACTAGTGAACTGTGGACCCCGGTCCATTCTTTTACATCTGAATACAATCTACTGCAATCATTGTTCTCATCGTTCTTCGCAAACAAACATCATCTTCCACACTATACATTTAATCTTTTGTTTACAGCAAGCCGGTGAGATTGACAACCTCATTACGTTGGGGCAAAGTATTTTGATTGTGTTGTGCAGTTCCACGTTGGCGCGGAATCCCCGGTGTTGCGCCGCACTACACTCCGTCACCAACGACCTTCATGTGGCCCTTCACTCCTACCGGTTCGATAAACCTTGGTTTCTTACCGAGGGAAAACTTGTCCGTACGCATCACACCTTCCTCTTGGGGTTCCCAACGGACGTGTGCTTCACGCATTATCAAGCTCTTTTTCTGGCGCCGTTGTCGGGGAACTGAAGAAAAGCTACACCACGGAAATTGCCAACTCCCACGGCAACAATCTTTTTCTGGCGCTCGTTGTGGGAGATCAAGACACGCCTAAGGGGAGTCTCTCACATCCAATCTCTTTACTTTGTTATTGTCTTGTTTATTTTATTTACTGTTTTGTTTGCTTCTTTATATCAAAAACACAAAAAAAATAGTTACTTGCATTTACTCTACTTTATTTAGTTTTCTTCACTTATTTTTATTACTGCTAAAATGGGAACTCCTGAGAATACTAAGTTCTGTGACTTCACTAGCACAAATAATAATGATTTCCTATGCACACCTATTGCTCCACCTGCTACTACAGCAGAATTCTATGAAATTAAACCTGCTTTACTAAATCTTGTTATGAGAGCAATTTTTTGGTGTTAGTTCTGATGATGTCTCTGCTGCCCATCTTAATACTTTTGTTGAATTTTGTGAAATGCAAAAGTATAAGGATATAGATGGTGACATTATAAAACTGAAATTGTTTCCTTTCTTCTTAAGAGGAAGAGCTAAAGATTGGTTTCTATCTTTGCCTAAGAATAGTATTGATTCATGGACTAAATGTAAAGATGCTTTCATTGGTAGATATTACCCTCATGCTAAAATTATATCTTTGAGAAATAGCATTATGAATTTTAAGCATTTGGATAATGAACATATTGCCCAAGCATGGGAAAGAATGAAATCTTTGGTAAAGAATTGCCCTACCCATGGACTAACTACTTGGATGATCATCCAAACCTTTTAAGCATGAATTTTTCTTCGCGGAACCTATTGGATTCAGCTGCTGGAGGTACTTTTATGTCCATTACTTTGGGGGCGGCAACAAAGCTTCTTGATAATATGATGATTAATTACTCTGAATGGCACACGGAAAGGGACTCCACAAGGTAAGAAGGTAAATTCCGTTGAAGAAACCTCCTCCTTGAGTGAAAGATTGATGCTATTATGTCTATGCTTGTGAATGGTAGATTTAACGTTGATCCAAATAATGTTCCTTTAGCTTCATTGGTTGCCCAAGAAGAACATGTTGATGTGAACTTCATTAAAAATAATAATCTTAACAACAATACTTATAGGAATAATTCTGGTAACAACTATAGGCCATATCCTTCTAATAATGGTAATGGTTATGGTAATTCTTATGGTAGATCTGTTTTGCCTAATGAGGAAAAGATGCTAGAAATTGAAAGAGCTACTAAGAGCTTTATGCAATCACAATATGAGCAAAATCAATTGTTTACTAAAACTATGAATGAACAATCTGCCTTGTTGAAAAATATAGGAAATCAACTTAAAATTTGAATATGGAGATTTCTGGTTTGCAAACTAAGCTTTCAAATGCTGAAAACCGAATCTCATACATGTCTGAGTCACAATCTTCTTTAATTAATAAAATGGCTGCTAAACCTGAGGATAATGATAACAAAATTGTTACTACAGCAAACGCCATACAAGTTCGAATTAATGAAAATATTAGATTGATGGCTGAATTGCATGCTAGGTGGGAAAGAGAGGAAAAACTAGCTAAAGAGAATAATGTAGCTAAAGTTTGGACTATTACCACCACTAGTAATGTTGATACCTCACATGTTGCTAAACCTCCTACTATCAATGGTAATAATTGGTGTTGGCAATGTTTCTACCCCTAGTGCAAAGCGTGCAAAACTGCCTAAAGCTAAAACTGCTGAAACTGCTTGTGATAAAACTGCTGAAATTTTTCAAAATATTGGGGACAATGATCCCATTGCTGTAGATCATAATGGTTTAGATTTTGATGATTGTGATATCTCTGAAGTTATAAAGTTCTTACAAAAACTTGCTAGAAGTCCTAATGATAGTGCCATAAATTTGGCCTTTACAAAACATATTACAAATGCTCTCATTAAAGCTAGAGAAGAGAAATTAAAACTTGAAGCTTCTATTCCTAGGAAGTTGGAAGATGGTTGGGAGCCCATCATTAAGATGAAGGTCAATGATTTTGATTGTAATGCTTTATGTGATCTTGGTGCAAGTATTTGTGTGCCTAAGAAAATTTATAATATGCTTGACTTGCCACCATTGAAAAATTGTTATTTGGATGTTAATCTTGTCGATCATTCTACAAAGAAACCTTTGGGGAGGATTGATAATGTTCGATTACGGTTAATAATAACCTTGTCCCCGTTGATTTTGGTGTCTTAGATATTGAATGCAATGCATCTTGTCCCATTATTTTGGGAAGACCTTTTCTTCGAACTCGTTTGCTATTATTGATATGAAGGAAGGGAATATTAAGTATCAATTTCCTCTCAAGAAAGGTATGGAACACTTCCCTAGAAAGAGAATGAAGTTATTTGATTCTATTATTAGAACAAATTATGATGTTGATGCTTCATCTCTTGATAATACTTGATTCACACTTTCTGCGCCTAGCTGAAAGGGTTAAAGAAAAGCGCTTGTGGGAGACAACCCATTATTTTACTTCTGCACTTTTGTTTTATATTTGAGTCTTGGAAGTTGTTACTACCGTAGCAACCTCTCCTTATCTTTATTTTATTGCATTGTTGTGCCAAGTAAAGTCTTTGATAGTAGGGTTGATACTAGATTTGGATTACCGCGCGTAAACACTTTCTCATACACGAAATTGAGCCAGTTCTCTGTAGGTAAACTTAAAAAATCTGCCAATTTACGTGCGTGATCCTCAGATATGTACGCAACTTTTATTCAATTTGAGCTTTTTCATCTAAGCAAGTTAAGTGCCCTAGAAAAATTCGTCTTTACGGACTATTCTGTTTTGAAAGATTCTGCCTTTTATTTCACATTGCCTCTTTTGCTATGTTTGATGGATTTCTTTGTTCCACTAACTTTCAGTAGCTTTGTGCAATGTCCAGAAGTGTTAAGAATGATTATGTCACCTCTGAATATGTGAATTTTTGATTATGCACTAACCCTCTAATGAGTTTATTTTGAGTTTGGGAGTGGAGGAAGTTTTCAAGGATCAAGAGAGGAGGATGATACAATATGATCAAGAAGAGTGAAAAGTCTAAGCTTGGGGATGCCCCCATGGTTCATCCCTGCATATTTCAAGAAGACTCAAGCTTGCTTGGGATGCCCAAGGCATCCCCTTCTTCATCGACAACTTATAAGGTCACCTCTAGTGAAACTATATTTTTATTCAATCACATCTTATGTGCTTTACTTGGAGCTTTTATTTTTGTTTTTGTTTGAATAAACTCGATCCTAGCATTCTTTGTATGGGAGAGAGACACGCTCCGCCGTTTATATGAACACTGGTGTTCTTAGCATTTACTTTTAATGTTCATGGCGAAGGTTGAAACCGCTTCGTTCATTGTTATATGGTTGGAAACAGAAAAAGCTTCATGTGGTAATTGGTATAATGTCTTGAATAATTTGATACTTGGCAATTGTTGTGCTCAAGATCATGTTTAAGCTCTTGCATCATGTACTTTGCACCTATTAATGAAGAAATACCATAGAGCTTGTTGAAATTTGGTTTGCATGATTGGTCTCTCTAGAGTCTAGATATTTTCTGGTGAAGTGTTTGAACAACAAGGAAGATAGTGTAGAGTCTTATAATGCTTGCAATATGTTCTTATGTAAGTTTTGCTCTACCGGTTCATACTTGTGTTTGCTTCAAACAACCTTGCTAGCCCAAAGCCTTGTACTGAGAGGGAATACTTCTCGTGCATCCAAATCCTTGAGCCAAAAACTATGCCATTTGTGTCCACTATATCTACCTACTACATGTTATTTCTCCGCCATTCCAAAGTAAATTACTTGAGTGCTACCTTTAAAATTTCATTCCTTGTCTTTGCAATACATAGCTCATGGGAAAATAGCCTTAAAAACTATTGTGGTATTGAATATGTTGCTATGTATCTTATTTCTTATAAGTTGCTTGTTGAGCGGTAACCATGGGGGACGCCATCAACTTTTACACCTTTGTTGAATATCATGTGAGTTGCTATGCATGTTCGTCTTGTCTGAAGTAAGGGCGATTTATCATGATCAAATGGTTTGAGTATGCATATTGTTAGAGAAGAACATTGGGTCGCTAACTAAAGACATGAATCATGGTGGAAGTTTCAGTTTGGACACTAATCATCAATATCTTATGAGAATATTATCTGTTGTTGAATGCTTATGCATTAAAGAGGAGTCCATTATCTGCTTTCTTGTTGTCCCGGTATGGATGTCTAAGTTGAGATATATCAAAAGCGAGAAATCCAATGCGAAATTCTCCTTAGACCTTTGTACAGGCGGCATAGAGATACCCCTTTGTGATACTTGGTTGAAACATATGTTACGCAATGATAATCCATGTCCAAGCTAATTAGGACAAGGTGCACTATTGGTATTCTATGCATGAGGCTTGCAACTTATAAGATGTCTTATGCATAACACATATGAATTATTACTACCGTTGACAAAATTGTTTCTATGTTTTCAAAATAAAATCTCTAGCACAAAAATAGTAATCCATGCTTCCCTCTGCGAAGGGCCATTCTTTTACTTTATGTTGAGTCAGTTTACCTACTTCTTTCTATCTTAGAAGCAAACACTTGTGTCAATTGTGTGCATTGATTCCTTCATACTTGCTTATTTGCATTCATCATATTACTTTGTGTTGACAATTATCCATGAGATATACATGTTGAAGTTGAAAGCAACCGCTGAAACTTATATCTTCCTTTGTGTTGTTTCAAAACTTTATACTAAGAATTTATTGTTTTGTGAGTTAACTCCTATACAAGTCTTATTGATGCTTGTCTTGAAAGTACAATTCATGAAAAGTCTTTGTTATATGATTCAGTTGTTTAATCATTGTCTTTACCATTGTCAATTCTTCAATCACTTCATATGCTTTACAATAGTATTGATCAAGATTATGATAGCATGTCACTTCAGAAATTATCCTTGTTATCGTTTACCTACTCGGGGGCGAGTAGGAACTAAGCTTGGGGATGCTTGATACGTCTCAAACGTATCCATAATTTCTTATGTTCCATGCTAGTTTTATGACAATACTCACATATTTTATACACACTTTATATCATTTATATGCGTTTTCCGGCACTAACCTATTAACGAGATGCCGAAGAGCCAGTTGTTGTTTTCTGCTGTTTTTGGTTTCAGAAATCCTACAAAGGAAATATTCTCGGAATTGGACGAAATCAATGCCCAGGGTCTTATTTTTCCACGGAGCTTCGAGAAGACCGAAGAGCATACGAGGTGGGGCGACGAGGCGCCCAGACCACAGGGCCGCGCGGCATGGGTGGGGCCTGCGCCGCCCTATGGTGTGAGGCCCCGTGCCTCCACCGACCCTGCCCTTCCGCCTACTTAAACTCTCCGTCGCGAAAACCCTATTACCGAGAGCCATGATACGAAATACGTCAGACGCCGCCGCCGCCAATCCCATCTCGGGGGATTCAGGAGATCGCCCGGCACCCTGCCGGAGAGGGGAATCATCACCGAGGGCTCTACATCACCATGCCCGCTCCGGATTGATGTGAGTAGTTCATCCTTGGATGGGTCCATAGCAGGATGGTTGTCTTCTCCTCATTGTGCTATCATGTGAGATCTTGTGAGCTGCCTATCATGATCAAGATCATCTATTTGTAATGCTACATGTTGTGTTTGTTGGGATCCGATGAATATTGAATACTATGTCAAGTTGATTATCAATCTATCATACATATGTTGTTTATGTTCTTGCATGCTCTCCGTTGCTAGAAGAGGCTCTGGCCAAGTTGATACTTGTGACTCCAAGAGGGAGTATTTATGCTCGATAGTGGGTTCATGCCTCCATTGAATCTGGGACAACATAAAGTTCTAAGGTTGTGGATGTGCTGTTGCCACTAGGGATAAAACATCAATGCTTTGTCTAAGGATATTTGTGTTGATTACATTACGCACCATACTTAATGCAATTGGCTGTTGTTTGCAACTTAATACTGGAAGGGGTGCGGATGCTAATCCGAAGGTGGACTTTTTAGGCATAGATGCATGCTGGATAGCGGTCTATGTACTTTGTCGTAATGCCCTGATTAAATCTCATAGTGATCATCATGATATGTATGCATCTCTATTTGTCAATTACCCAACTGTAATTTGTTCACCCAACATGCTATTTATCTTATGGGAGAGACACCACTAGTGAACTGTGGACCCCGGTCCATTCTTTTACGTCTGAATACAATCTACTGCAATCATTGTTCTCTACTGTTCTTCACAAACAAACATCATCTTCCACACTATACATTTAATCCTTTGTTTACAGCAAGCCGGTGAGATTGACAACCTCACTGTTACGTTGGGGTAAAGTATTTTTATTGTGTTGTGCAGGTTCCACGTTGGCGCCGGAATCCCTGTTGTTGCGCCGCACTACACTCCGTCACCAACGACCTTCACGTGGCCCTTGACTCCTACTGGTTCGATAAACCTTGGTTTCTTATTGAGGGAAAACTTGTGCCGTACGCATCACACCTTCCTCTTGAGTTCCCAACGGACGTGTGCTTCACGCGTTATCAAGAACTTAAGGGGCCGACATGTTTAGATCCTAATAGGCCTAAGATGTTTTGGTTTTTTTTATTGTTAGCAGGCCTTGTGTCAGTATGTCATCTACAATTTATTTTCACCCAGCTATAGCAACCAGTTAACGGCTTTTTCCACATATTGGTTCGCATGATGGCAGCAGTCAATGGTCTCCCAAAAACATCTCCCAAAAACTCTACTGTTGCGGTCTTATTTTCTTGGTTAAAGCCCCTCATCCTCCACAGACCAAATAATCCATGGTTGATCTTTTGGTGACACGATATGCACCACAAAGGTCGTTTTGTCACCTATGACTCATTAACCTCGAAAAACACTCCTTATGTAACATTTTTTAGCCGTGGTAGATAATGAATTTTTTTGTAGTTATCGAATCTCAATCCTTAAGATGAAAATACCAAGGATGAAATTCAAAGTAGACATTACTTTCACAGTTTAATCGTTTAAGTGGGAGAAGATTTAGTAACAGAGTGAATATAAAGGATATCTTTTGGGATGTCCTCGGGCGATAGGCTACCATCAACGAACATGTAGGTCGAATGTTCCGAAGAACCGTAACCACCTGGGTACGTCAAAAGAGGTAATTGTCTGCATAGAGGTGGACTGCGATCTGATTTGGGAGGGTAATCGCCGACGGAATCCGCGAAACCGTGGTGCCGCTCTACTCACGAAAACACTGCCATCCTGTGAGACCAAGTTTGTAGACGAACGCCGGGGTTGCTGCCGATGGAATACACCGGAGGCGCCGTGAGGTTGTCATCATCAATCGAAGGAGCGGAAGAGAGATCGCGAGCAATGCCCGCGAGCAGAGTCAGTGTCTAGTGGGATCCCACCTAAATTCCACATGTAGTACATTTTGCTTTTTCTAGTGTAAAATTTGACACAAAATTTTAAACTAGAAAAGACAAAATACACTAAAAGTAAGATCCCGCCCGGATCCCACCTTGACACCTTAGTCACCATGGCTTTTTGATACGATAAAAACAGGTAGAAATATTAGGATTTGGAGTTAAGGGCATCTCAAACGGGGTGACGCAAAAGGGACACCCAAATTATCCTAGGTATTGCCTTGGGCTCACAATGACCGGCAACTCAGTATATATATCGTGTAGCAGTTACAAGTACAATGGGTGCACAGGTCGGCTTAAGGGCATCTCCAACGGGGTGACGCAAAATGGACACCCAAATTATCCGCGTGCTTTCGTTTGTGTCGCCTGGAGGACGGGAAAATGACCATTTTGGTCTGCGCATCTGTTTACGTTTGGGGGTGCCTCCAGTGGGCGACGCATTTGTGCGTCCGCATGAATTGCGATGTTTAAAACAATAAAATAAATAGGTTCAAAGTACTCTTAGATTACATCCAAATTTTTAAAAGTCTACATGAAAATAAGATGGTATTCCTCTAGGCATTATCTTCATGGTCAGCCAATGCCCACTGATGCTCAATCAGATCCTTCTGCAGGCGTTTGGACACGATCTCGTCTGTGACTTCTACATTCATATGCAGATAGTCCTCCCAAGATAATGCTCCAGGAATTGGCGCAACCATCTCACCTTGGAAATCTCATGCTCATTGCGGCCATCAGGACGCTCATTCTCAACGATCATGTTGTGCATGATCACGCAACATGTCATCACCTCATGCATGGTCTTCAGGATGACGGACAATTGCCCACCGAGCTTGGAGCACACCAAATCCTCGCTCCACATCTTTCCTGCAAGCCTCTTGCATCTTGGCAAACCTCCTCGTCTTCTCGGAGTTTGGATTACGGACAGTCTTCACCAATGTGGCCCAGTCAGGGTAGATGCCATCAGCAAGATAATATGGCTTGTCATATGCATTTCCATTGATCTCGTAGCTCACCCAGGGAGTTTTGCCTTGCATAAGCCTGTTAAAAACCGGTGATTGGTACAACACATTGATGTCGTTGTTGGAATCGTCCATGCTAAAGAATGAATGACAAATCCATAAATCTTGAGATATGACTGCTTCAAGAATGACAGTGTGTCCCTCCGCATGCCCGATGTACTGACCCTGCCATCCAAATGGATAGTTCTTCCACTCCTGCATGCAATCTATGCCGCCAATCATGCATGAGAACCTCTAAACTCGTTGATAGATAACAATGCCTTTGTATCTTCAATTGTTGGATCCCTATAGTAATGTTGTCCTAACATGGAAATCACGGTTCACAAAACCTGTGACATGGACTCAATGCAGGTGCTCTCACCCCTTCGAAGATACATCGAGTATATCGATCCATTCCATATAATAGCATGCGAATAGGCGCGGAACTTGGTAGGAGGTGAAGCCTAGCGCACCTATTGCATCGGGCCTGCATTGGAAGTAGGGTCGTAGTTTCCGACGCCCCGTACAATGACCATGAATAGGTCCCTTGACATCGTGTACCACGCCGAACAATTTTTCCGGAACAACGGATTGGTGCGGCCGATAGTCCGCGTGGAGTCACAGTGCCCATCCACTCGTTGCGCGGCTGGTTTTTTGAGTGGCCCTTCACAGCCTGTGTGCACCGGATCCTGGGCATTGTACTCTGTGGAGGATGGAGGCCCCAACAGAGGCATGGTCCGCGCCGATCGATCGAACTCTTCGTCGGAAGATGACTCAACGACCTCCGCGCGGAACTTGTCCAACATCTTACATGTCCATCTCTGCAGTAGCAACCCATCAATGGCCGCGCACAATAGTGCCCAAAATACGAGTAAGAAACCTACCGACGAAATTGACCGAACAGTCACGGCAGCGAGTCCTGGCGCCGCAACCGCAGTAGTTTGGCCCACAAACAAGGCTGCGATCCCGTTCTCCAACGTGGCGAGGACCGAATCGACGGCTACAAGTGGGCGGCAAGGCGGGGCGGCGGGGCGGGGGCGGGGTTGGGGTGGTGGCGTCGCACTATGCTAGCAAAGAAGGGAAAAAAACAAATCCTCGTGGTTAATTTTGATGTCCCTAACGTGCGGGACCGGTAAGAAAATGAGGACGCTCGGCGCGACCGCGCAGCGTCGACGGAGACGCAAACTCCGCTATATATTTGGCCGCCAAGGCCGCCGCACGGCCTCACATTGCGTCTCCCGGAGAGGATCGAGACGTATTTTTTGGTCCGCGCGGACGCAAACGGTCCCTCGTCCGACGAGGGTCTGTTTGTGTCGCCCGTTAAAGATGGCCTAAACATTACCGAGCACTATACATATACAACAACTACATATATTCCGTAGTATAGTTTATCACGGTCTTCCTGTAATGACACCAAAAAGGACGTCTAGGTTGTTGCAGTTCCTCAGAGATGCTTCTGGCCCAGCCTAAGGCGCATCGATCACTCACACTCAATGGCCCATTTCACGCATATGATCGGTCTCATCAAACAACTATACAATGGCACCTAGCAAGTTGTGACTCACATCCCCACACATCTACTGAGTTTCGTGCACATTATTGTGAATTTTTAATCTATGTCTATTAATTCATATTCTATTATGGTTATTCAGATTACTTGACAATACACGGAGATTGTAATTGTAAAATTCAAGTCAACTTCGGTTAGTTTGATTTTTACGCAAACCAGACTGGAGCTGATTGGTTATTAGCAAAACCGAGCCATATATTTATGCAAACCGACATTTGCCAAACTATTAAATCTTTATTAACCAAACTTACTGAATGCCCAACAATTATACGGCTTAAAGGCTTTAGGTTGACAACTGGACGTCGTGAAGAATCAATGATGTGGGCTTGCTTGGAGGGAAAATGAAATTAGCCAGGTTTAAAGGATATATATAGATACACTTAGGGGTGGACAAAAGCTGAAACCGTAAACACCCGGCAAACATGTTGATGAGAATCTGGTTCAATTTCCTTAACAAACTCATTGAAACCACTCAATCCGTATTTGCCCACCTCTAGATACACTGATTTTTATAACATCTATAATCAATTAAAATTCCGGGTTGCACGAGAAAAAGAAAATATAGTATTACTATTGTGCATATGTAGAAACGCGATAATTTCGATTCGGACGGTCTATCTAGGAGGAACATGATGATTTGGAGAACGTGAGAGCATGCCCTACCGCGTGGCGACGTTGCGGCAATACTTGTCTCATCCCAGCTTACAAGATTTTTGTACTACTACAACTTACTTGACCAAATCCAAAATAGCTCGTGCTGCCCCACACTTGACAATGCTATAGGTGGTGCAATAATAATCAAATAGTCTCGACCCTGTACATGGCAAGACGACAAATATCAAATGGGTATAGCAAAAGAGCAAATAATGCTACTAAAGCAGAATCAAGATCTAGCAAAGGCTGTCTTTTCGCAGCATGCAATACAAATGCATGCACCATCATCACTTGGATTCTAGATGGTGCACTGCCAAAGCGGACGGTGTAGAAAGGCTACGCTATTCACACATGACAATCATATGTTTGCATGCATGGCCTCACCACTACATGTTGTCTTCCTATGATATATAGACTTTGTATCCTATTGCAATTGCTATGTCTTCAGGACCACTCTCTGGTCTGTGTTGCATTTCGCATGGTGCACAATGCATGTCATGGAACATGGATTTACGTACCTGGTCAACTCAACAGAAGTCTGGCTTGCTAGGGTCCTGCTCTTCTGTGGTCGCCCCTGCCTCTACAAGAAGTAGCAGGAGGAGAGAGGAAGAGTACTGTTGGTCACAATAACATAGAGAAGTGTAGGTTCAGGCTTCCCAAGAGGAGAATCATCCATCTTCTGCATGGATGAATTAATTAAGCATCCATTTGCAAGTAGTACGACAGTTAAGCATGCAATTACCAAGATGCCTTCTTTGGAAGATTGTGATTGTTTAGTGTACTACTAGCAGATCACAAGTGAGGCTGCAGTATATGAAATGGAGGGGGGCCCTGAAGTTACCTTGTTTGGATATATCGCCTGGTCACACAGTAGACTCACGGGAATGCTCAGGTGCGTGAGCCGGGTCCGGCCGAACGTTGTATGGTTGCGTGCACATTGATAAATATATATAAGTATACTTGGAATATGTTAACCAAGGATCATTCCCCAAAGAATAGAGCTCAATATTATACTACTAGTACTAGGTACACAATTAGCTCAATCGAAGCACAGACCCTTGGCATTGGCTTTGATGTATCTCATCATAATTACCAGTCTGAAGGGGGCTCATTTCCAAATTTGATTTCTCTCTTCTCTACGGTAGTTTGAAATTCGCTCATCTTCTCCGGGGCTAAACTGAGGCTCTCCCTCCCGGCGATGCCAGTCGGAGAAGGACAAGGCAAGGTGCCGGTATCCGTAGTGTAGATATGTTAGGTTTGGTTTTGCCTATGTGGCATCACGGAGTAGGTCATCAGAGCTCTCCTAGGGTTTCAGCTTCTTGCTATTGTGCTCTAGTGGCAAGAATAGTCGCACGCGGGCATACAAATCTATGAACCTCTGCTACTCCAATGGTCTCGCACACTATTGGACGGCTCTCCTCGGTGATACGGGGTGGCTTTTGGACACCTCCACCTCAAGACCGCCAAGTCCTCCTCATGACCTAATGACACGAGCACGAGCCAAAGCCACACACCAAGAGATCAATTCGCTCATTTCCATGCATAACTTTGATACATCATTGAATGGCATGCTACTTCATTCAAATATCTTGTGTCCAATCAAGTACATCGAACAAGACGCAAGCCATGGAGACCAAGCCAATGGAGAGGGAGATGATGATGAAGAAGAAGCTCCAGCGACCCAGCCGGAACTACCGCCCTCCAGGGCCGGTACTACCACCCAGATGCCTGCCAGATGCTTTCCAGAAGTGAAGAAAGTCGCATTGAAGAAGCTCTAGCCGGTACTTCCGCCCCCAACATTCCGCCCAAGTACCGGCCCAGTTCCGGAAATGCGCCCACAAGGTGAAGGAGATATGCCCTAGAGGCAATAATAAAGTGGTTATTATTTATATCTTTTTATGTTTATGATAAATGTTTATATATCATGCTAGAATTGTATTAACCGAAACATTAGTACATGTGTGATATGTAGACAAACAAGAAGTCCCTAGTATGCCTCTTAAACTAGCTTGTTGATTAATGGATGATTAGTTTCATAATCATGAACATTGGATGTTATTAATAACAAGGTTATGTCATTGTGTGAATGATGTAATGGACACACCCAATTAAGCGTAGCATAAGATCTCGTCATTAAGTTATTTGCTATAAGCTTTCGATAGTTACCTAGTCCTTATGACCATGAGATCATATAAATCACTTATACCGTAAAGGTACTTTGATTACATCAAACACCAATGCGTAAATGGGTGGCTATAAAGGTGGGATTAAGTATCCTAAAGTATGAGTTGAGGCATATGGATCAACAGTGGGATTTGTCCATCCCGATGACGGATAGATATACTGGGCCCTCTCGGTGGAATGTCGTCTAATGTCTTGCAAGCATATGAATGAGTTCATAAGAGACCACATACCACGCTACGAGTAAAGAGTACTTGTCAGGAGACGAGGTTGAACAAGGTATAGAGTGATACCGAAGATCAAACCCTGGACAAGTAAAATATCGCGAGACAAAGAGAATTGGTAATTTATGTGAATGGTTCATTCGATCACTAAAGTCATCGTTGAATATGTGGGAGCCATTATGGATCTCCAGATCCCGCTATTGGTTATTGGTCGGAGTGAGTACTCAACCATGTCCACATAGTTCTCGAACCGTAGGGTGACACACTTAAAGTTGGATGTTGAAATGGTAGCACTTGAATTATGGAATGGAGTTCGAATATTTGTTCGGAGTCCCGGATGAGATCCCGGACATCACGAGGAGTTCCGGAATGGTCCGAGAATAAGATTCATATATAGGATGTCATTTTATGTGAAATAAAATGTCGCGGAAGGTTCTATGGAAGGTTCTAGAAGGTTCTAGAAAAGTCCGGAAGAAACCACCAAGGAAGGTGGAGTCCACAAGGGACTCCACCTCCATGGCCGGCCAGCCCTAGTGGGGGTGGAGTCCCAAGTGGACTCCACCATAGGGGGCCGGCCACCCCCACATGGGAGGTGGGAATCCCACCTTTGGGTGGGAGTCCTAGTTGGGCTAGGTTTCCCCCTCCTATGGAAGGTTTTGGTTTCGGGTCTTATTCGAAGACTTGGACACCAACACTTGGGATCCACCTATATAATGAGGGGCCAAGGGAGGGGGCCGGCCACCCCAAGACCATAGCTTGGCCGCCCCCCTTGAGTGGCCGGCCACCCCCTCCCAAACCCTAGCTTTGCTCCTCCACTTCATATTGCCCGCGTAGCTTAGCGAAGCTCCGCCGGACTTCTACACCGCCACCGACACCACGCCGTCGTGCTTGTCGGATTCAAGAGGAGCTACTACTTCCGCTGCCCGCTGGAACGGGAGGTGGACGTCGTCTTCATCAACAACCGAACGTGTGACCGAGTACGGAGGTGCGCCCGTTCGTGGCGCCGGAACCGATCGTGATCAAGATCTTCTACGCGCTGTGAAGCGGCAAGTGATCGTCTACCGCAGCAACAAGAGCCTCTCTTGTAGGCTTTGGAATCTCTTCAAGGGTGAGACTCGATACCCTCGTTGCTACCGTCTTCTAGATTGCATCTTGGCTTGGATTGCGTGTTCGCGGTAGAAATTTTTTTTGTTTTCTATGCAACGTTATCCTACAGTGGTATCAGAGCCGTGTCTATGCATAGATGGTTGCACGAGTAGAACACAATGGTTTTGTGGGCGTTGATGCTCTTGTTATATTTAGTTTGAGTACTTTGCATCTTTGTGGCATAGTGGGATGAAGCGGCTCGGACTAACTTTACATGACCGCGTTCATGAGACTTGTTCCTCGTTCGACATGCAACTTGTATTGCATAAGAGGCTTTGGGTGTCTGTCTCTCCTACTATAGTGAAGATTCAATTTACTCTTCTATTGAAAACATTAGTATCAACGTTGTGGTTCATGTTCGTAGGTAGATTAGATCTCTCGAAACCCTAAACCACGTAAAATATGCAAACCAAATTAGAGGCGTCTAACTTGTTTTTGCAGGGTTTGGTGATGTGATATGGCCATGATATGATGATGAATATGTATGAGATGATCATTATTGTATTGTGGCAACCGGCAGGAGCCTTATGGTTGTCTTTAATTTTCATGTTGAGTAGTATTTCAAAGTAGTTGTTATAGTTGCTACATGAGGTGAACAACCATGAAGACGGTGCCATGAACCTTGACGCTACGCCGACGATGATGGAGATCATGCCCGAAGATGATGGAGATCATATCCGTGCTTTGGAGATGAAGATCAAAGGCGCAAAGACAAAAGGGCCATATCATATCACATATGAACTGCATGTGATGTTAATCCTTTTATGCATCTTATTTTGCTTAGATCGCGACGGTAGCATTATAAGATGATCCCTCACATTAATATCAAGATAATAAAGTGTTCTTCCCTCGTATGCACCGTTGCATTGTTCGACGTTTTGAAGCATCTCGTGATGATCGGGTGTGATAAACTTGACATACAACGGGTGTAAGCCATGTTGCACACGCGGAATACTTGGGTTTGCTTGACGAGCCTAGCATGTATAGACATGGCCTCGGGACAACGGAAACCGAAAGGTTGAACACGAGTCATATGGATGATATGATCAACATGTTGATGTTCACCATTGAAGCTACATCATCTCACGTGATGATCGGTTTTGGTGTAGTGGATTTGGATCGTGTACCACTTAACAACTATGAGGGATGTTGTATTAAGTGGGAGTTCATTAGTAATTAGATTAAAACATGAACTAATTATCATAAACATAGTCTCGAGTAGTATTTTGAATTAATTTTGTAGTATTGGCATCCGTTTACTACTATGCGCTAGTCTTGTTATTGAGATAGAAATACTGTTAAAATCTGACAAGAAACTTTACGGATTGGTACCGTATTGTTAAAGAATCAAGAATTAATTAAGTCCTATTGCAAACTTTTAGTAAACCTCACATTGTTAATTCAAAGAGCTATGGTTTCAATTAGTACCTAAAGTTATCTTGTCTCCATGAAACTTGAAAGTTCAAATATGTTTGAAAAATAAGGAGCTGAAAATTTAGTTTTCATAAATAATCAAGGTATGAGATATATGTGATATCTAAGACCTTATTGCAAGATGATAGAATATAATTTGGTGAGACTACATAAACTCATAAGTTTTATGGGAATGTATGAAGGTTGAAGACGCAAGACGTCACAATCCTCCAGCTATTGGGGCACTAATGATATTCGCATATCCATGAAGTTATCATCCTTAGTATGCACCGTTGCTAAGACTCATCGTTTCGAAGCATCACGTGATGATCGGGTGTTATAGATTCTACGTGTGCTTACAATGGGTGCAAGCCTGATTTGCACATGCGAATACTAAGGTTAAACTTTATGAGCCTAGCATGTACAGACATGGTCTCAAAAAGTTGTCATGAATTGATGGATAAAATTATGAGTGAAATTGTTCATCATAGTTACTAATAAGTGAAATCTAGAACACTTGTCATATGATGATCAACTTCAAAGTAAGAACCTCAAGGTTATTGGTATTTGACCAACAAACCTAGAAGTTATTGATGTTGAAATGTTTTTCTGAATAATGAGGAAAGCTAAAAGAGAAACTGCAAAAGATATTTTGGCAAAGAAAAGAAAAGACTAGAAAGTCTAGCTCAGGTGTATATAAATGATATACATGTTATGGTTGTATTCCTAGTTAAGTCACACAATGAAATTCTTGGGTATTAGTACTATATTGGTTGGTATGAAGTGTCATACAAAACAACGCAATACAAGAATACAATGGCCTAAGTGACTGACAAGGAATATGATAGAAAAGCACGTCTGGAACAAAATAAAGTGTTATTATGTTCGTCGTTGGCATTCTATCTAGCCCTTAGAATTTATAATAAAGAACTTAATAATTGTTATTTTGCTCTCGTCAAATGAAAACAATGAGTTGTTCAAATTATGACATTACTCCATGTACGATGGATAAGTTATTATAAATCTTAATGGTGAAACACACATACATACTGACGCTAAAATGCCATAAGGCAAATGATTTGAATTCCACTTATTTGTGGAACCGCCATTTAAGTCATGTTAGAAAGGAACGCATGAAGGAACTCCATGCAAATGGATTTTTGGAGTCATTTGATTTTTGAATCATTTGACGCTTGCAAATCTTTTCTAAAGAGAATGATTAAAATACCGTTCATAGGCCAAGAGTTGAACGGGCAACAAACTTAGTGGAAAAATACATAATGATGTATATGGTTCACTAGACATAGTTGTGTGCGGGAGATTCTTCTATTTCATGAAAACCTTCAAACAATGAATTGAGTATATATGTGGATATATTCAATAAGGAAAAGTTTGAAACATTTGAATAGGATTCAAATAAATTTCAGCATGAAGTGGAAATCATCGTAATAGAAAAGTCAAATATCTATGATTGGATCATGGTGAAAATATTTGAATTACGAGTTTTAGCAAACATCTAAGAGAGTTATGAAATTGTTCTACAACTTATGTTTCTTGGAGTATCATAGTGATGATGAAGTATCCAAGAGATATATCCAAACTTTGTTGGATCAATGATGAGATAAAATATTGATGCCATTATATTTTTGTGATTATGCTTTAGTGACTACCGCTTTTACACTAAATAGAGCATCATCATGATCCGTTGAAATGACACCATACGAGTTATGGCATGGGTATAAACCTTAATAGTCCTTTCTTTAAATTTTGGTCTAAGAGTTTACAACCAAAATCGGATGAATGTCTTTGTTGGTTATCCCAGAGAATTGATTGGGAATTCTTCTCACAAGACAAAGACAAAAGTGTTTGTCAATGTTTCTTATTTCCGAGAAATTGTTTCTAATGAAGTATTTGAGTGGGAGGACAATATAATTTGATAAGGTTTATGAACCTGAGCATAATGATCAGAGTAGCGCAGATCGGAATTGGTTTCGGAAGCGGCCACGACGATCATGGCTCCCATGACTACAAAGTGTTTTAGCCATGGAGATCGAAGTACATATTGAACCTTGTAGGTATGGTTTACTTTGTGATCAAATAAATGATTTGTGGACAAAGGATTGATTTTGAACAATAATAAACCAACTACAAACAAAGAAGTTATGATGGGCCCTGACTCCGTTAAAATGGCTATACGCCATGAAATCCAAGATAGATGAATACTTTATGAAAGTAAATGGATCTATGAAATTGATAGACTTGGATGAAATATCCTTGAAGAAAGCTTGACTTGTCGAAAAATTGTTTACGACAAAGTTCAAAGAGTTGAATACGATAAGATTAGATCTTCCGTAGCAATGCTTATAGTCTATGTGGATTATTCTAGTAATCACTACATATTTCTTTTATGAGATATGCTAGTAGGATGGCAAAATACACTACTTAAAGGTGTGTACAAGATACAACCAAGAGTTTTGCTGGTCCGTGGAATACTAGATAGGTATACAAGCTTCAATTGGATGAAGTAAGTATCACGGAGTTGGAATCTTCACCAGATGAAATAGTCAAAGAGTTTTTGATTTCATCAGAGACGATGAAGAAGCTTGCATTTGCAAGAAATTAAGTGGGAGCGCTAAGACACATTTATAATACTTTATGTAGGTGACATATAGTTGGTTATAAATGATGTAATTATATACTTGATTAAAAAGGTTTCATTGAGAATTAACTTCAATGAAAGGATATGGACTGAAACAAATTTAGTGTCAAGATCTATGAAGATAGATTGAAACACATAAATAAGTTTAAGTCAAAGTGCATATGATGGATATTGAAGAAGTTCAATATAGAAATATTAAGAAAATGTTCTTGTCATGTGAAGGTTTAACAAGACTTGAGTGTATCTGACACTCAATGAGTAAAAACACATGAGTGATTATAGATCACGAATAATATGTACACAATCAGATATCATGTGCTATAAAGTGTTATGAGCATATACCAGAATGATTCATATGATGATCATTGGACAACAGTAAGAATATCCTTGAGTACTTTAGAAGAACTAAGGATATACATATATATTTTTGTATGAAGAAATGACAAACAAATCGCTGTAAGGTGTTACACCGATATTTATTTTGTCACATATCAAAATAGAATTTCAATCTCAAATTAGACTAAGTGTTGTTTTAAAGGTAGCACAATGAACTAGAAGTTGTCTATGTTAGATTTAGAAGAGTTCTAAATATTGTGATGGATTCTACAAAACGAAGGCAGAGTATGTCATTTGTTTTGACAAATGACTGAGGATGTTGAGTCAAGAAGTTCTTTGAGAACTTGGTGTAGTTCCGATAGTGTCAGAATTTTGAAGCTATATTGTATGTGACAATATTAGTGACTTATTTCAGACCGCGGAATTAAGGTTCCACCATAAGATCAAACATATTTAATGCCAACTCATTTGGAAATAGTGATGCGTTGAGACGCAAATGAATTACAAAATACATACGTTTCTGAGCGTGTCAGATCCGTTGACTAAAAACCTCTCCCGTGAGCAATACATGATAAAGCACCATAAGGCCAAGGTGTTATATCTTTACAAATGTAAACTAGATTATTGACTCTAGTGCAAGTGGGAGACTCAAGGAGATATGCCCTAGAGGCAATAATAAAGTGGTTATTATTTATATCTTTATGTTTATGATAAATGTTTATATATCATGCTAGAATTGTATTAACCGAAACATTAGTACATGTGTGATATGTAGACAAACAAGAAGTCCCTAGTATGCCTCTTAAACTAGCTTGTTGATTAATGGATGATTAGTTTCATAATCATGAACATTGGATGTTATTAATAACAAGGTTATGTCATTGTGTGAATGATGTAATGGACACACCCAATTAAGCGTAGCATAAGATCTCGTCATTAAGTTATTTGCTATAAGCTTTCGATACATAGTTACCTAGTCCTTATGACCATGAGATCATATAAATCACTTATACCGGAAAGGTACTTTGATTACATCAAACACCACTGCGTAAATGGGTGGCTATAAAGGTGGGATTAAGTATCCGGAAAGTATGAGTTGAGGCATATGGATCAACAATGGGATTTGTCCATCCCGATGACGGATAGATATACTCTGGCCCTCTCGGTGGAATGTCGTCTAATGTCTTGCAAGCATATGAATGAGTTCATAAGAGACCACATACCACGGTACGAGTAAAGAGTACTTGTCAGGAGACGAGGTTGAACAAGGTATAGAGTGATACCGAAGATCAAACCTCGGACAAGTAAAATATCGCGAGACAAAGAGAATTGGTAATTTATGTGAATGGTTCATTCGATCACTAAAGTCATCGTTGAATATGTGGGAGCCATTATGGATCTCCAGATCCCGCTATTGGTTATTGGTCGGAGTGAGTACTCAACCATGTCCACATAGTTCTCGAACCGTAGGGTGACACACTTAAAGTTGGATGTTGAAATGGTAGCACTTGAATTATGGAATGGAGTTCGAATATTTGTTCGGAGTCCCGGATGAGATCCCGGACATCACGAGGAGTTCCGGAATGGTCCGGAGAATAAGATTCATATATAGGATGTCATTTTATGTGAAATAAAATGTCGCGGAAGGTTCTATGGAAGGTTCTAGAAGGTTCTAGAAAAGTCCGGAAGAAACCACCAAGGAAGGTGGAGTCCACAAGGGACTCCACCTCCATGGCCGGCCAGCCCTAGTGGGGGTGGAGTCCCAAGTGGACTCCACCATAGGGGGCCGGCCACCCCCACATGGGAGGTGGGAATCCCACCTTTGGGTGGGAGTCCTAGTTGGGCTAGGTTTCCCCCTCCTATGGAAGGTTTTGGTTTCGGGTCTTATTCGAAGACTTGGACACCAACACTTGGGATCCACCTATATAATGAGGGGCCAAGGAGGCCGGCCACCCCAAGACCATAGCTTGGCCGCCCCCCTTGAGTGGCCGGCCACCCCCTCCCAAACCCTAGCTTTGCTCCTCCACTTCATATTGCCCGCGTAGCTTAGCGAAGCTCCGCCGGACTTCTACACCGCCACCGACACCACGCCGTCGTGCTGTGCGGATTCAAGAGGAGCTACTACTTCCGCTGCCCGCTGGAACGGGGAGGTGGACGTCGTCTTCATCAACAACCGAACGTGTGACCGAGTACGGAGGTGCTGCCCGTTCGTGGCGCCGAACCGATCGTGATCAAGATCTTCTACGCGCTTTGCAAGCGCAAGTGATCGTCTACCGCAGCAACAAGAGCCTCCTCTTGTAGGCTTTGGAATCTCTTCAAGGGTGAGACTCGATACCCCTCGTTGCTACCGTCTTCTAGATTGCATCTTGGCTTGGATTGCGTGTTCGCGGTAGAAATTTTTTTTGTTTTCTATGCAGCGTTATCCTACACAAGGAACCAAGGGTTACTGCATGTCAAACTGCCAATTCCGGAAGTAGACCGGAAGTTGGCCGGTGCTACCGCTCCGGCCGGTACTACCGCCACCACTGGCCATAACTACCGCCCATACGCGTTTCTGTCAGAACTGTCTGTTTCAGCATGTGTCTTACCTTTTGACCCTCCTACTATAAATAGCCTTGTTGGCCCAGCTCTAGGGTTAGGATAGAATTGAGAAAGAACTTGAGCCATGCTCTTGCCCCCATCTGGAAAACCCTACCATAGATCTTAGATCTGGTATCACTCGATCTCCTTGTTGAATCCTTGTGATCTCTTTGGTGACTTCTATCAATTGTTGGTCTTTTGCTTGCACTTCTACCTTTGGGTTTTTTGCTTGCACTTCTACCAACCTTGATCTTTTCACCCTTCTAGATTCTAGGATCTTCGATTCGTCGATCTTTTTGCGGGACTTCTACCGAAAGGTCTTTTCCTGCAACTTCTATCGAGTTGGTGGTTCGGGCCAACAAGGACAAACCGATTTGTGTGTGTGAGTGAGTTTGTATCCCTGATCCCCTTCCGTGTTCATCGTTTTCTACCACCTCCCCCACGAATCCCACCCAAATACGTGAAGATCGGGCCTCCCCTAGGGTTCAACCCTTATCACTCAGTCTTCTACGTTCAGCTTCCATGGAGGAATATGAAGGAGGAGGATATCGATGCGGGCTCCACCAATAAGTGTAGAAAACTTTAGTCCAGTGATTTCGATGTTGGACTCTTCCTCTTGGCAAGCCGTGGAGGCGAGGGGAGGAACATAACAACTTAGTGAGCAATAGATCTGGAAGATAGTGGGGATTTCGAGTTTCTCCTGCTGTGAGTTCTCCTACGATGGTCCTCTATAGATCATCAATCTATGCCGATGGGAGGCAACTCACGAAGTCTTCGAAGTGGTGTCTATTCAACCTCCAGGTGAGGCCCATCTTTGATGGATCGATGACGACGTTCTTCGTCGCTCCCTGTTGGGGGGATAACCCCCGGTATGCCAAAGGCATGCCAAACCGGATGGTTTGAGCCATCGAGATACCGGTTTAATATTCTTACCGGAACACAAAGGTACGAGTTTGGGCTAAGTGAAGCTAAGCCGGTATCCCCAGGGGATGCCGGAACCCGGTAAAGAAGATACCGGAGAGAAGGGCCTGTCGGCAGGACTGGTCAAAGATTCTCTTCGAGCAAGAAGACAAGGATGAGCTAAGCAAAGCGGCTTTAATCAGAGCCCTGGCGCCAAAGAGAGAGATGACGCTGAAAGAAGCCGGAGGACGTCAGCCCCCTGATTAAAGAAGACTCCTATGTCATCTATGATTAAAGTAGCTTTGTAAAGTAGTTTGTCCAGTCAAAGATGCCATTAGGGTTTCTTGTTCTGTAAGCCACCCTCTCCCCTATATAAGGAGAGGGGGTACTGCCATACAGGCGCGTGTCCACAGAGGAGATTAGACGATAGAACTTGTATTCAAGCACTTGTAACCATGTTGAGATCAATGAAGCATGCGATCTAGTAAAGAGTTCTTCCTCTTGTCTCTCTTCTTGTATACCGGTCTCTGGCTCCTAAGTTCATCCCACCTAGTCGCAAACCTCCCCCGAATCCTAGCGTCCATTCGGCCCCACCTAAGCTATCCTATGGCATCCTGTCTGTTCACCACGACGACAGCTGGCGCCCACCGTGGGGCATGAAGTGGCGTCAGAGTTCACATTCGGCGGCATCCTCGAGGGTCGCCACGAGCGCACGTGTCCGCGCTGTGTAGCGATCTATGACATGGACTTCATCAACGACAACGCGGGCTGCTTCACCAACGGGGCGTCTTCCCCAAGAACGGCCGCACCATCGAGTTTGGCACCACCGCTACCTACTTCGCACGGTCCCCGTGCGTCAACAAGATTCGCCAGGTCGGGTGGCACCGACCACAAGGTGGCCTCGGTACGGCCGCGCCGCCGCAGCGTTGTCGAGGTAATGATGACCGGCGTGGTTGGCACAGAAAGAAGTCAGGGGCGGTTGAGCCGGTCGTGCGTCGACCCGTGCGTCAAGCCACCGCTGAGCGTGACGTTAGCGTTAGCGGAGCATCATCCACAACAAGGCGGTCGTAAACCCACCGGCGAGCGCCGACGGCAACACAGAGAGCCGGAGCAACTTAGGGCTGCGGCTGGCCCCCGGTCCTCCGAGCGACGGCCCGCAAAGACTCTGCACGCACGTCCGATGCCGGGCGTGTGGCATGCCACCCCACCTATACCGGTCGTAGCGATGGAGATGCTCGCTTAGTTTCCCGCATGGCATACACGTAAACATTAAATACGAGCCCCGATCGGCTCTTAGAGCCCTGTGGATCGGCTTAAAGAGCCGATCCACCCATGATTCGCACGAGGTGTACGAATATATGGTGGTCTGCTTGATCAAGATAAAGCTAAAGCAATCTACTACGATTTAGGGTTTTCACCGCATAATCGAACATCCTACTCACGATACTGCTACCACGCACGGATCGTGTAAGCCGATCCTAGACAAAGGCCTAAACCAACACGAGGTTGGATCCCCGAACATCCCGTCTAGCTAGCAAACTACACCCCACGCGCCGCCGATCCTCCAAACCTTTGTAAGGCCTAACTATTGCAGATATTAAACCAATCCTTGAAGAACAAGGAGCAACCGTAACTGATCTGACCACTAAATAATAATCAGCTGGTGCCGCCCCACACCTAGGATAGGTGTAGTGGCTATTAGATGTATGGGTGGTTGCACTACTTTACAAGATATGATACGAAGAACAAATGCTAACCCTAACACATCTAAGATAACTACGTTGTCGCCATCAAAAAGGCTTCGCATTTGAGCAACGTACTTGGCAAACGATCAAACTTCTGCACTTGTAGATCGCAAAGATGCGATCTAGTGATGCTTACCCTAAGAAACCCTCGAGATGAAGGAGTTGCGATGCGCCTAGATTGATTTGTGGTGAACGATGGTTGTTGTTTATTTCATAAACCCTAGATACATATTTATAGTCCAGGGGACTTTCTAATTTAGGCGTGCACCTAACCGTGCACGGGTTAAACTCTATCTTTTAATCTAAGATGCGATCTACTATATTACAGATACACGGGCAATCTAGCCCAAACTTTGCATATAAGGCCGATTCACGTATATTCTTCCATGTATATTCTTCAAGCCCATCTTGATCGCGGCCTACCTCTCGACTTACTAAATTCTCGTGATAACACATGCCCCTGGTTTTGGAATTGATAATTCCAAAATCACTCTGTTTTTCCTTCGTCCAGAGCAGAACCGTCGCAGCATCCTTCATCATGATGCCCTGCCTTCTCAACTTCTCCGCGTGACTGGCAAACTTTTTTTTTTTTTTGGCACCACTTCGGAAACTGCCGTGGCATTGAATTTCCACTATATCCCTTTATTTAACCGCTCCAAACAAGCTTTACTTCCCGCATCCCCTTCGTGCTAGCACTCCAAAAGCCCTCCTGCGCCACCATGCCTTCTTCCTCCTCTGCTTCATCGGATCTTTCCACCCAATCCTCCCCTCTTCGAGCCGACGCCTACAAGATAACCCGGAGAGGTCCATGCGGCGAACACCCGCCGCGCCATCGAGGCCGGAGAATTCCAGCGATGATTTCTTCGTCTGTCCGAGGACGACAGTCCTTGACCGGGACGGAGAGTGACCTCCGCTTTTCGCCGACTGGGAACGAGGAGGAGAGCCGGCGACGACGTTTCCTCCGTGACGACTCACCTCTCCCGAGGAGGAGGAGGAGGAGAAGGAGGATGAGGAGGAGGAGGATGACACCTCCTCCGACGAGCCGCCAGCCAAGCGCCATTGCCCCTGGCCGGAACTCAACACTTCGACAGCCGACGACGACGACGCCGACGGAGAGGATGAGGACAATGAAGGCCCGGCTATGGCCGCCGAGCAAGCCGACGACGAGCCCGTCGGGATAGCGCCGACAATGGCTGGGATTTATCATTGCATTTACGAGGGCAACACGCCCATGATAGGACCATTAGCATAGGATCAGTAGTATAGACGGGGCAATGTATCCCCTAGTACTTCCTTTTGAGAGCAATCAGCTCTTTATGTAAGAAATCTTGCTTATCAATGAAGAATTTCCCCAATTTGATTTTGCCGATTTCCCTTAGCCGATTTCCCCTCATACTGATTTTGCCGATTTGTCCCCTTAGCCAATGCTTAATGAGCCGATAGCAACGCATCGGTCCTTCACGATAAATTTCGAGATAGAAATTCAGTCATCCCTCCAAGTTAGCCAGCTCCGCCGATGACGATAGCACTTG
This sequence comes from Lolium multiflorum, assembly GCA_030979885.1. Lineage (NCBI taxonomy): Eukaryota > Viridiplantae > Streptophyta > Magnoliopsida > Poales > Poaceae > Lolium > Lolium multiflorum. Next base: position 307,553,232 of record CM061753.1, read on the forward strand.
GCACACCCGATCGCAAAGCAGGCCTGCCGATTTGGTCTGAGCATGCGTCTTTAAGAGAGAGCCCTGGAACTGTTGCTGAATCATCTTGGATGCTGAAACTGATAACTCCGTAACAAGAGCACCACTCTTCAGAACAGTTGCGATGTAGAGCCAGCCGATTCCAACAAAATCGGCTCCCCAGAGCAAAGAACCTTTCGGGCGAGTTGCCCCCCGAGCCTCATCCAAGGCGAGAACAGTAATGAATCAGCCAAATGTGTCACCATCGGCTTCCAAGTTATAATGCAGAACCAGCCGATTCCAACAAAATCGGCTCTCCAGAGCAAAGATATTTCAGGGCGAGCTGCCCCCCGAGCCTCTTCAGCTCCCATCAAAACGTGGCAGGAAAGCTCTACCCAAAGAGCCGATGCACCAAACAAGGCTTAGAAAGATCAACCACCCCCTTGAACTAAGAAGCCCCAAATGTAGTGGCTCTCCAACTCTTTTGTGAGTCCCCAAGTTGTAATGCAGCAACCAACCGATTCTAACCAGCAACTTCCGGTGAGGATGTTTTGAATTTCTGATGCCCTCCAAGACTCTGGACGTAACAACCTCTGAAAGTGACATCGACCAAGCCGCCACCTTGGTCCACGCCAGGCAAAACGCCATAGCCGCTTGATTCGTCATCGGCTGTGCTCATGCTCCTAGGATAGGTATGCTCCCTTTGTTGGACTCACCCTTAACCTGATCTGCATGCTTACACTGGCACTGCTGAACTTGAAGACTTGCAGAAGGAGTTGGAGGTCTTGAGAAGGAATTCATCCAGTAGAGCCTCTCCTTGTAACTCAACAACTGCTCCATCGGGCTTCTGCTTATATCAGTTGTACCTCTGGAGTCGATGGCCATGCATCGGTTTTCTATTCTAAAGTCGATGTCCGTGCATCGACTGTATACCCACTATGAGTATATATGTTCTTTTTAAGCCGATTTTTTCTATCGGCCCCCAATATTTCACTGCACATGTATCGCACATGTTCATCTGATTAGGTGCCCCCCGAGCCGAATCTGTCAGGTAACTGCAGATATCGGCTCTGTAGTTAACCAAGGCACATGTATTTGCACGTCGGCTCCGGTAGGACCAATGTTGATTTTTCCTAACTCATCAGCCGACGTAAAACCGCTGCCCAGTAGATCGATGTTGAACACAAGCAGAACATGTGGTGAGGATAATTTTGGCCGATTGCTGGAATCGGCCTCCATATTGATCGAAGCGCTCAATGAAGGTTTTGTAATGTTCCTTCATAGATCTTTGGGCCGATCTCAGATCGGCCCGCCACGTTTGCTCATCTCGTTTGTTCTGCTACACAACAAAGCGTTGGATAAGACCAGCCTAACCCTGCCCTTCGTCACGTCGATGCGCTCGCAGTCGTCCAAATTGATACCCGAGAGGGGTTCTTGGCCTGCCGCTTCCCATGCGTTCATGCCAGCCGTTGAAATTTCGGCTGAGTCATCGGCCTGGACGACCTCTACCTCATCTCCATCCCACTGTATTACGCATTGGTGCATCGTGGAGGGAATGCAACAGTTGGCGTGGATCCAATCCCTTCCTAGCAGAACAGCATAAGTGCTCTTGCTATCGACGACGAAGAACGTTGTAGGGATAGTTTTCCTTCCTACGGTCAGATCCACGTTCAGAACACCTTGTGCGTCAGACGCTTGGCCGTTGAAATCGCTCAATGTCACGTTGGTCTTGATCGATCCGACAGAGCGTCCCAACCGACGTAACATAGAGTATGTCATAATGTTGATCGCCATCCGTGTCCACCAAAGATCTTGTCGATGTGCTCCCCATCGATATAAACTCTCGCAAGCACAGGCCTTCGATGTCCGTAGCTTCTTTCTCGTGGCTTCTCAAAGATAACCGCCGTGGCCGCAGCCAAGTTGTGCCACAGGTGCCTCGTCTAACCCTGGAGCACTGAACTCCGAAGGGAGGATGAACACCACAGTTTGTGCCAGCCCCGATGTTTCATCATCGGCTCTCCTTTGTTTGGGGCGCCACTCCATTTTTTGTGGTCGACCCTCTTCATCCAGGGTTCGCTGGATCTTCGCGGCCAGATCAGGCCGCGCCTTCCTTAGTGTGTGCAGGTATAACCTTTCGGCTTCCTCCAAGCCGCGCAATCGCTGAACCCTACGCTTCTGGGAACGGTTGAGTCCATCAGGGCACCACCTTGGCTGGTGGTACCTGTCTTCTTCTTCATTGTCTTCCAAATCCTCGAGATCTTCTACTCGAGGGGACTCAGCGTGCTTGTTTCGAGGCGGGAGAGGCCCTAAGCGTTGGAACACGGACACGTTAGCCGCTCCTTCTTCTTCTCGGGGTTACATTCCTGGGCAATTGCCGATTGCAGCAATCGCTCATTCGAATCCCGCAGTTGTCCGAAGAAGGGATGATCCTGCCTATCTTCGTCATCTTGCTCCCTTGCCTTTTCCTTGGCACGTGGCGCTCGTACTCCTCCTCATCGCGATCATGCCGACGATGTCTTCTCGATGTCCCAGCGTATCTGCCTCTATCATCATCGTCGCTGGATCGTCGGCGTTGGCTGTATTGACTCACATACTTATTGAGGAGGTGATCAGAGAGAGGTCGCTGATATCTCACATTCCTTACTTCTCCGTCTGTGATGTAGCGCTTGCCATCGTGACGGAGCCGATCGCGTGGAGCGGCCTCCTCCGTGTCCTTGCTACGAGAGCAGCTGCCCTCGTCTCCATCCTTGCCAGAGGGTGTCCAGGTCCTACCATGTTGATGTTGAACGAGAATCCTGGCTGGCACCCTCCATGGTAAGTGCACTCCACCATGTTAGACCATGTGGAAGGGGCGGGTGTCGACCTTCATGGCGTACTGGTTAAAAATCAGACGTCCTTGTTCTATCGCCATTTGGATTCGCCGACGCCACACCCCGGCACAAGCAGGTATGGGAGAACGCAGTTATGCCATTTGCATCGGCGCCTTCCGTTCTCACTCTCCGCACCGTGGGGATTTGAGGCCTTCTGCAATTTTCAATCGGCTTCTCCTTGAGTAGGAGGTCGAAGATTTGCTCTGCCTTTAGTCACGCTGTAACCGAACCCTCTCGGGGCGGACCTGTGGCTTCACCCATTTCCAGACACGGGGTTGCCTTCGAGTCCACTCGGCCCACCGCTACCTCTTGACTTCCGCAGAACCTTCGGCTGCCATCCTCCCCAACCGTGACTACCGCACGTCGAATTTGTCCCCGGTACAAGTCCGGTGTGCCGTCTTCATATGTCACGCTTCGAACCATGTGCGCCTGAAGGGTAGTCTCGCTTGGGAGGCCATGTCCTGATTGGTGATGCAAGGCCCACCACTCCAACTCGATCGGCTTCTTTTTCGCACGAGCCGAATAACATCGGCTCCTTAGATTTCCGAAGCGCTCGGATGTATTCTCGCTACGCTTTCTCCACGCTTCGACGTATTTGTGCGTATCGCGAAGGCCGACTTAAGCCTCTCGAGTGATACCGTACGTGAACCGTTCTTCCAATCGCTTCCAAGTCTGATCGAGTCCGGTCGCAACGAAGTGTACCACCGAAAGCCGATCCCGTGAGGGATCGTGCGAAGAACTCCACGCGTAGGATCCGACGCCGAGGTCGTTCTTAACAGGCTAAATATCGCTCACATGTCGATGGAGCTGAACCATCCGATCCATTGAACTTGAGAACTGGGGAGCCGATATTTGGGTGGTAGCGATCCCGTACTGCTGGGGCATCGCTTGAATAGCCGATTGTCTCCGCACCATGCCGAACTCTCCGGTCTCTCGCATGGCATCGATTTGATTCACGTGTCAGCCGCAGGAGTCGAACTCGAAGATTCGCCGGAGTGGCATACTTAGCCAGCCATGCTTGCTTTTCCATCTCTGAGCCAACTGCAGGAGCTGAGCTCTGGAGGTTTGTTGGAGTGGCGTACTTAGCTGTGGGCCACGTCTCGGCTTCTCAAGATCCGTCGCGGTCTCTCCCCGTTTCCGTAAGTCCCCCGCCGTTGCGGCCTCGGTTTGTGAGCGCCTGCCGTCGCAGCCTCGGCACGTATGTGCACGTGTATCCGTGAGGGATCTCCTTAGGCGCCTCAAGAACTGGTAGTCACTAGGGTCACCACCGATCTTGTACGACGAATGCCGTGAATTCGGGTGACCTCTCGCGGTGCCGCCAACGCGAATGGCACAAGGACGGGATCGGGAGTGGCATCTCCTCCTTGGTATGTCCCGAGAGCTGGTCCCTGACGGAGTACCGGTCCCACCGGGCGTGCTGTAATGTGTTGCGCCGAAACCCACCGCGAGCAGCGACGGTAACACAGAGAGCCGGAGTAACTTAGGTCGCTACCGGCCTCCGGTCCCTCCGAGCGACGGCCCGCAAAGACTCCGGCACGCACGTCCGTTGCAAGGGCGTGCCACCCGACCTATACCTGGTCAGGAGGTGATGAGATTGCCTCGCTTAGTTTCCTGGCATGGCATACACGTAAACACAAATACGAGCCTCGATCGGCCCTCAGGTTGTGTGAATCGGCTCAAAGAGCCGATCCACCCATGATTCGCACGAGGTGTACGAATATATGGTGGTCCCGCTTGATCAAGATAAAGCTAAAGCAATCCACTACGATTAGGTTTTCACCGCATAATCTAACATCCTTCTACTCACGTTTAGTCTTCGCGCCACGCACGGTGATCGTAGTTTCCATCCTAGACAGGCCTAAAACCAACACGAGGTTGATCCCCGAACATCCCGTCTAGGGCTAGCAAACTACACCCTACGTGCTCCGGATCCTCCAACCCTTTGTAAGGCCTAACTATTGCAAAGATATTAAACTAATCCTTGAAGAACAAGGAGCAACTGTACAGATCGGATCTACTAAATAATAATCAAGCGGTGCCGCCCCTACACCTAGGATAGGTGTAAGCGGCTAGATGTATAAGGGTTGCACTACGACAACATATGATACGAAAAACAATGCTAACCCTAACACATCTAAGATAACTACGCTGCTCGCCATCAAAAAGGCTTCAGTACGAACAATGACGAATAAACTTGTGCCGCCTAGATCGCAAGATGCGATCTAGGCAACATGATGCTTACCCGGAAGAAACCCTCGAGACGAAGGGTTGGCGATGCGCCTAGATTGATTTGTGGTGAACGATGTTGTTGTTTATTTCATAAACCCTAGATACATATTTATAGTCCAGGGGACTTTAATTGGGCGTGCACCGTGCACGGGTTAAACTCTATCTTTTAATCTAAGATGCGATCTACTATATTACAGATACACGGGCAATCTAGCCCAAACTTTGCATATAAGGCCGATTCACGTATATTCTTCCATGTATATTCTTCAAGCCCATCTTGATCGCGGCCCACCTCGACTTGGTCAAATTCGTGATAACAAGCCACGAAACACCGCTCCAAGCGGCGATGAACGTCCTCGCCACCCCCATCGCGCGTAACATCAACCTAAGCGCGTCAGCGGATCTCGAGGCGCACGCGAAGGTTTCGAGAGCGGCAAGGACATCGTCGGACGCATAGCTGAACCTAACCCTACGTGGGTATAACGCGCCCATGGCTTTGCTTCTCGCACGCATGCTTCAGGATACCGGAAAACCGGCTAAAAGCTCGCAACCTAGATCGGGATTTGCGCAAAGAAGTTCTTGCCGCAATAGTACCTCTGCGTCTCACATCGTGGAAAAACCTAAGACAGAGTCCCGGAGAAAAACTATAAAAGCTGCTAAAGCTGCAGTAGAGCTATGCGAATCGCTCAGGAGATGCTTTGGCAAAACAACAAGAGCGTGTTAGAGAGCTGCTGGAAACTATTGGAGCAGTTGAATGTGAGCAACCGGCTGCTGAACAAGGACGCGGCCTCAAAATCCGCGTTCAACAAAGAATGCCGGAGCAAGTCCCATGGGCAGCATCGTCCCCCATCCGGAGAGAAGAAGAGAAAAGAATGAACACGCAGATGACTCGTGTATGATCCGGTTCTTGCCGAAACAAACAAGGGCAACACGATGCCGGAAGAAAAAGCCAAGGGGCAGCCGAGGCTACGCTGCGAGGAGGCTGTGCCGGAACAATCATGCCGTAGATATGAAACCGGCAAGATTATCGAGCAAGGGCAGCGTACGAGGAGATGCCACCACCAAGGTACCGGCAGGCAAGAGCCGCGGAAGAAAGATACGGAGAGGGAGATTCCGAAGTAGAACGAACAAGAGTCTACCGGAACCCCTTGGGGGATCGCCTGGGGGAAAGATGTTTGCCAGACCGGGATGAGGCACAGGTGGACAGAGTACATCTTTTGATCGAATCTGAGGGTCCTCCTGGCCCAAGGTGTTTTGGCCCACGAATCATGGGAGAAGAGCCAACCATACGCAATTTCCAGCTGCCCCGAGACACAAAAACGTATGATGGCACGACCAAGCCAAGATTGGCTGGCGGATATGTCACAGCTGTTTATGTGGCTGGTGGTGGAGTAACCGGCGTTGGGCGGTGAGATCATACATTATACTGGTGGCTTCCCGTACAGTTATTAACAACTTGCCAGGAAGCATTAACGATGATGGACTTTGAGGAAGCCTTTGGAACAACTTCAGCACTTACAAGAGGCCAAACCGGCCCCAACAACTCGCTTTATGCCAGCAACGTGCCGGTGAGACAGACAGGGATTATCTTACCCGTTGGAACTCAACAAGAAACACATGTGAAGGAGTGATTGAAGCACAAGCAATTGCTTGGTTCAGTCAAGGATGCCGGAGAGGATCACCGTTGTGGCAAAAGCTGCAGAGAAGCATGCCAGCAACCTTGGGAGATGATACGTGTGGCGGATAGCTATGCATTGGGAGACCCATTGCAACCAGAAGGCAAGCTCAGCCGTGAGCAACATGCACAACGGACACCAAAAGAGAAGGAAGATTTCCTGGGATCGACATGGCCCGCAGCACGTTGCTGTGCAAGAAATTATGATGCCGGCGAGCAGCCAAAGGCAAACCGGATCGCAGCCATGGGCGGGTCCAAAAAAGCAATGGGTCGAAAAGAAACCCTGGGGCAGAAAAAGAATTGGCAGGAACCCGTAAAATACACCATGGAAGCCGCCATGGATCAACCTTGCCGGTGGCACACGCCGAACCCGGATCACCCGTCAAATCACCTGACGAAGGATTGTTCTTGGACCAAGTACTTGATGCAAAAGGGAGCGGTAAAAGACGCGCAAGCACAAGGGTGCTCAACAGTGTTGCCACCAACACAAGATATGCTGCGTCAGCAACAACTACCACCACCGCCACCACTCACCGGAGCAAATGCTTTACCGGTACAGCATCAGCCAAATAGGCAACAATACCAGCAAGTTAACCGGGTGGAGCAAAACGATGATCAACCACCTCCACCGGCACCTTTAGGCCGGAATGTTTACGAAGGCCCGCATATGTGCTGTGTTGTCTTTGTCACTGAGCCAACAGACAGGCAAAGTGTGCATCGCCGCTCCATGGAGGTAAACGCCGTGATGCCGGCGGTTCCCAGATACATGCTGTGGTCAGATCAGGAAATTACCTGGTCATTTAAGGATCACCCCAAAATCATGCCGAATCCGGGTGGATACGCTCTTGTGGTGAACCCAATCATGAAAGGGCCGCAAACTCGAGTGAAATTCAGCAAGGTGCTGATAGACAACGGCAGCAGCATAAACATCATGTACAAGCATACCATGCATACGCTGGGCATAACAGAAAACATGCTTCAGCCAACGCGTACAACGTTCCACGGAATCGTTCCGGGCTTGTCCTGTGCTCCGAGGAAAAGTCCGGGTGGACGTGTCGTTTGGAGGACGTGACAATTGCCGGGTTGAAAATGTTGAGTTTGAGGTGGTAGACCTAGACAGTCCTTACCATGCGCTGCTGGGAAGACCAGCGTTGGCAGCTTTTATGGCTACAACTCATACAGCTTACCTCAAGATGAAGATGCCGGCACCTCGTGGACCCTTAACTGTGGTGGGACTATAAGGTCTCACTGGAAACTGCATCTGCCGGATCAAACCTAGCGGAATCGCTGGTGATCGCGGAGGAAAAAAGAAGAATGCAAACCGCGGTTGCGCTGGCTCAGTCCTCACAGTTGAGTTTAGCGGCAATGAGTGGAAGCTTGGGCTCACCGGCATTCAAGCCGACAAATGAAACAAAGGACATTGTGCTGGATCCGGCTTACCCAGAGCGCACCGTTCGCATCGGTGCCGGACTCGATCAAGCATAGGAAAATGCGCTCGTCAGCTTCCTCCGTGAGAATCGGAATATCTTTGCCTGGTCAACCGATGACTTGGTGGGTGTTCCGAGGGAGCTGGCTGAGCACTCTTTAAACGTCCGGAAAGATGCCAAGCCGGTGCGACAGCCCTTGCGCTGGTTCGCTGAAGATAGAAGGAAAATCATAGGAGGTAACCAAACTGCTCGTTGCCGGATTCATTGTGGAGGTCACGCACACAGAGTGGCTGGCCAATCCGGTAATGGTCGAAAAGAAAAAAGATGAGAACCTGGAGGCAAAAGCTCCAAAGGTGTGGCGCATGTGCATCGACTACACTAACCTAACAAGGCTTGCCCAAGAGATCCTTTCCCTTTGCCACGGATCGATCAAGTGATTGATTCAACTGCTGGGTGTGAGTTGTTGTCCTTTCTAGATGCGTATTCCGGTTTCCATCAGATTCCCTTGAAAAAGGAAGATCAAATAAAAACTGCGTTCATTACCCCGCATGGGGCTTATTGCTATGTCACTATGCCCTTTGGTTTGCGCAACGCTGGTGCAACGTACCAGCACCTGTATGCAAAAATGCTTGTTCGATCAAATCGGAAAGAATGTGCAAGTCTATGTAGATGACATTGTGATAAAAACTAAGGTAAAGAACACCTTAATTGATGACATCCGGCAAACATTCGATAACCTCTAAGACGGTTCCGGATGAAGCTTAATCCGGCAAAATGTACTTTCGGTGTCCCTGCCGGCAAGTTGCTCGGTTTCCTTGTCTCAAGCCGGGGTATTGAAGTCAATCCGGTAAAAATCCGGGCGATAGAAAGAATGACTATCCCACGAGAACTAAAAGATGTGCAAAAATTTACCGGTAGCTTGGCATCGCTAAGCTCTGCCTTTACAAGCAAAGTTGGGAGAAAGCTCACGACTCTATGCTCTCATGAAAATCCGACATGTCTGCCTAGACCCTCAAAGTGACGCACATGAAAGAACTAAAAACAATGCCGCTACAAGACCTATATTAGCTTCACCTCTAGAAAGAGAGCCTATGCTATTATACATAGCAAGTTTAACAAAGGGTTGTGAGCGTAGTGGTTGTGGTTGAAAGAGAAGAGGAAGGAAAAACCGTCCAGAGGCCGGTATACTACCTGAGCGAGGTGCTCTCCCTCTCCAAACAAAACTACCCTCACTTCCAAAAGATGACTTATGGCGTGTACATGGCCGCCACAAAACTCAAGCATTACTTTGAGGAACATCCTATGAGGGTGGTGAGTGAAGCACCAATCTCCGATATCATGTGCAATACGTCTCCGACGTATCGATAATTTCTTATGATCCATGCCACATTATTGATGTTATCTACATGTTTTATGCACACTTTATGTCATATTCGTGCATTTTCTGAACTAACCTATTAACAAGATGCCGAAGTGCGCTTGTCGTTTCCATTGCTTTTGGTTTCGTAACTCTAGTAACGAAATATTCTCTAATTGGACGAAATCAAAGCCCAGGGGCCTATTTTTCCACGAAGCTTCCGTAAGTCCGAAGGAGAGACCGAAAGAGGGCTACGAGGAGCTGAATCCCAGGCGGGGGCGCGGCCCTCCCTCGGGGCCGCGCGCCCTATTGTGTGGGCCCCCAAGCCGCTCTTGACCTGCCCTTCCGCTCACAAATAGCCTCCGTGACGAAACCCCCAGCACGAGCCACGATACGGAAAACATCACTCTGAGACGCCGCCACCGCCGATCCCATCTCGGGGATCCAGGAGATCGCCCGCACCCTGCCGGAGAGGGGAATCATCTCCCTGAGGGGGGACTCTACACCGCCATGGTCGCCTCGGGAGTGATGAGTGAGTAGTTCACCCTGGACTGGGTCCATAGCAGTAGCTAGATGGTTGTCTTCTTCCCATTGTGCTATCATTGTCGATCTTGTGAGCCGCCTAACATGATCAAGATCATCTATCTGTAATTCTATATGTTGCGTTTGTTGGGATCCGATGAATAGAGAATACTTGTTATGTTGATTATGAAAGTTATATCTACATGTTGTTTATGATCTTGCATGCTTTCCGTTACTAGTAGATGCTCTGGCCAAGTAGATGCTTGTAACTCCAAGAGGGAGTACTTATGCTTGATAGTGGGTTCATGCCTCGATTGAATCTGGACAGTGACACAAAGTTCTAAGGTTGTGTTGTGTTGTTGGCACTAGGGATAAAACATTGATACCAAGGATGTAGTTGTTGATTACATTACGCACCATACTTAATGCAATTGTCCGTGTCTGTTTCTTGCAACTTAATACCGGAGGGGGTTCGGATATGATAACCAAGGTGGACTTTTTAGGCATAGATGTAGTTGGATGGCTATGTACATTGTCGTAATGCCCAATTAAATCTCACTATACTCATCATGATATGTATGTGCATGGTCATGCTCTTTTTATTTGTCAATTGCCCAACTGTAATTTGTTCACCCAACATGCTGTTTGTCTTATGGGAGAGACCTCTAGTGAATCATGGGACTTTGGCCCAATTTTTAATGAAATACACCCATCGCAATACTTGTTCTAATCGTTTCCGTAAACAATCATCTTCCACACAATACGGTTAATCCTTTGATACAGCAAGCCGGTGAGATTGACAACCTCACTGCTTCGTTGGGGCAAAGTACTTTGGTTGTGTTGTGTGTAGGTTCCACGTTGTTGCTGACGTCTGCGCCGCACTACATCCCGTCGCCATCAACCTTCAACGTGGCTTCTTGACTCCTACCGGGTCCGATTAAACCCTTGGTTTCCCACGAGGAAACTCACAACGTGCGCATCACACCTTCCTCTTGGGGTTCTGATACTGGACGTGCCAACCACACGCATCAAGCAAATTTCTGGCGCCGCTGCCGGGGAGATCAAGACACGCTGCAAGGGGAGTCTCCACTTCTCAATCTCTTTACTTTGTTTTTGTCTTGCTTAGTTTTATTTACTACTTTGTTTGCTGCACTAAATCAAAATACAAAAATTAGTTGCTAGTTTTACTTTATTTGCTATCTTGTTTATATCAAAACACAAAAAAATTAGTTTACTTATATTTGCTTTACTTATTTCAACATGTTTCCTTTTAATTTTACCATAAAAGACATACCAGTAAGACGTGGGTCTATAGTTGGGAGAAATAATATAGAAGAATTTTTCAATCATGTTAGTACCATTGAAAATTTTGAAGATAGACACTTGGTAGACCTTGCGCCTACTTATGAAATTGCTGCACATTTAGTTCGCCTGTTGGAGACTAAATTTGTTAATCTTAATCCTATAATCCAACACATGTTTCTCACACTTGGTGATATGGAAGAAGGGGAAAGAAAGATTTTGTTTTAGAAACCCTTCTTAGAGAATTTGGTGGTCTAGAAGAGAAGCTAGAAAGGTCTTTGCTAAATTTAATATGCTTGGTTCTCATACTAATTTTGTTAGTCTCCTTGAAAAGATGGACATGGATAGAATAAGATACACTAATAATATTGATGATGGTGGGGGAGATCAAAGCACCAATACCATGTAAACTCTTAGCTATGAATGATGCACTAGAAAATAACTATGCTTGGCTTGTTCCTGAAAATTTGTTTGATGAAAGTAGCACGCCTAAGACTAATGAAAAGGGAGGTGCTGAAACTTATGTATCAAATATACTATGCCTAGTTGAGAACGATTCACACCCCGCTGAGGACACACCACCCTTCGATAATACTTGATACACACTTTCTGCGCCTAGCTGAAGAGTTAAAGAAAAGCGCTTATGGGAGACAACTCATGTTTTTACCTACAGCACCTTGTTTTTATTTTGTGTCTTGGAAGTTGCTTATATTACTGTAGCAACCTCTCCTTATCTTAGTTTTGTGTTTTATTGATGCCAAGTTAAGCCGTTGATAGAAAAGTAAGTATTAGATTTGGATTATCGCGCTCCAGATTTCTTTGCTGTCACGAATCTGGGTCTACCTCCCTGTAGGTAATGAGCCACTTACGTGCATGATCTCAGATATGTACGCAACTTTCATTCAATTTGAGCATTTTCATCTGAGCAAGTCTGGTGCCATTTTAAAAATTCGTCTTTATGGACTGTTCTGTTTTGACAGATTCTGCCTTTTATTTCGCATTGCCTCTTTTGCTATGTTGGATGAATTTCTTTGATCCACTAATATCCAGTAGCATTATGCAATATCCAGAAGTGTTAAGAATGATTGTGTCACCTCTGAATATATCAATTTATATTGTTGTGCACCAACCCTCTAATGAGTTGTTTCGAGTTTGGTGTGAGGAAGTTTTCAAGGATCAAGAGGAGTATGATGCAACATGATCAAGGAGAGTGAAAGCTCTAAGCTTGGGGATGCCTTGGGCACCTGCATATATCAAGAAGACTCAAGCGCCCCCTCTTCATCGACAACATTATCGGGTTCCTCCCCCGAAACTATATTTTTATTCCATCACATCTTATGTGCTTTTTCTTGGCGCGTCTTTTTTTTTTTCTTTTTGTTTTGTTTGAATAAAATGGATCCCAGCATTCACATTGTATGGGAGAGAGACACCCGTTGTAGCATATGGACAAGTATGTCCTTGGTTTCTACTCATAGTATTCATGGCGAAGTTTCTCCTTCGTTAAATTGTTATATGGTTGGAATTTGAAAATGATACATGTAGTAATTGCTATAAATGTCTTTGGTAATGTGATACTTGGCAATTGTTGTGCTCATGATTAAGCTCTTGCATCATATGCTTTGCACCCATTAATGAAGAAATACATAGAGCATGCTTAAATTTGGTTTGCATATTTGGTTTCTCTAAGGTCTAGATAATTTCTAGTATTGAGTTTGAACAATAAGGAAAGACGGTGTAGAGTCTTATAATGTTTTCAATATGTATTTTATGTGAGTTTTGTTGCACCTTCATTCTTGTGTTTGTTTCAAATAAACCTTGCTAGCCTAAACCTTGTATCGAGAGGGAATACTTTTCTTATGCATCCAAAATACTTGAGCCAACCACTATGCCATTTGTGTCCACCATACCTACCTACTACATGGTATTTTCCGCCATTCCAAAGTATATTGCTTGAGTGCTACCTTTAAAATTCCATCATTCACCTTTGCAATATATAGCTCATGGGACAAATAGCTTAAAAACTATTGTGGTATTGAATATGTAATTATGCACTTTATCTCTTATTAAGTTGCTTTTTGTGCGATAACCATGTTCACTGGGACGCCATCAACTATTCATTGTTGAATTTCATGTGAGTTGCTATGCATGTCCGTCTTGTCCGAAGTAAGAGAGATCTACCACCCTATGGTTAAGCATGCATATTGTTAGAGAAGAACATCGGGCCGCTAACTAAAGCCATGATCCATGGTGGAAGTTTCAGTTTTAGACATATATCCTCAATCTCAAATGAGAAAATTATTAATTGTTGTTACATGCTTATGCATAAAAGAGGAGTCCATTATCTGTTGTCTATGTTGTCCCGGTATGGATGTCTAAGTTGAAGAATAATCAATAGCGAGAAATCCAATGCGAGCTTTCTCCTTAGACCTTTGTACAAGCGGCATAGAGGTACCCCTTTGTGACACTTGGTAAAACATGTGCATTGTGATGATCCGGTAGTCCAAGCTAATTAGGACAAGGTGCGGGCAATATTAGTACACTATGCATGAGGCTTGCAACTTATAAGATATAATTTACATGATGCATATGCTTTATTACTACCGTTGACAAAATTGTTTCATGTTTTCAAAATCAAAGCTCTAGCACAAATATAGCAATCGATGCTTCTCCTCTATGAGGACCATTCTTTTACTTTCAATGTTGAGTCAGTTCACCTATTTCTCTCCACCTCAAGAAGCAAACACTTGTGTGAACGGTGCATTGATTCCTACATATTTGCTTATTGCACTTATTATATTACTCTATGTTGACAATATCCATGAGATATACATGTTACAAGTTGAAAGCAACCGCTGAAACTTAATCTTCTTTTGCGTTGCTTCAATACCTTTACTTTGAATTGTTGCTTTATGAGTTAACTCTTATGCAAGACTTATTGATGCTTGTCTTGAAATTCATGAAAAGTCTTTGCTATATGATTCACTTGTTTACTCATGTCATATACATTATTTTGATCGCTGCATTCGCTACATATGCTTTACAAATAGTATGATCAAGATTACGATGGCATGTCACCAGAAATTATCCGTGTTATCGTTTTACCTGCCTTGACGAGCAGAACTATTAGATGCCGGGACACGCTCCGACGTATCTACACTTTCTATGATCCATGCCACATTATCGATGTTATCTACATGTTTTATGGACACTTTATGTCGTTTTGATGCATTTTCCTGAACTAACCTATTAACAAGATGCCGAAGTGCGAGTTGTTTTCCGCTGTTTTTGGTTTCAGAAATCCTAGTAACGAAATATTCTTAATTGGACGAAATCAAAGCCCAGGGCTCATTTTTCCCGCACGAGCTCAAGTCCGAAGGAGAGACGGGGTTATGGCCACGAGGGCCAAACTCTAGGGCGGCGCTGGCCCCCTTGGTCAGCGGCCCTATGGGTGTTTCTCCCCGTGCCGCCTCTTGACCTGCCCTTCCGCCTGCAAATAGCCTTCGTGACGAAACTCGCATCGAGAGCCACGATATGGAAAACATTATGAGACGCCGCCACCGCCGATCCCATCTCGGGGATCCAGAGATCGTCCGCACCGGCCTAGAGAGGGGAATCATCTTCCTGAGGGACTCTGACACCGCTCATGGTCGCCTCCTGAGTGATGAGTGAGTAGTCTACCCCTGGACTATGGGTCCATAGCCGTAGCTAGATGGTTGTCTTCTCCTCATTGTGCTATCATGTTTAGATCTTCCTAACATGATCAAGATCATCTATCTGTAATTCTATATGTTGCGTTTGTTGGGATCCGATGAATAGAGAATACTTGTTATGTTGATTATCAAAGTTATGTCTCTGTGTTGTTTATGATCTTGCATGCTTTCCGTTACTAGTAGATGCTCTGGCCAAGTAGATGCTTGTAACTCCAAGAGGGAGTACTTATGCTCGATAGTGGGTTCATGCTTGCATTGACACCTGGGACAGTGACAGAAAGTTCTAAGGGTTATGGATGTGCTGTTGCCACTAGGGATAAAACATTGATGCTATGTCTAAGGATGTAGTTGTCGATTACATTACGCACCATACTTAATGTAATTGTCTGTTGCTTTGCAACTTAATACTGGAGGGGGTTCGGATGATAACCTGAAGGTGGACTTTTTAGGCATAGATGCACTTGGATGGCGGTCTATGTACTTTGTCGTAATGCCCAATTAAATCTCACTATACTCATCATGATATGTATGTGCATGGTCATGCTCTCTTTATTTTTCAATTGCCTAACCCGTAATTTGTTCACCCAACATGTCATTTATTATGGAGACACCTCTAGTGAACTGGTGGACCCCGATCCACTCCTTTATCAAATACAATTCATCATGAATACTTGTTCTACCTGCTTTCCAGCAAAACAATCATCTTCCACACAATACGGTTAATCCTTTGTTACAACAAGCCGGGATTGACAACCTCACTGCTTCGTTGGGGCAAAGTACTTTGGTTGTGTTGTGCAAGTTCCACGTTGGCGCATCCCTGGTGTTGCGGCGCACTACATCCCGCCGCCATCAACCTTCAACGTGCTTCTTGACTCCTACCGGTCCGATTAAACCTTGGTTTCTTACTGAGGGAAACTTGCCGCTGTGCGCATCACACCTTCCGGTGGTAAGTGAAGCACCAATCTCCGACATCATGTGCAACAAGGACGCTAGCGGAAGGATTGCAAAGTGGGCAATCCAGATATCACCATATGTACCAGCATACGAAAGAAGAGATGCCATAAAATCACAAGCTTTGGCTGATTTCCTCGTCGATTGGGCGGAGATGCAATACAAACCGCCAGATCAGAAGATAGAATACTGGAAGATGCACTTTGACGGATCCAAACTCAAAGAGGGTCTAGGTGCCGGTGTGGTGCTCACCTCACCAAAGGGAGATCATCTCCGATATGTTTTACAAGTACATTTCAGGGCATCAAACAATGTCGCCGAATACGAGGCTTTGATCCATGGGCTTAAGGTTGCAAAAGAAATCGGTGCACACCGGATCATTTGCTATGGAGATTCAGATCTTGTGGTGCAGCAGTGTTCCGGGGATTGGGATGCAAAAGATGCCAACATGGCCTCGTACCGGTTTCACGTACAAAAGATTGCCGGATTCTTTGAAGGGTGTGAGTTTCACCATGTGCCACGCGCAGAAAATGAAGCCGCGGATGCTTTGTCCAAGCTGGGCTCATCCAGGCAAGAAATTCCTCCCGGAATAGCGTTAGCTCACTTAAGAGTACCATCGATCAAACCAAGCCCGGAATCGGAGTCAATTTTCGTACCGGAACGGCATGTAGTACCCATGGATATCGATGAAGGAAGCTCGGGGACTGCTCCGGCAAGCTCGGGGACTGCTGCAGCCGTACCGGAAGAAACGATGCTGGTAGATAGCATGGAGATAGATGCACCGGTGTTTTTGGTTCGAGAGACACCGTCGTGGGTTAAACCTATTAAGGAATTCCTGATCAACGGCATCTTGCCGGATGACGAAAATGAATCAAGGAGAATCCAAAGAAGGTCCAAAGCATACATTCATCAATGGTGAGGTGTACAAGAGAAGCGTCACCGGTGTCCTTCAAAGATGTGTGGAACCGGAAGAAGGGAAAGAAATGCTTGAGGAGATTCACCAAGGAGAATGTGGGCATCATGCTTCATCAAGGGCGCTAGTAGCAAAAGTATTCCGGCATGGGTTTTATTGGCCCACTGCTTTGGAAAACGCTGAGGATTTAGTAAGAAAATGCAATGGGTGCCAGAGGTACGCCAAGCAAAATCATACCCCAGCGTCCGGCTTAAAAACAATACCATTAACATGGCCGTTTGCCGTTTGGTGCCTCGATATGGTTGGCCCATTCAAAACTGCAAGGAGCAGCATGACTCACATCTTGGTTATGGTGGATAAATTCACCAAATGGCTAGAAGTGAAACCTATCGCAAAATGTGATGGGCATACAGCGGTAAAGTTCTTAAAAGATGTCATTTTTAGGTATGGATACCCGCACAGCATTATTACTGACAATGGAACCAACTTTGCTCAAGGTGAGTTCAAAAGGTTTTGTGAGGACAACAACATCCGGTTGGATTTGTGCTCGGTGGCACACCCACAAGGCAATGGCCAAGTGGAAAGAATGAACGCTTTGGTACTTTCCGGTATCAAACCAAGACTCATTGATGCGGTGGAAAAATCACCGGGATGTTGGCTCGATGAGCTACCATCAGTACTATGGAGTATAAGAACAACTCCAAACCGGTCTACCGGATACACTCCATTCTTCATGGTTTATGGAGCAGAAGCGGTCATACCAACCGATATCATTCATGATTCACCAAGGGTACAGCTCTATACCGAGCAAGAAGTCAAAGAGGCCAGAGAAAATGATGTGGACTTGCTAGAAGAAGCAAGAGAGCTGGCTTTGGCAAGAACAGCCATTTACCAGCAAAACCTAAGACGCTATCATAACCGGTAGGTTAACCCGAGAGTTTTCCGGGAAGGAGATCTGGTGCTACGCCTGGTGCAGCGCACTGAAGGCCGGCATAAGCTCTTACCACCATGGGAAGGTCCCTTCATTGTAAGCAAAGTGCTTCACAATGATGCATATTACTTGATCGATGCACAGGAGTGGAAAAAAGGAAAGGCGGACAGGTGTCCGAGAGGAAAGCAAGCGTCCATGGAACGTAGCTCTATGCGTCCTTTCTACTCTTGAAGTTGTGGTGTAAGAAGTTCCTTTTTGTACCTTAATTGCTATGAATAAAAGATGCCGAAACCTTGAATGAATCTCGGGGACTACCACAACTTCAGTTGCATGTAACTTGTTTATTTTTTCAGTTTACCGGTTGCTTATTGAACGTTTTTTCTTTCCGGTTTAGTAGTGTGCTCCCTACCGAGTCTTCGACTATTGTCTTCAACCCGCATCATGGCAAGCAAGATAAAACGCGGTAGGGGATAAGCACATGAATTGTGGAGAGGGAAACGGAAAGAACAATCCGGAAAATTTAACTAACCCCGGCTAAACCGGTTTTTTGCAAAATTTCGAAGTTATTTCTCCGTTCAAGAAAATGCTTGTTTGGTGAAAGAACCTTGTGCTCATACGCCAAAGAACGCCCAGAGAAGGCAGGCAGAGTCAAGGCAAAAGCAAAAGAACCAAATGTGCATCGAATTGGATGCGGAAACAATTTGGAAATCTTTGCAAGTGCAGGATAAAAGCAGAACCAAACGCAAAAATACTAAAGCAAACTTAAGATAATTAGCTACCGGTATAACTTACCGGCAGAAAATGTTGTGAGGCAACCACAAGCAAACTTAAGATTTTACACCATAAGCCCCGGCATACCGGGGCAGAATTTGACAAACATTGTTTTTGAGGCAAGCAGGGCCAACAGGTAGATCACAGGCAAACATTTGATAAAAGGTCATCAGGCAGCGGGGGCGTCGGGTGGAGCAGCACCGGCCTCAGCATCTTCAGGGGGAGCAGCGCCGGCTTCGGGAGCTTCCGGCGGCACATCCTCGGCGGCCTCATCGTACCGCGACACGCACGCGCGATCCTCGCCGCTTAGCGGTAAGAATCGGGTCCAGATCGGTTTCCGCGCCTTCGCGCACCGGTGAGGGCATCCAAGTTCAGCTCCGGATACCATGAGCAAGCGACGCGGAGGGGCGTAGTCCCGTCCACGCGGCAGCACTACCATCACGATCCTCGCGGCGCCTGAGACTGTCGCCGATCAACGAGAAAGTATCCCACCTCCTCGCAAAGTTGCTGCAGTCCCGAAGAGCCGGGTAGCTACATCAGAATGTCGTATTAAGTTAGTATCTATGGCGCGCATGAGACACCCGCGCTCGCCGCGACCGATGGTCATAGTGTCCATGGCGCGCCAAGATTCTCTTGGCCCTGGGCAGTGCGGTGCTCGTCAACCTTCTTGACAGCAAACCTCTGAGAGTCCGGGAAGAGGCCTGTGCAAAGAAAGAAAAAGGCTAAGGAAAGGAATCCGGAAGAAAATACAACCGGAAGGAAAGATAACGAAAAGAAAATGCGATCGGAAGAAAAAAGGCTTGTGGGCAGTAGTCAGAAAGTGCAAAAGGAAAGGACTTACGGTAGGCATGTGTGTCAGTTTGCAAGACCAGCCGGTTGCACTCCTTCTGCTCCGCCTCCAGCCGTGCAGCTTTCTCCTCGGCGACCTTCTGGGCCTTGGCCAGCTCCTCCAGCTCAGCTAGCAACACCGAGTTGGCGTTGCCGGCATCTTCAAGAGCCTCATCCATCTTGGCCGCTGCATCAGCTTCAGCAGCTTTGAGAGCCTTAGCATGATCAAGCCCCAGCTGGATGAACTGGGACTTGAGCTCCTGGTAGCTGGTCTTTTGGGCGCTCAGCCTGATGCTGCCGGATGAGCTGGTCCTTCTCCCCTGGAACCCGGAAAAGAGGATGTTAACAAAATTGTGCTGGTTAAGATGAAAAGAAAACCAAGCTAACAGGAAAGAGGAAAAATTGTACGTTGGGCGGCAGCGAGCTGCTCCTTGAGAGCCTCAATGGAAGCTTCCGGGATCACTGTTAAGCAAAAATTATAAATGTTAGAAGGAAAAAAGGTTTCCGGTAAGAAGATGCCGGTGGTACAAAAACTTACCTTGGCACTTATCATGTGCCTCAGCGAGGTCCCGATGTTCCCATAGAAGCTCCTCAAAGAGGGCCTTCCGAGCGTCAGCCGTGAGCTGTTCAAGAAAAAGAGATTAGTTAAGTGCTAAGAACAAGTTCTTAACCCGAAGCTCGGGGACTGGCAGTGCCGGTTTCACACTAAGTTTTTAAGTTAAAGTTTTGTGCTAAAAGCTGCGCTCTCACCACAAAACTCGGGGACTGGGAAGATAGACAAGAGAGAAACCGGCATCAAACTAAAGAAAAGATAGAAAAAAAATCCGGAAGCAAGGAAGCCGGTAAAAGTTGAAAGGAGTTAGTAAAGCGTACCATCAAGTTGTTCGTGGCATCATACCACGCGCTGTCGAGCTCCTTCACGGCGCAGCGAAGCCGCATGAAGTGCTCCTCGGAAGACCGGTCCCCAACAGGGTCAGGTGCCGGCAGCCTATCCTTGCCCATACCGCGGGTGAGTCATATCCGCGTTCCACTTTTGGGCGTAGTGTGGCGCGAGATGCCCCACTCCCGGCCCCGCGCCGGAACCTGACGCTGCTGTGCCGTGGCCTTCTTGCTAGCAAAGATCAAGGCTTGGGAGACGGCAAAGACTGTGGGTCACTGTCGCCGTAAGGGGCGTTGGAGGCCGCCTTCCCTTGATAAGCTTGGAGATCTTGGGCGGCGGCGCAGTTGGAGCGGCCCCGGAGGGCTTGGTGCGAGGAGCATCTGGCGGTGGCATTAGAATGGTTCGTGGAGAAGGGGGAGCGCTAGGCGCGTCACCCAGGTTGGAACTTTCCGGCGCGGAAGTTGTCTTCTTTTCAGGGACGGGAGGCCGAAGGCTCCGCCCGCCCGGCAGCTTCTTCTTCGGCGCCGATGTTGCTGGCGCCGGTATCCTGTTTCTCTGGAAGGAAGGAAAGATCCTCCTCCGTGCGGTGATCTGGCGATGTAGGGGCCGCACGCCCCAAACTTGTTGTGCCCCCCGAAGGGGAGGCAGAGATGTTGCCGGCACCAGATGATGCCGGGCTTGAGCGAGGAGGAGGGGTTGAGGTCCTTGCGGAACCTTCAGAGCCCGTTGGCCTAGAGCCAAGCTTGAGCGCGGGGCTGAGAAAAAGAAAGAAAAACAGTTGGAGAAAAGCAACCGGAAAAAGAACTTGGCAAAAAGAGGCAAGCAAGAAAACAAGAAACTTACCCGGAGGCAGTCGGCATCTGCTTGCGCCCGTAGCGGCGCACGCCCACTTCCTTCTCCCCCAAGGGCTCAGTCCGGAAGCGCTTGGAGGGAGGGGCCTGACTGGAACCGGCATCAGATGCCGGCATCTTGTTCTTTTGGCCCTGGGCCATGAGTTTGTCCACAAACTCGGAGCCGGCCTCGGCGCGCAAGGGCGGCACGTGCTCGTGGACCTATGAGTTAAAAATGGCTAAGAAGCGATTCGCGAAAAAGCAACAATGAAAGAAGAAGAAGAAACCGGAAAAGAAAAATACCTCAAGCATGGTCAGATCATCCGAAGAACCGGTTGGCTTCGGCGGAGACCTGCCAAGGCGCGAGGCCGGGGTCTTGCCCATCTTCAGATCTTTCCAAAAAATGTAGGGATCCGGGTCGACGGAGTCAAGGGCGCGCTTCACAGATCCCACGCCGCTCTGCTTGAATGAGAAACGGTCCTTGGCACAGAAACACGAAAAAAAAGAGTTAGCAAGAGCAAAGAGTTACCGCAAACCGACCCTAATTGCGTAATCTCTTACTTCTTGGGTCGGAGGGTTATCAATGCTTTGTGGGGAAGAGGCCCCATTCCCAGTCAAATGGCATAGCAGTTTGGCAGATCTGCTTAGCCTTGCGAACGACGTCCTTCTTGCTAGGGGACGGCCTGTGATCTTGGTAGGATGGACCGTACATCTCGCTCATCCTATGCATCCGGCGCTTAAGAGGAAGCACCCGGCGCGAAATAAAAGTGCGGATGATATCATCCGAGCAGATGTTGGTCTCCTTCTTCAGAGAGGCCATGAAGCGTACCACCCGGTTGGTTTCGATATGATCCGTCTTCGGTTATAACTCCATTGGCTCTACGGGAGGCCCCACCTTGAACGGCGGAAGATCGATGAGACGCGGACGTTGTTCGTGAAGAAAGTTCCCGCCGGGCGCAGGGACTCGAGGCGGTGAACTTAAAGAAAGGACCACACGGGGAGCCAACAATGCGGGACCCGCACTCCACGGGCGCTTGGGCTTAGAATTTCTTTGCCCTGAACGAATTAATCAGAGAAAGAGCGGGCAAACGTCTCACGAGTGGGACGAATGCCGATGTAGGCCTCCATGAAGGTGGCATAGCAGGAAAGGTAAAAAATGGCATTGCCAGGAAGGTGATGAGGTTGGAGTTCATAGAAATCTAAGAACTCCCGGAAAAAAGGCGAGGGAAGGCCGAAGCCACGCTCAAAATGAGCAAGAAAAACAACGTGTTCACCGGGTGGGGCTCCGGTTCAATTTCGTCACCGGGAAGCCGGCGGTTACTCCTTCCGGAATCTGCGAGACCGGTATAGCCAATCGATCTCGAATTCAGTAACATTGGAGCCCATCCAGGCTCCACGAGTGATGGGGAAGGCCCTCCACCGGATGATTCGCTAGAGCTACTCGTTTCTAGGTGGCTACCGGATGCTTGGCTAGAGCTACCGGATTCTAGATGGCCACCGGACTCTTGGCGGCTACCGGATCCCCGCTGGTTGCCGGAATCGGTATCCATCGGATCTGAAGTCATAGATTCGCCGGGAAGATTGTCTCGCCGGCTATCGGAGGGAAGAAGACGAAGCAGAGGAAGATTCCCTCGCCAGACATGGGTTTGGAAAAAACAGAAATCCCACAGTTGAACCCCGCGAAGATCTACGAGTAAGAAGAAAATCAAAGAAAAAGAGGAAATAAGAACACTATCAACCCAAGATCTAGAAAACAAGCAAATGGCAAGCAAAGTGAGATTGGCACTAACCTCGAGCGGCGCAGTCGCTGGGGAAGACGTTCGCCGGCGAAGGAGAGGACCTACTGTCGCCGACGAGCACCGTCGACGGCGAAGCAGAGAAGGGCGCGAGGAAGCAAGAATGCTTGCGGGCCAACGAAGGTGCTGCGGAAGATTTCCGCACGGCGAGGTCCGGCGGAAAGCGGCGTAAGTTCGCCGGGCGACGGAGCTCGAGCGAACGATGGAGGACGAGAGCGGCGAAGGCGCAGAGGCGAGGAGCACTGTGCGCGAAGGTTGGGGAATGCGAGAAGAGGAAGAAGAAAGGGTAGCTGTCCTTATAAAGAAGAGAGAAAGTGTGCCGAAAACCGCTGGGCCGCGGCGGTTCGCCTCACGGCCCTCGACGGTTCACACCACGGGCCGCCACGTGGCGAGGAAATACACGCGAAAAATAAGAAGCCACACGGAGGCATACACAAGATCCGAAGTGGCTAGTGGGATCCGCAGTGCTGCATTTAATGAGCGCGGGAGTCGAAGCGAAGTGACAACTGACACTGGCGCGCCAGTTGACAGTGCGCATGTCACTGACAGGCGCGGGGCCCGAAATATTCTCGACTTCGCCGAGGAAAGAGTAAATACGAATGATACCGGAGAAAAGAGATGCCGGGAGATGCCTTGCAAAGAGAGAGAAGACAAATAAGGGTAAAGATGCCGGAACCAAGCTCAAAGCCGGAGAGATTAAACCGGTATCCTAAAAACATGAAAACCTGGCATGGTCTGTAGGATAGAATCCGCCAGACTATACCAGCTTCGGGGACTAATGTTGGGGGGATAACCCCCGGTATGCCAAAGGCATGCCAAACCGGATGGTTTGAGCCATCGAGATACCGGTTTAATATTCTTACCGGAACACAAAGGTACGAGTTTGGGCTAAGTGAAGCTAAGCCGGTATCCCCAAGGGGTATGCCGGAACCCGGTAAAGAAGATACCGGAGAGAAGGGCCTGTCGGCGGGACTGGTCAAAGATTCTCTTCAGAGCAAGAAGACAAGGATGAGCTAAGCAAAGCGGCTTTAATCAGAGCCCTGGCGCCAAAGAGAGAGATGACGCTGAAAGAAGCCGGAGGACGTCAGCGCCCCTGATTAAAGAAGACTCCGGCGTCATCTATGATTAAAGTAGCTTTGTAAAGTAGTTTGTCCAGTCAAAGATGCCATTAGGGTTTCTTGTTCTTAAGCCACCCTCTCCCTCTATAAGGAGAGGGGGTACTGCCTCTTACAGGCACGTGTCTACAGGGGAGATTAGACGATAGGAGTGGTATCCCTGCACTTGTAACCATGTTGAGATCAATGAAGCATGCGATCTAGTAAAGAGTTCTTCCTCCTGTCTCTCTTCTTGCGTACCGGCCTTTGGTTGTGTTCTTGAGGAAGGCATCCGGAAGTTCATCCCATCTAGTCGCAAACCCTCCCCCGAATCCTCTAGCATCCATTCGGCCCCAATCTAAGCCATCCTATGGCATCTGTCTGTTCACCACGACGACACTCCCTTCCCAAGTGGTGTATTCACCAACGAAGAAGGAGATGGCCAATGACTAGATGACATTTCCATTTTATTTTGGAAGGGCCAAGGTCTAATTATTTTTTATCTTGTAGATGTCTTGTTTGTAAATTATAAATCCACAATTTGGTATTAATGCAACTCTATCTCGGTCCTTCGGGACGACGCCCTATTCAAAAATAAAATAATAATAACCGGTTTGCTAGATATTAGCTGATGGAAGACTAAGGCGGAGCTCGGTCGACACTTTATCCATTAGATATCGCGCCACGATCCATGCCATTATGTTATCATGTTTATTTCTTCCTCGCAGTATAAAGGCGAGTACATGCGACGACAGAGTTGGTCGTGACGGGGAAGGCGGCGGTGAGGAATATAGCGAGCCAAGAACAAGGAAGATACTTAGGGAGAGCGCGAGGGTGTGTTGGTGGGGGCTATTGCTCGGAACCTAGATGGATGGCCGAGGGAGGTGGTCTACCACAAGATGAGGAGCTCGGGGCAAGGTAAAACAACGAGGTGCGTGAGAATCGTGGGGGGATGACCTCAAGACAGGACGGGCATGGGTAGCTAAGCCAGTAGTGATGGTAATAATGCTAAGGGAAAGAGGGGACGAAAAGAACGAACGACCGTAAGTCTACAACCGAGAAATAGTTTAATTATTTGCTACCCTACGCGCAACAATGATACACTCTTTTTTTTGCGAAACAAAGTACATATGTGGATGCTCCGAGAGACTTCGTCCAAGAAACTTCATTCGATGGGTCTTGAGATTGACGAAGTCACCACAGACGCCTCGCTATCGACGGGAACGTTGCCTCCCACTAAAGAATATTCCGTCTTTAATGAGACACTAAAGTGTCAAACATGGGATTTGAACTTTATTGGGCTGCGGTGCCACTGCCCCTCCTAACCATACATTTTGATGAGGACATCCCGACCGAACCACTACCTCCGTCATTAGAAGATGAAGACGATGCTGCTATGAAGCTCAAGTCCAATGAAGTTAGGATTGGACCTATGAAAAGAGCTCGTGCGAAGCTACTAAAACAACAGGTGAACTTGTTCCTAAATGGTACTTTGATTGATGACAACTTTATACTGCCTAAGTCCTGTTACTTATGTATGATCAGGTACGAAGAGGGATCAAGCATCGCACGAGGAGGAGACGAGCAGCTGGACATGGTGCTGGACATGAAGACATTCCATGGACGCGCGAGGGAGGAGCGGGAGGTATGCGCGAAGGAGGAGAAGCAGTCCAGGCCGGTTCCACGACCGGTGCAACCGGCCGCCACACCGGCCGGCCTGGTCCTGCACCTGGTCCAACCGGACGCCCCGCCGGATGAGCCCGACGCAAACCGGCTCTCACACTTGGGCCAACCAGGCACAATCCAGTAGTCAGCACCCGCCGGTGCAGCCAGTCCCCCTGGCCGGTTCAAACGGACCCACCGGTTCCGCTTGATCGACCAGCCTGACCGGCCGTGTCGAGTCGGTCGACCGGATCCCGATCGGGTCAATTTTTAATGTATTTTCTCGACTTCTGGTCATCCTGAACCCCTATATAAGTGCCAGGACGCCCCAAATTAGGTTTAGACCACGTTTAAGATAAACCCTAGTTCATAGTTGATTGCTTTGCAACTCTATTGAATCTATACACCAATTCGCATCGATCTGGTGTTTTTCTACTAAAAGTCTTGTGTGATCTGTTGTTCCATTGGGAATTAGACGGTTGCAACTTACCGCTTCGTGGTTGGCGGGTACGTGCGCAAGTGTGTGGAGTTGCGAATATCTTGCAGGGTTGAGAGCTGTTGCATTGGCGACAGGGATCGATCGAGAGACTCATCAGTGTCATACAAGTTATCATCCACTTCATCATCGTGTATCTCCGTTGTGTTCATCGTGTGTTCATCACCACCCCCGTCGCTTACTGAGAAGATCGGGCAACCCCGTACCATCTTGGTGTCAGATTTGAGAGTTTCCTCGCTAAGCCATCCACAATCCACCCCATAGTTGGGTTGTGAGTGTTTCCTATCCAGAAAAAGCCAAAACTACTAGGGTTAGGGTTTGCCATAGCCTTAGATTGCACTAATTTCGAGTTTTAGTTGCTTTTCGTAGTTGTTTTTCCGTATCTTTTTCTTCCTTCTAGCAGATTGTCTAGGGTTTGTGTTTCGATATCATCTAGTTTTCGGTTGTTGTTGCTCCGAGTACACATACCATACAGTTTGCTTGTTCCCAACCATAGACACAACCTTTCAATATAAGTGACTAGGAACTTCCCCAGAAGAGACTAGTTTTACCGCTCGACAGGCAGGTCATTAGGGTTTTTGTAACAACCCAAAAATTTCAAAACAAAACAAATGAATTTCCCTAGTTCCAAATTTTGGAACCAACAAAAACTTTTATTAAAATAAGATTGATACAAATAGATCTTGTTCAAATCTTGAGTTTTGCCATGATGAGTGTTTTTATGCTTATGTGTTAAACCCTAAAACCCTAAAGTGATCAAGTGAAGGTCACCAACCCAATAAAATAAAGGAGAAAGAAATCAAATAAGGAAAACCTTAAACCCTAAGCTTCTCCTTAAATCAATTGGATCTATTTTGAGAAACCCAAAATAAAATAAAAGACCTATGGGAACATATAACCCCCAATAGGTAATTCTTGAACCCTACCTTTATTAATTATGCTAAATGGTGGTGAACCTTTGTGAACCCCACTAAAACCCTAAACCTCACCCCTCTTTTCACCACCCTAGCTAAAATGAAATAAAAAGAAATTAAATAAGAAGAAGGCATATGTGCCTATGGCTATTTTTATAAAACTTTACCCTAAGCTTTGCTACTTTGCTTAGAGGTTTAGAAAACCTTCATACACCTTACCTAGTACCTACCAAACCAATTCCAAGTGGTTTCCAAAGAAAATAAAAAGAAACTAAAAATGCCATAGAGGCATATGTGAGAAAAATGCAAATTTGTGAATTTGAGAAGCTTGACCCTAGGACTTGTTGTGAATGGTTGGATCACTCCTATATACCATTTCAACACTTAACAACATCAATTGGGCCAAGAACACTCAAATCAAAAATCAAATGCCACATATGCATAGAGGCATAGGTGACACATAGCCTTTTCCCCAAATCTTGACCTATGCACTCCTACCTTGACCAAATGGTGTGAGACCTTCTCCAAACCTAATATAACACCAAATTGACCCTAACCCATGCCCAAGTAAAGCAAGGGGAACAATTTACAAAAATAATAAAACTTAACACATCACCTCTTATGTGTTATGGCCAATTTTGCAAATCTTTGACCAAGACCTTTTGAAATGGATTCAATGGTTTGAAAATGTTTCTAAACCAATAAGAATCACATTTGAGTCAACAAAGGTCAAAACAAATGGAGAGAAATCAATTGGTGAGAAAATCCCATTTTCACTCAATTACACATAGAGCCAAATTTGCAAATCTTCAACCAAGGCCACCTTTGCTTGATCTCTTGCTTGTAAAACTCTTATATATGATAAACAAACACAATTGCATCAAAGAAACAAGAATCCAATCAAAGGAAATCTCAAATTCAATTCACATATGATAATGGTCATATGTCACTTTTATATTTTCTTCCCTACTTTACACCCCTGCATTTGACTTTTCTTCAACCAAACTTGACCAACTCTCTCCATGTCATCCAAGACAATGTCAAGGTCAACAACTTTCATGTTGACCATCACTGCTGAAGTTGACTAGGTTGACCAGTATAGTGTTGCCAAGTGGAGACTTTGGAATAAAGAGAAGATCATCTCACTTTTGCCATTTTGCAATTCTTTTCCAAATTGACCACCACCACCACCATTCCATCCCTATGAATATATGAATGAGATCCACCAAAGGAATTTCAAAATTTTGAAAACTTTTCTCTTTCGGCCATATCAACAAACACCTTGTGGGTAGCCCTTAGATTTGAAGCCCATACTGATTTTGGCTTGGACCAAGTCCCCTGCTGCTCTGTATCCCACTACCTCTCTGCACCAGTCCAAGCCACTTGCCTGCCCTTGCCTTGGTCACCATGACCAATGCCAAGCCATGCCGGCCCTCTTGTCACCTCACCATGCCATCCCCTCTCCTCTCTCATCCAAGCCCATCAACCTTGTCAACTGACTTCCCCTGACCCTGCTGATGCTGACCCTGCACGCCCTTGACCGAGACGGTGACCACACTGCCCAGAACCAGCGCGCCCAGACGCGCCCAGCACATGCCAGGATCGGCATGGACGCGCGCCAGGACGCGCACGCTGGCAACCCTGGACGCGACAGGACGCCGCTGGCCCCCGTCGTGCTGACCTCCTCCCGTCCTCTCCCTCTCTCCTACGCACTCACCGTGGACCCTGCAACCTCCCAGACAACGCCATCTCGCCGCGGGAACCCTGTACGTGACACCACCGTCGACGACGTGCGCCGGTACCCGCGACAGAGACCGCACGCGCTCGTCCTCGTTTCTGCCTCTTTTTCATCGCCTTCAAGCCCCACGTCGCCGCCGTGACGTCGCCGAGCCAGGAGCGTCATCGCCAGAGCCCCAGAACCGCTGTAGCACCATCACCATGACCACCACCGTCGCAGCACTTCGGCCACCTCCAGACGCTATAAAAGGAGACCTCCTCGTGCTTCACCCTCCACACCAAACTTGCTCTCCTTCCTCTCCTCAAGCTCCTCGACCTCACCTCTTGCTCGATTCACCACCATAGCCAGTCAATTTGATCACCGGAGCCGCGGCATTGCTGAGAAGGGCGCCGTCGATCCAGGCCACCCCAGACGAAACTGCTACAGGCTGCCTCCCCTTCCTCGACAACGTCATCTCCGCGCCTCGCCGACCCTCGCCGGAGCTCAGGTGAGCCGCCGACCCCCTACCTGCGCCGTGCAGCAGCCAGTCGCCGCGACGACGACGCCCCTCCACCGTCAGATCCGCGTCTGATCCAACGCTCCTCATCCCCGCGTACCGCTTCGGTGAGTCACCCCGCTGACGTGTGGCCCCCATCATGTCAGGCGGCCCGTTGCGTGGACGCGCTACTGGGCCGGCCCACTTTCCTTTTCCCCTGCGCAGCCCGTTTACTTTCCCGCCCGCGTTTGCAATTCAAACTGGTTTATTTCTTTTTCATTTAAATTGCAACCTGGTGTCAAATTCAAAATTTAATAGATCCAAATCTACTGAGCCAAATTCAACAAATTTTATATTTTTGGAAAGCTCATCAAAAACCCTATCCAATGCCACTGGATTCAAACCTAGATCTGTTATAGAATTAAAGTGAGAAAATAAACAAGGCAGGTACTTTTCTGCCTAAGAATAATTATTAAAAATCAACCATAAATGATTTTGAGGTGTTTCCACCTCTCATAATTCACTTTTCACAAACTCTAATTGTTTATGTAAAAATATGATATAGGTTCTGTGTATGATCATGGCCTAGTTTAAAGATTTGGCCCTATGGTTAGTTCTAGATCATTTAATTTGGGCAAGATAATTCATTAAAATGAATGAGAGTTTCCCTCTCATTTAAATCTTGTCTCAACTAATTCAACATGAGGTAGATACCCTGGTTTGTTAAATCTCATATTGAATTAGTTGATGATATTAAAACATTACTATGTGTTATTAAAATGCATGAGGTACACCACCTCATTTAAATTATGTTCAAATTTAGGATTCAAATCTATGAGGTGTACCACCTCATTTAAATCAACTTACCAAGTGGCCTAAAGTAATGTGATGACCCTGGTTGTTTGGTCTCATATATGCTCACTTGAGGATATTAATAGGAATTAAATAGCATGAGGTATGGAACCTCATTTAAATCTTTTTCTTGAATGATAAGTGTGAAGAGGTTGACTTTGGTCAACCTAGGTCACATATTATGCATAAGAAAAATTAAATCTTAATAAGGCAATGAGAAGAAGTTATTTCTCTAAGTAACTAAAAGTAACACCTTAATTTGTATGAGAGGAAATTATTTTCCTAAATAAGAAAACAACACATTTACCCACTTAATAGTAATGAGTGATACTAGTTTACTTGTGTAAATTATATGAGGTGTTTCACTTCATTTAAATCTTGTCCCAAGTACTTTCATATGAAGTTTGAACCCCTGGTCAAATACTCTCACATGAAATACTTGGAGATTTTAAATCATAATAGGCCTTATTAAATGGTATGAGGTATCTCTACCTCATTTAAATCATTTTCTCAAATGATGATGATGAATGGTTGACTTAGGTCAACATAAATTCATGTGTGATGGTTTGAGAAATTAAATCTTAAAGAAGATTCAATGAGAGGAAATTATTCCTCAAGAACTATATGGAAACTATCTTTGACATATAAAATAAGAGGAAATTATTTTTCCTCAAAGCAATACCACCAAGGGCACCAAATTGTATTAATAGTGTGAATAGAATAGTTTGTGTGAATATATGTGATGTTTGGAATAGCCAATGAATTGTTTGGTGATTGTATCCTCGTATTCGTATTTTAGACGCTAGTACCGGGGACTATCAAGAGGAGGAGGTTTTCTACCAAGAAGAAGGAGAAGAAGACCACTTTGATCAGTACACCACTCAAGGCAAGCTAACAATCTTGCATGCTATTTACCAATGCAAGCTAATGTTCTTGCAAAGTGCAAAGCTCTACTAGAGCAAGGCACCCTCACCAATTTACTTTATGCTTCATGATCCCATCCCAAGTTTTATTCTTACAAGCTTTTGTTTTTGATTATTTATAACTTTCTTTTATAGTTAACCTTGGTCTAGAGATAGAATACTACAAGAGTATCAAACTTAGCCTAGAAGGCTATAAGCTAGTTAGCACCCCTCATGACTAGTTGCTAGTGCTAACAAATAAAGTGGCTACTCTAGTTGGGAACTTGTGTTTTGAAATGACTTTGAAAACCTTGGAATGATGAGTCATTCTATTGAAAGATTTTGAAGGTGAATATGGCTGTGAATGACTTGGTGAATTTTACAAAAACTGATGGTTGGGTTTGGATGCGATACCATTCCAATTTTGCAAGTACCCCCACAATACCTGATATGGGTAGGGCTTAACTAGAAGTTTATGTATCTTAGTATGGGTTCCCTCTAAACAAGCGTCATCGGGGTTATGCTGGAGGCTGCCTCTACAAAAGTGAAGTGATATGAAATGACGTGAAATGAGGTGAATGTCCGGCCCAAGCCCTGTGCAGTTCCCAGGCTGCGGTTTGTCTTCACTGGGAGGCCAAGCTCATGGGGAGAGATGCCTATACTAGGATATGTAAGTGAAAGGTTATGGTTGGTAGTCCGCACACGGAGTGTGGTAAATCAGGGCCAGTTAACCCCGACGGATTATTGCAAATGTTGTGGCACAAGTGTACGACCTCTGCAGAGTGTAGATCTATTCGAATAGCCGTGTCCACGGTTATGGACGGTTGGAAAGGCCATCTTGTTCCGACCATTTTTCAAAATGTGACATGTGAAGGGTGACTTGAGTTTTGAACTTGAAAGGTGAATGGTGAACTTGACTTTGAATCACAACTGAGTTGTGGGAATGACACTAATGTTCCCACTTGAGTTAGTTGAGCAAATGAAGGTTTTTGATTACGAAAGTGTTTATGAAATAAAACTGGCTTTATGCAAATGAAACTAGAGCTTAGAACCCCCTTACTATAGTTGATAGTGTTTACCTTAGTATTAGTTTGCGAGTACTTTAAAGTACTCATGGCTTTGGCTATTCAAATGGCCAGACTATGAAGAGGAGTAGAACCCGGAAGAAGGACAGCAGGACGTCTACGACAACTAGGATCACTCCTGACGTCAACAGTTGCCTGTGGAATAGATGGACTACTACTACGCTACTCGCTTCCGCTATGTGTCTTGTAATTGATCAATAGATCATCTACTATTGTAATGAGATTGGATCATGTGATCCCTTGTTGTAAGACAATTATGCGTTGTAATGAATGATGTGTTGTGATATTAATCTATTATGTCTCGCAAAAACAATATTCCTGGGATTGCGATGAATGGCATAATAGGCATCTGGACTTAAAAATCCGGGTGTTGACAAGTTGGTATCAGAGCCATTGTTGACCTTAGGAGACCCTAGTTAGAATGGACGTCTGAAAAACTTAGTTTCAAAAACCAAAGAGGTGAATATTTGTGAAAAACTTATTTCCACTCTTACCCTTGAAATCTTTTTTCAAAATGAGAAATTCATGCTCTACTTTTTCTTTGTAGCACTACCTAAAATGTTGCACACTTGACTACTTCTTTAACTTACTTATCCTACGTGCTCACAGATGAAGTACCGATGGGAATCCTATAAGCTTGGATCCGGAGACGACAAAAATTTCGAAAAGGAGTTGAAGCAACTAGTGGACTATCTAGGACACCCGTATCCCGAGTTCTTCGGAATACCCCTCAAGGCTCAGTCAGGAGAATCACCTCGGTGGGACGTTTCTACTGATCTCCGAAGGAAGCTTGATGCCCCGGTATGGGAAACCATATGGTTTTCTGTAACAGGAAACACTTGGAAGGAAGGACTAGACAAAGCTATGCAAGAAGCAATTTCCCGTCTGTGTGGACAAAATGAGGACAAGATCAAGAACACTCGCTTCATCTACTACCCAAGACATGACTCCATGGGAAGACCGATGACCATGCCCCCACCACAACCAAAGATGAACCCCTATGAAGCACCTCAGGACTTCAGGCAGTACAAAACCCGCAGAGATTTGGACAACGCCCTCGCCTCTCGCCAAGCATCTCACCCGTGAAGAAGAAGAATCCACTCGGAAGAGTAGTATCATTTAAGCACTTAAGTAGGTGTGAGTTGTATCAGGATCCCCCTTGTATCGTAGAACGATGAATGGTTCTTCAAACCAACGGTGTGTTAGCTTTGTAATGTATGATGCTTGGTATGAATGAAAAAGTGTTGTTGGTTTTTACCCCCGCAACACTACTCGAATTTTCAATTTATGAACTTTTAAAAATTAAACAAAACAAACCATAGAAATTTCCCTCTTATCTTATCATCTACTTCAATGTTCAGATGGCCCCTCCCAATCGCACCAACGACGCGATGATGCAACTGCTGCAGACAATGATGGCAGACCGAGAAGTCGAAAGAGCTGAACGCCAAGCCAACCTTGCGGCACTGCAACAGATAGCTCAGAACAATCAAGGCCATGGAACCCACGATCACCCTGGATCGAAGCTGAAGAACTTTCAGCACACCAACCCTCCGATATTCAACAAGACTGAAGAGCCCCTCGATGCTGATGACTGGCTCCAGACCATGGAAAATAACCTCGAAGTTGCGGGAGTTGAAGCCGCAGAGAAAGTACTGTTTGCCACGCACTACTTAACAGGACCAGCCAGAGCTTGGTGGACCAGCACCCGTGCCATGAATGCAGGACATATGATGACATGGGAAGACTTCAAGACTAAGTTTAGCAAATACCATGTGCCCCAAGGACTGATCAAGAAGATGAGAGACGAGTTCCGTGAACTCAAGCAAGGAAGAATGTCCGTGGTGGAATACCGCGACCGGTTTCTCACTCTGTCAAGGTACGCCCCGGATGAGACCGACACCAATGAGAAGAGAAAGGAAAGATTTCTGAAATTGCACGACGAGATGCAAACTGTGTTAGTGAACATTCCGTTCGCTGACTTAGAAGCCCTCGTGGACTCAGCCATTCAGATGGAAGGAAAGCTGCATCAGGCCAATGAGAACCGCAAACGCAGAATGATGAACCAGAATGGACCCCACCATAATCAGAAGTACCGCAATAACTCCTCTGGAGGATTCACCCCAAGATACAACAAGCCCCCTGCCCAGAATTATCGCCCCAACTACACCAACAACAACGGAGGACCCCCGAAGCCCGGAGGGAACAACAACAACAACAACAACAACAACCCCAACAACAGCAACAACAATGGAAACAACAACAACCCCAATACTGCCCCAAGGACTGGAAGCAACGCTGTTCCCGTCATTCCCAAAGACAAGTCCACCGTCAACTGCTATGAATGTGGAGTTGTGGGTCATTTCTCCAAAGAGTGCCCCAAGAAGCTTGCCAGGATTGCCGCCAATACCGCAGCACCTGCTCAGCAACAACGCCGCTTTGCAGGGAAGAAGGAACCAGAACAACCACAACGGCCGTCTCTACCACATGACTGCCACTGAAGCTCAGGAAGCACCCCAGACCATGCCAAGTATGTCCTCCTGTTATTAAGATACTCAATCTCTCTTAGGAACCTAACTTTTCTTAAAATCTCGGGACGAGATTTGTTTAAGGGGGAAGGGTTTGTAACAACCCAAAAATTTCAAAACAAAACAAATGAATTTCCCTAGTTCCAAATTTTGGAACCAACAAAAACTTTTATTAAAATAAGATTGATACAAATAGATCTTGTTCAAATCTTGAGTTTTGCCATGATGAGTGTTTTTATGCTTATGTGTTAAACCCTAAAACCCTAAAGTGATCAAGTGAAGGTCACCAACCCAATAAAATAAAGGAGAAAGAAATCAAATAAGGAAAACCTTAAACCCTAAGCTTCTCCTTAAATCAATTGGATCTATTTTGAGAAACCCAAAATAAAATAAAAGACCTATGGGAACATATAACCCCCAATAGGTAATTCTTGAACCCTACCTTTATTAATTATGCTAAATGGTGGTGAACCTTTGTGAACCCCACTAAAACCCTAAACCTCACCCCTCTTTTCACCACCCTAGCTAAAATGAAATAAAAAGAAATTAAATAAGAAGAAGGCATATGTGCCTATGGCTATTTTTATAAAACTTTACCCTAAGCTTTGCTACTTTGCTTAGAGGTTTAGAAAACCTTCATACACCTTACCTAGTACCTACCAAACCAATTCCAAGTGGTTTCCAAAGAAAATAAAAAGAAACTAAAAATGCCATAGAGGCATATGTGAGAAAAATGCAAATTTGTGAATTTGAGAAGCTTGACCCTAGGACTTGTTGTGAATGGTTGGATCACTCCTATATACCATTTCAACACTTAACAACATCAATTGGGCCAAGAACACTCAAATCAAAAATCAAATGCCACATATGCATAGAGGCATAGGTGACACATAGCCTTTTCCCCCAAATCTTGACCTATGCACTCCTACCTTGACCAAATGGTGTGAGACCTTCTCCAAACCTAATATAACACCAAATTGACCCTAACCCATGCCCAAGTAAAGCATGGTGAGCAATTTTCAAAAATAATAAAACTTAACACATCACCTCTTATGTGTTATGGCCAATTTTGCAAATCTTTGACCAAGACCTTTTGAAATGGATTCAATGGTTTGAAAATGTTTCTAAACCAATAAGAATCACATTTGAGTCAACAAAGGTCAAAACAAATGGAGAGAAATCAATTGGTGAGAAAATCCCATTTTCACTCAATTACACATAGAGCCAAATTTGCAAATCTTCAACCAAGGCCACCTTTGCTTGATCTCTTGCTTGTAAAACTCTTATATATGATAAACAAACACAATTGCATCAAAGAAACAAGAATCCAATCAAAGGAAATCTCAAATTCAATTCACATATGATAATGGTCATATGTCACTTTTATATTTTCTTCCCTACTTTACACCCCTGCATTTGACTTTTCTTCAACCAAACTTGACCAACTCTCTCCATGTCATCCAAGACAATGTCAAGGTCAACAACTTTCATGTTGACCATCACTGCTGAAGTTGACTAGGTTGACCAGAATAGTGTTGCCAAGTGGAGACTTTGGAATAAAGAGAAGATCATCTCACTTTTGCCAATTTGCAATTCTTTTCCAAATTGACCACCACCACCACCATTCCATCCCTATGAATATATGAATGAGATCCACCAAAGGAATTTCAAAATTTTGAAAACTTTTCTCTTTCGGCCATATCAACAAACACCTTGTGGGTAGCCCTTAGATTTGAAGCCCATACTGATTTTGGCTTGGACCAAGTCCAACCCTGCACTCCCTCTGCATCCCTGTACCCCTCTGCATCAGTCCAAGCCACTTGCCTGCCCTTGCCTTGGTCACCATGACCAATGCCAAGCCATGCCGGCCCTCTTGTCACCTCACCATGCCATCCCCTCTCCTCTCTCATCCAAGCCCATCAACCTTGTCAACTGACTTCCCCTGACCCTGCTGATGCTGACCCTGCACGCCCTTGACCGAGACGGTGACCACACTGCCCAGAACCAGCGCGCCCAGACGCGCCCAGCACATGCCAGGATCGGCATGGACGCGCGCCAGGACGCGCACGCTGGCAACCCTGGACGCGACAGGACGCCGCTGGCCCCCGTCGTGCTGACCTCCTCCCGTCCTCTCCCTCTCTCCTACGCACTCACCGTGGACCCTGCAACCTCCCAGACAACGCCATCTCGCCGCGGGAACCCTGTACGTGACACCACCGTCGACGACGTGCGCCGGTACCCGCGACAGAGACCGCACGCGCTCGTCCTCGTTTCTGCCTCTTTTTCATCGCCTTCAAGCCCCACGTCGCCGCCGTGACGTCGCCGAGCCAGGAGCGTCATCGCCAGAGCCCCAGAACCGCTGTAGCACCATCACCATGACCACCACCGTCGCAGCACTTCGGCCACCTCCAGACGCTATAAAAGGAGACCTCCTCGTGCTTCACCCTCCACACCAAACTTGCTCTCCTTCCTCTCCTCAAGCTCCTCGACCTCACCTCTTGCTCGATTCACCACCATAGCCAGTCAATTTGATCACCGGAGCCGCGGCGGTGCTGAGAAGGGCGCCGTCGATCCAGGCCACCCCTGGAGACGAAACTGCTACAGGCTGCCTCCCCTTCCTCGACAACGTCATCTCCGCGCCTCGCCGACCCTCGCCGGAGCTCAGGTGAGCCGCCGACCCCCTACCTGCGCCGTGCAAGCAGCCAGTTCTCGCCGACGACGACGACACCCCTCCACCGTCAGATCCGCGTCTGATCCAACGCTCCTCATCCCCGCGTACCGCTTCGGTGAGTCACCCCGCTGACGTGTGGCCCCCATCATGTCAGGCGGCCCGTTGCGTGGACGCGCTACTGGGCCGGCCCACTTTCCTTTTCCCCTGCGCAGCCCGTTTACTTTCCCGCCCGCGTTTGCAATTCAAACTGGTTTATTTCTTTTTCATTTAAATTGCAACCTGGTGTCAAATTCAAAATTTAATAGATCCAAATCTACTGAGCCAAATTCAACAAATTTTATATTTTTGGAAAGCTCATCAAAAACCCTATCCAATGCCACTGGATTCAAACCTAGATCTGTTATAGAATTAAAGTGAGAAAATAAACAAGGCAGGTACTTTTCTGCCTAAGAATAATTATTAAAAATCAACCATAAATGATTTTGAGGTGTTTCCACCTCTCATAATTCACTTTTCACAAACTCTAATTGTTTATGTAAAAATATGATATAGGTTCTGTGTATGATCATGGCCTAGTTTAAAGATTTGGCCCTATGGTTAGTTCTAGATCATTTAATTTGGGCAAGATAATTCATTAAAATGAATGAGAGTTTCCCTCTCATTTAAATCTTGTCTCAACTAATTCAACATGAGGTAGATACCCTGGTTTGTTAAATCTCATATTGAATTAGTTGATGATATTAAAACATTACTATGTGTTATTAAAATGCATGAGGTACACCACCTCATTTAAATTATGTTCAAAATTAGGATTCAAATCTATGAGGTGTACCACCTCATTTAAATCAACTTACCAAGTGGCCTAAAGTAATGTGATGACCCTGGTTGTTTGGTCTCATATATGCTCACTTGAGGATATTAATAGGAATTAAATAGCATGAGGTATGGAACCTCATTTAAATCTTTTTCTTGAATGATAAGTGTGAAGAGGTTGACTTTGGTCAACCTAGGTCACATATTATGCATAAGAAAAATTAAATCTTAATAAGGCAATGAGAAGAAGTTATTTCTCTAAGTAACTAAAAGTAACACCTTAATTTGTATGAGAGGAAATTATTTTCCTAAATAAGAAAACAACACATTTACCCACTTAATAGTAATGAGTGATACTAGTTTACTTGTGTAAATTATATGAGGTGTTTCACTTCATTTAAATCTTGTCCCAAGTACTTTCATATGAAGTTTGAACCCCTGGTCAAATACTCTCACATGAAATACTTGGAGATTTTAAATCATAATAGGCCTTATTAAATGGTATGAGGTATCTCTACCTCATTTAAATCATTTTCTCAAATGATGATGATGAATGGTTGACTTAGGTCAACATAAATTCATGTGTGATGGTTTGAGAAATTAAATCTTAAAGAAGATTCAATGAGAGGAAATTATTCCTCAAGAACTATATGGAAACTATCTTTGACATATAAAATAAGAGGAAATTATTTTTCCTCAAAGCAATACCACCAAGGGCACCAAATTGTATTAATAGTGTGAATAGAATAGTTTGTGTGAATATATGTGATGTTTGGAATAGCCAATGAATTGTTTGGTGATTGTATCCTCGTATTCGTATTTTAGACGCTAGTACCGGGGACTATCAAGAGGAGGAGGTTTTCTACCAAGAAGAAGGAGAAGAAGACCACTTTGATCAGTACACCACTCAAGGCAAGCTAACAATCTTGCATGCTATTTACCAATGCAAGCTAATGTTCTTGCAAAGTGCAAAGCTCTACTAGAGCAAGGCACCCTCACCAATTTACTTTATGCTTCATGATCCCATCCCAAGTTTTATTCTTACAAGCTTTTGTTTTTGATTATTTATAACTTGCTTTTATAGTTAACCTTGGTCTAGAGATAGAATACTACAAGAGTATCAAACTTAGCCTAGAAGGCTATAAGCTAGTTAGCACCCCTCATGACTAGTTGCTAGTGCTAACAAATAAAGTGGCTACTCTAGTTGGGAACTT
Organism: Lolium multiflorum; assembly: GCA_030979885.1. Lineage (NCBI taxonomy): Eukaryota > Viridiplantae > Streptophyta > Magnoliopsida > Poales > Poaceae > Lolium > Lolium multiflorum. The sequence continues at coordinate 307,592,665 of CM061753.1, forward strand.
GTGTTTTGAAATGACTTTGAAAACCTTGGAATGATGAGTCATTCTATTGAAAGATTTTTGAAGGTGAATATGACTGGTGAATGACTTGGTGAATTTTACAAAAACTGATGGTTGGGTTTGGATGCGATACCATTCCAATTTTGCAAGTACCCCCACAATACCTGATATGGGTAGGGCTTAACTAGAAGTTTATGTATCTTAGTATGGGTTCCCTCTAAACAAGCGTCATCGGGGTTATGCTGGAGGCTGCCTCTACAAAAGTGAAGTGATATGAAATGACGTGAAATGAGGTGAATGTCCGGCCCAAGCCTGTGCAGTTCCCAGGCGACGGTTTGTCTTCACCGGGAGGCCAAGCTCATGGGGAGAGATGCCTATACTAGGATATGTAAGTGAAAGGTTATGGTTGGTAGTCCGCACACGGAGTGTGATAAATCAGGGCCAGTTAACCCTGACGGATTATTGCAAATGTTGTGGCACAAGTGTACGACCTCTGCAGAGTGTAGATCTATTCGAATAGCCGCGTCCACGGTTATGGACGGTTGGAAAGGCCATACTGTTCCGACATCAGATTTTTTTCAAAATGTGACATGTGAAGGGTGACTTGAGTTTTGAACTTGAAAGGTGAATGGTGAACTTGACTTTGAATCACAACTGAGTTGTGGGAATGACACTAATGTTCCCACTTGAGTTAGTTGAGCAAATGAAGGTTTTTGATTAGTGTTTATGAAATAAAACTGGCTTTATGCAAATGAAACTAGAGCTTAGAACCCCCTTACTATAGTTGATAGTGTTTACCTTAGTATTAGTTTGCGAGTACTTTAAAGTACTCATGGCTTTGTCCCTGGCTATTCAAATGGCCAGACTATGAAGAGGAGTACGAACCGGAAGAAGGACAGCAGGACGTCTACGACAACTAGGATCACTCCTGACGTCAACAGTTGCCTGTGGAATAGATGGACTACTACTACGCTACTCGCTTCCGCTATGTGTCTTGTAATTGATCAATAGATCATCTACTATTGTAATGAGACTGGATCATGTGATCCCTTGTTGTAAGACAATTATGCGTTGTAATGAATGATGTGTTGTGATATTAATCTATTATGTCTCGCAAAAACAATATTCCTGGGATTGCGATGAATGGCATAATAGGCATCTGGACTTAAAAATCCGGGTGTTGACAGTTTTGGTGCTTTGCATTATCTGTTGGCCGTGTTACAAGGAGTTGAGTCATAAAATAAAAAAAGAGAAAATTGAAAAGAAAAAAAGATATACATTGTGCTGCGTGTGAGAATCAAAAGAAAAGAAAGAAAAGCGAAGTGCTAGTAGAATCAAGTGAATGCCTCAGTTTACTTTTCTGCACCTGTAGTTGAGCAATCTTGTGCCTATCCCGTTGAGCTTTGCTAGCGTCTCTCGAGTGCATTGCAACCTGTTTCATCCATATAGCTGCATTGCCACATTTATTGCCTTGTGTGAGTATCATTGGTTGTCCTATGGTCAGCGCTAGATCTTGTTATTGGTGCAAATACGTAGCCCACCTACAGCCCCACGTATATCCTACTTTGTCATGTGATTGTTCTTATACCCTTGATATTCGCTTCGCTACATCCATGCACTAGTTGTCAATCCAAGTGGTAAGCAATACTAATTCACTTTGGAGCGGTATGATTTACCTTTTCTTATCAGTTTTGAGTGAGTTGTGAGAGTACCACCACAGATTTTTGTTTTAGTGCACTAACCTACTAACCATGTCTTCTAGTGATGCTAAAATTGTTAACCAGAAACAGAAGGATGGAGCTGATGTTATGACTTGGAGGGAGTATGAAGCTCTTCGTAATGAGATGCGACGTGAATTCCGCAAACAGGACGAAGGACTTACTGCTGAAATTCAAAAGGTCACTGAGAAGCTTGATACCACTACTGAGACCGTCAATACAATGCAAGTACAAGTGACGGATATTCATCGTTCTATTCAGCGTTGCAGTTAGCTGTTAAGAACCTGACCCAACTACAACAACAAGAACAACAACAACAACAACATGAAGAAGGGGACAGTGTTCATGGAGATTTTGAAAAACAACCTGCTGTTGCCGATCATGGTGTTGGACGTGGTAACCATGGTCGTGGCTTTGTTGAACTCGGAGCCCGCCGTGTTCCTCCACAACTGCAAGAGGATGGTTTGGGTAAGGCAAAGTTCTCAATACCCAAATTTTAAGGAGGTCCTGATGTAGAAGAATACCTCACTTGGGAGCTGAAAATTGAGAAGTTGTGATGCCTACATGACTATACTGGAGATAGGAAGATTAAGCTTGCTTCCTCAGAATTTGATGGCTATGCATTGCGTTGGTGGGATGGAATTACATGTGCTCATCAAGAATATGGATAATTGCCACTTCTTACTTGGCGCGAGATGAAGGCAATTATGCAAGCTCGTTTCGTTCCCACTAATTATTTGTGATCTATATATGATAAGTTTACCCTCTTAAGATAAGGTGTTATTACAGTTGATGCTTATTACATGGAGATGGAGATGCTTATGCAGCGTGGCCGTGTCAGTGAGTCACTTGAGATGACAATGCAACGTTTTCTACATGGTTTGAAGTATAATGTCAAAGGCATTGTTCGTCATCACAGTTACACTACAATGAATGAGCTGCTACATCATGCAAGAGAAGCTGAATCACAGTTGGCTGAAGAGGCGCAAATCAGAGGTTGTGCTACCAGAGCTTGGCGCTTTACATCTAGGGTGCCACCCTCTACAACGTCTGCGCAATCATCACGCACCGCACCTTTTCCTACTTCGTCTAGCAAGCCAGTCTCGAATGTGTCCAACACAAATAAGCCCAAACCTGCTGCCAGTACAAGTGGTTCTAGCATGTCTACGGTGCGCAACCGCGATATGAATTGTCATACATGTGGTGGCAAGGGTCACTTCAAGAGAGATTATCCTAACCGTAAAGTGATGATCATTAATGAGAATGATGAGTACGAGACTAGAGATGATGCTGATCCGTATGCTCCGGAAGATGATGATTATGATAGTGATGGTGTAGATGCTTATCTGTCTGAAGATCGCACTATTGTTGTATCACAACGTGCCCTTAATGTGCAGCCGAGTGCATCTACTCAACACTGCAATTTGTTCCAAACAAAGGCACTAGTTGGTCCTGAGAAAGCTTGCAAGGTCATTATTGATGGCGGGAGTTGTTGTAATCTAGCAAGCAAGGAGTTGTGTGCCAAGCTGAAATTGAAGTATCTACCGCACCCGCATCCATACTATATTCAGTAGTTAAGTGACAATGGTGAGATGAAGGTAAACCACATGGTGCGTGTTGATTTTGATATTGGCCCGTATAAGGATTCCATTGATTTTGATGTGGTTCCTATGACGGTGTGTCACCTACTATTGGGTCGGCCATGGCTCTATGACCGTTCTTTGCAACACAATGGCCGCGCCAATACGTATCACTTGAAGTTCAAGGGCAAGAAAATTAACTTGCAGCCTATGTCACCACAACAAATTGTCAATGAATCTGGTCAGAAAATTGAAGTGAACTTGGAGGATGCATCTATAGATAGGCGAGAGAATTGTAATGCCGTGAGTGATATAACGAAAAGTGAGAGAGTGAATTCCTTAGTTATACTATCCACCAAAGAAGATATGAGAGAATTTAGTGAGGACACTACATCCATGCCTCTTGTGCTCATGTACAAGGGTGAGGTTTTGGTTTCTAACGACATGACCCCTATTTCTCTTGGTGTTTCTAATGTTTTGCAAGGAATTTAGCGATGTTTTTTCGGAGGAGGTGCCCGCATGATTACCACCATTGCATGGTATTGAGCATCAAATTGACTTGATCCCCGGCGCCTCGCTGCCCAACAGGGCGCCGTATAGGACGAACCCCGAAGAGACAAAGGAAATACAAAAGAAAGTACAAGCGCTACTTGACAAAGTTATATTCGCATAAGCCTAAGTCCTCGTGTTGTTCCTGTTATTCTAGTTCCTAAGAAAGATGGTACATGGCGCATGTGTGTAGATTATAGAGCGATAAACAACATTACTATTCGATATCGTCATCCTATTCCCCGTTGAGAGGATATGCTAGAAGAATTGAGTGGTGCTGCTGTTTTCTCTAAAATTGATTAGTGGTTTCATCAAATTAGGATGAAAGAGGGGGGTGAATGGAAAACAACCTTTAAAACAAAATTTTGTTTATATGAGTGGTTAGTAATTTCTTTTGATTTGACGAATGCACCTTGTTGGAGATATGCCCAAGAGGCAATAATAAAGTGGTTATTATAATATCTTTGTGTTTATGATAAATGTTTGCATACCATGCTATAATTGTATTAACCGAAACATTGATACATGTGTGTTATGTAAACAACAAGGAGTCCCTAGTAAGCCTCTTGTATAACTAGCTTGTTGATTAATGGATGATCATGGTTTCGTGATCATGAACATTGGATGTTATTAATAACAAGGTTATGTCATTAGTTGAATGATATAATGGACACACACCCAAATGAGCGTAGCATAAGATCAAGTCATTAAGTTCAAATTGCTATAAGCTTTCGATACATAGTTGCCTTAGTCCTTCGACCATGAGATCATGTAAATCACTTACACCGGAAGGGTACTTTGATTACATCAAACGCCATTGCGTAAATGGGTGGTTATAAAGATGGGATTAAGTATTCGAAAAGTGTGAGTTGAGGCATATGGATCAATAGTGGGATTTGTCCATCCTGATGACAAATAGATATAGTCTGGGCCCTCTTGATGGAATGTCGTCTGATTAGCTTGCAAGCATATGATTGGATCATAAGAGATGACATACCGCGGTACGAGTAAAGAGTACTTGTCGGTAACGAGGTTGAATAAGGTATGGAGATACCGATGATAAAACCTCGGACAAGTTGAATATCGTGTGACAAAGGGGATTGGCATCGTATGTAAATGGTTCAATCGATCACTAAAGTCATCGTTGAATATGTGGGAGCCATTATGGATCTCCAGATCCCGCTATTGGTTATTGCTCAGAGAGGAGTCTCGACCATGTCTGCATAGTTCGCGAACCGTAGGGTGACGCGCTTAAGGTTCGATGTCGCATGAGTAGATTCGGAATATGAGATGGAGTCCGAAGTTTTTGTTCGGAGTCTCGGATAGGATCCAGGACATCACGAGGAGGTCCGGAATAGTCCGGAGAACAAGATTCATCTAAGGGAAGTTATTTTCCGGGGTTCGGGAAAAGTCCGGTGTTTTGACCGGAGCTTCTAGAAGGTTCTAGAGGGCCACAGTGGGCACCACCCCGGGAGAGGCCACATAGGCGCCACATGGCATGGTGGGTCCTGCCCACTATGACATGTGGGCCCAGGCCGGCCCACCCCTAGAGATAGAATCTATCTCTAATTTAAATGGTTTAAATTTAGAGATAGAATCTATCTCAAGATTAAATGGTTTAAATGAAGAGATAAAGGGAAGACTTGGGGGGAAGACTTCCCCCCTTGCGCCGGCCAAGGAAGAGGTGGGGCCAGGGGAAACCCTAGGCCGACCCCCTATAAAGAGGGGAGGGGTGGCCGGCCACACCACCTCTCCTCCAACCCTAGCCGCCTCCCTCTCTTCCTCCTCCATACGCTGTGCAGGCTTAGGCGAAGCCCTGCAGCAATTCTTCTCCACCACCACCACCACGCCGTCGTGCTGCTGGGATTCCGTGGAGATCTACTACACCTCCGCTGCCCGCTGGAACGGGGAGAGGAAGGGCTTCATCGACACCGTACGCGCGACCGAGTACGGAAGTGCTGCCGGATTGTAGCACCGGAACGATCGTCTACACCAACAATGAGATTAATCTCCTAGGCTTTGGAATCTTCGAGGGTTAGTCTCATCTCCATCTCGTTGTTCAGATCTCATAGATTAGATCTTGGCTTTTCCATAGATTAGATCTTGGATTTATTCGTCTTTGCGGTAGGAAATTTTTTTTTTCTATGCAACGAACCCCATCAGTGGTATCAGAGCCATGTCTATGCATAGATCTGTTTCACGAGTAGAACACAATGGTTTTGTGGGCGGTGATGCTTTTGTTGCTTTAGTTTGTGTACTTTGCATCTTGCGGGATGGTGGGATGAAGCGGCCCGGGCTAACTTTACATGACCGCGTCTCATGAGACTTGCTCCACGCTTGACATGCAACTTGTATTGCATAAGTGGCTTTGCGGGTGTCTGTCTCTCCCACCATAGTGAAGATTGCAATTTGCACTTCTATTGTCAACACTAGTATCACCGTTGTGGTTCATGTTCGTAGGTAGATTGGATCTTACTCGAAACCCTAAACCACGTAAAATATGCAAACCAAATTAGAGGCGTCTAACTTGTTTTTGCAGGGTTTGGTGATGTGATATGGCCATGATGTGATGATGATTATATTTGATGTATGAGATGTTCATTATTGTATTATGGCAACCGGCAGGAGCCTAATGGTTGTCTTTAATTTTTGTTAAAGACCTGCGTGTCTATTCATCATGTAATAGCTTTATTTCAAGTAGTTGTTATAGTAGCTATAAGTGATGGACAACCATGAAGCGGCGCCACTGACCTTGACGCCATGCTGGTGATGATGGAGATCATGTCCGTGCTTTGGAGATGGAGATCAAAAGCACAAGAAAAAAGGCCATATCATATCACACATTATGAATTGCATGTGATGTTAATCCTTTTTATGCATCTTATTTTGCTTAGATCGCGACGGTAGCATTATAAGATGATCCCTCTCACTAAATATCAAGATAATAAAGTGTTCATCCTTAGTATGCACCGTTACTAAGACTTGTCGTTTCGAAGCATCTCGTAATGATCGGGTGTGATAGACTCTACATGTGCATACAACGGGTGCAAGCCAGATTTGCACACGCGGATACTAAGGTTGCCTTGACGAGCCTAGCATGTACAGACATGGTCTCGGAACACGGGATACCGAAAGGTAGAGCATGAGTCATATGAATGATATGATGAACACTTTGAGTGTTCGCCTTTGAAGCTACATCTTTTCTCGTGAAGATCGGACTTGGTGTAGTGGATTTGGTTCGTGTAATCACTAAGACAATGCGAGGGATGTTGTTTTGAGTGGGAGTTCACCTAGTTAATTTAAGAATTAAAATTGAACTCATTTTATCATAAACTTAGTCTAAACTCTTTGCAAATATGTTGTAGATCATGGCGCCCCCTCCATCAATTTTAACCAGTTCCTAGAGAAAGAAAAGCTTAAGGGCAATGGTAGCAACTTCACTGACTGGTTCCGTCATGTGAGGATTTTCCTCACTGGTGGAAGCCTGCAATATGTGCTCGATGCACCGCTAGGTCCCCCACCACCTCCTGCAGTATCCGAGGACATAAAGAATGTTTATGAGACTCGGGCAACTCGATACTCCGAAGTTCAGTGTGCCATCTTATGCAGCATAGAGGCAGAGCTCCAAAAGCGTTTTGAGCACCACGACCTGTGTGAGATGATGCGTGAGCTCAAGCTTATCTTTGAAACTCATGCGGCCGTGGAGAGCTATGAGGCCTCGAAACAGTTCTTTAGTTGTATGATGGAAGAGGGCAGCTCCGTTAGTGAGCACATGTTCGCCATGTCCGGACATGCGAAGAAGCTCAGTGACATGGGGATGATGATCCCTAACCAGCTGGGTATTCATCGTGTCCTTCAATCACTGCCACCAAGTTACAAGAACTTCGTGATGAACTACAACATGCAGAACATGAATAAAGATTTACCTGAACTCTTTTCCATGCTGAAATCTGCTGAAGTAGAGATAAAGAAGGAGAATCAAGTGTTGATGGTCAACAAGACCACCAGTTTCAAAAAGCAGGGCAAGCCTAACAAGGGTAACTTCAAGAAGGGCGGCAAGAAAGTTGCGGCGCCTCCTGAGAAGCCTAAGGCTGGTCCTAAACCTGAGACTGTGTGCTATTACTGCCAGGGGAAGGGGCACTGGAAGCGCAATTGCTCCAAATACTTGGCCGATCTGAAGAGCGGCCACGTCAAAAAGAAAGGTATATTTGATATACATGTTATTGATGTCTATCTTACTGGTTCTCGTAGTAGTGTCTGGGTATTTGATACTGGTTCGGTTTCTCACATTTGTAACTCGAAACAGGAACTGCGGAATAGACGAAGCCTGGCAAGGGACGAGGTGACGATGCGCGTTGGAAATGGATCCAAAGTCGATGTGATCGCCGTCGGCACGCTCCCTCTACATCTACCTTCGGGATTAGTTTTAAACCTTAATAATTGTTATTTGGTACCTGCGTTGAGCATGAATATTATATCTGGATCTTGTTTGATGCAAGACGGTTATTCGTTTAAGTCTGAGAATAATGGTTGTTCGATTTATATGAGTAATGTCTTTTATGGCCATGCACCTGAGATGAATGGTTTATTCTTGTTAAATCTCGATAGTAGTGATACACATGTTCATAACATTGATGCTAAGCGAATTAAATTGAATGATAATTCTACTTATATGTGGCACTGTCGTCTTGGTCATATTGGAGTGAAGCGCATGAAGAAACTCCATTCCGATGGACTTCTTGAGTCACTTGACTTTGAGTCACTTGACAGATGCGAAGCATGTCTAATGGGAAAAATGACTAAGACTCCATTTTCTGGTACAATGGAGCGAGCTACAGACTTATTGGAAATCATACATACCAATGTGTGTGGACCAATGAGTGTAGCATCGCGCGGTGGTTATCGTTATGTTCTAACCTTCACAGATGATCTGAGTAGATATGGATATATTTACTTTATGAAACATAAGTCCGAGACTTTTGAGAAGTTCAAGGAATTCCAAAGTGAAGTAGAAAATCAACGTAACAAGAAGATTAAGTTTCTGCGTTCTGATCGCGGAGGCGAATATCTGATTTATGAGTTTGGCATGCATTTAAAGAAATGCGGAATACTTTCACAGTTGACACCGCCGGGAACACCACAACGCAATGGTGTGTCCGAACGTCGTAATCGAACTCTCTTAGATATGGTTCGATCTATGATGTCTCTTACCGATTTGCCGTTATCGTTTTGGGGTTATGCATTAGAGACAACCGCATTCACTTTAAATAGGGCACCATCTAAATCCGTTGAAATGACACCGTATGAATTATGGTTTGGGAAGAAACCTAAGCTGTCATTCCTTATGGGGTTGCGAAGCTTATGTAAAGAAGTTACAACTGACAAGCTAGAACCCAAAGCGGAGAAATGCGTCTTCATAGGATACCCTAAAGAAACAATTGGGTACACTTTCTATCACAGATCCGAAGGCAAAATCTTTGTTGCCAAGAACGGATCCTTTCTTGAGAAGGAGTTTCTCACTAAAGAAGTGACTGGAAGGAAAGTAGAACTCGACGAGGTTAATGAACCTTCTCTCATAGATCAGAGTAGCGCAGTGCCGGAAGAAGTTCCTGCGCAGCCTGCACCGATAGGAGAGGAAGCGAATGATGATGATCATGAAACTTCGAACGAAGAAGCTACTGAACCTCGCAGATCGACGAGGGAACGTACCACTCCTGATTGATATGATCCCTGTCTAAATGTCATGATTGTGGACAACAATGATGAGGACCCTGCGACGTATGAAGAAGCAATGGTGAGCCCAGATTCCAACAAATGGCATGAAGCCATGAAATCCGAAATGGGATCCATGTACGATAACAAAGTATGGACTTTGGTAGACTTACCTGATAGCCGCAAGGCTGTCGAGAATAAATGGATCTTCAAGAGAAAAACAGATGCTGATGGTAATATTACTGTCTATAAAGCTCGACTTGTCGCAAAGGGTTTCCGACAAATTCAAGGAGTTGACTATGATGAGACTTTCTCACCTGTAGCGAAGCTAAAGTCTGTGAGGATTTTGTTAGCAATAGCTGCATTTTTCGATTATGAGATTTGGCAGATGGATGTCAAAACGGCGTTCCTTAATGGTGATATTGAGGAAGAGTTGTATATGGTACAACCCAAAGGTTTTGTCGATCCTAAAAATGCTGACAAGGTATGCAAACTTCAGTGTTCCATTTATGGACTGAAGCAAGCATCCCGGAGTTGGAACCTATGCTTTGATAGAGTGATCAAAGACTTCGGTTTTATACGGACTCATGGTGAGGCCTGTATTTACAAGAAAGTGAGTGGGAGCTCTGTAGCGTTCCTGATATTATATGTAGATGACATATTATTAATTGGGAATGACATAGAACTATTAAGCAGCGTTAAAGGTTATTTGAATAAGTCTTTTTCAATGAAAGACCTTGGTGAAGCAGCGTACATTTTAGGCATCAAGATTTATAGAGATAGATCAAGACGCCTAATAGGCCTTTCACAGAGTACATACCTGGACAAGATTCTAAAGAAGTTTAGAATGGATGAAAGCAAGAAAGGGTTCTTGCCTATGTTGCCAGGTAAGGTCTTGAGTAAGACTCAAGGTCCGGCTACGGCAGATGAAAGAGAAAGGATGAGCAAGATCCCCTATGCTTCGGCAGTAGGCTCTCTCATGTATGCCATGCTGTGTACTAGACCGGATATCGCACATGTTGTTAGTTTGACCAGCAGATATCAAAGTGATCCAGGGATGGAACACTGGACAGCGGTCAAAAATATCCTGAAGTACTTGAAAAGGACTAAGGATATGTTTCTTTGTTATGGCGGTGACCAAGAGCTCGTTGTAACAAGTTACACCGATGCAAGTTGGAACACCGATCCTGATGACTCTAAGTCTCAGTGGGTACGTGTTTATATTGAATGGTGCGGCAGTAAGCTGGAGCAGTTCCAAGCAGTGCACGGTGGCGAAATCTTCAACAGAATCTGAATATATAGCGGCTTCGGAGGCTTCATCGGAAGCGGTATGGATGAAGAGGTTCATTGTTGAGCTTGGTGTGGTTCCTAGTGCATTGGACCCGTTAGTCATTTATTGTGACAACACGGGTGCCATCGCCAATGCAAAGGAACCAAGGTCACACAAGAAGATAAAGCATATCAAGCTGTGTTTTCATTCGATTCGCGAGTACATCGAAGATGGTGAAGTAGAGATTTGCAAAGTACACACAGATCTGAATGTTGCAGATCCGTTGACTAAAGCTCTCCCTAGGGCAAAGCATGACCAACACCAGAATGCTATGGGTGTTAGGTACCTTACAATGTAATCTAGATTATTGACTCTAGTGCAAGTGGGAGACTGTTGGAGATATGCCCAAGAGGCAATAATAAAGTGGTTATTATAATATCTTTGTGTTTATGATAAATGTTTGCATACCATGCTATAATTGTATTAACCGAAACATTGATACATGTGTGTTATGTAAACAACAAGGAGTCCCTAGTAAGCCCGATCTTCTCAGTAAGCAACAGCGGTGATGGTGATCACGGGGTGATGGCAGCGGAGATACACGACGATGAAGTGGATGATAACTTGTATGACGCAACGAGATCTCTCAATTGGTCCCTGTCGCCAATGCAACAGCTCTCAACCCTGCAAGATATTCGCAACTCCACACACTTGCGCACGTAGCCGCCGACCACGAAGCGGTAAGTTGCAACCGTCTAATTCCCAATGGAACAGCAGATCACACAAGACTTTCAGGATCTACACAATATCAAGCAATATGGTGTAGGGATTCAATAGTTTTGCTAGAGCAAACAACTAAGAACTAGGGTTTATCTTAAACGTGGTCTAAAGCAGCTAGGGGGCGTCCTGGGCACTTATATAGGTGTCGGGACGAGTTAGGCGAAAAGATACAATAACCAGAATAGATCTGAGTCGAGACAGGACTCGGACGAATCCGGTCTGGAATCGGTCAAGCGGGCCAGGGACCGGGGTCCGGCCGGTCGGCGTCCGGTCAACGGGCGGCAACCGGAAACTTCGCAACTTTCCGGTTTTTGCCCGGTACGATAAATCTCATCCGGTTGGCGGTCGGTTGGCGACCGGTCGACCGGGCCAGGGACCGGGCTGGCCGGTCTGGTGGCCGGTCTGACCGGGTTCTGGACCGGCCTGGACGTCGTCTTCTCCTCTCGCGCATGCCTCCCGCTCCTCCCTCACGCGACCATGAGATATCTTCTCGTCCAGCTCTATATCCAGCTTCACGGCCATCTTGACGTCCGTCTTCATATCCAGCTGCTCCTCTACTCCTCGTGCGACGCTCGTCTCCTCTTGATACCTGATGATACATAAGTAATAGGACTTAGGCAGTATAAAGTTCTCATCAATCAAAGTACCGTTTAGAAACAAGTTCACCTGTTGTTTAAGTAGCTTCGCACGAGCCCTTGTAATTGGTCCAATCCGAACTTCATTGGACTTAAGCTTCACAGCAGGTTCATCTTCATTTATCAATGACGGAGGTAGTGGTGAAGTAGGGATGTCCTCATCATCTCCCCTTCAAAAGGCGTCGACCTCGACGCTCCAAGGTCTTCTCCGTCATATGGTGTCAAATCAGCAACATTGAAAAAATTACTGACACCAAACTCATCAACTGGAAGATCTATCGAGTATGCATTATCATTGATCTTGGCAAGCACTTTGTAAGGACCAGCACCACGAGGCTTCAACTTAGACTTCCGCAGCTTCGGGAACCTATCCTTGCGAAAATGTACCCAGACCATATCACCAGGCTTGAACAACATCTCTTTGCGCTTCTTGTTCATCCTTGCAGCATTGCTCTTGCCTTTCTTCTCGATCAACTCTTTAGTCTTCACATGGATCTTACGCACAAAATCTGCCCTCTTGGATGCCTCCATATTAACTCGCTCATGTATGGGCAAAGGCAACAAGTCAAGTGGAGTAATGGGTTTGAAACCATACACCACCTCAAAAGGACACAGCTCCGTGGTAGAATGTACCGCCCTGTTGTAAGCAAACTCTACATGCGGCAAACACTATTCCCACTCCTTCAGGTTCTTCTTGATCATGGATCTCAACAGTTGTGACAAGGTTCGATTCACCACCTCAGTTTGACCATCAGTTTGAGGATGACAAGTAGTACTGAACAGTAGCTTTGTCCCTAGCTTTCCCCAAAGTGTCTTCCAGAAGTAGCTCATGAACTTCACATCACGATCAGAAACAATAGTCTTTGGGACTCCATGTAGTCGAACAATCTCCCTGAAAAACAGGTTAGCAATATGCGACGCATCGTCGCTTTTGTGGCAGGCAATAAAGTGTGACATTTTAGAAAATCTGTCCACTACCACAAATATAGAATCATGGCCTCTTTTAGTACGCGGCAAACCCAACACAAAATCCATACTTATATCCTCCCATGGTGTAGTAGGTGCCGGTAACGGAGTATACAAACCGTGAGGCTTCAAATTGGACTTGGACTTGTTGCAAGTAATGCACCTCTTCACATACCTGTCCACATCCCGCCTCATCTTTGGCCAATAAAAATGATCAGCGAGCATGAGTAGCGTCTTCTCACGCCCAAAGTGACCCATCAAACCTCCAGCATGTGATTCCTGCAATAAGAGCAAACACACAGACGATTCTGGAACACATAGTTTGTTAGCTCGAAACAAGAACCCATCATGTATGTGATATTTATCCCATGCTTTACCAAGAGCACATAAGCGATATGGTTCAGCAAAATCATGATCCGTAGCATACAAATCACATAGCACCTCTAATCCAGGAATTTTAACATCAAGTTGAGTTAAGAGCATATTCTTCCTAGATAGAGCATCAGCAACAATATTATCATTTCCTTTCTTATGCTTAATAATATATGGAAAAGACTCAATGAACTCAACCCACTTAGCAAGACGCCTATGCAAAGTAGATTGGACTTTCAGATATTTCAAAGCTTCATGATCAGAATGTATGATAAATTCTTTTGGCCACAAATAATGTTGCCAAACCTCAAGAACTCTAATTAAAGCATACAATTCTTTATCATATATTGGATAGTTCAACTTAGCACCAGAAAGTTTCTCAGAAAAATATGCAATTGGGCGACCCTCTTGCATCAACACACCACCAATTCCAATACCACTAGCATCACATTCAATCTCAAATTGCTTATTGAAATCAGGAAGTGCAAGCAACGGTGCAGAAGTTAACAATCGTTTCAGTTCATCAAAAGCATGATCTTGGGCAACGCCCCACTCAAATGCAACACCCTTTTTAGTCAATTCATTCAAAGGTGCAGCAATAGTAGAAAAATTGGGCACAAAACGGCGATAAAACCCAGCTAGACCATGAAAACTTCTTACTTGACTCACATTCATGGGAGTAGGCCAATTTTGAATAGCTTCAATTTTAGACACATCTACTTCTACTCCATGCTTAGAGACAACATAACCCAGAAATATGACCTTATCTTTGCAAAATGTGCACTTCTCAAGATTACCATAGAGTTTACTATCACGCAACACTTGCAAAACATGTCGAATATGTATAATATGATCAGATTCATTGCGGCTGTAGATTAATATGTCATCAAAATACACAACCACAAACTTGCCAATAAAATCACGCAAAACATGGTTCATCAGTCTCATGAAAGTGCTAGGTGCATTAGTTAAACCAAAAGGCATTACTAACCACTCATATAAACCAAAATTTGTTTTAAAGGCGGTTTTCCACTCATCCCCTTCTTTCATCCTAATTTGATGATAACCACTACGCAAATCAATTTTAGTGAAAACAGCAGCACCACTCAATTCATCTAGCATATCCTCTAAACGGGGAATAGGATGACGATATCAAATAGTAATGTTGTTTATCGCTCTACAATCTACGCACATACGCCATGTACCATCTTTCTTAGGAACAAGAATAACAGGAACATCACAAGGACTAAGGCTTATGCGGATATAACCTTTGTCGAGTAGCGCTTGTACTTGCTTCTGTATCTCCTTCGTCTCTTCGGGATTCGTTCTATATGGTGCCCGATTGGGTAGCGAAGCTCCGGGAATCAAGTCGATTTGATGCTCAATACCTCGCAATGGTGGAAGTCCTGCGGGTACCTCGTCCGGAAAAACGTCGCCAAATTCCTGCAAAACATTAGAAACACCAAGAGGAAGAGGGGTCATGTCGTTAGAAACCAAAACCGTACCCATGTACAAGAGCACAAGAGGCATGGCTGTAGGATCCTCACTAAATTCTCTCATGTCTTCTTTGGTGGCTAATGAGACTAAGGAATTCACTCTCTCACTTTTCGTTATATCACTCACAACATTACAATTCTCTCGCCTATCTAAAGAAGCATCCTCCAAGTTGACTTCAACTTTCTGACGAGACTCATTGACAATTTGTTGTGGTGTCATAGGCTGTAAATTGATTTTCTTGCCCTTGAACTCCAAGTGATATGTATTAGCACGGCCATTGTGTTGCACAGAACGGTCATAGAGCCAAGGCCGTCCCAATAGTAGGTGACACACCGTCATAGGAACGACATCAAAATCAATGCAATCCTTATACGGTCCAATAGCAAACTCAACACGCACCATGTGGTTTACCTTCATCTCACCATTGTCGCTCAACCACTGAATATAGTATGGATGCGGGTGCGGTAGATACTTCAACTTCAGCTTGGTACATAACTCCTTGCTTGCTAAATTGCGGCAACTCCCGCCATCAATAATGACCTTGCAAGCCTTGTCAGGACCAACTAAAGCCTTTGTTTGGAACAAATTGCAGCGCTGAGTAGATGCACTAGGCAACACATTAAGAGCACGCTGCGACACAACAATGGTGCGAGCATCAGACGGATATGCATCTTCACCATCAGTGTCATAGTCATCATCTTCTGGAGCATTAGGATCAACATCATCTCCAGTCTCATATTCATTGTCCTCATTGATAATCATGACTTTGCGGTTAGGACAATCTCTCTTGAAATGACCCTTGCCACCACATGTATACAAATCATATCACGGTTACGCGCAGTAGACACATTAGAGCCACTCGTACTTGCAGCAGATTCGGACTTCTTTGTGTTAGACACATTGGAGACCGGCTTACTAGGCGGAGTAGAGTAAGGTGCGGAGCGCGTCGAAGGCGCCGGCGCCGAAGATGGTGCCGCGCGGGGTGTGAAACGCCCAGCTCCTGTAGTGCGACCTTTGATCTTGGCTTCGTCAGCCAACTGTGATTCAGCTTCCCTTGCATGATGTAACAATTGATTCATATTGGTGTAGCTGTAGTGACGAACAATGCCTTTGATATCATACTTCAAACCATTGAGAAAACGCTGCATTGTCATCTCGAGAGACTCACGGACACGGCCACGCTGCATAAGCATCTCCATCTCCATAGTACCCACCCACAGTCTTCACACCTTGCCTCAGCTTATGCGGTATGGTCCTCCGCGACGGCCCGCAAAGCCTCGTACACACGTCCGTCCGATGCAGGGCGTGCCACCTGACCTATGGTCGGGAAGGTGATGGAGATGCCGCGCTTAGTTTCTGCATGGCATACACGTAAACATTAAATACGAGCCTCGATCGGCTCTCGGGTTGTCCTGTGAATCGGCTCAAAGAGCCGATCCACCATGATTCGTACGAGGTGCACGAATATATGGTGGTCTGCTTGATCAAGATAAAGCTAATGCGATCTACAACGATCTGGGGTTTTCACCGCATAATCGGATCATCCTACTCACGATTGGGCCTCGCGGCCACGCACGGTGATCGTAAGCCGATCCTAGATAGGGCCTAAAAACCGACACGAGGTTGATCCCCGGAACATCCTGTCTAGGACTAGCAAACGACACCCTACGTGCCGCTGGATCCTCCAACCCTTTGTAAGGCCTAACTATTGCAGATATTAAACTAATCCTTGTAGAACAAGGAGCAACCGTAACGGATCGGATCTACTAAATAAAGATCAAGCGGGGTGCCGCCCCCACACCTAAGATAGGTGTGAGGGCGGCTAGATATGCAAGGGTTGCACTACGATAGCATGTTATACGAAGAACTATGCTAACCCTAACACATCTATGATAACTACGTTGCTCGCCATCAAAAAGGCTTGATACGAGCAACGCTTGAACAACATAAAGCTTCTGCTGCCTAGATCGCAAGATGCGATCTAGGCAGCATGATGCTTACCGGTAGAAACCCTCGAGACGAAGGAGTTGGCGATGCGCCAGGATTGATTTGTTGGTTGAACGTTGGTTGTTATTTATTCCATAAACCCTAGATACATATTTATAGTCCGTAGACTTTCTAACGTGGGAATAATCCCAACCGTGCACGAGACAAACTCTAACTAATCGACACGTATCCTAATATATTACAGATACACGGGCAAGCTAGCCCAAACTTTGTATAACAGGCCGATTCACGTATCTTCTCTATATATATATTCTTCAAGTCCATCTTGATCGCGGCCCACCTCGACTCGGTCAAATTCTGGTGATAACACATGCCCCCCTGGTTTTGGATTTGATAATTCCAAAATCATTCTGCTTTTTCTTCGTCGGGTCATGTCGTAGCAGAGCAGAACCATCGCAGTATCCTTTATCATGATGCCTTACCTTCTCAACTTCTCCGCGTGACTTGGCAATTCTTTGGCACCACTTCCTCGAAAATTGCTGCGGCATTAAACCTCCGCTAAACCCCCTTTATTTAACCGCACCGAACAGTTCGCCTCTTCATCCCCTTGCTCTGTCCCAGCCATCGGCACCAAAAAACCCTCTTTTTTCCATAGCCATGTCGTCTTCTTCCTCCTCTTCCGTTTCTCTCCAATCCTCTTCCTCAAGCGAGTCGGTTCCAGAGCATGACCAGATGGAGGCGTACAACCGTCGTGCTCCCAAGCATTGGGACCAGCGGGAATGGGATTTCGACTTCGTGCCAGAAGGCGAGGACCTTGTCTGGTCAGATGGGGCCATGCCCCTAACCGACGGGGAAGATGACCTCCGGTACCTGGTCGACGGAGCACTGGAGGCGGAGAGCGACGACGACGACCCTCCCTTCCGGGGTAAATTCACCTCCGTCACCAAAGAAGAAGAGGATGACGAAGACGAAGACATCTCCTCCGACATGAAGAAGGAACAGGAGGACGACACCTCCTCCGACGAACCGCCGCCAAAGCGCATCCGTGGCTGGGCTTGGTCAGACGAGGACGATGATGATGACGAGGAAGAAGCCTCCGCCGAAGGTCACAGTAGCAGCACCGAGGGATTCGTCGACAGCAGCAATGAGGGCAGCTACCTCAGCGACGGCGAAGACGGCAACAGCCCTTAGAATAGGGACCTACTAGTATAGGATTAGCAGTAGCAATCTGTCCCTTTTGCTGAACAATCGGCTTCTCTTTGTAAGAAATCTTATTATCAATGAAAAATTTCCTTTGATTTTGCCGATGTTCTTTATGCTGATTTAGCCGATTTGTCCCCTTAGCCAATGCTTCATGAGCTGATAGCAACGCATCGGCCCTTTTACCCATCGATTCTTCAACAATGATCCTAAGATCTGGTGGACAATGTGGAATCTTCAAAAGAGCCCTTAAATTTCTCCCACCAATTTCAGCGATCCTCTTCTGCCTGCACTCATCATTCTGTGAAGAAGGTTGCCACGAAGGATGAGCTGATGACATATCAATCGGCTCCTAAACAGAGCATCCACCAGGCCTGCTGCCCCCCGAGCCTTACTCGAGGCGAGAATGTCAGAGAGGGTGCACCAAAGCCGATCACCCTTCTTCCTTCGAAAGCCGATATACCTCCCACAGCTGAACTGGACTTGGTGGAGATCCGGTAAACCTTGTATAGTTGCACTAGAGTCGATGGCTTGCGCGCATCGGCTGTAAAAAAAAAATTTACTGGCCGATTTTTCCTATCGGCCCCAATATTTTACTGCACAAACGTTCTCCTCTGCATGTTCACATGTTCATCTGGTTTAGGTGCCCCGGCGAATCTGCCAGGTGACTGCGGCTATTGTGGTTAGCCAAGGCACAGTATTTGCACGTCGGCTCCGCTAGGGTTCGTGGTGATTCTCATCCGCCGACGTGACCGCTGCCCAATAGATCGATGTTGAACACAAACAGAACATGTGATGAAGATAATTTTGGCCGATTGCTGAAAATCGGCCTCCATATTGATCGAAACGCTTAATGAAGGTCCTGTAATGTTCCTCCATAACTTTTTGGAGCCGATCCCAAGGATCGGCCTCGCCATGTTTGCTCCAGTTACATGGTCAGGCCAGTGGATAAAACCAGCCTAACCCTGCCCTTTGTCGTCGATGCGCTCGCGTCGTCCAAATTGATACCTGAGAGGGGCTCTTGACCTGCTGCTTCCCACGCGTTCATGCTAGCCGTTGAAATTTCGGCTGAGTCATCGGCCTGGACGACCTCTACCTCATCTCCATCCCACTGTATTATGCATTGGTGCATCGTGGAGGGAATGCAGCAATTGGCGTGGATCCAATCTCTTCCTAGCAGAACAGCATAAGTGCTCTTGCTATCGACGATGAAGAACGTCGTAGGGATAGTTTTCCTTCCTACGGTCAGATCCACATTCAGAACACCTTGTGCGTCAGATGCTTGGCCGTTGAAATCGCTCAGTGTCACGTTGGTCTTGATCAGATCTGAGCTAGAGCGTCCCAACCTCCGTAGCATAGAGTACGGCATAATGTTGACTGCCGCTCCGGTGTCCACCAGCATCTTATTGACAGGCCTCCCATCGATATAACCTCGCAAGTACAAGGCCTTCAGATGTCTGTAGCTTCTTTCTCGTGGCTTCTCAAAGATAACCGGCCGTGGACCGCAGTCAAGTTGTGCCACAGGTGCCTCGTCTAATCCTGGAGCACTGAACTCCGAAGGAAGGATGAACACCATGTTTGTGCCAGCCGATGTTTCATCATCGGCTTTCCTCTGCTTGGGCGCCACTCCATTTTCCGTGGACGACCCTCTTCATCCAGGGTTCGCTGAACTTTCGCAGCCAGATCAGGTCGTGCCTTCCTTAGCGTATGCAAGTACAACCTTTCGGCTTCCTCCAGGCCGCGCAATCGCTGAACCCTGCGCTTTTGGGAACGGCTGAGCCCATCAGGGCACCACCTTGGACGGTGGTACCTGTCTTCTTCTTCTCCCTCGTCTTCTGAATCTTCAAGATCTTCCAACCGAGGGGACTCAGCGCGTTTGCTTTGTGTTGGGAGAGGCCCTAGGCGTTTGAACACGGACACGTTGGCTGCCTCCTTCTTCTTCTGGTTGCATTCGGGCAGTTGCCGATTGTAGGCAATCGGCTCATTCCTGAATCCCAGCGATTCCGAAGAAGGGACAGTCCCAGTGCCTGTCCTCGTCGTCTCGCTCCCTTGCCTTTCCTTTGGCACGGCGCTCGTGCTCCTCCTCATCGCAATCATGCCGACGATGTCTTCTGGCTTCCCTAGCCAGACAATCTCTTTCATCATCATCGCTGGATCATCGGCGTTGGTCATACTGACTCACATACTTGTTGAGGAGGTGATCAGAGAGGGGTCGCTGATATCTCATGTTCTTCACTTCTCCCTCTGTGACGTAGCGCTTGCCATCATGACGGAGCCGATCGCGTGGAGCGGCCTCCTCCGTGTCCTTGCTACGAGAGCAGCTGCCCTCGTCTCCATCCTTGCCAGCGTGGTTTCCAAGTCCTACCATGTTGATGCTGAACGAGGATCCTGGCTGGCAACCTTCAGGGTAAGTGCATTCCACCATGTTAACGGCGGGGAAGGGTTGGGTGTCGACCTTCATGGCGTACTGGTTGAAAATCAGACGTCCTTGTTCTATCGCCATTTGGATCTGCCGCCACACCCTGCGGTCGTTGGTGGCATGGGAGAGCGAGTTGTGCCATTTGCAGTATGGCTTTCCGTTCAGCTCTTGTACCGTGGGGAATTTGAGACCTTCGGGTATCTTCAACTGCTTCTCCTTGAGCAGGAGGTCGAAGATTTGCTCAGTTTTGGTCACGTCAAAATCAAAACCCCTAGGCGGACCTGGTGGCTTAACCCATTTGCAGGACACGGGGGTTGCCCCCCGAGTCCATTCAGCCATTGCTACTTCTTGATCTCCCGCAGAAACTTCGTCCTCCGCCTCGACCAGGACTACTGCACGCTTGAATTTGTCCTGGTACAAGTCCGAGTGGCGCTGTTCATATGCCGACAGTTTCGAACCATGTGCGCCGGTGAGGGGTAGTGCTTGGGAGGCCATGTCCTTGAGCGGTGCTGCAAGGCCGCTACTGCCAACTGCTTCTTTTCAGTCACACGAACCGAATAACATCGGTTCCTAAGATTCTGAAGCTGGATGTATTCATCACGGTTCTCCACGCTTGACGTATTTGTGCTAGATCGGCAAGGCCAGACTCGGAAGCCTCTGAGTGGTACTGCGTATGGAACTGTTCTTCCAATTGCTTCCAAGTCCGGATCGAGTCTGGTGGCAACGAGGTGTACCACCCGAAAGCCGATCCCGTGAGGACTGTGAGAAGAACCTCACGCGTAGTGGGTCCGACACTGAGGCCGTTCCTAGTTGTGCCAAATATCGGCTCACATGCTCGATGGAGCTGGAACCATCTGATCCACTGAATTTGGAGAAATCAGGGAGCCGATATTTAGGTGGTAGCGGGATCAACTCGTACTCGTCGGGGTACGGCTTGGAATAGCCGATTGCCCTCCTTTTCGGCACCATGCCGAACTGGTCTCTAGCAACGATCTGATCCGCTGCGGCTGCGGGAGTTGAACTCGAAGATTCGCCGGGGTGGCGTACTTAGCCAGCCATGCTTTTCCAGCTCGGAGCCAACTGCAGGAGCTGAGCTCTGGAGGTTCGTCGGGTGCCGTATTTAGTTAGCCACGTCGCTTCTCAAGATGCGTTGCGGCGTTCCTCCTACTTTCCCGAAGTCCCTGATGTCGCGGCCTGGTTTGTGAGCGCCCAGTTACCGCGGCACATACGTGCACATGTACCCGTGAGGGATCTCCTTAGGCGCTTCATACAAGAACTGGCAGTCACTAGGGTCACCACCGATCTTGTAGACGACGAATGCCGGTGAATTCGGCACTTCTGGTGCTGCCCACGCAAATGGCAGTGGTGGACGGGACTGGAGTGGCAACTGCGTCCCGAGCTGGTCCTGACGGCGAGTACTGGTGCCTCATGATCTCCTGGATCACGCGAAGAGCGACACGCTCCAACGTGTTTACCAGGTTCTCAGAGTGGCGGTGTAGCGAGTGAGCCACCAAGTAGTTGATCTCCTGCCGCAGGGACCTGGTGCGTTCTTCGGACGGGGCAGAGAGGTCTATCCCATCGAGTGCACCATCAGGCGTGAACCCCTTCCACGATGCCATGTGAACGGGTTCGTGGAAAGAGCCGATGAGGTCGGCTTCGAGGATTGCTTTGACCTCGTCATACTTCTTCTTGAGCTCGTCGGTCAGATCCTCGTACGTGACTGGCGTGCCGTCCGCCATCTCAGATGTAGATGGCGATGTGGTTGATGTAGACGATTGTCCCACGGGCGTGCGAATGTGTTGCGGTCAAAACCCACCGGCGGGCAGCGACGGGCAACAAGAGAGCCGGGAACAACTTAGGGCTGCGGCTGGCCCTGGTCCCTCCGAGCGACGGCCCGCAAAGCCTCGGTACACACGTCCGATGCTGATGCAAGGGCGTGCCACCTGACCTATACCTGGTCAGGAAGGTGATGGAGATGCCACGCTTAGTTTCCTGCATGGCATACACGTAAACATTAAATACGAGCCTCGATCGGCTCTCAGGTTGTCTGTGAATCGGCTCAAAGAGCCGATCCAACCATGATTCGTACGAGGTGCACGAATATATGGTGGTCCTGCTTGATCAAGATAAAGCTAATGCGATCTACGATTTAGGGTTTTCACCGCATAATCGGATCATCCTACTCACGATTGGGCCTCGCGGCCATGCACGGTGATCGTAAGCCGATCCTAGATAGGGCCTAAAAACCAACACGAGGTTGATCCCCGGAACATCCTGTCTAGGACTAGCAAACGACACCCTACGTGCTGGATCCTCCAACCCTTTGTAAGGCCTAACTATTGCAGATATTAAACTAATCCTTGTAGAACAAGGAGCAACGTAACGGATCGGATCTACTAAATAAAGATCAAGTGGGGTGCCGCCCCACACCTAAGATAGGTGTGAGGGCGGCTAGATATGCAAGGGTTGCACTACGATAGCATGTTATACGAAGAACTATGCTAACCCTAACACATCTATGATAACTACGTTGCTCGCCATCAAAAAGGCTTCAGTACGAGCAACGCATGAACAACATAAGCTTGTGCTGCCTAGATCGCAAGATGCGATCTAGGCAGCATGATGCTTACCGGTAGAAACCCTCGAGACGAAGGAGTTGGCGATGCGCCGAGATTGATTTGTTGGTTGAACGTTGGTTGTTGTTTATTCCATAAACCCTAGATACATATTTATAGTCCGTAGACTTTCTAACGTGGGAATAATCCCAACCGTGCACGAGACAAACTCTAACTAATCGACACGTATCCTAATATATTACAGATACACGGGCAAGCTAGCCCAAACTTTGTATAACAGGCCGATTCACGTATCTTCTCTATATATATATTCTTCAAGTCCATCTTGATCGCGGCCCACCTCTGACTCGGTCAAATTCTGGTGATAAGCATCACCATCTCCATGTAGTATTCATCCACAGTCTTCACACCTTGTCTCAATAGAGTCAGCTTATCATATATATTCCGCAAGTAATTTGTAGGCACAAAGCGAGAAGTCATCGCCTCCTTCATGGCACGCCATGTGCGTATAGGTTGCTCACCATCCTCGTCTCGGTTACGAACAAAAGCATCCCACCAACGCAAAGCGTAGCCATCAAATTCGGAAGAAGCAAGTTTAATCTTCCGATCTTCAGTATAATGTGGATGTAAGCTCCACAACTTCTCAATCTTGAGCTCCCAAGTGAGGTATTCTTCAACATCAGCTCCTCCTTCAAACTTGGGTATAGAAAACTTGGGCTTACCCAACCCATCTTCCTCATCTTGTCCACGACCATTGCGGCCAAGTGGAGCCCAACCGCGAGGACGATTACCACGTGGCGCACCACGAGCATTGTGTGCGTCATCTTGAAGCTCAGGATCTTCGTCATCTTCTTGTTGTTGTTGCGCGGTCAAATTCTCAACAGCCAAACGCAAATCAGCAAGACTGCGTTGTACATCCGTCATTTGATCTTGCATTGTAGTGACGGTCACATGAGTAGCATCCAGCTTTTGGGAGATCTCTTCAACCTTCCCATTAAGCACATCGTCCTGAGCGCGGAATTCACGTCGCATCTCATTACGAAGAGCCTCATACTCCCTCCATGTGATGATATCAGCAGCACTCTTGTTTTCCTGGTTAACAAGTTTATGATCACTAGCAGACATCGTTAGTAGATTAGTGCACTAAATCAAAAAAAAATATGGTGGTACTCTCACAACTCACTCAAAACTGATAAGAAAAGGAAATCTTACCGTTCCAAAGTAAATTAGTGTTGCTTACCACTTGTAGTAACAACTAGTGCACGGATGTAGCGAAGCGAATATCAAGGGTATAAGAACAAATCACACGACAAAGCAGGATATATGTGGGGCTGTAGGTAGGCTACCTATTTGCACCAATAACAAGCTCTAGCGCTGACCGTAGACAACCAATGATACTCACACAAGGCGATATAATGGGGCAATGCAACTATATGTAGGAAAAGTTGCAATGCACTAGAGAGACGCTAGCAAAGCTCAACGAGACAGGCACAAGATTGCTCAACTACGGGTGCAGTAAAGTAAACTTAGACCTTCACTTGATTCAACTAGCACGTCACTTTTCTTTTTGGATTTTTCGTTTGTATAACACACGCAGCTATGTAGCTCTTTTTGCTTCTTTTCAAATTTTCTCGTTTTTTTTTTTTTTTTTTTGACTCAACTCCTTGATAACACGGCCAACAGAAATATGCAAAACACCGATAACCTAACGAGCAGTCTGTCGAGCGGTAAAACTAGTCTCTTCTGGGGAAGTTCCTAGTCACTTATATCGATAGGTTGTGTCTATGGTTGGGAACAAGCACACTGTACGCTATGTGGACTCGGAGTAACAAAAACTGACACACTATGAGAAACTAGATGATAGAGAAAACACAACCCTAACAATTCTACTAGATGAAAGATAAAGATACGCAAAAACAACTACGAAAAGCAACTAAAACTCGAAATTAGTGCAATCTAAGGCTATGGCAAACCCGAACCCTAACTTTTTATGGCTTTTTCTGGATAGGAAACACTCACAACTCAACTATGGGGTGGATTGTGGATGGCTTACCGAGTAAAACTGGAAATCTGATACCAAGATGATATGGGGTGGCCCGATCTTCTCAGTAAGCAACAGTGGTGATGGTGATCACGGGGTGATGGCAGCGGAGATACACGACGATGAAGTGGATGATAACTTGTATGACGCAACGAGATCTCTCGATTGGTCCCTGTCGCCAATGCAACAGCTCTCAACCCTGCAAGATATTCGCAACTCCACACACTTGCGCACGTAGCCGCCGACCACGAAGCGGTAAGTTGCAATCGTCTAATTCCCAATGGAACAGCAGATCACACAAGACTTTTTCGGGATCTACACAATATCAAGCAATATGGTGTAGGGATTCAATAGTTTTGCTAGAGCAAACAACTAAGAACTAGGGTTTATCTTAAACGTGGTCTAAAGCAGCTAGGGGCGTCCTGGGCACTTATATAGGTGTCCGGGACGAGTTCTGGTCGAAAAGATACAAGAATAACCGACCCGAATAGATCGTCGAGACAGACTCGGACGAATCCGGTCTGGAATCCCCAACCGGGCCGTGGACCGGGTCGGCGGTCTGGCGTCCGGTCAACGGGCGGCAACCGGAAACTTCGCAACTTTCCGGTTTTTGCACGGTACGATAAATCTCATCCGGTTGGCGGCCGGTTGGCGACCGTCGACCGACCGAGGGCCGGGGCCGGTCAGTGGCCGGTCTGACGGGTTCTGGACCGGCCGGACGTCGTCTTCTCCTCTCGCGCATGCCTCCCGCTCCTCCCTCGCGCGACCATGAGATATCTTCTTGTCCAGCTCCATGTCCAGCTTCACGGCCATCTTGACGTCCGTCTTCATGTCCAGCTGCTCCTCTACTCCTCGTGCGACGCTCGTCTCCTCTTGATACCTGATGATACATAAGTAATAGGACTTAGGCAGTATAAAGTTCTCATCAATCAAAGTACCGTTTAGAAACAAGTTCACCTGTTGTTTAAGTAGCTTCGCACGAGCCCTTGTAATTGGTCCAATCCGAACTTCATTGGACTTAAGCTTCACAGCAGGTTCATCTTCATTTATCAATGACGGAGGTAGTGGTGAAGTAGGGATGTCCTCATCAAGTCCCTAGTAAGCCTCTTGTATAACTAGCTTGTTGATTAATGGATGATCATGGTTTCGTGATCATGAACATTGGATGTTATTAATAACAAGGTTATGTCATTAGTTGAATGATATAATGGACACACACCCAAATGAGCGTAGCATAAGATCAAGTCATTAAGTTCAAATTGCTATAAGCTTTCGATACATAGTTGCCTTAGTCCTTCGACCATGAGATCATGTAAATCACTTACACCGGAAGGGTACTTTGATTACATCAAACGCCATTGCGTAAATGGGTGGTTATAAAGATGGGATTAAGTATTCGGAAAGTGTGAGTTGAGGCATATGGATCAATAGTGGGATTTGTCCATCCCGATGACGGATAGATATACTCTGGGCCCTCTCGGTGGAATGTCGTCGATTAGCTTGCAAGCATATGATTGGATCATAAGAGATGACATACCGCGGTACGAGTAAAGAGTACTTGTCGGTAACGAGGTTGAACAAGGTATGGAGATACCGATGATCAAACCTCGGACAAGTTGAATATCGTGTGACAAAGGGGATTGGCATCGTATGTAAATGGTTCAATCGATCACTAAAGTCATCGTTGAATATGTGGGAGCCATTATGGATCTCCAGATCCCGCAATTGGTTATTGCTCGGAGAGGAGTCTCGACCATGTCTGCATAGTTCGCGAACCGTAGGGTGACGCGCTTAAGGTTCGATGTCGCATAAGTAGATTCAGAATATGAGATGGAGTCCGAAGTTTTTGTTCGGAGTCTCGGATAGGATCCAGGACATCATGAGGAGGTCCGAAATAGTCCGGAGAATAAGATTCATATAAGGGAAGTCATTTTCCGGGGTTCGGGAAAAGTCCGGTGTTTGACCGGAGCTTCTAGAAGGTTCTAGAGGGCCACCAGTGGGCCCACCACCCCGGGAGAGGCTACATAGGCGCCACATGGCATGGTGGGTCCTGCCCACTATGACATGTGGGCCCAGGCCGGCCCACCCCTAGAGATAGAATCTATCTCTAATTTAAATGGTTTAAATTTAGAGATAGAATCTATCTCAAGATTAAATGGTTTAAATGAAGAGATAAAGGGAAGACTTGGGGGGAAGACTTCCCCCCTTGATGCGCCGGCCAAGGAAGGAGGTGGGGCCAGGGGGAAACCCTAGGCCGACCCCCCCCCCCATATAAAGAGGGGAGGGGGTGGCCGGCCACACCACCTCTCCTCCAACCCTAGCCGCCTCCCTCTCTTCCTCCTCCATACGCTGTGCAGGCTTAGGCGAAGCCCTGCAACAATTCTTCTCCACCACCACCACCACCACGCCGTCGTGCTGCTGGGATTCCGTGGCGATCTACTACACCTCCGCTGCCCGCTGGAACGGGGAGAGGAAGGGGCTTCATCGACACCGTACACGCGACCGAGTACGGAAGTGCTGCCGGATTGCTGCACCGGAACGATCGTCTACACCAACAACAAGATTAATCTTGTAGGCTTTGGAATCTTCGAGGGTTAGTCTCATCTCCATCTCGTTGTTCAGATCTCATAGATTACATATTGGCTTTTCCATAGATTAGATCTTGGATTTATTCGTCTTTGTGGTAGGAAATTTTTTGTTTTATATGATACGAACCCCATCACACCTAGCACTTTATTGATGAACCATGTTTTGCGTGATTTTATTGGCAAGTTTGTGGTTGTGTACTTTGATGACATATTAATCTACAACCGCAATGAATCTGATCATACTATACATATTCGACATGTTTTGCAAGTGTTGCGTGATAGTAAACTCTATGGTAATCTTGAGAAGTGCACATTTTGCAAAGATAAGGTCATATTTCTGGGTTATGTTGTCTCTAAGCATGGAGTAGAAGTAAATGTGTCTAAAATTGAAGCAATTCAAAATTGGCCTACTGACGAGGGATCACCTCGGCAATGCCTACAGATTGTAGACTTGGGTTTCGGGAGAGAGCGACGATGGAGATTCCGGGGGCGAGATTAGGCACACGACGTACCCAGCTTCGGGTCCCCTCGGTGGAGGATCCCTACATGCTGCTAGAAATCCACTATATGATCACAATATGTTTACATGGTGTCGCCGTAGGCGGAGCTATGTTGTCTATCTCTATGTCCTCCTTATTTCGGGTGCCCTGGCTAGCTTTATATATGCAACCAGCCTAGGGTTTTAAAAGAGTCCTAGTCGACTACTTCTTCGGGTTTCCTTGTTGGGTCTTCTCCATATTGGGTCTTCTCCATATTGGGCCAAGCCAGGTATACTAATAATGGGTACCCGAAGGGTATGCCCATGTCAGTAGCCCCCGAGTTTATAGGGAAGTCGAAGACTTGCGTAGAAACTCCAAGCATAACCATCTCCGAAGTCGAAGAAAATACAAGGCGAGGTCCATGTCGTAGATCATGTGTAGCGTAGATGATGTCGACGATTCTTGAAATTATCGGGTGCGCGGCAGCGCTCCCGATGGGAGTAGCCCCCGAGTCTATGGACAAGTGCTTGCACTTGGGCATAGACTCAAGTTGTACTACTCGATAAAGAACTTAACTATATTTCTGGAGGATTTGATGAAATCCATGTGCTCCCGATGGGAGTAGGCTCCACTCGAGTCGTAGAATCGAGTTGAGTCTACAAACCTTGATTGTCATAGATGCTGTCGAAGTTATTTTTCTATCGGGTGCGCGACCAGCGCTCCCGATGGGAGTAGCCCCCGAGGCTACAACCAAGTGTTTGCACTTGGGTGTAGGCTCAACTTGCTTGTAATTGACTCCACAATTTTTCCTCTTTCTTATCGGGAGGGTGAACAATACTCTCGATAAGAGTAGCCCCCGAGCCTATGAGCAGGTGCTTGCACCTAGGCATAGGCTCAAGTTGTACTACTCGATAAAGAACTTGGTGCAGCCCCTCTTTTTATCGAATCCAGGCCGTTGCTATTTTTATTTGACATTGATATCTATATTGTACAGGGATAATGGTAGTTGGGGCTAGTTCATCTGACGGATCAGGTACTAGTTAACTGCTCTAGTGGCAATCCGCAAAACCTACTTCAAGATCACGTCCCTGGACATGATCTCGAGATACTGGTGTAAACTTCGACAGGTGCCGCTTAAGGTCTTACCATTCTATCAAGTCCCAGTCATATTTTATCGGGTACCTAACGCGTCCGTTAGGATTTTTCTTCGTATCTGTTGATACGGATAAAAGTAGCAAACCGACGTCAGAGACGGCGCCACGCCACACAGAACGGATCTGGGGTCTTACCTTCGCAAAGTTTTGCGGCATTCAGAAATTGTTCGCAACTTTGGCGTTCTGAGAATATATTGTCGAGTGCCTTGTTCGGCTGATGCAATGACCCATTTTGCGGGTTCTTCTATATTTTTCTCGGGCGTGATGAGACAGCCGAATATATTGGTTATTCTATATTGTCGGGTACATCACCGATGCTCTTGCTCGGAACAAATGACGAGTCAATGGACCCGAAGATTTGTCCATCCTCTTTTTTTTCTCCCTTTTTTTTGGTTTCTCGTTGATGATAATTTCGTCGAGTTCAACTCTCAGGAAAATTTCTTCGGGTCCTCCTTGAGGACAATTCTTCGGATTCTCATTGAATAAAATTTCGTCGGGTTCTCTCAAGATTTCGTCGGGTTCCTCCCTGAAGAAGATTTCGTCGGGTGCTCTTTTATATACTTTGAATTTTACTTTCTCCTGCACAAATAAACAAACTTTTTCTATCTTTTCCTTGACTCTCTTTTTCGCATGCAGTGTCAGATGCTCGGATTCGATGATATGTAAAGTGAATATATGCCGCGCAGCCCCCGAGCATCGGGTGCGGCAAAAGTAAATGACAATCAACTTTGTAGAAAATAAAAGAACACTTAGCTTTTTGGACACGACGAAGTCAATGCATGATGAAGTCTTCGAGTGTAGATAAGAAATCTAGCCAAAGTAGAAACCACCAAATAACAAAAGTGGATGCCGCGAAATTGTTGATGAAGAAATAGCCGAGCCCCCGAGCGTTGCTGAGGTGATGTCATGATTGTTGTGTCGCAGTCGTGACCCGAGGCGAAATCATTGTCGAGCCCCCGAGCGTTAGGCGTGACGTCGAAATAAGTTGATGGAGTCGCGGCGTCATATTTGGTGAAGCCATTTAGGATGAAGCCATAGACAATAATATACGAAGATGAATCCCAGATGAAGTATTTGAGATGAATCCATATTGAAGATTACGCCATTAAATATAGAGCATATATTGAAGATAAATCCGTCGATATCATAGAAGATGAATCCATTAGCCCAAAAAATCCAGTAATAATCATAGAAGATGAATCCGCTGATATCATAGAAGATGAATCCATTGATCCGGGAAAATAGTTCTAGTAATAATCATAGAAGATGAATCCATTGACCCAGAAACGCATCGGGTAATATTGTATAAGTGAACCAATAATAGCCCAAAGAAAACCGATCCAATAATCCGGAGAAAATAAATCCACTGAACCGAAGAAGATAAAGCCACTAAGTCGAAGAAAATAATTCCATTGAGCCGAAGAAAATAATTTCACTGAGCCGAAAAATATAATTCCATTGAACCGGAGAAGATATTTCCACTAAGCCGAAGAAAAGAAATTCACCAAGTAACCGAATATATTTGTGATAATGAAATATTGGTGCAGCCCCAAATGTCGGGTAAATTTGCTGTAATGATGCAATGTTGCAGCCCCCTAATATTTGGGTGTGGCGAAAGTAAACAATAATTAACTTCTCGGAAGAGGAACACTTAGCTTTTTTATCAGGTGCGACGGAGTCGTCGCTGAAGCAGGTCGTGCAACGGACACAGTCGATGTAGGCGCGCGACGTCTGGCTGACATTGTTGATGCAGTCGCGCGGAGCCTATCCGGTGTGGTCGATGAAGATGACGATGTAGAAGTAATTGCGCACCAAAAAGGCGACACATGATGGCGAACGGGTCGATACAGCAAAGTCATCGAAGCTTATTCCCGGTCTGCAGATATATTACGGCGCGAAAAACTTGCGCGCAAATAATCACGAGTCGAAAAATATTTGGCCAAATAGAAACTAATTGAAAATATAGCACCTGATTGATTCTTGTCGGATGAAATCGGAACGGTGAGTCCGCAATGGCGAGTGCACCTAGGCGGGTGCGTGCTGGCGAATCTTCGACATTGAGGTATCGACAGTTGTTGGATTATCGCTAAGGCACATCGTCGTGTATTTGTGTAGGCATGGCCAGCAAACTCTTGTTCAGTGGTAGAATTCGCTCAATCGCCACATCGCGGAAGGCAGCATGCAGCCAGATGGTATTAATGCTCCTTGCACTTCCAAACAATTCGTACATGTCATCCAAAGTCCATAGAAAGATTAGATCTGAATTAAATAATCACTTGGCATGGTAATTAATGGGAGAGAGAGAGAAAAAAAATAGATGGGTTAGATTGGAGCGATCTGGTTCCACCAGGAATTTCGTCGACTAACAAAGTCACGTGCATATGGCTAAACAAACAATGCATCTGATCATTGGCACTTGCGCGGCATGTATTTGGCCAGAGGCTTGGACTAGCACGCGCACCAAACGAAAGATTTTTTACCGTCTTGTTCCATGGAGCCGCCCAGTAATGAGAACACTGCTCGCGTCACAGATCGGATGCTCGGGATCGTTACGAACACGGATACAACAACGCTCCAATCAGTACCGCGACTTCTTTTTCCGTCTTTGATTTTGTTGATGATGAACTCGATGAGTCTCGCCCGGATGACAAAATCCAACGTCGCAGATTTCCCACAGACGGCGCCAATTGACGAGGGATCACCTCGGCAATGCCTACAGATTGTAGACTTAGGTTTCGGGAGAGAGCGACGATGGAGATTCCGGGGGCGAGATTAGGCACACGACGTACCCAGCTTCGGGTCCCCTCGGTGGAGGATCCCTACATGCTGCTAGCAATCCACTATATGATCACAATATGTTTACATGGTGTCGCCGTAGGCGGAGCTATGTTGTCTATCTCTATGTCCTCCTTATTTCGGGTGCCCTGGCTAGCTTTATATATGCAACCAGCCTAGGGTTTTACAAGAGTCTTAGTCGACTACTTCTTCGAGTTTCCTTGTTGGGTCTTCTCCATATTGGGTCTTCTCCATATTGGGCCGAGCCAGGTATACTAATAATGGGTACCCGAAGGGTATGCCCATGTCACCTATTCCCATGAATGTGCCCACTTTTAGTACTATTGTTGCACCTTTGAATGAATTGACTAAAAAGAGTGTTGCATTTGAGTGGGACGTCACCCAAGATCATGCTTTTGATGAATTGAAAAGATTGTTAACTTTTGCACCGTTGCTTGCACTTCGTGATTTCAATAAGCAATTTGCGATTGAATGTGGTGCTAGTGGTATTGGAATTGGTGGTGTGTTAATGCAAGAGGGTCGCCCAATTGCATATTTCTCTGAGAAACTTTCTGGTGCTAAGTTGAACTATCATATCTATGATAAAGAATTGTATGCTTTAATTAGAGTTCTTGAGGTTTGACAACATTATTTGTGGCCAAAGGAGTTTATCATACATTATGATCATGAAGCTTTGAAATATCTGAAAGCTCAATCTACATTGCATAGGCGTCTTGCTAAGTGGGTTGAGTTCATTGAGTCTTTTCCATACATTATTAAACATAAGAAGGGAAAAGATAATATTGTTGCTGATGCTCTATCTAGGAAAAATATGCTATTAACTCAACTTGATGTTAAAATTCCTGGATTAGAAGTACTATGTGATTTGTATGCCACTGATCATGATTTTGCTGAACCATATCGCTTGTGTGCTATTGGTAAAGCATGAGAAAAATATCACATACATGATGAGTTCTTGTTTAGAGCTAACAAACTATGTGTTTGAGAATCATCTGTGCGTTTGCTCTTATTGCAGGAATCACATGCTGGAGGTTTGATCGGTCACTTTGGGCATGAGAAGACGCTACTCATGCTCGCTGATCACTTCTATTGGCCAAAGATGAGGTGGGATATGGACAGGTGATGTCTACGTGTGCTTCTATTCTTGTAGACAGTGTTGGGCCTCCAAGAGCAGAGGTTTGTAGAACAACGACAAGTTTCCCTTAAGTGAATTACCCAAGGTTTATCGAACTCAGGGAGGTAGAGGTCAGAGATATCCCTCTCAAGCAACCCTGCAATTACGATACAAGAAGTCTCTTGTGTCCCCAACACACCTAATACACTTGTCAGATGTATAGGTGCACTAGTTCGGCGAAGAGATATTAAAACGCAGGTGGTATAGATGAATATGAGTGGTAATAACAATCTGAAATAAATATGGCAGCAAGTAAACATGCAGTAGAACAGTAAGTAAGCGGTGTTTGCAGTATTGGAAACAAGGCCTAGGGATCCTACTTTCACTAGTGGACACTCTAAACATTGATCACATAATAAATAAATTCTCCTCACTTGTGCTATATATACTCTTGTTTGATAACAAACACCATTCATTGTGTAGGGCTACAAGAGCTCCCTCAAGCCGGAGTTAACAAGCGCCACAACATTCGGTGTTCATATTTAAGTAACCTTTAGAGCATAATAGATCATTGCAATTTAGACCGAGTACTAACATAACATACACACTGTCACCTTTAAGCTATGAAAGGGGGAATAGATCACATCAATACTATCATAGTAATAGTTAACTCCATAATCTACAAGAGATTACAATCATAACCTACGCCAAGTACTACATGATGCACACACCGTCACCTTTACATCATGAAGGAGGAATAGACTACTTTAATAACATCACTAGAGTAGCACATAGATTAATAGTGATACAAAGCTCATCATATGGATCTCAATCATGCAAGGGAGCTCATGAGATCATTGTATTGAGGTACATGAGAGAGATTAACCACATAGCTACCGGTAGAGCCCTTAGCCTCGAGGGAGAACTACTCCCTCCTCATCATGGGAGACAGCAGCGGCGGTGAAGATGGCGGTGATGTCGATGGAGATGCCTTCCGGGGCAATTCCCGTCCGGCGGCGTGGAACAGAGACTTCTGTCCCCCGAATCTTGGCTTCGCGATGGCGGCGGCTGCATAACTTTTCTCGTCCTGTGGCTTATTCTCTCGAAGTTTTAGGTCACGACGACTTATATAGGCGAAGAAACGGAGTCGGAAGGGGTCTAGGGGTCCCACACACCAGGGGGGCACGCCCCCCCCCCCTTAGCCGCGCCGCCATGTGGGGTGGGCCCCCCTGGCTCTCCTCTGGCCCCTCTTCGGTGCTCTGGAAGCTTCCTTGAAATATAAGATCGTGGGCGTTGATTTCGTCCAATTCCGAGAATATTTCCTTACTAGGATTTCTGAAACCAAAAACAAAACAGGAACTGGCACTTCGGCATCTCGTTAATAGGTTAGTTCCGGAAAATGCATCAAAACGATATAAAGTATGAATAAAACATGTAGGTATTGTCATAAAACTAGCATGGAACATAAGAAATTATAGATACGTTGGAGACGTATCAAGCATCCCCAAGCTTAGTTCCTACTCGCCCTCGAGTAGGTAAACGATAAAAAGAATAATTTCTGTAGTGACATGCTACTTACATAATCTTGATCATACTATTGTAAAGCATATGAGATGAATGGAGTGACTCAAGGCAATGATCTATAGTTTGCTAACAAATAGATAACATCTAGCAAAACTTTTCATGAATAGTACTTTCAAGACAAGCATCAAAAAGTCTTGCATAAGAGTTAACTCATAAAGCAATAAATTCAAAGTAAAGGCATTGAAGCAACACAGAGAAAGATTTAAGTTTCAGCAGTTGCTTTCAACTTTCAACATGCATATCTCAATGATAATTGTCAGCACAAAGTAATATGATGAATGCAAATAAGTAAGTATGTAAGAGTCAATGCACAGTTGACACAAGTGTTTGCTTCTAAGATAGAAGGAAGTAGGTAAACTGACTCAACATAAAGTAAAAGAATGGCCCTTCGCAGAGGGAAGCATGGATTACTATTTTTGTGCTAGAGCTTTTCATTTTGAAATCATAGAAACAATTTTGTCAACGGTAGTAATAAATCATATGTGTTATGCATAATACATCCTATAAGTTGCAAGCCTCATACATAGAATACCAATAGTGCTCGCACCTTGTCCTAATTAGCTTGGATTAACACGGATTATCATTGCATAACATATGTTTCAACCAAGTGTCACAAAGGGGTACCTCTATGCCGCCTGTACAGAGGTCTAAGGAGAAAGTTTGCATTGTATTTCTCGCTTTTGATTATTCTCAACTTAGACATCCATACCGGGACAACATAGAAAACAGATAATGGACTCCTCTTTTAATGCTTAAGCATTCAACACCAGATAATATTCTCGTAAGAGATTGAGGATTTGTGTCCAAACTGAAACTTCCACCATGATTCATGGCTTTAGTTAGCGGCCCAATGTTCTTCTCTAACAATATGCATACTCAAACCATTTGATCATGAAAATCGCCCTTACTTCAGACAAGACGAACATGCATAGCAACTCACATGATATCCAACAAAGGTGTAAAAGTTGATGGCGTCCCCAGAAACATGGTTACCGCTCAACAAGCAACTTATAAGAAATAAGATACTGATACGTCCAATTTGCATCACTATTTTATATCATAATTTGCTGTTATTCATTGATATATTTCATATTGGGACACAATACTTATGTTATTTCATCTATTTTGCATGTTTCATCATTATTGGAGGATCAAGCACCGGAGCCAGGATTCTGCTGGAAAAAGCACCGTCAGAATACAATATTTCGGAAGATCAACTGTGGGAGGAAATTATACCAAAAATCATATTTTTCAAGATGACGAAGGAAGCCAGAAGGAGGGGCCAGGAGGACCCAGGGTGGGCCCACACCCTAGGGCGGCGCGGCCCATGCCCTGGCCGCGCCGCCATGTGGTTTGGGGCCCACGACCCCTTTCGCCTCCTTTTCTTCGCGAAACACTTCGTCCCGAAGAACTAAGCCACAGAGGGTTCCTCACGAAGAGTTACAGCCGCCTGGGGCGGAGAACACGAGAGAAAAGAGCTCTCCGGCGGGCAGGAATCCGCCGGGGAAATTCCCTCCGGGGGAGGGGGGGAAATCGACGCCATCGTCACCGTCATCGAGCTGGACATCATCTCCATCACCATCATCATCATCTCCACCATCATCACCGCCATCTCCTCCGCAGCACCTCGTCACCGCCGTAGCAATTTGGGTTTGATCTTGATTGTTTGATAGGGGAAACTCTCCCGGTATCTATTCATACTTGTTGTTGATGCTATTGAGTGAAACCATTGAACCAAGTTTATGTTCAGATTGTTATTCATCATCATATCACCTCTGATCATGTTCCATATGATGTCTCGTGAGTAGTTCGTTTAGTTCTTGAGGACATGGGTGAAGTCTAAATGTTAGTAGTGAACTATGGTTGAGTAATATTCAATGGTGTGATATTTAAGTTGTGGTGTTATTCTTCTAGTGGTGTCATGTGAACGTCGACTACATGACACTTCACCATTTATGGGCCTAGGGAATGCATCTTGTATTCGTTTGCTAATTGCGGGGTTGCCGGAGTGACAGAAACCTAAACCCCCGTTGGTATATCGATGCAGGAGGGATCGCAGGATCTCAGAGTTTAAGGCTGTGGTTAGATTTATTCTTAATTACTTTCTTGTAGTTGCGGATGCTTGCAAGGGGTATAATCACAAGTATGTATTAGTCCTAGGAAGGGCGGTACATTAGCATAGGTTCACCCACACAACACTTATCATAACAATGAAGATTATTTAGCCGTATGTAGCGAAAGCACTAGACTAAAATCCCGTGTGTCCTCGAGAACATTTGGTCATTATAAGTAAACAAACCGGCTTGTCCTTTGTGCTAAAAAGGATTGGGCCACTCGCTGCAATTATTACTCTCGCACTTTACTTACTCGTACTTTATTCAACTGTTACATCAAAACCCCCTGAATACTGTCTGTGAGCATTTACAGTGAATCCTTCATCGAAACGCTTGTCAACACCTTCTGCTCCTCGTTGGGATCGACATTCTTACTTATCGAAGATACTACGATACACCCCCTATACTTGTGGGTCATCAAGACTATTTTCTGGCGCCGTTGCCGGGGAGTGAAGCGCTATTGGTAAGTGGAATTGGTAAGGAAAACCTTTACTGGCTGATTTTATTTCTGCCTGCTGCCATAAGTCATCATGGAGAGATCTTCTCTTCAATTTTTATTTGGGAAATCTACTACTACTGCAACGGTAGTGGATGAGGCGCCAGGTGAGGAAGTAATACCATATAAAATACCTATGAAAATTATTGAACGTGTTATGGATAACCGCTATGAAGGGGATGGAACTGTCCATCCTGGTGATCATTTACTGTTTTTGCATGAATTATGCGGGTTATTCAAATGTGCAGGTATTGCTATGGATGAAGTGAGGAAGAAACTATTCTCTTTATCGCTGTCCGGTAAGGCGGCGCATTGGTATAAATTACTGGATAATGGGGATTCTCTTGAATGGAATGATATTGTGCCCCGGTTTTATTCTAAGTTCTATCCTCCAAGTGAAATTCACAAGGATCGGAATCGCATATATAATTTTTGGCCTCATGATGGAGAGAGTATTGCCCAAGCTTGGGGGAGATTGAAGTCTTTAATGCTCAAATGCCCCATTCATGAGCTTCCTGGTAATGTTATTATTGATAATTTCTATGCAAGACTTTCTTTTCAAGACAAGACCTTGCTGGATACTTCTTGTTCTGGATCATTTACACGCAACAAAGAAGAGTTTAAAAGGGACCTTCTTGATCGAATCCAAGAAAATACTGAAGGTTGGGAGAACGACAAGGATAGAGAATCAGGTATAATTTATGATCATAAATGCATTGAAGCTTTTATGGATACTGATAAATTTCATAATATGAGTGCTATATATGGTCTTGATTCTCAAGTTGCTGTAAATCTTTATAAAGCTTTTGCCTCTCATTATGAATTGCCTAAGAAGAATTTTGATAAGTATCATGAACCGTATAAAGATAAAATTGATTCATCTATTAATAAATGTGTTGTAGTTGAAACTGCTGATCATATTATTCCTGAAGCTTATATTGAAAAAACTCCTTTCCCTGCTAAAATGAAGGAGTACTCTGTTATAAATAGTGTGGTTCATAAAAGTGAAAAGAAACCTGTAGAACCTGAAGAACAAATAAAAGTTGAACCTGCTGTTGCAATAATTAAAGATCTTGTGACTGAAAATGTGGAGGATGGTCATATTATTTTCTGTGAAGATGCTTCTAATATTGTTTCACATCCTAATAAACCCAAACAAGCTAGTGTTCCTATGCTATCTGTTAGAATTGGTGATCATTGCTATTATGGATTATGTGATATTGGTGCAAGTGTTAGTGCCATTCCTTATGAGCTTTACACGGAGATTATGCACGAAATTGATTCTTGTGAACTTGAAGATATTGATGTGGTTATTCAGCTGGCTAATAGAGAAACTATTTCTCCAATTGGTATTGTTCGAGATGTGGAAGTATTATGCGGTAAGATTAAATATCCTGCTGACTTTTTGGTACTTGGTTCTGCTGCTAGCGATTATTGTCCTATTATCTTTGGTAGACCTTTTCTAAATACTTGTGGAGCTATTATAGATTGCAAGAAAGAGCAAATTTTGACTAAATTTGCTGGTGAATCTTATGAGTTTAACTTCTCTAAATTTACTAAAACTCCTTATAAAGCTGACTTGCCTAGTAATGATTTTAAAATGGAGCAATGTGCATCTATTGTTCTTGTTCCTAATAATCCTTTGCAGCAACATTTGGAGGATAGCAAGAGTGAAGTTTTTAGGAAAGAAAGAGATGAGCTTGAGGAAATTTTTCTTCGCCAACCTATTCTCAAGCATGATTTACCGGTGGAAGATTTGGGTACAACACCTCCACCAAAGGAAGATCCTGTTTTTGATTTAAAGCCTTTGCCTGATAATCTTAAATATGCTCATATTGATGATAAGAAAATATATCCTGTTATTATTAGTTCTAAGCTTTCAGAGATTGAGGAAGAAAGGTTATTGGAAATATTGAAGAAGCACCGAGGAGCTATTGGCTACACTCTTGATGATTTGAAGGGGATTTCTCCTTCTATTTGCCAACATGCTATTAATATGGAAGATGATGCAAAGCCTGTTGTTGAACATCAGCGTCGTCTAATTCCGAAGATGAAGGAAGTGGTAAGGAATGAGGTATTACGACTTCTTGAAGCTGGTATTAT
The DNA here is from genome assembly GCA_030979885.1 of Lolium multiflorum. Lineage (NCBI taxonomy): Eukaryota > Viridiplantae > Streptophyta > Magnoliopsida > Poales > Poaceae > Lolium > Lolium multiflorum. The sequence continues at coordinate 307,632,352 of CM061753.1, forward strand.
ATATCCTATTGCCGATAGTAGATGGGTTAGTCCTGTGCATTGCGTTCCCAAGAAAGGAGGAATGACTGTTGTGCCTAATGATAATGATGAGCTCATCCCTCAAAGAGTAGTTGTAGGGTATAGAATGTGCATTGATTTTCGAAAAGTTAATAAAGTTACTAAGAAAGATCATTACCCTTTACCATTTATTGATCAAATGCTAGAAAGATTGTCTAAAAATACTCATTTTTGTTTTCTTGATGGTTATTCTGGGTTTTCACAAATTGCTGTTAAAGCTAAAGATCAAGAGAAAACCACTTTTACTTGTCCATATGGAACTTATGCTTATAGACGCATGCCTTTTGGTTTATGTAATGCTCCTGCTACTTTTCAAAGATGCATGTCTGCTATTTTTCATGGTTTTTGTGAAAGTATTGTAGAGGTATTCATGGATGATTTTTCCGTTTATGGGAATTCTTTTGATAGCTGCTTGCGAAACCTTGATAAAGTTTTGCAGAGATGTGAAGAAACTAACCTTGTTCTTAATTGGGAGAAATGCCACTTTATGGTTAATGAAGGAATTGTATTGGGACATAAAATTTCCGAGAGAGGTATTGAAGTTGATAGAGCTAAAGTTGAAGCAATTGAGAAGATGCCCTATCCGAGGGATGTTAAAGGTATTCGTAGTGTTCTTGGTCATGCTGGGTTTTATAGGAGATTTATTAAAGATTTCTCCAAGATTTCAAAGCCTCTTACTAATCTTCTTCAAAAAGATGTACCATTTGTTTTTGATGATGATTGTAAGGAAGCTTTTGAAACTCTTAAGAAAGCCTTAACAACTGCTCCTATAGTTGAACCTCCCGATTGGAACTTACCATTTGAGATTATGTGTGATGCTAGTGATTTTGCTGTAGGCGCTGTTCTTGGACGAGTAGATAAAAAACTGAATGTTATTCATTATGCTAGTAAAACTCTTGATGCTGCTCAAAGAAATTATGCTACAACTGAAAAAGAATTATTAGTTGTAGTCTTTGCTTGCGATAAATTTAGACCTTATATTGTTGATTCAAAAGTTACTATTCATACTGATCATGCTGCAATTAGATACCTTATGACAAAGAAAGATGCTAAGCCGAGGCTTATTAGATGGGTACTTCTTTTGCAAGAATTTGATTTACATATTGTAGATAGGAAAGGTGCTGATAATCCTGTTGCTGATAATTTGTCTAGATTGGAAAATATTGCTTATGATCCTGTTCCTGTTAATGATAGTTTTCCAAATGAACAATTGGCTGTAATAAAGGTGAGCTCGCGAGACAGTCCTTGGTATGCTGATTATGCTAACTTTATTGTTTCCAAGTACTTGCCTCCAACCTTTTCAGCTCAGCAAAGGAGGAAATTCTTTTATGATTTGAGGCATTATTTTGGGATGACCCACACTTATATAAAGAAGGAGTGGATGGTATTATGCGAAGATGTGTTCCCGAATATGAACAACAGGAGATATTGAGTAAATGTCATGGTAGTGCTTATGGAGGACATCACGCCGGAGAAAGAACCGCGCAAAAGGTTCTACAATCAGGTTTTTATTGGCCAACTCTCTTCAAAGATGCGAGAAAGTTTATTTTATCTTGTGATGAATGCCAAAGGGTTGGTAATATCTCCAGACGTAATGAAATGCCAATGAATTATACTCTTGTTATTGAACCGTTTGATTGTTGGGGATTTGACTTCATGGGACCTTTTCCGTCTTCAGAAGGTAACACTCACATATACTTGTTGCTGTTGATTATGTTACTAAATGGGTGGAAGCTATACCTACAAAAAGTGCTGATGGTGAGACCTCTTTAAGAATGCTTTTAGATATTATTTTTCCTAGATTTGGAGTACCTAGATATATTATGACTGATGGAGGTTCTCATTTTATTCATGGAGGTTTTAGAAAAACTCTTGCTAGGTATGGTATTAATCATAGAATTGCTTCCGCTTATCATCCTCAAACTAGTGGTCAAGTAGAATTATCAAATAGAGAGATTAAATCTATCTTGCAAAAGACTGTTAATAAAACTAGAAAGAATTGGGCTAGTAAATTGAAGGATGCATTATGGGCTTATAGAACTGCTTATAAAAATCCCATGGGAATGTCACCTTATAAAATGGTTTATGGGAAAGCTTGTCATTTACCTTTAGAACTAGAGCACAAAGCTTATTGGGCTGTTAGAGAATTAAATAAAGATCCTAAACTTGCCGGTGATAAGAGGTTGTTGCAATTAAGTTCTCTAGATGAATGGAGAAGTGAAGCTTATGAAAATGCTAAACTCTTTAAAGAGAAAGTTAAAAAATGGCATGATAGAAGGATTATCAAAAGAGAATTTAATATTGGGGATAAAGTCCTATTGTATCGGTCTCGTCTCAGATTCTTTGCAGGGAAATTACTCTCGAAATGGGAAGGACCGTATGTTGTCGAGGAGGTGTATCGTTCAGGAGCAATCAAAATTAGCTCTCTCCAAGGCAATGCTACGCAAGTGGTGAATGGACAAAGACTCAAGCATTATATCTCGGGTGATTCCTATAATGTTGATGTTGATATTATTCAAGTGGAAACACCGGAGGCTTTCATCAAAGGCAAATTGACAGTCCGCCAGAACTCGACTTTGAATAGGTAACAGTACTGGTAATGAAAAGTACGCAATTTACTTTCCGAACAATATTTTTGCTGTTTTTAGAAAATATGAAAAATTACGAGTTCGAAACGGAGTGGAAAGGACGCACGGGGGCGCCACCATAGGCCGGCGCGGCCAAGCCTGGGCCCGCGCCGCCTATGGTGGCCGCCTCGTCGCCCCTTTCCGACTCTGGTTCGATCTGGCTATATAATCCCCGGACCCCTGGAGGTCCGTATATCGTGTTCTCGACGTGTTTTGTTTCGAGCTGTTTCTGCCAGGATCTGTTTCGGTTTAGAAGCATCATGGTCTCCAAGAACAAGGACAAGGAGTTTCCGGATGAAGAAGATCGAGATCTTGGGTGGAAAGAGGAAGACAAGGACGTCAAGGAAGAGGATGAAGAAGAGGTGGAGGAAGATTCGCGCGCACACCCGCGTGCTACTATCGCAAGCATCAAGGTGGTGGACAACCCTTTTAGTGCAAACAAGAGCGCAAGAATTCGCACTGGAGGAAGGGTTCCACGTCATTACCTAGCTTCGAAAACATCTCTATCAGGCACTCATCACCCCTTCCACAATCTAATTTTCAATAATCAAATTGAAGGGACTCCCAAGGCAGCATTGCCTAGCCAGTGGGATATAGATCGCTCTAACACTGCAGGAGAGAAGGAGCCTGAGGCTGAAGAGTGGGGAAATAACTCCAAGAGCTGGGACTCGCCGTCAGACAGACTCTTTAACCGCGTCGAGCACAATTCAGAGATGATTCGCAACCTCATATATAGGATTGACGAGCTTCAGGAGCTTATTGAGAAGCTTGTCAGGAGTTCATCACCACCATCTCCAAAGGAGTAATTCATCATCGGTATTGGCATCCCCTTGGTTTGTTCCAAGCTTGGGGAGTGCCGCGGTATCACATCATCACTACCTTTTACTTTTATTGTCAAGTAGTGTCATATCATGAGTAGGGAAGTTATCATATAAGATGGGTTGCAGTTGGAAGTATCTCTCTTTAGTTGGTTATCTATGTATCCCTTGGTGTGAGTTATCGTTATGGAATATTAATGAGAAGTCTTATCATTTGCATATTGCACATCTTATTCTAGTTTGCAATCTCTGTCATATGATTTACCTTGTTGTTAGTATTGGTATCACTTTGGGAGCATTGAATAAATCTATTTGGTTTTGGCAAACTTAGCATTGGTCAATAGCAACAACACTTTGAGGTTTAAATAGAAAAGAGAAATACATGTAGATGTTTCATTGTCTTTCTTTCTTGTTAGCTCATAGCTTATTATTCTGAAGTTAAAATTGTTTGTGCTTACAAGGAAGATGCATGATTGTTTCTATCATATGTATATTTGTTTGTTTCCCTCGACTCTTATGCTTGCTAATTAACCTTGCTAGCCAAAGACCTGTACTGAGAGGGAATACTTCTCGTGCATCCAAACCTTAACCCAAACCTATGTCATTTGTGTCCACCATACCTACCTACTACATGGTATTTTCTGCCATTCCAAGTAAATACTTCATGTGCTACCTTTAAATAATTCAAAACTTAGTATCTCTTATTTGTGTCAATGTTTCATAGCTCATGAGGAAGTATGTGGTGTTTTATCTTTCAATGTTGTTGGGAAACTTTCACCAATGGACTAGTGGCTTCATCCGCTTATCCAATAATTTTGCAAAAAGAGCTGGCAATGGGATTCCCAGTCCCAAATTAATTAAACTAAATAGACACTCCTCCATGGTATGTGATTGATGGACGGCACCCGAAGGATTCGGTTAGCCATGGCTTGTGTAAGCAAAGGTTGGGGGGAGTGTCATCATCATAATAAAGCTAAAATAAAAAGGCACTCCTTCATGGTATGAGATTGTTGGCAGGCACCCGAGGATTCGGTTAGCCATGGTTTGTGAAAGAAAGGTTGGAAGGAGTGCCACACAAAATAAAAATAATATGGGAGCCGCTCTTTGAAGGTTTGTTTGGCAAGGGGGTTAGAGTACCCGCTACTAGTCGTTGACAACAACAAACACTTCTCAAAATGTTACTTTTATTATCTCTATAAGATTTCAAAACTGAAAAAGCTCTAGCACATGATTTAATCACTGCTTCCCTCTGCGAAGGGCCTGTCTTTTACTTTATGATGAGTCAGTAAACCTATTTCCCTCCATCTGAAGCAAGCATTTGAGTAGTTGTGATCAAACCATTATATTGTGATTTGCATCATCATGTCTTTTATTCTTCCGTGTTTAGTACAAGTTTTATCTGAATGAATATAGCTTTGCAAGTTATCAATGATTATGAAGAGACCATTATGATTGAGTATGCAAGTTGTGCCTTATAAACTTTAACATGAGAGCGCTGCTCAATGAGATAAATATAATCTGTTAATTGTTCTCTGACCAAGAACGAAGTTTGCCATCACCAACTATGATTTCTTATGCACCTTTATTTGTGATTACCTTATACTTGTTTCAAGTTGAGTTATATGAAGAAGTTGTTTACTATAATGTCTTGTGTGAATGAATATGATGCTTCTTGTCCGTATTTTATTTATCGACTCTTCACTCCATAAACATGTGGTCCTGTTTATCGAGCTCAGTTTCGCTTGGGGACAAGCGAAGTCTAAGCTTGGGGGGAGTTGATACGTCCAATTTGCATCACTATTTTATATCATAATTTGCTGTTATTCATTGATATATTTCATATTGGGACACAATACTTATGTTATTTCATCTATTTTGCATGTTTCATCATTATTGGAGGATCAAGCACCGGAGCCAGGATTCTGCTGGAAAAAGCACCGTCAGAATACAATATTTCGGAAGATCAACTGTGGGAGGAAATTATACCAAAAATCCTATTTTTCAAGATGACGATGGAAGCCAGAAGGAGGGGCCAGGAGGACCCAGGGTGGGCCCACACCCTAGGGCGGCGCGGCCCATGCCCGGCCGCGCCGCCATGTGGTTTGGGGGGCCCACGACCCCTTTCGCCTCCTTTTCTTCGCGAAACCCTTCGTCCCGAAGACCTAAGCCACAGAGGGTTCCTCACGAAGAGTTACAGCCGCCTCTGCGGGGCGGAGAACACCAGAGAGAAAAGAGCTCTCCGGTGGGCAGGAATCCGGGAAATTCCCTCCGGGAGGGAAATCGACGCCATCGTCACCGTCATCGAGCTGGACATCATCTCCATCACCATCATCATCATCTCCACCATCATCACCGCCATCTCTTCCGCAGCACCTCGTCACCGCCGTAGCAATTTGGGTTTGATCTTGATTGTTTGATAGGGGAAACTCTCCCGGTATCTATTCATACTTGTTGTTGATGCTATTGAGTGAAACCATTGAACCAAGTTTATGTTCAGATTGTTATTCATCATCATATCACCTCTGATCATGTTCCATATGATGTCTCGTGAGTAGTTCGTTTAGTTCTTGAGGACATGGGTGAAGTCTAAATGTTAGTAGTGAACTATGGTTGAGTAATATTCAATGGTGTGATATTTAAGTTGTGGTGTTATTCTTCTAGTGGTGTCATGTGAACGTCGACTACATGACACTTCACCATTTATGGGCCTAGGGGAATGCATCTTGTATTTGTTTGCTAATTGCGGGGTTGCCGGAGTGACAGAAACCTAAACCCCGTTGGTATATCGATGCAGGAGGGATCGCAGGATCTCAGAGTTTAAGGCTGTGGTTAGATTTATTCTTAATTACTTTCTTGTAGTTGCGGATGCTTGCAAGGGGTATAATCACAAGTATGTATTAGTCCTAGGAAGGGCGGTACATTAGCATAGGTTCACCCACACAACACTTATCATAACAATGAAGATTATTTAGCCGTATGTAGCGAAAGCACTAGACTAAAATCCCGTGTGTCCTCGAGAACGTTTGGTCATTATAAGTAAACAAACCGGCTTGTCCTTTGTGCTAAAAAGGATTGCTGCAATTATTACTCTCGCACTTTACTTACTCGTACTTTATTCAACTGTTACATCAAAACCCCCGAATACCGTCTGTGAGCATTCAGTGAATCCTTCATCGAAACTGCTTGTCAACACCTTCTGCTCCTCGTTGGGATCGACATTCTTACTTATCGAAGATACTACGATACACCCCCTATACTTGTGGGTCATCAGATACATAGCTACATATTCAATACCACAATAGTTTTTAAGGCTATTTTCCCATGAGCTATGTATTGTAAAGGCAAAGAATAGAATTTTAAAGGTAGCACTCAAGTAATTTACTTTGGAATGGCAGAGAAATACCATGTGGTAGGTAGGTATGGTGGACAAAAATGGCATGGATTTTAGCTCAAGGATTTGGATGCACGAGAAGAATTCCCTCTCAGTACAAGGCTTAGGCTAGCAAGGTTGTTTGAAGCAAACACAAGTATGAACCGGTACAGCAAAACTTACATAAGAACATATTGCAAGCATTATAAGACTCTACTGTCTTCCTTGTTGTTCAAACACCTTAACCAGAAAATATCTAGACTCTAGAGACCAATCATGCAAACCAAATTTTAACAAGCTCTATGTAGTTCTTCATTAATAGGTGCAAAGTACATGATGCAAGAGCTTAAACATGATATATATGAGCACAACAATTGCCAAGTATCAAATTATTCAAGACCATATACCAATTACTACATGAAGCATTTCCTGTTTCCAACCAAATAGCAATTAACGAAGCGGTTTTCAACTCCGCCATGAACATTAAAAGTAAAAGCGAAGAACACTAGTGTTCACATGAAAGAGCGGAGCGTGTCTCTCTCCCACACAAGCATGAGTTTATTCAGAGAATGAAAATAACAAAACGAAAATAAAAGCACACAGACGCTCCAAGTAAAGCACATAAGATGTGACGGAAAAAAAATATAGTTTCACTAGAAGTGACCTGATAAGTTGTCGATGAAGAAGGGGATGCCTTGGGCATCCCCAAGCTTAGACGCTTGAGTCTTCTTGAAATATGCAGGGATGAACCACGGGGCATCCCCAAGCTTAGACTTTTCACTCTTCTTGATCATAGTATATCATCCTCCTCTCTTGACCCTTGAAAACTTCCTCCACACCAAACTCGAAACAAACTCATTAGAGGGTTAGTGCATAATCAAAAATTCACATGTTCAGAGTTAACACAATCATTCTTAACACTTCTGGACATTTCCCAAAGCTACTGGAAGTTAATGGAACAAAGAAATCCATTCAACATAGCAAAAGAGGCAATGCGAAATAAAAGGCAGAATCTGTCAAAAACAGACAGTCCGTAAAGACGAATTTTTCTGGGGCACTTAACTTGCTCAGATTAAAAAACTAAAATTGAATGAAAGTTGCGTACATATCTGAGGATCACGCACTTAAATTGGCAGATTTTTCTGAGTTACCTACAGAGAATTCTACTCAAATTCGTGACAGCAAGAAATCTCTTTTTGCGCAGTAATCCAAATCTAGTATCAACATTACTATCAAAGAGTTCACTTGGCACAACAATGCAATAAAATAAATATAAGAAGAGGTTGCTACAGTAGTAACAACTTCCAAGACACAACAAAATAGTAGCAAACTAAAACCTGGGTTATCTCCCAAGAAGTGCTTTCTTTATAGCCATGAAGATGGGCTCAGCAATTTTAATGATGCTCGCGCAAGAAATAAGAGTTGAAGCAAAAGAGAGCATCAAGAAGCAAATTCAAAACACATTTAAGCCTAACCCACTTCCTATGAAAAGGAATCTTGTACACAAATAAATTCATGAAGAACAAAGTGACAAGCATAAGAAGGCAATACAAGCGCAACTTCAAAATTCTCAACATAAAGAGGGGAAACTTAATATTATTAAGATGCATATAACCATGCTTCCCTCTCTCATAATAACTTTCAGTGGCATCATGAACAAACTCAACAATATAACTATCACATGAAACATTCTTATCATGAGCTACATGCATAAAATTATTACTCTCCACATAAGCATAATCAATTTTATTAGTAATAGTGGGAGTAAAACTACCATAACCATCATTGTAATCATCATAAATTGCAGGCATGGTATAATCATAATAACCTTTATCCTCCATAGTAGGTGGCACCAAAATACCACTATCATTATAATCATCATAAATAGGAGGTAAAGTATCATCAAAGAAAATTTTCTCCTCAAAACTTGGGGGACTAAAAATATCATGCTCATCAAAACCAGCTTCCCCAAGCTTAGAATTTTCCATAGCATTAGCAACAATGGTGTTCAAAGCATTCATACTAATAACATTCCCATTAGCATGCATATAAAGTTCCATGGGTTTTTTAATTCTCTCTTCAAACACATCATGTCCTAATTCAAGATAAAGTTCATAAAGATCTCTCATTTTGTTGTTGTTTTCCATTAAGCCTAACTAGTGAAAACAAGAACAAAAAGATATAATTGCAGGATCTAAAGGAAATATCTTCGAGCACTCACACACCGGCAACAGTGCTAGGAAATAGCTTAGTAGCCGGAGGATGTGAATACCTTTTATCTTACCTCCCCGGCAACAGCACCAGAAAATAGCTTGATGTCTACGTGTGCTTCTATTCTTGTAGACAGTGTTGGGCCTCCAAGAGCAGAGGTTTGTAGAACAGCAGCAAGTTTCCCTTAAGTGAATCACCCAAGGTTTATCGAACTCAGGGAGGTAGAGGTCGAGATATCCCTCTCAAGCAACCCCGCAATTACGATACAAGAAGTCTCTTGTGTCCCCAACACACCTAATACACTTGTCGATGTATAGGTGCACTAGTTCGGCGAAGAGATATTAAAACGCAGGTGGTATAGATGAATATGAGTGGTAATAACAATCTGAAATAAATATGGCAGCAAGTAAACATGCAGTAGAACAGTAAGTAAGCGGTGTTTGCAGTATTGGAAACAAGGCCTAGGGATCCTACTTTCACTAGTGGACACTCTCAACATTGATCACATAATAAATAACTTCTCCTCACTTGTGCTACATATACTCTTGTTTGATAACAAACACCATTCATTGTGTAGGGCTACAAGAGCTCCGTCAAGCCGGAGTTAACAAGCGCCACAACATTCGGTGTTCATATTTAAGTAACCTTTAGAGCATAATAGATCATTGCAATTTAGGCCGAGTACTAACATAGCATACACACCGTCACCTTTAAGCTATGAAAGGGGGAATAGATCACATCAATACTATTATAGTAATAGTTAACTACATAATCTACAAGAGATTACAATCATAACCTACGCCAAGTACTACATGATGCACACACCATCACCTTTACATCATGAAGGAGGAATAGACTACTTTAATAACATCACTAGAGTAGCACATAGATTAATAGTGATACAAAGCTCATCATATGGATCTCAATCATGTAAGGCAGCTCATGAGATCATTGTATTGAGGTACATGAGAGAGATTAACCACATAGCTACAGGTAGAGCCCTTAGCCTCGAGGGAGAACTACTCCCTCCTCATCATGGGAGACAGTAGCGGCGGTGAAGATGGCGGTGATGTCGATGGAGATGCCTTCCGGGGGCAATTCCCCGTCCCGGCGGCGTGCCGGAAAAGACTTCTGTCCCCCGAATCTTGGCTTCGCGATGGCGGCGGCTGCGTAACTTTTCTCGTCCCGTGGCTTATTCTCTCGAAGTTTTAGGTCACAACGACTTATATAGGCAAAGAAACGGAGTCGGAAGGGGTCTGGGGGTCCCACACACCAGGGGGGTGCCCCCCCTTGGTCGCGCCATCATGTGGGGTGGGGCCCCCCTAGCTCTCCTCTGGCCCCTCTTCGGTGCTCTGGAAGCTTCCTTGAAATATAAGATCGTGTGCGTTGATTTCGTCCAATTCCGAGAATATTTCTTTACTAGGATTTCTGAAACCAAAAACAGCAGAAAACAGGAACTGGCACTTCGGCATCTCGTTAATACGTTAGTTCCGAAAATGCATCAAAACGATATAAAGTATGAATAAAACATGTAGGTATTGTCATAAAACTAGCATGGAACATAAAAAATTATAGATACGTTGGAGACGTATCAACAGGTATGTGAAGAGATGCATTACTTGCAACAAGTCCAAGTCCAAGCTGAAGCCTCACGGTATGTATACTCCTTTACCAGCACCTACTACACCATGTGAAGATATTAGTATGGATTTTGTGTTGGGTTTGCCGCGTACTAAGAGAGGCCATGATTCTATATTTGTGGTAGTGGATAGATTCTCTAAGATGTCACACTTTATTGTCTACCACAAGAGCGACGATGCGTCGCATATTGCTAACCTGTTTTTCAGGGAGATTGTACGTCTACATGGAGTCCCAGAGACTATTGTTTCTGATCGTGACGTGAAGTTTATGACCTACTTCTAGAAGAAAATTTGGGAAAAACTGGGGATGAAGCTACTTTTCAGCACTACTTGTCATCCCCAAACTGATTGTCAAACTGAGGTGGTGAATAGAACATTGTCACAACTGTTGAGATCCATGATCAAGAAGAACTTGAAGGAGTGGAAAGATTGTTTGCCGCATGTGGAGTTTGGTACATTCTACCACAAAGCGTGTCCGTTTGAGGTGGTGTATGGTTTCAAACCCATTACTCCACTTGACTTGTTGCCTCTACCCATACATGAGAGAGTCAATATGGAGGCATCAAAGAGGGCAGATTTTGTACGGAAGATTCATTCAAGACTGAATGGTCTGGTTCATTTTCGCAAGGACAGGTTCCCAAAGCTACGGAAGTCCAAGTTGCTTCCTCGTGGTGCTGGTCCTTACAAAGTGCTTGCTAAGATCAATGACAATGCATACTCTATAGATCTTCCAACTGATGAGTTTGATGTTAGTAATTCTTTCAATGTTGTTGATTTGACACCATATGACGGAGAAGACCTTGGAGCGTCGAGGTCGACGCCTTTTGAAGGGGGGAGATGATGAGGACATCCCTACCGAAACACTACCTCTGTCATTACAAGATGAAGACGATGCTGCTGTGAAGCTCAAGTCCAATGAAGTTAGGATTGGACCTATGACAAGAGCTCGTGCGAAGCTACTAAAACAACAGGTGAACTTGTTCCTAAATGGTACTTTGATTTATGAGAACTTTATACTGCCTAAGTCATGTTACTTATGTATGATCAGGTACGAAGAGGGAGCAAGCATCGCACGAGGAGGAGAGGAGCAGCTGGACATGGTGCCGGACATGAAGACATTCCACGGATGCGCGAGGGAGGAGCGGGAGGCATGCACGAAGGAGAAGCGGGGCCGGTTCCACGGCCGGGCAGCCGCCACACCGGCCCGGTCGCACCGGTCCAACCGGACGCCCGGATGATCCCGGCGCAAACCGGCCTTCACACTTGTGCCAACCGGGCACAATCCGTTGGCACCCTCTCCGGTGCCAGCCCGGTCCCCTCCAAACCGGACGGCCGGTTCTCGCTTGATCGGCGACCCCCACGGCCGTGTCCGAGTCAGTCTCGACCAGATCCCGATCTGGGTCGGTTTTTAATGTATTTTCTCGACTTCTGGTCGTCCTGAACCCCTATATAAGAGCCCAGGACGCTCCCAAATTAGGTTTAGACCACGGTTAAGATAAACCCTAGTTCATAGTTGATTGCTTTGCAACTCTATTGAATTTATACACCAATTCGCATCGATCTGGTGTTTTGCTACATAAATTCTTGTGTGATCTGTTGTTCCATTGGGAATTAGACGGTTGCAACTTACCGCTTCGTGGTCGGTGGCTACGTGCGCAAGTGTGTGGAGTTGCGAATATCTTGAAGGGTTGAGAGTTGTTGCATTGACGACAGGGATCGATCAAGAGACTCGTCAACGTCATACAAGTTATCATCCACTTCATCATCGTGTATCTCCGTTGTGTTCATCGTGTGTTCATCACTATCCCCGTCGCTTACTGAGAAGATCGGGCAACCCCCTATCACATTCACTAGTTGGTTCTCAACAATGATGCTACACTCACTGTCTGTTTTTTTACGGGATCATAGTTACGGATAGACGTGGAGGATTGTGGGGACTTTGGTTCCTAAAATCCGGGTGGGTGAAGCTTTACACTAACCAAACTGCTCCACGTTTTCCCATAAAACTTTCCCGTAAGAAAGTTCCTGTAAATTGCATTATTCCACTATGTGGGTCCTAATAATAAACTGCCATGTCAATTTTTCTGAGACATAACTGAGATTAATAGTACTCCACGCTGCACATGGTGTAAGAGCATCTCCACCGGTGGCCTTCAAATAGTCATCGGCAGGGGCGCCGGCATTGCTGTATGGGGGACGCCGGCAGTGCATTCTCCATTCGGGAACCCTGTTCCCACACCGACGCCTCCCAAACAGCAGCCCCCAATTTTTTTTTCTTTTTACAATATTTTGAAACAACATATCAATCACATTTTATTCATACAATCACACAATTAGAATTAAATTGTTCATACAATCAAACAAATAGTATTTAAATTATTCATACAAACAATCAATCAAAGAAATAGTACTTAAATTATTCATACAACCAAACAAACAAATAGTACTTAAATTATCATACAACCAAGCAAATAGAAATAAAACAATGCATTGTTGGCGGCTCATCTCCTCGCCCACAAATGCGCAGCTAGATCCGCCTTTAGTTGTGCATGGACATCTGCATCTCGAATTTCATTGTGCATATGTAGAAAAGCGACAAATTCTTGGGGTACATGATCTACCTTAGCGAGTGGCCCTTGATAATAAAATGGTTGATGATCCTGCACAGGTGCGTCGCCGCTCTCAATGATCATTTTGTGCATGATCACACAGGCGTTCATCACCTCCCACATCTGAGACTCAGACCAAGTGAGAGCAGGTACCTGACAATGGCGAAACGCTGCTGAAGCACCCCAAAAGCACGCTCAACATCCTTGCATGCTGCCTCCTGGCATGTTGCAAAATAACCTTCCATCTCGTTTTCCAGAGAGGGAATTGTCTTCACAAATGTAGCATACGTCGGGTAGATACGATCAGCTAGATAGTACCCCTTGTTGTATGCGTGGTCGTTTACCTCAAAGTTCACGGTAGGAGCTTGTCACTCAGCTAGCCTGGCAAACACCAGAGAGCGCTGAAACACGTTGATATCATTGTTTGTTCCTGCCATGCTAAAAATGCATGCTAAATCCAAAGCTCATGGTCTACCACCGCCTCAAGAATGACACTGCACTCACTAGTATGTCCCTTGTAGATCCCCTGCCAAGCAAAAGTGCAATTCTTCCTGCCCAAATGTATACAGTCAATGCTTTCGAGCATCCCAGGAAACCCTCTTGATGCATTCTTTTGCAGGATCCGAGCTGTATCATCTTCTCTTGGTGCTCTCAAATAGTCTTTATTAAACACCGCTGTGACGGATCGGCAGAACCTGTAGAGAGTGTCTGCACATATCGACTCTGCCATCCGTAGGTATTCATTGGTTGTATCTGGAGGAGCTTCGTATGCAAGACAGCGCATTGCAGCAGTGCACATTTTGAATTGAGGTAAAGCCCCACAAACCTGTGCAATCTTGCTTGGCCATGAAGTACTTGTCGTACTCCTTAACGCCGTGGATAATCTTCAAGAACAGCTCCTTGTTCATCCTAAACCGGCGCCAAAATTCCTTCGGCGAATGAGTCGCGTCATCGTTGAAGTAGTCGGCGTCAAGCAGCATTGCGACGGCTTGACGATGCCGGTTTATGTTCCTCCTCTTGCCTGGCTATGAACCGCCGCGCTGAGGCAGGATGAAGAAAGACTGGCGAACGCGCATCATGTTCGTCAGAATCAGTTGCTGCTGTTGCCGCCGAACAGCCTGATCGTTATGCTCCTCCGTGAACAGCTGCACCATCATCTCGTCATCGTTGTCCATCGCGGCAGTCGGACGAACACCTTGCGGGCGGGGTGGCTGTGCCTCGGTGGCGGCGAGCTCTGTTTCGGGCGAAACAGCGGCTGCCGGTCGAGGGGGTGGCGGCCGTGTCGATGGACGGCGGTTCCTAGACAGGCAGCGGTGTCTATTGCAAGTAGGGGGTGCGGCGGCGATAGTGACGGTGGCGATCTAGAGGGGTGGGAGTCGGCTCGGGCGTGGGTAGAAGGTGGGAAATCGGTGTATCTGGCTGCCAGGCGGAGCCCACGCTCGTTTTCAGACTTGCCGCAAGGTGCCGGCGCGCCCGATTCGCGCCCTTGGCGAAGGGGCTAGCACGGAGTTGCCGGCGATTCTATTTAACTCAAAAACTAGCCGGCGTCGTTTAGGACGTATCGGTGCGAGTCCATTTTCGCTGCCGCCTCTTAAATGCAATCGAAACCGCTAAGTACGTGTGAGCCAGGTACCGGATTAACAGTCGTGACTTTCCTACTGACTTTCCTACTGCCTCATGGAGTCTCACTCATATGAGATCAGATGTGATGTGACATTGACATGCCATGGGCCAGCAGGCCACTGTGCACCTACCTAGCTATGGCTACCCAACCCCATACATGCTTATCATCAGAGGACAAGACATGAACAATCCTGCAAAGATCGACTGGTGAAATGAATTCAACAGCAAAAACCACACACAAATTGACGATTGCGCATAGCATAAAAATAAAGAGGAGGAAGGAAAATGCTACTGCTACCCTCTCGTTTCACCAATCACTTGAGGAACCAAACGATTAGGGAATCCACTGCCCATTTGGCCCTAATCATGAGGCGTAAGAAAGCACACGGACTCCCAAGGCTAGCTAGCTACAAAGCCAGGTGTGCCATCGCCCTCAATGGGAAGACACACGCCAGCATTTCGACCAATTACATTGCCATTGACAAAGCTATGTTGCTTTCTTTCTTCCCTCTTTTCAGATAAAATTGTTCCAGCCGACGTCCATCAATCCCGTCGATACACGACTAGGTGGATTTTAGTGTGGATTTCGGGTGACCTGCGGTTGGCATTCGACTAGAGGAAGTAGTGGAGGTCAATGGCCTCCTGAGATGGACATGCAAAATGTCTTTGCAAACCGACAAAAGTTATTGCTTTTTTTTTTTGTGTGTTATGAAGGCAGCTTGTATAATGTCGATCCTTATATATGCGCACAAGAATCAGCCTCTAATCTTCGATCCTAATAAGATTCAAAATGATACGACTCTATATACAGAGTTGTTTGGTTGTGGAAAAGACCAATTTTCTATTCGCTATTTGGGTATTCCGATTCACTATCAGGGACTTACAATTGCTGAATGGAAAATAGTGGAAGAAAGATTACAAAAACGTCTTAGTAGTTGGAAGGGTAAATTATTGTCCCTGGGAGAACGATTGGTGCTCATTAATTCGGTACTAACAAATATGGTAATGTATATGTTATCATTCTTCCTACTACCGAAAGAAATTCTGCATAAACTCGATTCTTATCGATCCAGATTCTTTTGGCAAGGGGACAGCGAGAAAAAGAAATATCGACTGATTAAATAGAGTATAGTTTGTAGTCCCAAAGATCAAGGCGGGCTTGGAGTTCATGACCTGGAGGTCAAGAATTCAGCTCTGCTAGGTAAATGGTTGTTTAAACTTCTTACCGAGGATGGGATTTGGCAAACTATTCTTCGGAGAAAATATATCGGCTCGAAGATGCTATCCCAAGTGGTTTGAAAACCTGGGGATTCACACTTCTGGGCTGGTCTCATGGCGACAAAAAATGTCTTTTTTCGTCATGGTACTTTCTCGATCAAGAATGGAGCAAAAATACGGTTCTGGGAAGATGTTCGGTTAGACAATTTACCCTTAAGTGAACAGCTGCTATGTATAGTATTGTTCGTCGCAAAGGTGATACCATTGCCACAGTAATGGCTGCCTCACCTCCGAACGTGATGTTCAGACGGGTTTTGCTTGGACAAAGGCTATTGGCATGGAATGCCCTAATTCATCGGCTTGGAGATATTCACCTATCGCCTGAACCGGACGAATTTAGATGGAACCTTCATGTAGATGGCACTTTCTCGGCCAAATCTTTATATAATGCGATCCTTCATTCTGATATACCAGTTGATAATAATAGGAAAATTTGGAAGATGAAGATACCATTAAAAATAAAAATCTTTGGATGGTATCTTCGTCGAGGAGTTATTTCATCAAAGACAATCTTGTTAAGCGGAATTGGCACGGAAGTACACGGTGTGTTTTCTATCATCATGATGAAACCATTAAACACCTATTTTTCCAGTGCCAATTTGCGAGATCTATATGGTCAGTCATCCAAGTAGTGTCTACCCGGTATCCTCCGACTAGTGTGGCCAATGTCTTTGGCAATTGGCTTCACGGTATCGATTCAAGGTTTAAGTTGCTTCTTAGGGTGTGGGCGCTAGCAGTTATCTGGGCGCTTTGGCTAAGTAGAAATGACAAGATTTTTAACGATAAAAATTGCTCTTTGTTGCAGGTCATCTACAGATGTACATGTATTCTCTGTTTGTGGTTACCTCTTCAGCGAGTGGAGAATCGAGACCTATTTATGGAGCTCTGTACACGGTTGGAGGCTACGGCGAGGGATACCTTTTCCCTACATGGGTGGCAACATAGTCTACGGATTGAAGCTCCACCCACACCTTAAGCGTTATATGATTCATCGCTTCGATATATATTTCGCCTAGTTTTTTTCCATCTTATTGACTTGAGACACTTAAACGGCTGTGTGCATCCTGGTTATGCAGAGGCTGGATGTAATTGTTTTTCAAAAGTAATAAATCATCCTTCATCGAAAAAAAATAAGATTCAAACAGCCAAACAAAACAAACTTCAACCTATTCCTTACACAAATTTGTTTATTCGAATAGGAGTATAGGACTTTGAGACTTCCGACCTCTATATTCAAAGGAACATAAAATGTCTTTTATTTTATTTATTCAACACAAACTAGCAAAACCCTTCAACGAACATAGAGATTGAAACCATCAAAAGAAGGTGACAACACCACCAACTAGCAACATTAAAGAACAAGGTGTAGTTCCC
Source organism: Lolium multiflorum (assembly GCA_030979885.1). NCBI lineage: Eukaryota > Viridiplantae > Streptophyta > Magnoliopsida > Poales > Poaceae > Lolium > Lolium multiflorum. The sequence goes on from CM061753.1 coordinate 307,649,959, forward strand.
TAACTACATCATCGGCTTTTTTCGATAAAGAAAATATTTAGTATCGCGAAGGTACCAATTGCACCTAGCTTCGGCAACAAAAGCATAACCTAAATGATAATACGGTTGCACATAGCTGAAAAAATCTTTAAAATAGAAAAGTCCCGCTAAAATGTTCCGGTCCTTACAACATCAACACAAACATAACCATGACAACACATGAAGTCTAAGTTCTCCAAAAGTGATGGCTCCAAGAAGGAAATAGTGCACAAGATTTGTCGTCGTTGCCTGCTCAAAGATCTTAGGTCTTTACCCTGAAGAAAGTTCCAGCTCTCAAAAACAATGCCTTCAACAAAGTTATTGCCAGTCACAACCAGCTAAGTCCATAACTTAGATTTTCACCCTGAAAGGTAGGACATTAAACTTGTCCTGTGTTGACGCCCCCACTCACATGCCGCTGCTATGATGCCTGAAACAGAAAGCAAGTTCACCATCGACGCAAATCCTTTAACCAGTAGCACTACTCCTCAAAACTCCGCTTCCATGCCCATTCTCCGCCTCGGACTTCACCATGGAACCAAAAAGTCATGTCTCATGATGGCAACATATAGCAGAGCTTCGCGCCGCTCCCTCCTGAAACCAAATGTTCCCACACTAGGCAAGCCACCGATACCACCATGGTGCCAACTGCCAAACAATGGCACTGCCATGCGCATGATCACTGATACACACACGCATGATCACCGATACACACACACACACACATGCACACACACATACACGGTCCCTGCCGAGACCCCTCGGCACCATGCCATCGAGACCCGCTAGACGACTTCGGTTGAAGCCTCTAGAAGATATGTCCAGCGTAACACACACGTACTGGAAACAGGCTAAACGTACAACCGGACGGGCAATCATGACTTGACACGTGCAAAGAAGACTCCGTGCAAGATATGAAGCCACTCCACCACAGTCATTGATGCACCACGGGACCCTCCAGTCACTTCCAACTCCAGAAATGATGCCCCCAAGAGGGTCATTGTCTGGATATACCATTATTGAACGCATGGAAGCAACTACTAAGGGCGAGCTGGGGCCATGGCCGCCCTCATGTCTGCTTGTTGTTCTTGTGAAAACCCCCACATATTATTTGTAGTAAATCTCCATATTAACCAAACATAGCATGTATGGCCATCTCCAAGTTGCATAATGCTCAGCTGGCCCCCCTTATACATTTTTTTTGGCTCTCTCCTTGATCGTATGACCTGGGGTACCAGATCTGAGGTTTCCTCCGACAAGCCACACCGACAAGTATTGTCCAGCCCACCGCCCTGCCCAAGTAGCCATGCTAGCCGTTGCTGCCACGGGAGGCCACCGCCCGATCAGAGCCACCCCGTGGCGCCATGTGAGGGGGGTGAAACATCCCCGCCACCACTAGTCTTGCATGTGATTTGCCTAGTAGCCTCCTCTAGCATCGGTGAGAGAGGTGATGGGGCACCGGTGGAGACATATAGGACCAACATAAACCCTGTGCCACCTAACATGCACTTTTTTGGTTATATCCCTTTGTTTCATTCCCAAAACCCCTATAATTTCTTTATTTTACTAGTTTAACCATCCTAACAATTTGTAAAAGGGAAAATTCCCCCTCCCCATGATAATGGGATCCCCAGCAGATCCTGGCCTTCATGCCCGTATCGTACAACCGGACGGGCAATCATGACTTGACACGTGCAAAGAAGACTCCGTGCAAGATGAAGCCACTCCACCACAGTCACTGATGCACCACGGGACCCTCCAGCCACTTCCAACTCCACAAATGATGCCCCCAAGAGGGTCATTGTCTGGATATACCATTATTGAACGCATGGGCGCAGCTAGTAGGGGCGAGCTGGGGCCATGGCCGCCCTAATATCTGCTTGTTGTTCTTGTGAAAACCCCCACATATTATTTGTAGTTAATCTCCATATTAAGCAAACATAGCCCGTATGGCCCTCTCCAAGTTGCATAATGCTCAGCTGGCCCCCCTTATACAATGTTTTTGGCTCTCTCCTTGATCGTATGACCTGGGGTACCAGATCTGAGGTTTCCGCCGACAAGCCACACCGACAAGTATTATCCAGCCCATCGTCCTACCCAAGTAGCCATGCTAGCCGCTGCTGCCACGGGAGGCCACCGCCCGATCAGAGCCACCCTGTGGCGCCATCTGGGGGGGTGAAACATCCCCGCCACTACTAGAGTTGCACGTGATTTGCCTTGTAGCCTCCTCTGGCATCGGTGAGAGAGGTGTTGGGCTTCACCTTGGCCTTCATGCCCGTATCACCCCCACCCCACAACAAACATTTTTAGTGCAATTTCCTCCCTCGAAGGGGGTGGTGTGGCTAGGGTTAAGGCGGGACAACACTTGTGTGTTTTAATTAAAGATATTCCCATTAACCGGGAGGAAAGAATAACCAAGTATCCCCATATGAGGAAATAAGAAAAGTAGAAAATCCAACTTGTCGTAAGATCTCAGAAACTGGGATTAAGAATTAGTGGATTCAAAAAATACTTTTATTTAAAGATATCAAAACTTGGTAGCATATTTATCTAACCAGCGGCAGGGAAAATATCTAGTGTAAGCTACCATAAAGTATGTTAAAGACATGTTTGACTATTCAAAAAATCATATTAGGCATGATTTGTACTTTTGTTACTGTTCATTTGTTAAATTCTGTTCCTTGACACCTCCCAAATGAATTTGATTTTGAACACCAAACTTTACATTTTAGTAAAACATCATCTCCTTAACATACTATATTTTTTCCACCATTTTTGGAAACTTCGAAACATATTATTCATTTATTTTTCACTATATATAGAAAGTTTCCACGGGATATTTCCCCCAACCCTAATGGGTATACGTAAGTCTTGTGCAGGTAACACCTACTACATTTGAGCCAATTTTACCTTGTTATGGTGCAGATAGTTTTTTTTTGTTTGAGAAACACAGTACAGACGCAGACGCTCACATACACATGCATACACTCACCTCTATGAACGCACACACGCACACCCTACTTTATAAGCACGCCCGGAAAAGTGAGGTAGCGGATTGGATCTTGAAATTAAAGAAGTTACCACAGTCGCCTCGCTGTCGACGGGAACGTCGCCTCCCACTGAATGAATATTTTGCCTTCATGAGACACACAGATGTCAAACCTGGGTTTGAACTCTTGTGAACTAGCGATACAGCCATCCTCCTAACCATCCAACCTCTATGCAAGGTCATCAAGGCACGGATTTTGAGTTGGATTTTTTTAAGCATCTTTTCAAATAGATATTAAGTGTTTAGACATTATTTGAGAAACAGCCATAGTTTATGCATAAATTATGTTCCTTGCACCAGTGGTGTAAAAACTTACAAATCATAATGTGGGCCAATGTGAATATCTTGAAAATTTTAAAATAGAAGACTTCTAAGCACGCTACGCGAACAAGCATGGCCGTTTCTTCTCAAAGGCACGGCACGTAAAACAACTTCATGCTTTTCTTTTTAGGAAACTAAAACAACTTGATGCTAGTTGTTTGTAGAAGAGCTACATTGGATTTTTCGTGAGCTGAGAGAGAATGCGGATGTTTGTTTTTAGAAACTCAATTAGTGTTTTCTTAATAACTACTGGTAATTTTCTTACAGTGGTGTATGCATTCACCACGACTATCCTACACGATCAAACTGGTGTGTACATATTTCGGTTGTATAAGAACAAAGTTGTATGTGTTAAATACTTTGTTGTCTTATAAAAATGAAATATCTTTCAGTAGGATATGACGTTCAGTAGATAGCGGGATGTCTGTGGTGACTTTGTCAATATCGAAACCCGTCGAATCAGTTTTTTAGACTCGGTCTCTTAAAGGTGCTCATAAAATCAGGGTATGCGTGAATACATTAATTGAGATGAGTGCGTTTACGTATTTATGAGCGTATGTGAGTTCGTACTTTGTTTCGCAAAAAAAAAAAAAAAATTCAATGAAAGCTTCGTCTAGCTTCCTCTGGAAGATGGAAATCCGCGAGCACCAAATGGACTCTTTCTTTTTTAAAAAAGTTGGAAATCAATTTTCATAGTTGAACTAATCTGAAAAAACTATTGGATGTACTTCTTCCGTCTCAGTTTACTAGTCTTTTCCGTATCCTTAGATCGCCAACTCAACCTATATAATTTAAATTATATAATGCAAATATATCATTAAAAAATAGAACTTTCTAGAATATATGTAAAGAAAGTTAAAAAAAATCCGTCATATATATGTAAAGTCGTCAAGTTAAAAAATAGAACTTTCAATCCGTCGGACGCTACCATTTTGTATAACGACCTCATATATTCATGGTACACCAAATCAAAGTTCCATCCATCTCTACTTTTTTTTCAAAGTTTCATCCATGGGACCTTGTCTTCAATGTTCAAAACAATTTGAAGCAAAGAAACAAGATCATATCATATGAACCAAGCTATATCTTCAAGTAAAAACAAGGAAATATATGCATCAAAAGCATAAACAGAATACGAAAAGAAGAATGATAATGAATAATTAATTACCCACGAATAAACCATAACAAGCAAGTATCATTTGGTGGCACGGCATGGAATTTCCAAGGTGTTCAACTAATATTCTCAGATTAATTAAGCGTGCACGGCATATGAAATTTCCGAAGAAATGCAAATGGCAATGCCAATGCTAAGTAGTGACTAGTGATGCATGAACAAACAAGCAGCAGATGACCAACCCTCTTTGACAGCATGAAGAACTCAACAAATCAAACCATGCAACGATCGATCCCAAGCTGAGCACAAGCTAGTTGGCAGTCGACCGATTCCCCTTAGCTTGCATTTCAAAGGAGACCTGGATTGATTTTATATCTTCACCATTGCATACATAAATCAACCAAGCAAGAACGGTACTAGAAACCCTACAGTAGCAAGGGGAAGTAGCACTAATTCCCAGCAGGAAATGTAGCCAAAAGATGAACAGTGTCGTAAGAACAACAGTACATACACAAGCGCGTGTTGATCGATCGGTCGATCAATGGCATCCATCCATGGTTTCCACTGATCAAGATTACTGCTAGACATATAAACCTTGGAATTAATTAATTAACCAAGCCCTACCTTGCTTGATAGATCGGCTTAGCTAGCTAGTTGAAGACGGAGAGCGGCAGCATGCACCCCGCCGCGTGCGCCTCCGCCGCCGCTGCCGCCATCGCCATGGCTATCTCGTCGCCGGCGCCGGCGCTGTGGCCATTGCTGTTGCCGTTGCTGTTCCCGCTGGAGCTGCTCGCCGCCGCAGCGTCCTCGTGGCCGCCGACGCCTGGCATGAAGAAATGCCCGTGCATGAAGTGCTGCGGGTGCGGGATGAAGTAGTGCCCCTGCGCTGGCACTGCACGCGCGACGATGACCTCCGGCGCTCTCTCCTGCGCGGCGGTCGCTGCATGCATGGAGATGGAGGCGGGTGGTGGTGGGGAAGGCGCAGCCTTTGCGGCCTTCTGCGACGCCGACGACTGCGGCGGACGCTTTCGGCGCTTCTTCTCGTAGGCGATGCCGCGGGCCTTGGCCTGGGAGTCGCGGACCTCGCGGAGGTAGAGCCGCACGGCGCGCGCGCCGAACGGGTTGGCCTCGGGCCTCCCGCCGTGCTCCTCGAAGGCGGCGCGGAGGCGGCCGACGAGCGCGTCGAGGCTGCCCCAGGCCTGGCGGAGCGGGCACGGGCACGGAGCCGGCGGCGACGGGTGGCCGAAGAAGGGGCAGCCGTTGGCGTGGACCTTGGTCTTGCCGAACTGGTCGAGGTAGCGGAGGAACTCCAGCACGTGCGCGCCGCTGCACCGCCCGAGCTCGAGCGGCGGACGGTGGTTGCGCAGGTACTGGCCAAAGGTGTGCCAGTCCCGCCGCTTCTGCGACTCGTACCGGCTCGGCCGCGGCGCCGCCTCCGCTCCGCCGCCAGGGCTGTCGGCCGCGGTCGCCCCCGCCACTCCCTGCATGCCTGTCTTCTTCCTTTGACCGCAGATCTGCATGCGCGCGAGACCATCCGTTAGTTCAAAGCAGCAGGAACAAAAGAACATCTTAATAATTCCCGTAATTTTCACACTGTTGCTAGCATCGGCAAGCCGGAGTCTAGCAGTTGGAGCTTAGTATTGAGGAGACACGGAATTGGGGCCTAGGGTTTGCTAGAGGGGGAATCTTAATGGATCGATCAGCAGCTGGTCCTGAGATAGCTCTCGTACGGTACAGGCCCAGACGAAGACGGCCTGAATCTGAACTCAGCTGCTGCAGCAGCCAAGAAACTGACGCGACCTGGACCGCCGTCAGCTCACTGGCCTGCGCAAGAAGCTAGCTAGCTAGAAGAAGAGCAAGAGAGACCGGTCACACATCTCACCTGGCACGTACGAGAGCGCAGGGCCGGGATACCGACGAGCTAGGCCGGCCGGCGAAAAGGTAGCTGGCCGCGCGGCTCTGTGCAGGTGATCGGACGGGGAGACGGAGACGGATCGATGGAGGGAATTGCAAGCGCGCGCGCGCAGGAGGTTGTGGTGGAGGGGAGGAGGAGGAGAGGTAGGGTGGGCGGGGGTGTGTATATAGGTAGGTAGATAGCCACGGCACGGGGTAAGCTAGGGGAGAGCGGAGCCGTGCGAAAGGTGGTTTGAGGGGACGGAATTGAGTTGTGGGGAGGTTGATGCCGAGAAAGAGAGTGAGGAGACGTAGACCGACCTGACCGGTGGCGGTGACCCCAATCATTTAAGGCCACGGCAGGTGCAACAGAGCTCCTGATGTATCTACGTATCTACGTACGTACCCACGTATGTATACAACCGGTCGCATTCAAATTTTGGAACTTTTACATAGCTTTAAGAATTATCAAGACGACCAAATTTAAACTTCAGTGTTAAAGTTGACCTAAGTCAAGCAATGGGATTTGAAATTTTAATTTTTACATGTCCTTTGAACATCTTAAAAAATGTGAGATAAACTGAAACTTGAAAGCCTGAACTTGTTGCGTCCAGTGATTAACCTTCTGCAATAATAGCATTAAACCAAAAGAACAAATTTCAAAAAAATTAAATTCAAAATTGAAGTTTGATAAAGTCAAACTTGAATTCAAATAATTTGAATCAGAACCCTAAGTCTTTGATTCAAATGTTCCTACAAACCGTATCAAACCATACGAATACATTTCCAGTATTAGATCAACTCATATTCATATATATTATATAACAATGGTACCCATGATTCAAATTTCAAATCTGAACTTAAATAATAATTGGAGCCAAAATTCAAATATAGATAAATAAATAAATATAAATCACAAAAATATAAACTTGTTACCAAAATCCTCGGAAATTTATCCTCTATCATTTTCCAATCATCACATAGTCACTTACACTCTGGAATCATCCACAAATAGGATTGCACACAAAGCCCTAAATGAAAAAGAAAAGGAAGAATACAAAAACCCCTATTTATCCTGCACCAACCTATCTACCAGCACCACCGTTCTCACTTGATCTTCTCCATTATCACCACTTTATCTTCCAAACCTACACACCAATAAAAACTCAAAAACATAGTGTTATGTTAAATGTTGGATTCACCAAATGATCATTCCATTTTTATCTACAATCCAAAGTTAGTACTTCAACAAGGAACTCCTGAAAGAACAAGTAACAATGTTCTCGGGAGCTAATTCTTAATCAAAATAGAGGGAACCTAGAGCAGCACACATCTTAAAAGATCCCTGAACAAACACCCATAGGCAAAGGCAAGCATTTCTTAGGAAACATAACAACTCAATCTTAGGCAACAGGGATAGCAATCTTAGAAAACCATCTTAGGCAACATTGTAGAGGAAACAAGGACAAATTTATCTAGTTAAGCATCATTGAGAGCTGCAACCACGGGCTAGTAGCATGACCAAGTACCGGTTCATCAATAGGATGAACTAAGAAATCACAAGAAGCCTAGAACTTCTATGGAAGCATCGGCATCACACTACACAACCATGGACAAGGAAGAGAGTAGAGGGAGTAGACGGTCAAATGTGACAAACATGGAGTAGACACTCCAAACACCATGACATGGAAAGGTAGGGCCCGTGCTACCACAACGAGACGGTACCACACGACTAAACATCTAAGACGAAGATCTATATAAAAAATCACTGCCACCTATGTCAGGACGTAGGCATCAATTGTGGAGATAGTACCCTAGAGGCAAATAATAAAAAGTATTTAAGGTTATATGTCAACAGTTCATAATAAGTTTTATTCCATGCTATATTAATCGAAAACATTGATACATGTGTGGTATGTAAACAAACCAGAGTCCCTAGTGAGTCTATATGTGAAATATATCATTGGTCATCTGATGATCGAGGTTTCCCGATCATATATGTCAATTGACAATGGAATCATATAATGAGGTAAATGGTATGATGACATATAATTATTTCAACACGATCAAGTCACAAAGTCCATTGTTGTGATAATTATGAAAGCGTAGTAACCTACTTCTTAGACCGTGAGATCATGTCTAATCATTATCACTAGAGGCTGCCTCGACTACATCAACCATCACACCGTAGCAGGGTGATCATAAAGGTATCCATCAGGTATTTCGAAGGGGTAGACTGATGCATATGTACCAAGATCGTGATTTGTTCATCCACGTGACGGAAAGATACTCTAATCCCACTCGGCGGGATTACATCCATGAAGCACCGCAGTGTATGACTAGGCATGAGAATAGAATATCACGGGAACAAGTTGAATAACCTTGTTGGTAACGATAGTGAATTGGGTATGGTGATACCAATGATCAGATCCGAGACAAGATTAGTATTGAAGTAACAAAGGGATATGACTCAACGTTATGGTTCAACAACATGTATATTCGTGGAATTCACAGCGGTCATCATGGGCGTCCATGTCCCGTTGATGATCACTGATCGGAGAGGCGCCTCGATCATGTCTGTACTGTTCATGAACCATAGGGTAACACACTTAAGGGTTCGGTGATGCTTAGAGATGGTTTTAGTATCATTGGAAACACCAGAGAATAGAGAAGAGAGAACCAGAAAGGTTCCTAGTCAATCTGAAGGAAGTTCAGAGTGGTTCTAAAGGTGTTTCAGATCAGTGGGAATTAAATAATATGTACTATATATTAGTTAAATGAACTGCCATTTTTTTTTCAAATTAAATAAGGAGTATCCAACTTAATGGGCCCCTCCCGGAGTGGAGTCCATTAAGGGTCGATGCCCCTCCCCTTAATGGATAAGGATGGGGGTGCGGCTAGGGTTTGGGTTTGGGGCTAGGCCCACCTTGGCCTTCGCCGACCCTCCCTTGGTCGGCCACCCCTCTCCCCTATATAAGTTGGGGGCACAAGGGTTGGAGGAATCCAAAGGCATTTGGAGAGGAGAGCACTTCTCCCCTCCAAATGTGCCCCACCCATATCTCTCTCTCATGTTTTCTCTCCCGCACGTGGTTCCTCGAAGATCTGCGCAAGTGGGGGTTGAGTTCGTCCCACTACTTCATCGTGTCGATGGTGTTCTGATCCAAACTATCTACTTCCGCACTATCGCTGGATTGGAGAATCGAGAGTCATGGTCAAGCATCGTACGTGTGCGAGACCACGGAGGTGCTGCTGTTAGAGTACGTCATGGGCCTTGCTATACCCCATTAGTATTAGGGTTAATTAGAGATAAGGGTCGCTTGCTTAGGGGTCAAGTAAACCTCTCTATATAAGGAGAGGATGTTGGAGATATGCCCAAGAGGCAATAATAAAAGTAGTTATTATATATCTTTATGTTTATGATAAATGTTTATATACCATGCTATAATTGTATTAACCGAAACATTGATACATGTGTGATATGTAAACAACAAAGAGTCCCTAGTATGCCTCTTAACTAGCTTGTTGATTAATGGATGATTAGTTTCATAATCATGAACATTGGATGTTATTAATAACAAGGTTATATCATTGTATGAATGATGTAATGGATACACCCATATTAAGCGTAGCATAAGATCTCGTCATTAAGTTATTTGCTATAAGCTTTCGATACATAGTTACCTAGTCCTTATGACCATGAGATCATGTAAATCACTTATACCGGAAAGGTACTTTGATTACACCAAACGCCACTGCGTAAATGGGTGGTTATAAAGGTGGGATTAAGTATCCGGAAAGTATGAGTTGAGGCATATGGATCAACAGTGGGATTTGTCCATCCCGATGACGGATAGATATACTCTGGGCCCTCTCGGTGAAATGTCGTCTAATGTCTTGCAAGCATATGAATAAGTTCATAAGAGACCACATACCACGGTACGAGTAAAGAGTACTTGTCGAGACGAGGTTGAACAAGGTATAGAGTGATACCGAAGATCAAACCTCGGACAAGTAAAATATCGCGAGACAAAGGGAATTGGTATTGTATGTGAATGGTTCATTCGATCACAAAAGTCATCGTTGAATATGTGGGAGCCATTATGGATCTCCAGATCCCGCTATTGGTTATTGGTCGGAGTGAGTACTCAACCATGTCCGCATAGTTCACGAACCGTAGGGTGACACACTTAAAGTTGGATGTTGAAATGGTAGTACTTGAATATGGAATGGAGTTCGAATATTTGTTCCCGGATGAGATCCCGGACATCACGAGGAGTTCCGGAATGGTCCGGAGAATAAGATTCATATATAGGATGTCATTTTATGTGAATTAAAATGTCGCGGAAGGTTCTATGGAAGGTTCTAGAAGGTTCTAGAAAAGTTCGGAAGAAACCACCAAGGAAGGTGGAGTCCACATGGGACTCCACCTCCATGGCCGGCCAACCCTAGTGGGGGAGTCCCAAGTGGACTCCCCTAGGGGCCACCCCCCCATATGGGAGGTGGAACTCCCACCTTTGGTGGGAGTCCTAGCTTGGCTAGGTTTCCCTCCTTTTGGAAGGTTTTGGTTCGGGTCTTATTCGAAGACTTGGAGACCAACTCTTGGGGATCCACCTATATAATGAGGGGCCAAGGAGGGGGCCGGCCAACCCCAAGACCACACAACCGCCCCCTGAGTGGCCGGCCACCCTCCCAAACCCTAGCCGCCCTTCTCCTCCATAGCTCCCGCGTGCTTTAGCGAAGCTCCGGAGTTCTCCACCAACACCACGCCGTCATCTTCGGATTCAAGAGGAGCTACTACTTCGCTGCCCGCTGGAACGGGAGGTGGACGTCGTCTTCATCAACAACCGAACGTGTGACCGAGTACGGAGGTGCTGCCCGTTCGTGGCGCCGGAACCGATCGTGATCAAGATCTTCTACGCGCTTTTGCAAGCGGCAAGTGAACGTCTACCGCAGCAACAAGAGCCTCATCTTGTAGGCTTTGGAATCTCTTCAAGGGTGAGACTCGATACCTCGTTGCTACCGTCTTCTAGATTGCATCTTGGCTTGGATTGCGTGTTCGCGGTAGGAAATTTTTTGTTTTCTATGCAACGTTATCCTACAGTGGTATCAGAGCCGTGTCTATGCATAGATGGTTGCACGAGTAGAACACAATGGTTTTGTGGGCGTTGATGCTCTTGTTATCTTTAGTTGAGTACTTTGCATCTTTATGGCATAGTGGGATGAAGCGGCTCGGACTAAATTTACATGACCGCGTTCATGAGACTTGTTCCTCGTTCGACATGCAACTTGTATTGCATAAGAGGCTTTGCGGGTGTCTGTCTCTCCTACTATAGTAAAGATTCAATTTACTCTTCTATTGACAACATTAGTATCAACGTTGTGGTTCATGTTCGTAGGTAGATTAGATCTATATCGAAAACCCTAAACCACGTAAAATATGCAAACCAAATTAGAGAGCGTCTAACTTGTTTTTGCAGGGTTTGGTGATGTGATATGGCCATAATGTGATGATGAATATGTATGAGATGATCATTATTGTATTGTGGCAACCGGCAGGAGCCTTATGGTTGTCTTTATTTTTCATGTTGAGTAGTATTTCAAAGTAGTTGTAATAGTTGCTACATGGAGGACAATCATGAAGACGGCGCCATTGACCTTGACGCTACGCCGACGATGATGGAGATCATGCCCGAAGATGATGGAGATCATGTCCGTGCTTTGGAGATGAAGATCAAAGGCGCAAAGACAAAAGGGCCATATCATATCACATATGAACTGCATGTGATGTTAATCCTTTTATGCATCTTATTTTGCTTAGATCGCGACGGTAGCATTATAAGATGATCCCTCACTAAAATCTCAAGATAATAAAGTGTTCATCCTTAGTAGCACCGTTATCAAGTCTTGTCGTTTCGAAGCATCTCGTGATGATCGGGTGTGATAGATTCAATAAGTACATACAACGGGTGCAAGACAGTTTTGCACATGCGGATACTAAGGTGGCCTTGACGAGCCTAGCATGTACAGACATGGTCTCGGAACACATGATACCGAAAGGTAGAGCATGAATCATATGATTGATATGATGAACACTTTGAGTGTTCGCCATTGAAATCACACCTTTTCTCGTGATGATCGGGTTTAGGTGCGGTAGATTTGGTTCGTGTGATCACTAAGACAATGCGAGGGATATTGTTTTGAGTGGGAGTTCACCTAGATTTTTAATTATGTTGAATTAAAATTTGAACTCAATTTGTCATAAACTTAGTCTAAACTATTGCAAATATATGTTGTAGAGATGGCGTCCCCAATCAATTTTAACCAGTTCCTAGAGAAAGAAAAGCTTAAGAGCAACGGTAGCAACTTCACCGACTGGTTCCGTCATGTGAGGATCTTCCTCTCTGGCGGAAATCTGCAATATGTGCTTGATGCACCGCTAGGTGACCCTCCTGCAGAAACTGAAACCGATGAAGTAAAGCTTTACGAGACTCGGAAAACTCGGTACTCTCAAGTTCAGTGTGCCATCTGTGCCGTGGAATCCGATCTTCAAAAACGTTTTGAGCACCACGATCCTCATGAGTTGATGAATGAGCTGAAAGCTATTTTTGAGACTCATGCGGCCGTGGAATGCTATGAAGCATCGAAATATTTCTTCAGCTGTATGATGGAAGAAGGCAGCTCCATTAGTGAGCAGATGCTCGCCATGACCGGGCATGTGAAGAAACTCAGTGACTTGGGAATAGTGATTCCTAACAGACTGGGGATTAATCGTGTCCTTCAATCACGCCACCAAGTTACAAGAACTTTGTGATGAACTACAATATGCAGAACATGAACAAGGAGTTACCTGAACTCTTTGGCATGCTAAAAGCTGCTGAGATTGAGATCAAGAAAGAGCACCAAGTGTTGATGGTCAACAAGACCACAGTTTCAAGAAACAGGGCAAGTCTAAGGGAAAATTCAAGAAGGGTGGCAAGAAAGCTGCCACGCCTCCTATGAAACCTAAGAACGGCCCTAAGCCGATGCTGAGTGCTATTACTGCAAGGAGAAGGGACACTGGAAGCGTAATTTCTCCAAGTATTTGGCGGATCGAAGAGCGGCCTTGTCAAGAATAAGAAAGAAGGTATATCTGATATACATGTTATAGATGTTTATCTCCTGGTTCTCGTTCTAGTACCTGGGTATTTGATACTGGTTCGGTTGCTCATATTTGTAACTCGAAACAGGAACTAAAGAATAAACGACAACTGAAGGATGAAGTGACGATGCGCGTTGGAAATGGATCCAAGGTCAATGTGATCGCAGTCGGCACACTTCCTCTACATTTACCTTCGGGATTAGTTTTAAGCCTAAATAATTGTTATTATGTACGTTAAGCATGAACATTATATCTGGATCTTGTTTAATGCAAGACGGTTATTCATTCAAGTCTGAGAATAATGGTTGTTCTATTTTTATGAATAATATCTTTTATGGTCAAGCACCACAAAAGAATGGCTTATTTTATTAGATCTCGATAGTAGTGATACGCATATACATAACATTGATGCTAAGCGAATTAAATTGAATGATAATTCTACTTATATGTGGCACTGTCGTCTTGGTCATATTGGAGTGAAACGCATGAAGAAACTCCATACCGATGGATTACTTGAATCACTTGACTTTGAGTCACTTGATAGATGCGAAGCATGTCTAATGGGAAAAATGACTAAGACTCCATTTTCTGGTATGATGGAGCGAGCTACCGACTTATTGGAAATCATACATACCGATGTGCGGACCAATGAGTGTAGCATCGCGCGGTGGTTATCGTTATGTTCTAACCTTCAGAGATGATGAGTAGATATGGGTATATCTATTTCATGAAACATAAATCCGAAACTTTCGAGAAGTTTAAGGAATTCCAAAGTGAAGTAGAAAATCAACGTAACAAGAAGATCAAATTTTTACGATCTGATCGTGGAGGTGAATATCGAGTTATGAGTTTGGCATGCATTTAAAGAAATGCGGAATACTTTCACAATTGACACCGCCGGGAACACCACAAAAACGGTGTGTCCGAACGTCGTGTCGAACTCTCTTAGATATGGTTCGTTCTATGATGTCTCTCTTGATTTGCCGTTATCATTTTGGAGTTATGCATTAGAGACAGCCGCATTCACTTTAAATAGAGCACCATCAAAATCCGTAGAAACGACACCGTATGAATTATGGTTTAATAAGAAACCTAAGCTGTCGTTCCTTAAAGTTTGGGGTTGCGAAGCCTATGTAAAAAAGTTACAACCGGACAAGCTAGAACCCAAAGCGGAGAAATGCATCTTCATAGGATACCCTAAGGAAACTATAGGGTACACTTTCTATCACAGATCCGAAGGCAAAATCTTTGTTGCTAAGAACGGAACCTTTCTTGAGAAAGAATTTCTCACTAAAGAAGTGACTGGAAGAAAAGTAGAACTCGATGAGATTAATGAATCTATACTCGTTGATCGAGTAGCGCAGTACCGGAAGTTGTACCTATACCGCCTATAACAGAGGAAGCTAATGATAATGATCATGAAACTTCGAACGAGGAAACTACTGAACCTCGGATCGACAAGGGAACGTGCCACTCCTGATTGGTATGATCCTTGTCTAAATGTCATGATTGTGGATAACAATGATGAGGACCCTGCGACGTATGAAGAAGCGATGATGAGCCCAGATTCCAACAAATGGCAAGAAGCCATGAAATCCGAAATGGGATCCATGTATGATAACAAAGTATGGACTTTGGTAGACTTACCTGATAGGCGAAAGGCTGTCGAGAATAAATGGATCTTCAAGAGAAAAACAGATGCTGATGGTAATATTCTGTCTATAAAGCTCGACTTGTTGCAAAGGGTTTCCGACAAATTCAAGGAGTTGACTACGATGAGACTTTCTCACCGTAGCGAAGCTAAAATCTGTGAGGATTTTGTTAGCAATAGCTGCATTTTTCGATTATGAGATTTGGCGGATGGATGTCAAAATGGCGTTCCTTAATGGAGACATTGAGGAAGAGTTGTATATGGTACAACCCAAAGGTTTTGTCGATCCTAAAAATGTTGACAAAGTATGCAAACTTCAGCGTTCAATCTATGGTGAAGCAAGCATCAAGAAGTTGGAACCGACGCTTTGATAAGGTAATCAAAGACTTCGGGTTTATACGAGTGTCATGGAGAGGCCTGTATTTACAAGAAAGTGAGTGGGAGCTCTGTAGCATTCCTGATATTATATGTAGATGACATATTATTGATAGGGAATGATATAGAACTATTAAGCAGTGTAAAAGGTTATTTGAATAACAGTTTTTCAATGAAAGACCTTGGTGAAGCATCATATATATTAGGCATCAAGATTTATAGAGATAGATCAAGACGCCTAATAGGGCTATCACAGAGTACATACCTGGACAAGATTCTAAAGAAGTTTAGAATGGACGAAAGTAAGAAAGGGTTTTTACCTATGTTACCAGGCAAGGTCTTGAGTAAGACTCAAGGACCGGCTACGACAGAAGAAAGAGAAAGGATGAATCAGATCCCCTATGCCTCGGCAGTAGGCTCTATTATGTATGCCATGCTATGTACAAGACCGGATATAGCGCATGCTTTGTTAGTTTGACTAGCAGATATCAAAGTGATCCGGGAATGGAGCAGACAGTGGTCAAGAATATCCTGAAGTACTTGAAAAGAACTAAGGATATGTTTCTTTGTTATGGAGGTGACCAAGAGCTCGTTGTAACAAGTTACACCGATGCAAGTTGGAACCGATCCTGATGACTCTAAGTCACGATCCGGGTACGTGTTTATATTGAATGGTGCTGCAGTAAGCTGGGCAAGCTCGAAGCGGTGCACGGTGGCGAAGTCTTCAACAGAATCGGAGTATATAGCGGCAGAGGCTTCATCGAAGCGGTATGGATGAAGAGGTTCATTGTAGAGCTCGGTGTGGTTCCTAGTGCATTGGACCCACTAGTCATATACTGTGACAACATGGGTGTCATCGCCAATGCACAAGAACCAAGGTCACACAAGAGGCTGAAGCATATCAAGCTGCGTTACCACTCGATTCGCGAGTACATCGAAGATGGAGAAGTAGAGATTTGCAAAGTACACACTGATCTGAATGTAGCAGATCCGTTGACTAAAGCTCTCCCTAGGGCAAAGCATGACCAACACGAGAATGCCATGGGTGTTAGGTTCCTTACAATGTAATCTAGATTATTGACTCTAGTGCAAGTGGGAGACTGTTGGAGATATGCCCAAGAGGCAATAATAAAAGTAGTTATTATATATCTTTATGTTTATGATAAATGTTTATATACCATGCTATAATTGTATTAACCGAAACATTGATACATGTGTGATATGTAAACAACAAAGAGTCCCTAGTATGCCTCTTAACTAGCTTGTTGATTAATGGATGATTAGTTTCATAATCATGAACATTGGATGTTATTAATAACAAGGTTATATCATTATGTATGAATGATGTACACCCATATTAAGCGTAGCATAAGATCTCGTCATTAAGTTATTTGCTATAAGCTTCGATACATAGTTACCTAGTCCTTATGACCATGAGATCATGTAAATCACTTATACCGGAAAGGTACTTTGATTACACCAAACGCCACTGCGTAAATGGGTGGTTATAAAGGTGGGATTAAGTATCCGAAAAGTATGAGTTGAGGCATATGGATCAACGGTGGGATTTGTCCATCCCGATGACGGATAGATATACTCTGGGCCCTCTCGGTGAAATGTCGTCTAATGTCTTGCAAGCATATGAATAAGTTCATAAGAGACCACATACCACTGGTACGAGTAAAGAGTACTTGTCGGAGACGAGGTTGAACAAGGTATAGAGTGATACCGAACATCAAACCTCGGACAAGTAAAATATCGCGAGACAAAGGGAATTGGTATTGTATGTGAATGGTTCATTCGATCACTAAAGTCATCGTTGAATATGTGGGAGCCATTATGGATCTCCAGATCCCGCTATTGGTTATTGGTCGGAGTGAGTACTCAACCATGTTTGCATAGTTCACGAACCGTAGGGTGACACACTTAAAGTTGGATGTTGAAATGGTAGTACTTGAATATGGAATGGAGTTTGAATATTTGTTGGAGTCCGGATGAGATCCGGACATCACGAGGAGTTCCGGAATGGTCAGGAGAATAAGATTCATATATAGGATGTCATTTTATGTGAATTAAAATGTCGCGGAAGGTTCTATGGAAGGTTCTAGAAGGTTCTAAAAGTCCGGAAGAAACCACCAAGGAAGGTGGAGTCACATGGGACTCCACCTCCATAGCCGGCCAACCCTAGTGGGGAGGAGTCCCAAGTGGACTCCCCAGGGGGCCGACCACCCCCATATGGGAGGTGGAACTCCCCCCTTTGGTGGGAGTCTAGCAGCTAGGTTTCCCCTCCTTTTGGAAGGTTTTGGTTCGGGTCTTATTCGAAGACTTGGAGACCAACTCTTGGGGATCCACCTATATAATGAGGGGCCAAGGGAGGGGCCGGCCCCCCAGACCTGGCCGCCTTGGTGGCCGGCCCCCTCCCAAACCCTAGCCGCCTTCTCCTCCATAGCTCCCGCGTGCTAGCGAAGCTCGCCGGAGTTCTCCACCGCCACCGAGCACCACGCCGTCGTGCTGTCGGATTCAAGAGGAGCTACTACTTCGCTGCCTGGCGGGGAGGTGGACGTCGTCTTCATCAACACCGAACGTGTGACCGAGTACGGAGGTGCTGCCGTTCGTGGCGCCGGAACCGATCGTGATCAAGATCTTCTACGCGCTTTTGCAAGCGGCAAGTGAACGTCTACCGCAGCAACAAGAGCCTCATCTTGTAGGCTTTGGAATCTCTTCAAGGGTGAGACTCGATACCCCCTCGTTGCTACCGTCTTCTAGATTGCATCTTGGCTTGGATTGCGTGTTCGCGGTAGGAAAATTTTTGTTTTCTATGCAACGTTATCCTACAGAGGAGACGTATCAATCTAATCAAGCAAGAATTAAGAAGGAAATCCCTTTCCGCTTGCCACTAGCCGTGGGCAAGGCCCCCGGCCGGCCCTCTCCCGCCATCCCTCTAGCAGCACCATAACACTTGGTATCAGCTTTCCCGGGTTCGATCATGTCCAGCCCTCCACCGAGTTCTTCCCACCCCGCCGCCCAAACGTCCCCGCCGTTCTCTCCGGTGGAGATCCCGCACTCGCCTCGCCACCGCGGTCCAGGAGATCCACCTCTACTTGGCTGGCCCCTACGGGCCACCGCCGGCTACACCACCAGCCGCCACCACCGAGCCGCTGCTCCTGCCGTGGTAGCCGCCGCATCTGGCGGTCTCCGCCGCGGTCACCGCCACCACCCCGCCCTGGTTGCCGTGTCGTCCCAGCCCCTCGCGGGCCCCGTCGCGGCCCTGGCCTCGCTGCAGCAGCCGGCGTCACCGCCCTGGTTGACGTGGCCATCCCAGCCCCTCGTGGGCCCCGTCGCGGCTGTGGCCCCGCTGCAGCAGCCGGCGCCGCCGCCACTCAGCCTCGGGCCAGCTACGACCGCGCCGGCGGGAAATCTGATCCAACAAGTCCGGTTTCCGCCCTCGCCATCACCGCTTCCGTCTTGGATAGCTACCCACCACGTGTCGGTGGCGGTGAGGCTGCAGGCTGCTGTGCGCGGCCTCCTAGCGCGTCGGCGTGTGCGGGAGATGCGTGGTCTGCAGCTGCCGCTCCTCCAAGTTGCCCTTCGCTGCGCACATGACCTCGCTCTCGTTCGCTGCGTCAGGGCTCTTGGGCATGCGGTTTCCCCCACGAGCGGCGGGCATGCTGTTTTTCCCATGTGCAGCGACCCTCAAAGTCTGCAACATCGGCGGTTGGGGGGCGCACCCCTCCTCGATAGGAGCGCACCGCGTAACACCACTGCATTCCGCTGCCAGCCTCCGCGAGGGCGCCTCCGCTGGTCGCTCTTGTGACCTCTTCCAGGTGGCCATACACATGCACTCCTTTTGTCCAACTGGTGTCCATGGGACCCAGGTGGCTGTACACGTCCACGTACGTCGTGCGGATGGTGTCCACTTTTTTTAAGGGGTCCAAAAATAGAGCGTCTCAGCCCATTTCAGGTTGAGAATAATAAAACAAGCCGAGATGTAAAAGGCTTGCTTTTAGGTGTTAGGTTTGTGTCGAGTCAAGTCATCGTTATAAGTTGGTTAGGTTGCAGCTCGAGGACGGTCTGCATGTCCAGGTGGGGTGTAGTGTTAGAGTACATCATGGGCCTGGCTATAGCCCATTATTCTTAGGGTTAATTAGAGATAAGGGTCGCTTGTTTAGGGGTCAAGTAAACCTCTCTATATAAGGAGAGGAGACGTATCAATCTAATCAAGCAAGAATTAAGAAGGAAATCCCTTCCCGCTTGCCACCGGTCGTGGGCAAGGCCCCCGGCCGGCCCTCTCACGCCATCCCTCTAGCAGCACCATAACAACTGGCATCTGTGGCACCTATCGTCCCACGAGGATTGAAAATGACCATAAGTTCGCTGACGGATTACGACTACATCATCCACTTTCCGGCGGAACGTTATCCGCTTTCAGTTTATGAGGGTACGTCACCGAAAGCTCTCTCCATTTACAACATTACTCCTAGATAGATGTGGGCAATCGGAGGAAGCTAGCTAGAAAAAATATTATTTTCTGTTGCGAACCCCTTCAGTGGTATCAAAGCCGATCTATGTGAAGTCATGTTTGTAAGGTTAGAACACATGTTGAATATGTGCATTGATTCCATAATTGTTACCTCTCATGTGCAAGTAAAGTAAAGGCTGTGAGGTGAAGTGGAGTAAGGTGAAATAACTCAAGGGAGTAAGTGTTCAGGAAAATTGATATTTCATTTGTGTTGTTTTCATAATTAATGAAGCTCCAACATAGTAATTTTAATTAGTGTTTTTTATAAGGAGGAGCCATGAATAGGTGCATCCATATAGATGAGCAAATACATCCCTAGTGATTGATATCAAAGCCAACTAAGAGAAAACAAGGGAACTATTAAGACATAAAGTCCAACCACCGCATTTAGATCTAAGGCCCCCATGATAATACCGTTGTTGATTAACCATGAATTAATACAACATGTATCTTTAAGACTTGAGATTCGGTTTCTGTCAAACTCCGGCTATCCCTCATTCTAAAAAAAATGCAACAATGACAACCTTGTGCATCCCCAAACATATGTGTACACTCATATGTTAGTACTCCCATATCATCATAGAATATAACATATACTTGGATGCAACCAATAATAAACTATATCACAATTGCCATAAACGAGTCACTACACAAACAAAGACATAGAGACACAATCGATCAAGGAGAAAACAATAGATTGCATCACACATCATGTTTGACAAGAGATTACATTAGGGAGATGATGAAGAGGTGCTATAGATGTTGAGGAAGAGGTGCAGCCCCATGGTGAAGATGGCGATAAAGATCCCTGTGCCGGCGGCCACGGGACGCGGTGGTGGCTGATACGTCTCAAACGTATCTATAATTTTTGATGTTCCATGATTATTTTACACAAATTCATATATATTTTGCTTACACTTCGATGCACTTTTATATGTTTCCGGCACTAACCTATTAACAAGATATCACAGAGTCAGTTCCCTTTTCCTGCTATTTTTGTATTTCAGAGAAGTTGTACAGGAAATATTCTCGGAATCGGACGAAACAAAAGCCGAAGTCAATATTTTACCGTAACGAAGACAAAGTCCAGAGGGGAGTCGGAGAGGGGTAGAAGGGTGGCCACACCTACCCTAGGCGCGGTCTGGCCCTGGCCCACGCCTAGGGGTGGTGTGGCCACCCAGGTGGCCACCGACATCGCCCCTCCGCCTATTTATTCACGATCTCGGGAAAACTCTGGATACCCGAGCCTCCATCTACGAAAAGTTCCGTCGCGGCCGCCATTGCAGATTCCGGCGATGGTAGGGGTCGTGGAAGAGAGAATGCAAGAGTGTGTCCGGACTGGTGGATAAGATCAGAAGGGTCCGGGTTGACCTAATCGCACTGTGATGGGCCTTGTATAGTGGACCAGTTTGTGGTCAAGCGGATCTTTTTCGTCATTTGACCATTTTCTAATAAAAAGACAAAGAAAGCTCTAAAGGCAATAAGACATCAATAAATAGCAAAAATAAATATAAATAATAAGTACTCATTTTATAATATTGAAGAATAAGTACATGCTTGTTATTGTATTTATATATGTCTATTTTCCTAAATAAACTATCAAGGAGTTTTAATGTAGGTGATAAATATCGGTACTTTTCCAAATTACCTAAAATGATGGAAAAATCATATTTAATGTTACAACATTATTTGGAAATGATTTCTGATACGTCTCAAGCGTATCTATCATTTTTGATGATTCATGCTTGTTTTACACCAATTCATATATGTTTTGTTTACACTTCGTTGCACTTTTACATGATTTCCGACACTAATCTATTAACAAGATGCAACAGTGCCAGATCTCTGTTTTCTGCTGTTTTTGTATTTCAGAAAAGTTGTATAGGAAATATTCTAGGAATTGGACGAAACAAAAGCCGAAGTCAATATTTTACCTAAACGATGACGAAGTCCAAATAGGGGTGGAAGAGGCGCAGCAGGGCGCCCAAACCACCCCTAGGCGCGGCCTGGACCTAGCCCGTGCCTATGGTAGGTCTGTGCCCACCAGGCATTGAACCCTAAATCCTTCGCCTATTTATACATCTTCTCGGGAAAACCCTAGATACAGAGCCACCATCCACGAAAAGTTTCGTCGCGGCCGCCATCGCAGAACCCATCTCGGGGGTTGAAGCTCTTCTGGCACCCTGCCCGAATGGAAATCATTGCGGAGAACTCATTACTGCCCTACCTCCAGTGATGCGTGAGTAGTTCATCCCTGGACTATGGGTTCATAGCAGTAGGTAGATGGTTGACTTCTCCACTTTGTGCTTCATGTATCGATCTTGTGAGCTGCCCTACATGATCAAGATCATCTTTATGTAATCCTGTATGTTTGGTTTGCTGGGATCCGATTGATATTGTATATTATGTTGAGATTGATTATATATCCATGTCATATGTTATTTGTGATCTTGCATGTTCTCCGTTGCTAGTAGAAACTCTGGCCAAGTGGACACTTGTGACTCCAAGAGGGGGTATTTATGCTCTAGGTTCATGCCTCCAAGATTGTAGATGTGTTGTTGCTACTAGGGAGAAAACAACAATGTTTTATCTGAGAGTAATTCTATTGTTTACTTTACACACATTGCTTAATGCGATAGTTTGTTTCTTGCAACTTAATACTGAAAGGGGTGCGGACGCTAACCTGAAGATCGATTATTAGTCATAGACGCAGTTGGATTACGGTCTATGTATTATGTTGTAATGCCCATATCAAATCTCATAGTAAACATCTTGTCATGTATTGATTGATATTCAATCAATTGACAGTAATTTGTTCACCCAACATGCTATTTCTTTATGGAGAGACACCTCTAGTGAGCTGTGGGCGCGGTCCTATTTCCCTTTGATATTCATCCACCATTGTTGTTTACTTTCTGCAAACATCTCTTTCCACTCGATACGTCTAATTCTTTGTGTTCAACAAACCGGTGAGATTGACAACATCACTGCAAGTTGGGAAAAAGTACTTTGGTTGTGTTATGTGCAGGTTTCATGTTGTTGCTGACGCCGGTAGTGCGCACTGCCACTAGTCAGCCAGCAACACCTTGAGAAGTCACGGCTTTCTCCTACTGGTCGGTTAAACCTTGGTTTCGTACTGAGAAAAAACTTGCTGTTGTGCTGATCACACCTTCCTCTTGGGGTTTCTCAACTGCTTCCACAACAGCGCTCAACAAGATTGTCTGGCGCCATCACCGGAGCACCATCAATTCCTAGTTTCAAAAATATTATGGTTTATTTATTGAAAATAATAAATGTATGATTTAAAATGAATTTGTACATTGCCTCCAGGCATGTGGACTCGCTCATTCGCAAGTACTCATCAACGATATCACCAGCCACTCCGTACGCAAGCATACACACAACTACGAAATGTGAAACCTAGATTACCAGTGGCATCGGGCCTACATCTGAAGTAGGGGACATAGTATTTCACGCTACGTAGAATAATCAAGAACAAGTCTTTTGACATCCGATGTCGATGCCGAAACATGGCCCATGTGAAGACCGTCCTGGTCGGGTGGAAGTAGTCCCGATACAGCCGGTAGTGACCACTCTCTCGAGCGCGCAATGTATTGGCCTTGTGAGGCCTCATCGAGCCTCTGTGCAGCCTCTGCATCCCAGTGTGCTCGTGGATGAGGGCGGGCGCGGCAACCATGAGCCCCGAAGAGGCGTGTGACTCGTCTTTCGACGAGCTATCGAGGATGTCCTTGGTGAAGAAGTCGATCGATTGTATGAGGTTCATCTGTGGGGCAACCACTATATGTTATTGGCTTGCCATCTTCAAGCAAACGGCTGAAAATAGTGCAAGATTTCTTACAGGAAATTTGGCCCAACAGGCCATGGCGGTCGTGACCAACGATGGGTTCCGAGCGAGATGACGACGGGGTGGGGTGTACAACCAGGCCTACAACGACACTCGTTGCCGCCAGCAAGATATTTTTTTCGGGCAGATGCGGGCGAGAAAAAAGGTACCAGCAATGGCGAGCGTCAGGGCCAGCGGCTGCCTAGCTCGAGGGTTGCAAAAGGGAGGGAAGGGACGCGAACGGGCGATGTCCCTTGCGGACGGGCCTAGGGTTAACTAGAGGAGGAGGCATGCAGACTCGCTTCCTGTCCGCCAAGGCATTCTCTCTCGAATTTTAGGCCGCTAAGGGCATCTCCAACCGCGCGTCCCAAACGGACGCGCTGGGCCGTCCGTTTTGGGCCGTTTGGGTGGCCGAACGGACACCCGGACAGTGGCCCGCGTCCGCGTGTCCGTTTGGATCGTACGCTGCGCCCAAGCGCGGACGCACCGCATATGTAATTAAAATAACAAAAATAAAAATAAAAAAGAAAACAGCCAAAAATAACATTAAAGTAGTGGTTAATTAAACTTAGCCTATTTTGGGCAATTTTTACACAAAAGAAAACATATGGGCTTTAAACTAAAAAAACCTAGCCAGGGTTTGCGAGCACGGTGGCCGCCGGCAGTACTACTCCAGTAGTACTCGTCATCGTCGGCGTCGATGGCGACGCCCCCGGCGGCGACGCGCTGTTCGGCTCGACACGCCGGAGGAGCACCGCGACTCCGGCGGGGCTCCTACTCGCCTTTCGGGGCGGAGTGCGGGTTGGCGGGCTCGCCGGCTGCTGCGGCCGTGCCCTCCGCGCGGACTCTGCCGGAGGCTGCTCTCCGCTGCGGCTGCGTGGCGGGCGGCTCCTCTCCTCCCGCCGACGCGCGGCCGCGCTCCTCTCCTCCTCCCGGAGCGCCGCCGCGTAGCCTCCTCGTCGAGAAGGCCCGCCTCGCTGGCGTCCTCACAGGCCTTCTGGCCGCCTCTGCTCGGCCGCGAGGCGCCTCGGCAGTGCGGCCATTTGGCGGCTTCGTCGAGAGTCTCGCTCGCGGGACGCGCCGAGCGCGCGCTGCGGCTCCGGGTCGTTCTCCTCCTCACTGGGGCTGCGGGTGGGCTGAAGCGCGGGCTCGTTGATGTAGAGGGCGCGAGGGCGGCGGCCAGCCCGCCTGGCCAGTGTGCACGGCGCGAGGCAGCGCGTCGCGGATGTGAAGCATGTGCGCCGGCGGCGCGTCGTGGTCCACCTCGAACCACAAGTCCCGTTGGGACTTGCGTCGCCGTCTGTGAGGTCTCTTGGAGATCGCCCGGTGACGCGGCGCCTCGGATCTCGGCGTAGGCGGCGGGCGGGATGGCGGCCGGAACCGATGCAGGCTCGGGTGCCGGCCGTGGGGAGGTGCACGTCCGCCCGGCATTGGGACGCCGGCGTCCCGAACATCTGCGCCACCGCTACGGTGACGTAGATCCGCTTCGCGTAAGGCCAGGAGCGCCAGCCGTGCGAGCCGTCGGCGGCGCGCGCCGGCTGCTGCCGGCCTCGTGGTCGTTGGCGGGCGGCTCGAACTTCGCGCAGGGCCATGGCGGCGCGGAAGCTTCCAGCTCGCGCGTGCGGCCGAGTGGAAAGTGAGGGCCGGATAGGGCGGTCCTTCCCGATCCACATTTAATAGGGCGGGGGGCCGACAGTGGAGGCCACGCGGACAGGCGGATACGCGAGGGCGCCGCGTGCCATCGCGACACGCAAGCCGGCCCGATTTGGGCGGGTTTGCGTCGTTCCGAACGCGGCCGTCCGCTTTGCGTGCGTCGCGTTAGGGGTTTTGTCGGCGGGCCGTCGGTGGCGTGGGCGGGATGAGTCGCGTTGGAGATCTTGTATGCATCGGCTCAGACACAGCCGGCGTGGGCTCTCTAGGCTGGAGTTTTTTCCAAATTTTATCCGACCTAATCTAAACAGATACTTTTGGTTCGTGTGCGTGCGACCGCTGGAGATGCTCTTCGCCTTGACCTGCTCGGGGATGCATGTCGCAGCCAGGACGCGCAGGACAAGCAGTAGGCTGGGAGACCGACGGGAAGAGAAGGGCCGGAGGTACCCGTACGCATGGGGCCTGAAGGTAGACATCCACCTCGTGGGCGTGATGGCAGACAGGCAGAGAGCGGTGATTCTTTCCACGATATGGAAAAGGTCGTCACCTCACCCGTCTTTTCACCGCCTAGCTGCCCCTGCCCTCCTTCACTCACTCTCTCATGCGAGGTGGAGGCGGGGCATTGATGCGTGGGGGCATGGAGACGTCCCGTCACCGGCGCAAGCAAACAAACCGCCGCAGCGCCACCACTGTCGACCGCTCCGTGTGGTACGTACGTATGGGCGTCTACAGCCCGGTCGGCGTCGCCTCCGTCAAGACCAGTTACACAAACTACGCGTTCTCTCGTTTTTCTCTCCTGATCTGATCCGATCTGCAGTTCTCTGGAGCATATGGGCAAAATGTTTCATGTACTACTCCAAAGTCCTGTCATGTACTTTAATTGCATCCTGTTCTCTACGATTGTAGGTTGCGTCCACAGTTGCGTGGCACACTTGCACGTACGTATACAGTGCTTAATTTACCAAGCAAGACATGCACATGTTCCCCCCTAGGAGCAGGAGAAAGAGATTTCACCCAAATAAAAACAATGACGTGGAGATATTTTACACAATACATTTTTTGGAAGTTCCATTTTTAACTGAAGGCATAAGCAACCGTCTTTAAATTAATAAATCTAGCGGTGGCCGAAATATAAAAATATGTTGTTTAACAAATTACAAAACAACACATAACCCCAACACACAAAATCTAAGGAGAATAAGCGTAGCTTGAAGAAGACATATTCCTCCGCGCTAAAACGTCAAAGCAGAAGCAAATTAGCAGCAGCAGATCAGCTAGTCAATTTGAGGGCAACACAACATGATCATCTCCAGGTGCCTAGAGAACCACACCATCCTCCTCCCTCGCGGAAGAGGGCTCCGACTCCCTCGTCCTAGCTCGAAGGGCATCAAACTATCAGATGAAGAAGACGTTTACCATAGAACAAGCAGATGTGTAGTCCAAGAGACCACCATGGTTGTATTGCTGTTGCTAGGTCTAGAAGGCTGTAGCGGGACTTTTATTTCTTAATTTTCTTTACTCTTTTTGGCTGTGTGCATCGCATTAGGGTGGGGCGTTGTTGAGGCTGGGTGTAATTGGTATCTTTCGATATTAATATATTCCCTTTATCGAAAAAAGAGACCACCAAGGAGGCCAGACCACACGGACCACCTCGCTGCGACGAGCACAACAACACAACAAACTGCTTTGCCCATGGACAACCAAGAAGAAAAGTGTATACTATGGAGCAGCTGCCGAACACGAAGACACATAGAAGACAAGCAGAAATGACTCGAGCATACCGCCTTCAAAAACAAAATTTCAAATTTTTAAAAGATTCTAGAAATAAATCTAGATGTAGATAATGATGTACCGTATCAACACACAAAATCTCAACCCAAAATGATTTATATATGCTTTAAAAAATGAAAAAAATATCTGACAGAATTTGGAGGATTGAAGTTTTGCATCGCTCACTAGTTTAGATGTCATTTTTTTTGCATTTTTTGCAGCCCAAATACGGGGGTTTTCAAGTTTAGAATTTTTCAGGTTGATAGAGTAAAACATTTACTACAACTATATTTTTTTTGTTGAGTTTTTCTGAAACTTTAAAATGTCATTTTTTGAATGGTTCATAAAACAGGCTATGTGTAGCCCGAGCTTTACAAATCCACTCTTTTATATAGTGTTCTGAACGCACTAGTTGATGTGAGGTGTTGCACAATTATTATTATAGTGTTTTGAACACAATTATTATGTCTATTATGTATGGTTAGTTGTTTCTATTCATTTCAATGTGAGTGTTGCACAATTATTAATTTTCATTAGCATTTAATTTTTTTATTAGTTTTTGATGTGTGTGTTGGTGTTATAAATATTTATGAACAAAGCATAGCGAAAAGTGCCAAGATGAGGAAATATGAAGAATTCATAGGCACCATGACTTAGCCATATGATGCGTGAAAAAGTGATATATTACTATCATCATTATATAATGATGATGACCCAATACCATGGTGCTGTATCTCCTAAGCATACGAATCCAATGAACCAAATAACACGTCAATCGTAGTTAATATGAGGAAATAACTTCCAAAATACGAAGAACATCTAACACTTAATGAATAATGGTATGACCAGGCCGCTAGTAACGCACACGTGTACCTCCCTCCGTTGGGCTCAGAACGTCATTCAAACCTCTTTTCAGAAGGGATTCTCGGCCAATTCGACCAAGACTTTCGGAAATCACCAAACCGACCTCTAGAAGCCTATTTAAGATGGGTAACCATAGCCACCGTCACTATACTCTCAACATGCATCCACGGCGGAACCTGCCGCCGTGCCACCTCCATTGATAAATCTTCAGCACCACCACACCATCCAATGGAGAGGAGAAGAAGGCTTGGGACAATGAGGCCACCACAAACAAGACCATCATCATCTACGTGCTCGTCATCAATCTATCCATTCATCTTGTTGTAATTCAAAACCCTATTATGAATTTGCATTTTATATTCGTTTAATTATTTATCCGTCTTTTATATTGTTGCTATGATCATGCCATGTAGCTTCACGTGTGAGTAGTTTCTTTAGTTCTCAGAAAGATCCTAGCAATACCATAAATTGAATAATAATTATGATGTGTGTAGTAACTTTGTTTAATGGTATTGTGTGAACATCGATCCCACAATTTTTTTGCGGCAGCCTCTTTAATCACTTGAGATTTCTTTCCGGTAACCAAACTAGCTCTAGTTTGCTCGTATAGTCTCGTTAGTCTGGCGGCTCATCAGCTTCAACATACGTACAGTCGCACGTAAAGTTGCACTATTCCAAATGGCCCAGGAGCTAGAACGGTGTGCCTGACGAGCGCGCTGCAGGCTGCATTAACGTCATTGCTGGCAGTAGCTGCGTGTGCTCGATCCATCCCATGCATGCATCGATCGGCATGTTAGAGCAAGCAGACATAGTCGCTGTGTTGTCGGGCTATACGTACATACGTACGTGCTGGTCCAAATCAAACAGTACAGTGGCCAATGTATTAAGGCTATCAGCTGGTTCGGCGAAATAAATTTTGTGCTCCACCGTTCTTACGACCACGTTTTTCTTAATCTAACAAATGAACTTTCGCCCTTTGCTCTTAGGTAGCCATGGCTGCGACACTCAGTCCACAGTTTGCATTGTTTTACTGCCCACCAAAATTCGGGAGAGTAGCCACGATCATAAGGTTTACAGGTGAAGATGGATCAATTTGGATCCAAACTTGAATGTTCAGCATAAAATAGACCAGCTTTGAAAAAAATCACAATCTTACCCTTCTGCGTGACGCTCGCCCAATGGGCGATTTGGTTAGATTGAATGTCACCGTGGGGTAGGGGACTGGATCCTCTGACTTGAAGAAGGCAAGTTAGGTAAGCTACATTTCCCTAACTTTCCTTCTTTCAAACTATATTGTTTAAACCAAAATAACTAGAATACAATTACATAATACAAATTTATGTTATGTATTTAGAGTAATTACATAGAAGCAAAATTATGGTGTAACAAAATTTAGTTTAATTTTTTATATCTACAGTAATTATCTACAGTAATTTATTGCAGTAATTAATAGGGTAATTAAACTACAATTCCCTGACTTTGCTTCTTTCTTTTGCCTGACTTGCCTCCTCAACGTTAGAGGATCCGGCTCCCGTGGGGTAGGGTAACATGGTCTGCATGCCACCACAAGTCATCGCGCCATGCATGCCATGACGCAGTGTACTGTAGCCATGGTGTCGTGGGTAGGATATCGTGCAAAAACGCTAGATTTTGATTTAAAAAAACAAATTGGTTTATTTTCTGTCGAACTTTCAAGTTTGGGTCAAATTGCTTTATTTTCATGGTTTATGGTGACGTATTCTGCGATTAGAAGATCAGATTTCTCTAGACTACCTTTACAAGTTCAGGATTTAAATCGTACTTTACATATGGTAAAAAATAACTGCTCCCGACATTGTAAAAGCTTGAACTTTAAAACAGAAAATTTATATTCCATCTTTTTGTAAAATTTTTGTTTGGCTTGTAGAATCGGAAGCCATATGATTTCTTTCCTACCATCACTTTGAATCTGTTGCGGTCAGAAATCCACCGGCGAGCAGCGACGGGCAACACAGTAGAGCCGGGAACAACTTAGGGCTGCGGCTGGCCCTGGTCCCCTCGAGCGACGGCCCGCAAAGACTCGGCACGCACGTCCGATGCTGGTGCAGGGCGTGCCACCTGACTACCTGGTCGGGAAGGTGATGGAGATGCCTCGCTTAGTTTCTGCATGGCATACACGTAAACATTAAATACGAGCCTCGATCGGCTCTCGGGTTGTCTGTGAATCAGCTGGAAGAGCCGATCCACCCATGATTCGTCGAGGTGCACGAATATATGGTGGTCTTTGATCAAGATAAAGCTAAAGCGATCTACGACGATTTGGGGTTTTCACCGCATAATCGGATCATCCTACTCACGATTGGGCCTCGCGGTCACGCACGGTGATCGTAGCCGATCCTAGACAAGGCCTAAAAACCAACACGAGGTTGATCCCGGAACATCCTGTCTAGGGCTAGCAAACTTCACCCTACACGCCGTTGGATCCTCCAACCCTTTGTAAGGCCTAACTATTGCGGATATTAAACTAATCCTTGAAGAACAAGGAGCAACCGTAACGGATCGGATCTACTAAATAATGATCAAGCGGGTTACCCTACACCTAAGATAGGTGTAAGGGCGGCTAGATGTATAAGGGTTGCACTACAATAGCATATGATACGAAGAACAATGCTAACCCTAACACATCTAAGATAACTACGTTGCTCGCCATCAAAAAGGCTTCAGTACGAGCAACACATGAACAACAAATAAGCTTATACTGCCTATCTAGGCAGCATGATGCTTACCGGAAGAAACCCTCGAGACGAAGGAGTTGGCGATGCGCCTAGATTGATTTGTGGTGAACGTTGGTTGTTATTTATTTCATAAACCCTAGATACATATTTATAGTGTAGACTTTCTAACGTGGGAATAATCCCCACCGTGCACGAGACAAACTCTAACTACCGACCGTATCCTACTATATTACAGATACACGGGCCAACTAGCCCAAACTTTGCATAACAGGACGATTCACGTATTTCTTCCATATATATTCTTCAAGTCCATCTTGATCGTGGCCCCTCGGCTCGGTCAAATTACGGTGATAACACATGCCCCCTGGTTTTGGAATTGATGATTCCAAAATCCTCTTTTCTTCGTCGGGTCATGTCGTGGCGAGTAGAACAGTGCAGTATCCTTCATGATGCCTTGCCTTCTCAACTTCTCCCCGTGGGCAGTTTTTTTAGGCACCACTTCCTCGGAAGCTGTTGTGGCATTGAATTTCCACTATATCCCCTTTTATTTAACCGCTCCAAACAGTTTACTTCCGCATCCCCTTCGCATTACCACTCCAAAAGCCCTCTGCGCCACCATGTCTTCTTCCTCCTCTGCTTCATCGGATCTTTCCACCCGGTCCTCCTCTTCCGCGACGAGGCCGGAGCCCAGCCCGAGGAGGTCCGCAGCATTCGCGCGCCATCGCCCCCCTACGACCTCCTCCGTGCAGTCTGGGACGACAAGTCCTCGACCGACAGGTGACCTCCGCCCTCGCCGACGGAAACGGAGGAGGAGAAGCGATGACGATCGCTTCTCCTCGATGACTTCACCTGGAGGAGGAGGAGGGAGAGGAGGAGGGGAGGACACCTCCTCCGACACGCCGCCGACCAACCTTCTGCGGCGGGTGGAATCAGCGACTTCGACAGCCGCGACGGCTGGCCGAGGAGGATGAGGACAATGAAGGCCGATCGGCGGCCATACCAGCGGCAGCGAGCCCGCCGGAAGCGCGATAGCGGCGACGACAGCGACGATGAGGGCAGCGACGGCCCATAGATTAGGACCATTAGCATAGGATCGGTAGTAGTAGACGGGGCAATGTATCTCCTAGTACTTCCTTTTGAGAGCAATCGCTCTTTATGTAAGAAATCTTGCTTATCAATGAAGAATTTCCCCAATTTGATTTTGCCGATTTCCCTTGAGCCAATTAGCCGATTCTCCTCGTACTGATTTTGCCGATTTGTTCCCTTAGCCAATGCTTAATGAGCGAATGCAGCGCCTTGGTCTTCGATCCATCCTCTCAATTCTTCAGCGATGACCTTGAGATCTGGTGGATAATGTAGAGTCTTCAAGAGAGCCTTTGAATTCTTCCAACCAGGCCCAATGATCTTCTTCGAGCACTCATCATTTTGTGAAGAAGGTTGCGACGAAGGATCAGCCGATGGTACCCCAATCGGCTCACAGAGCATCTACCAGGTGCTGCTACCCAGGCCTTAATCAAGCGAGAATATGACGGTGCGGAGCAGTCACAGCACACCTGAATCGGCTCAAAGCAGTGAGCTCTCATTGTTTTACTCCTCGAGGAAGCAGCCCTCCGCTTGAAGCTGGACTTGGTGAAGATCCGCGCTTTGAACACATAGCCAGTAGATCCTGCGTAGTTATACTGAGTCGATGGTGTGCATCGGCTTTGTCTCTTAGTTCTAAAGTCGATGTGCATCACATCGTGTATGTGATGCTTGATTTTTTTGGCGATTTTCATGCCCCCAATGTTCTCATGCACACATGTTCATACGCATGTTCATGATTAGGTGCCCCGGAGCGAATACGAGGCTGAATATCGGCTCTGTAGTTTAACTAAGGCACATGTATTTGCACGTCGGCTCCGGTAGAACCAATGTTGATCTTTCTTAACTCATCAACCGACGTAAAACCGTTGCCCAGTAGATCGATGTTGAACACAAGCAGAACATGCGGTGAGGATAATTTTGGCCGATTGCTGGAATCGGCCTCCATATTGATCGAAGCGCTCAATGAAGGTTTTGTAATGTTCCTTCATAGATCTTGGGGCCGATCCGGCCTCGCCACGGTTGCTCATCGGTTTGTTCTTGCTACAGTCGGACGGTGGATAAGACCAGCCTAACCTGCCCGCAAATCACGTCGATACGCTCGCGATCGTCAAATTGATGAGAGTGGCTCTTGGCCTCTTTGTTTTAGCGTTCATGCGGCCCGTTGAAATCTCCATTGAGTCATCGGCTGAGCGACCTCTACCTCATCTCCATCCTTGTATTACGCATTGGTGCATCGTGGAGGGAATGCAACAGTTAGCGTGGATCCAATCTCTTCCTAGCAGAACATCATAGGTGCTCTTGCTATCGAAAATGAAGAAAAACGTCGTAGGGATAGTTTTCCTTCCTACGGTCAGATCCACGTTCAGAACACCTTGTGCGTGGACGCTTGGCCGTTGAAATTGCTCATGTCACGTTGGTCTTGATCAGATCGAGCTAAGCGTCCCCCCGACGTAGCATAGAGTATGGCATAATGTTGTTGCCGCTCCGGTGTCCACACGGCATCTTGCCAGCCTCCCATCGATATAACCTCGCAAATGAGGGCAGATGTCTAGCTTCTTTCGTGGCTTCTCAAAGATAACCGGCCGTGGGCCGCGTCAAGTTGTGCCCGGGTGCCTCGTCTAATCCTGGGCGAACTCTGAAGGAAGGATGAACACCATGTTTGTGCCGGCCGATGTTTCATCATCGGCTTTCCCTTTTAGGCGCCACTCCATTTTTGTGGAAACCCTCTTCATCCGTTCGCCGAATTTTAGCGGCGAGATCAGGCGCGCTTTCATAAGCGTGTCAGGTATCCTTTCGGCTTCCTCCAAGCCGCGCAATCGCTGAACCCTCGCTTTTGGGAGCGGTGAGTCCATCGGGGCACCACCTTGGCCGGTGGTACTGTCTTCTTCTTCTTCTCCCTCGTCTTCCAAATCCTCAGATCTTCCATCGGGACTCGGCGTGTTTTGAGGCGGGAGAGGCCCTAGACGTTTGAACACGGACACGTTAGGTGCCTCCTTCTTCTTGAGTTACATTCGGGCAATTGTCGATTGTAGGCAATCGGCTCATTCCTGAATCCAGCATTGTCGAAGAAGGGGCAGTCCCAATTCCTATCTTCGTCGTCTTGCTCCCTTGATTTTCCTTGCACGGCGCTCGTACTCCTCATCATTGCGATCATGCAGCCAGTGTCTCCTGGCGTCCCTGGCAGGACGCTCTCTATCATCATCGTCGGCTGGATCGTCGCGTTAACTATATTGACTCACATACTTATTGAGGAGGTGATCGAGAGGAGGTCGTGATATCTTATGTTCTTCACTTCTCCCTCTGTGACATAGCGCTTGCCATCGTGACGGAGCCGATCGCGTGGAGCGGCCTCCTGTGTCCTTGCTACGAGGGCAGCTGCCCTCGTCTCCATCCTTGCGAGTGGTGTCAGTCCTACCATGTTATTGACGAGGATGGCTGGCACCTCCCGAGGTAAGTGCACTCCACCATGTTAACGGCGGGGAAGGGTGGGTGTCGACCTTCATGCGTCTGGTTGAAAATCAGGCGTCCTTGTTCTATCGCCATTTGGATCTGCTGACGCCACACCACTGCGGTCGTTGGTGGCATGGGAGACAGTTATGCCATTTTGATATGGCTTTCCGTTCAGCTCTGTATTGTGGGGATTTTGAGGCCTTGGTATCTTCAGCTGCTTCTCCTTGAGTAGGAGGTCGAAGATTTGCTCGGTTTTAGTCACGTCAAAATCAAACCCTCGAGCGGACTGGTGGCTTAACCCATTGCGGGACACGGGGTTGCCCCAGGTCCATTAAATATGCTACTTCTTGATCTCCTTGGAGACCTTCGTCTTCATCTGCCTCAACCGGGACTACCGCACGCTTGAATTTGTCTGGTACAGATCTGGGAGGCGCTGTTCATATCTGATAGTTTTGCACCATGTGCGCCGGTGAAGGGTAATGCCTTGAGGCCATATCCTTGATTTGTGATGCAAGGCCCTGCACACTTAACTCAAGTGCTTCCTTTTCGTTGGCGAATAACATCGGTTCCTTGTTTCTGAAAGCGCTGGGCCCGTATTCTGCCACAGTTTCTCCGCCCGCCAGTTTGTGCGGATAAACAAGGCGGCCTCGGAAGCTTGCAGGTGAGCGCATGTGGGCTGTTCTTCCAAGCTAGCTGGTCCGGATCGGAGTCCGGTGGCAACGCAGTATACCCGGCCGATCCGTGAGGGACTGTGCGAGAAGAACCTCCCATGGCGTAGTGGATCGACGGCAGGCCGTTCCTAGCTGTGCAAATATCAGCTCATGCTCGATGGAGGCTGGGACTCCTCCCAGTCCACAGACTGGAGAAATCGGGGGCAGTATTTGGGTGGTAGCGGGACCAGCACAAATTGCACTCGTCGGGGGTACGGCAGAATAATGGGTGTCCTCCTTCGGCACCATGCGAACTGGTCCCCTAGGACCATTACTGATGGAGTCAGCAGTCTTGGCTCATGAGTCGAATTACGAAAGATTAGCCGGATGGCATGTAGCCAGCCATGCTTGCTTCTCAGCTCCTGAGCCAACTGCAGGAGGCCCAGAGCTCTGGAGGTGTGTGGATGGCATATTTAGCTAGCCAATGCCTTCTCAAGCTGTCGCTGACGTCCCTCCTGCTTTCCCAGAAGTCCTGTTGTTGCGGCTTTGGTTGTGGCGCCCGATTGCCGCGGTCGCCATGTGTGCACATGTACCAAGTGAGGGATCTCTGGCGCCTCATGCAGAAGCAGCGTCCCCTGGGGTCACCACCGATCTTATGAACGACGAATGCCGGTGGTCGGCACTTCGGTCTTTATAGCAACGAGAATGGCATCGGTGGACGGGGCTGGAGTAACTCTCAACTGGTATGTCCGAGCTGGTCTGACGATCATGGTGCTGTGATCTCTGGATCTTTAGAAGGACGACACGCTCAGTGTTCACTAGGTTCTCGGAGTGGCGGTGCAGTGAGCCACCATTTAGTTAATCTCTGACGCGGGGACTGGTGCGTTCTTGACAGATGAGACGGTCCTATTCAGTATTTTCCTCAGTGAGAACCCTTTCCACTGATGCCATGTGAGCAGGTCTGTGAAAAGGCCGATGAGTCGGCTTCGAGGATAGCTTTGACCTCGTCATACTTCTTCTTGAGCTCGTCGGTCGGATCCTCGTACGTGATTGGGGTGCCGTCCGCCATCTCGAATGTAGATGGCGATGTGGTTGATATCGAAGATAGTCCCACCAGGCGTGCCAGAGAATGTGTTGCGGTCGAGAAACCCCTTGCCGGCGAGCAGCGACGGGCAGCACGGTGAAGCCGGGAACAACTTGGGAGCTGCGGCTGGCCTTTCGTCCCTCAGGCGGCAGCCCGCAAAGACACGACACGCCACGTCCAGTGCTGGTGCAAGGGCATGCCTGACCTGCCTGGTCGGGAAGGTGGTGGAATGCCTGCTGGATTCCATACATAGCATGTACCATGTAAACATTAAATCCCCGAGCCTCATTGGCTCTCGGGTTATCTGTGAATCAGCTCGGAAGAAGCCGATCCACCCATGATCGTACAAGGTGTCCGAATATGTGGTGTTCCTGTGATCAAGATAAAGCTAAACGATCTGGTGATTTGGGGTTTTCACCGCATAATCGGATCATCCTACTCACGGTGGGCCTCGCGGTCACGCACGGTGATCGTAAGCCGATCCCAGACAAGGCCTAAAAAGCAACACGAGGTTGATCCCCGGAACATCCTGTCTAGGGCTGGCAAACTACACCCTAGCGTCCCATTTGGATCTCAGCCCTTTGTAAGGCCTAACTATTGCAGATATTAAACTAATCCTTGAAGAACAAGGAGCAGTAACGGATCGGATCTACTTCACAAATAATGATCAAGCGAGTGCAGCTACACCTAAGAGATAGGTGTAAGGCGGCTAGACGTTATAAAGGTTGCACTACGACAGCATATGATAGCGAAGAACAATGCTAACCCTAACACATCTAAGATAACTACGTTGCTAGCCAACAAAAAGGCTTCAGTACGAGCAGCGCATGAACAACAAATAGCTTATCTTGCCTAGATGCATGAATCGTCTGGCGACATATGATGCTTGCCGGAAGAAACCTCGAGGCAGAAGGAGGTTGGCGTGCGCCTAGATTGATTTGTGGTGAACGTTGGTTGTTGTTGTTACATCAAACCCTGAATCATATTTATAGTCCTTAGACTTTCTAACGTGGGAATAATCCCCACCGTGCGAGACAAGCTCTAACCTAACGACCACGTGTATCCTACTACAATACTGAATCTGTGGGCCATTGTTGCAACTTTGCATGTATAGGCCGATTCACGTATTTCTTGATGTCTTCAGATCCGTCTTGATCGCGGCCCACCTCTGACTCGGTCAAATTCTGGTGATAACAGAATCAGATTTTTAAGAAAGTTTTTATTGATTCCAAAATTGGAAATCTAACCTTTGTTTCAAAAAATTCAAATGCCTTGCACTACTTATTATATGATGGTTTCCGTGTTTTCCTGCTGCGTAAAAAAAGAAAACTTCTTTCATAAATTCATGATTTTTCGTTTGATATAAAATTTAATATGGTACTTTCTTCAAGCCTAAATGCATGGTGGATAAATTGAGTCAAATACTCAATTAATTTTAAGTTTGAAAATATATAAGAAATTAATATCGGTAATTACAATATTAAATGCATGATGACAATATATCCTATTCTAGGAAACTCTTAGGATCTTGATCCTCCATGGTTTAACAAGAAGGTAGAGGATGATATTTTGTAAGTTCCACACATAACCTCGAACGTAATGAAATTCTTATTGATCATATTGAATTAATCTCTTTAAATTGATGATTTTGATGCCAACACTGAAAATACATCTTTATGTTAATGGTGCCCACCCTGAAAAGTGTCTTTAGCTCTTGGGCACCAGCGCTCCTGCTGTTTTAAAAAATGGAAAGTCATATATATTATTTTCAAAAAAATATAAAAATAAATCTGGACATAGTAAATGACGTAACTTACAAGTTTGTAAATTTTTTATATGAAATTCTTTATATTGTATGCCACATAAAAAGACAAAATCTGTTGAAATTGGAGATTTGAAATATGCATACCGCAATCCACACATTTGTCATTTTTGTGTAGACCAAAATATTTTATACTTGAAATTGAAAATTTGCACGTTTATGGGATAATTTATTGGCTATACCATGATTTTTTTCCAATTTTTGAAAAAAACAGGGTGAAGTTCAAAAAAAAAAAAAAACAGCAGGAGCACTGGTGCCCAGAGCCAAAAATCTATGTCCCGCC
Organism: Lolium multiflorum; assembly: GCA_030979885.1. NCBI lineage: Eukaryota > Viridiplantae > Streptophyta > Magnoliopsida > Poales > Poaceae > Lolium > Lolium multiflorum. Next base: position 307,688,252 of record CM061753.1, read on the forward strand.
CACCCTTTAATCAGACACATGGTCTTCAAGCATTATCTATGGAAGATTTGTTTTCATATATAACTCATTGAAAACATTACTCTATGGAGAATGTCATTAGCTACCAAAACAACATATGGAGGCTCTGCTGGAATTTTGGGCATTTGGCCTTTGGTCCATGGCCCATTATCAAATTCTGAAATTCACATGGCCCATTCCAAAAATCAGTGGCTGCACTAGTGAGGGGCTAAAGTTTAGTCCCACATTACTAGTTGGGAGAAAGTTGGAGTGGTATATAGGGTGGGTTGTTCTAGTCCTAGTAAGTGAGTGAGAAGAGAGAGAGCCTTCGCGCACTCCTCCTCCGCCGCCCACCTTGCCACACCTCGTCACGTCACGTCACGTCACGGGTTGCGGGAATCTCGCCGAGCCGAGCTTATATTATCTTATCTTTTTGCTATTTGGGAAATTAATTGTGTAATCAATTTTGAGTTATTAACGGACGCGTTACTCAGCTGTTTTGCCTTCCGGTTTTTCTGGATCGTGGATGTGCCGACTTGGACGTGGGCTGCATCCCAAGACCTTCCTGAACCGCACTACATAAGACCCAGCTCAACCCTAGCCGTCATCACTAGACGATCAATTTAGTCATTATGATAGTTGCTCAACGTTTGCCTTCAGGACTTTACGGATGCGTGTTTGTGCCTGACTCCGGACATGGGCTCGTCCCGACCTTCCCGAACCGCACTACATAAGACCTCAACAGCCCTAGCCATCATCACCCAGGCCTTTATCTGTGACTACTGTTTCCGATTCATTACGCCGTCGCCTTGCATCTTCCCTCATCCGCAGTCGGCATGCAGCCTACCAGGGTGTGTCTCAGAATACCTCTTGTGAACTGCGGGGTAAGGGCAATTAGATTTTAAGGAGCGCTCGTGGCGACTCTTTGGCATCACCCAGCCATTGCGTCATCGGACTGACGGTTCCTCCACACCGATCTTCTTCCCCAGGACCTTAGCGACTTCTTGACAGCCTCAACATAGGCGACAACGACGCTGCGCTGTTGCGAAGTATGTGATCTTGTCGTTTCTCTTTAGTTTCTGTTAGAATTTCTTCTTCTATTTTTTATGCTAGATGCGATCGGTTTGTCTTGTTTAGATGTGATATGTTCATCTACCTTACTGGTCTATACGATTAGTTTATTTGTTATTTTCATAGTCATGATTTATCAATTGCTTATTCGGGTTATTTCATATGGATATTTGCTTATACATATAACATCCAAAAACCTAATTATAGGCAAATCAGTCCAAGCAGCATTGCTGCCACTACTCGACCTCCCCTCTTTGATGGTATCCAATTACAAGAGGTGGCACACAAAAATGATTATATAGTTTCATTCTAAGTTGTTTTATACTTCCCACGGATACTGAACCCCCAGGGGCCTCTGAGAGGGCGAGGAAAAGTTTGAGAAGGTCGCCGCCATGTTTAAGGGCGGCCTTGTTCGTGATTCTTGGGGACAACATTGTTGACACGTACATGGCTTTCGACCATGGTAAGAATCGTGGGATGCGCTCGGGGGCCAAATTTGGGGTCTCGGACCTTAGTGTACATCATGGAGCAATACTAGCATTTCTGGGGATGACTGATAAAGAGCGCTCGTGGTTAGGCAGGCTCATGAGATTGATCCCTTGCCAAAGAACTCGAGCAGTTTAAGTGTACCTTCTCGGACAAATTTGTGGCCGGTGGCATTGTTGAAGCTTCCTCCCTCGTGGATGAACTTTGCTGCTATCTGAAACATAATAGACAAGGTTTCCGTTTCGGATCTCTCATTGGCCTGTATATGGAAGAAGGCGAGGCTCAAAGTTGCACTCATAGATTTTGAGGGAGGTTCTAGTGCCAGTGTGGTACAGAAGAAGAAGAACTCAATTTCACAAGTATAAGAATAAGAACAGTGGAAAAGGCAAGTTTGACGTGAAAGCAAAGCCTCCAACTCAACCAACTTCAAGAGGAGAGCTCTCATATAAGAAGAAAGGGAGCGCATGTTTGTAGCTCACGGACATTGGGCTCTGATTGCCAAGAACAACATGATCAAGTAGGAAACGGCGGCAAATGTAAATGTTGTTATTAGTGATTGATACTGAGATGAAGGACATTGTGTACGGTATTTCAACTCCTGTCCTTTCAGTATGTAATTCTCCTGTTTGGTGGATAGACACGGGGCCAATACACATGTATGTTGATGTCTCTATGTTTCTTATCAGTGCAAGGACTTCCTCGTCTTGATGGGAAGCGTGCGTGTACGTTAGTGGTGTCAGTGCGGTGGATCTAAAGTTTACTTTGGAAAAGACCATCTAATTTGAAGATATGCGGCCACATGTTCCACTCCATTAATAAAGTCTCATTAGCGGATGAAGCACATGTGAGATGGTTTTATTTGGTGGTGTTTCAGTCCAATGATTGTAATTTCCAAGTGTGGACAATTTGTTAGAAAGGGTTATGTGTGCGGAGAGGCTTGTTCCGCTTATCTTTGTGAGACTTATGTACTCAAATTATTAAACATGTTTGCAATGATAGTGAGTCGGATATATTTAGCATTCATGACTTTGTCATATTAATTTTTGGTGCATATGACGCGACTAGCGAATATGAATATAATTCCAAAATTTGCTATTGTCAAGAAATCCAAGTGCCAAGTATGTGTGCAAGCTAAGCAACAACGTAAGTCTCACAAGACTGTGGAGAAAGAGACTTGGCACCGCTGGAGCTTATACATTAGGATCTTTGTGAAATGAATGGTGAATTGACAAGGAGAAAAGATACTTCATGACTTTAATTATTGACTCTATAAATGTTATTATTGTACCTCCTGAAATCTAAAGACAAAGCCCTTAATCACTTCAAAATCTTTAAGGCTGAAAGCAGAAAACCAACTTGATCGAAAGATCAAGCGGCTAAGGTCTGATCGTGGTGGAGAGTATTTTTCCAACGAGTTTGATTCTATTTATGCGAAATACGGTATTATCCATGAGAGGACGCCTCCCTAATCACCTCAGTCAAATGGGGTGGCCGAGGGAAAAGAACCGTACTCTAACTGATTTGGTTAATGCCATGTTAGATACATCGGGTTTATCCAAGGCATGGTGGGGGAGGCGATATTGATTGCATGTCATGTCCTAAACTGCGTCCCCAGAAAGAACAAAACCATTACCCCTTTTGAGGAATGGGAAAGGAAAAGGTTGAAACTCTCTTACCTATGAACTTGGGGCTGTATGGCGAAAGTAAATGTGCCAACCAAGAAGCGTAAGCTTGGACCAAAAACCATGGATTGTGTTCTTCTGGGATGGTATTTCATAGCATTGGCTACAAATTTTTGATAGTAAAATCTGAGGTATCAACATAAGTGTTAGTACAATTATGGAGTCGAATGATTCGACTTTCTTTGAGGACATCTTTCTTATGAAAGAAACATCTAGCTCATCAATTCGGAGATGCCCGAGTTCATCTACAGAATTATTTCCTGAACCTACCATGGCTATAGAAAACTTTGATAATCCTGTGGAGGATGATAATGAACTCCCAAAAGGAGCAAGAGGCAGGAGAGGGGCACCAAAGTCCTTTGGTCACTTAATTCATTCCTTGTCTGTATCGTGGATGACACTCCAGCTTCTATTTCGAAGCCTATGCATCTCATGATGCCGACTACTGGAAGCTGTCCGTAGCGGGATGGATTCCATCTTAGCCAATGAAACTTGGGAATTACCGATCGTCCTTATGGGTGCAAACCTGTGGGAATGTAAGTGGGTGTTCAAGGAAAAGCTTAGCCCGATGGTACTATTGAAAATTACAAGGCACGACTTGTGGCCAAGGGGTATACCCAGAAAGAAGGTGAAAATTTCTTTGTGCATACTCCCTTTGTTGCAGGATTGACCACCACATTGAGGTGCTACTGTCATGGCTGCCTCACATGGTCTTGTTGTTCATCAAATGTATGTTAAGGCTGCTTATAAATGGAGAGACTTGAAAGAGGAAATTTTATATGGAGCAGCACGATGGATTTGTAGTAGATGGTCAAGAAAGAAAGGTGTGTGTGTAAATTATTGAAGTCTTTGTATGGGCTTAAACAAGCTCCTAAGCGTTAGCATGAGAGAAGTTTGAAGAACTTTGGCCGTTGAGAGCTTTGTTGTAAATGGTAGAAGCAAGTGTGTATACTATATAAGCCATGGTGGGGGCGGGGAGTTATTCTTTGTCTCTATGTAGTGACCTGTTGAAGTATTTGGGACCAGCCTTACTGTGATTAAGGAGGCTAAGGAGTTCCTATCTCCTTTGTTTTGAGATGAAGGACTTGGGAGTAGGTGATGTTGTCTTAGCATCAAGGCTGGCAGGATGGCTGATGGTGGGATGCATTTGCTTTAGTCCCCTTTGTCTGGAAAGAATCGAGTAAACGAGATATGCTTGTGCAAATCTTCTGTGCCTTATGATCCTAGTGTGATAATTCGTAAGAATAAAAGAGTGCTAGAGATCAATTGCGATATTCACAAATTATTGGCTAAACATGTATTGCTTGCGCCCACGAGCTACGACATCTCCTTTGCTGTAAGCAAATTGGCTCGATTTGTATCAAGACCAGGAGATGTTCATTGGCATGCTCTTGAGAGAGTTTTGCGCTATTTGAAAGGCAACTGCGAGTTATGGCATTCACTATCCTGGGTATCCAAGGGTACATGAGGGTTATAGTGATGCAAATTAGATATCTGATGTTGATGAGACTAAGGCCACAAGTGGTTATTTGTTTACACTTGGAGGTGTGTTGTTTCTGGAAGTCTTGCAGACATATTAATGAGTCAACTATGAGCAGACTCTGACATTGACTATTACTTATTCGCGGAGGCCAGTGGCTTAAGTGAGCTCTTGATGGACTTGCTTGTGGTTGAAAAACCTGTCACCGCTATTCCTATGGTATGATAATCAAACTGCGATCGTCAAAGTAAAAAAGTTCTAAGGATAATAGGTATCAAGGCATGTGAAGAGAGGCGAAAACTATGGAAAATGAGAAGCTCCAGGGGATTATAGTTGGATTATATCCATCGTCTAAGAAACCACATGGAACCCCTTCACAAGGTCTATCCTTGAAATGTGATAGAAAATGCATCGAGAGATAGTGAGACCCACACTATGAAACAACGTGCGCGTGGTTGGCGTGTTGTCTTCAGGTCGACACGCGTCCGTTTAGAACCCCAAGAGGAAGGTGTGATACGCCTGGCTGGTAAGTTTCCCTCGATGAAAGCCAGAGTTTATCGGAACCAGTAGGAGTCAAGAAGCACGTGAAGGTTGATGGCGGCGAGATGCAGTGCGGCGCAACACCGGGGATTCCGGTGCCAACGTAGAAGCTGCTGCTAAACCAGGAAGTACTTTATGAAACGACAGTTCTCGAAAATCTCCTTAAACACAGCGTAACAAAAGGATTAGATGTATAGTATGGAAGATGATTGTTTCTGACAGTAGAAACAGTGTGCAGGTAGATTGTATTTGGTAGGTATAGAGGAGGTGGACCGGGGTCCACGGTTCACTAAGGTGTCTCTCCCATAAGATGCATGACATGTTGGGTGAACAAATTACAGTTGAGCAATTGACAAATAAAGAGGGCATGACCATGCACATACATATTATGATAGTATAGTGAGATTTAATTGGGCATTACGACAAAGTACATAGACCGCTATCGGCCATGCATCTATGCCTAAAAAGTCCACCTTGGAGTTATCATCCGAACCCCTCCCGAGTATTAAGTTGCTAACAACGGACAATTGCATTAAGTATTGTAGCGTAATGTAATCAATAACTTCATCCTCGGACATGGCATCAATGTTTTGTCCCTAGTGGCAACAGCACATCCATAATCTTAGAGATTTCTGTCACTTCCCCCGATTCACGGAGCATGAACCCACTATCGAGCATAAATACCCTCTTGGAGTTAAGAGTAAAAACTTTGCCAGAGCCTCTACTAACAGAGAGCATGCCAAGATCATAAACAACACATAGATATAAATTGATAATCAACATAACATGGTATTCTCTATTCATCGGATCCCAACAAACACAACATATAGAATTACAGATAGATGATCTTGATCATGTTGGCAGCTCACAAGACCCGGCAATTAAGCACAATGAGGAGAAGACAACCCATCTAGCTACTGCTATGGACCCATAGTCCAGGGGTGAACTACTCACTCATCCCTCCGGAGGCGAATGGCGGCGTAGGGTCCTCCGGGAGATGATTCCCCTCTCCGGCGGGGTGCGGAGATCTCTGAATCCCCGAGATGGGATTGGCGGCGGCATCTCTGGAAGGTTTTAAAGTATCGTGGCTCTCGGTACTGGGGGTTTCGCGACGAATGCTATTTGTAGGCGGAAGGGTAGGTCAGGCGGCGCGAGGGCCCGGGAGGCAGGTCGGCGCGGCCAAGGGTGGGGCCGCGCCTTGCCCTCCTGGCCACCTCGTGGCCCCACTCGTTGACTCTTCGGTCTTACGGAAGCTTCGTGGCAAAATAGGACCCTGGGCGTTGATTTCATCCAATTTGAGAATATTTCCTTACTAGGATTTCTGAAACCAAAAAACAGCGAACACACTTGGCATCTTGTTAATAGGTTAGTTCCGAGAAAATGCACGAATATGACATAAGTGTGCATAAAACATGTAGATATCATCAATAATGTGGCATGGAACATAAGAAATTATCGATACGTCGGAGACGTATCAGCATCCCCAAGCTTGGTTTGCTCGTTGGCAGGTGAAACGATAGACAAAGATAATTTCTGGGGTACATGCTTACATAACTTGATCATACTATTGTAAGCATATGTGATGAATACGATCAAAACAATGTAAATGACATGAGTAAACAAGTGAATCATATAGCAAAGACTTTTCATGAATAGTACTTCAAGACAAGCATCAATAAGTCTTGCATAAAAGTTAACTCATAAAGCAATAATTCATAGTAGAGGTATTGAAGCAACACAAAGGAAGATGAAGTTTCAGCGGTTGCTTTCAACTTATAACATGTATATCTCATGGATATTGTCAACATAGAGTAATATAACAAGTGCAATATGCAAGTATGTAGGAATCAATGCAGTTCACACAAGTGTTTGCTTCTTGAGGTGGAGAGATAATGGGTAAACGACTCAACAATAAAAGTAAAAGAAAGGTCCTTCAAAGAGGAAAGCATCGTTGCTATATTTATGCTAGAGCTTTGATTTTGAAAACATGAAACAATTTTGTCAGGTAGTAATAAAGCATATGTGTCATGTAAATTATATCTTACAAGTTGCAAGCCTCATGCATGTATACTAATAGTGCCCGCACCTTGTCCTAATTAGCTCGGACTACCTGGATTATCATTCTTAATGCACATGTTTTAACCAAGTGTCACAAGGGGTACCTCTGCCACTTTTACAAAGGTCTAAGGAGCTCACATCAGGATTTCTCTATTGATTATTCTCAACTTAGACATCCATACCGGGACAACATAGACAACAGATAATGGACTCCTCTTTTATGCATAAGCATTCAACAACAATTAATTTTCGCATTAGAGATTTGAGGATATTTGTCCAAAACTGAAACTTCCACCATGGATCATGGCTTTAGTTAGCGGCCCAATGTTCTTCTCTAACATTATGCAATGCTCTAACCATTTTAGTGGTAGATCTCCCTTACTTCAGACAAGACGAACATGCATAGCAACTCACATGATATTCAACAAAGAGTAGTTGATGGCGTCCCCAGGAACATGGTTATCGCACAACAAGCAACTTAATAAGAGATAAAGTGCATAAGTACATATTCAATACCACAATAGTTTTTAGGCTATTTGTCCCATGAGTTATATATTGCAAAGGCGAATGATGGAAATTTAAAGGTAGCACTCAAGCAATTTACTTTGGAATGGCGGAGAAATACCATGTAGTAGATAGGTATGGTGGACACAAATGGCATAGTGGTTGGCTCAAGGATTTTGGATGCATGAGAAGTATTCCCTCTCGATACAAGGCTTAGGCTAGCAAGGTTATTTGAAACAAACACAAGGATGGACCGGTGCAGCAAAACTCACATAAAAGACATATTGTAAACATTATAAGACTCTACACAGTCTTCCTTGTTGTTCAAACTCAATACTAGAAATTATCTAGACCTTAGAGAGACCAATTATGCAAACCAAATTTTAGCAAGCTCTATGTATTTCTTCATTAATGGGTGCAAAGTATATGATGCAAGAGCTTAAACATGAGCACAACAATTGCCAAGTATCACATTACCCAAGACATTTTAGCAATTACTACATGTATCATTTTCCAATTCCAACCATATAACAATTTAACGAAGAAGAAACTTCGCCATGAATACTATGAGTAGAGCCTAAGGACATACTTGTCCATATGCTACAGCGGAGCGTGTCTCTCTTCCACACAAAGAATGCTAGGATCTATTTTATTCAAACAAAACAAAAACAAAACAAACCGACGCTCCAAGCAAAGCACATAAGATGTGACGGAATAAAAATATAGTTTCAGGGGAGGAACCTGATAATGTTGTCGATGAAGAGGATGCCTTGGGCATCCCCAACTTAAACGCTTGAGTCTTCTTGATATATGCAGGGGTGAACCACCGGGGCATCCCCAAGCTTAGACTTTCACTCTCCTTGATCATGTTGTATCATCTCCTCTCTTGATCCTTGAAAACTTCCTCCACCAAACTCAAAACAACTCATTAGAGAGTCGTGCACAATCAAAATATACATGTCAGAGGTGACATAATCGTTCTTAACACTTCTGGACATTGCACAAAGCTACTGAAAGTCAATGGAATCAAAATATCCATCGAACATAACAAAGCAGGCAATGCGAAATAAAAGGCAGAATCTGTCAAAACAGAACAGTTTGTATTGACGAATTTTATTGAGGCACCAGACTTGCTCAAATGAAAATGCTCAAATTGAATGAAAGTTGCGTACATATCTGAGGATCACTCACGTAAATTGGCATAATTTTCTGAGTTACCTACAGAGAATTTTGCCCAGATTCGTGACAGCAAAGAAATCTGTTTCTGCGCAGTAATCAAATCTAGTATGAACCTTACTATCAACGACTTTACTTGCCACAAAAAACACTAAACTAAGATAAGGAGAGGTTGCTACAGTAGTAAACAACTTCCAAGACTCAAATATAAAACAAAATACGGTAGTAAAAACATGGGTTGTCTCCCATAAGCGCTTTTCTTTAACGCCTTTCAGCTAGGCGCAGAAAGTGTGTATCAAGTGTTATCAAGAAATGGAGCATCATTATCATAAGCTCCCCCATCCGTAGTGGTACTAAGGGCTTTGTCAATTTTAGGCCTATAATAATACTTCTTTGGTTTAGGCACTTTAGAGACATACATAAACTTTTGCTCCTTACCCACATAAGCTTTCTCCTTATATTTTAGAGAAGAAAATGTTGAACTCAAGGTTCCCCATAGCTTTTTCATGTTCGCCAATCCTATTGGTTTGATTATCATGGACAACACAAGTTCCTAGGACACTAATTCTTTCAGCAATTCCTCCTAAGGATTTATCAAGTTCGTCAGTTTATCAAGTAACATTTCCAATTTAGTTTCAATACTTGGAAAATTTTTCTCTATGGTTTCCAATTTTTTCATAACATCGTCAAGAGAGATTTCAGTTTTAACTTCATCAACAGGGGGTATTCCAAATAGACTCTCAATAATGCAGCTAGCTTCTAATGCAGGAGTACTTAGGAAATTACCTTTCGCGAGACAATCAAGAACATACCTATTCCAGCTAGAGACACCAACATAAAAATTCCTGAGTAGGATAGTGGTGGAGTGTTTCTTAGTGCACCTATTATGGGCATCACTAATTCTATACCAAGCATCTCTTAAACATTCTCCCTCGTTGCTTAAACGTACGAACTTCAACTTCAGGATTACTCATTTTAGCAGTAGTAAATAAAACAAACTAGATAATGTAAATGCGAGTAACTAATTTTTTTGTGTTTTTGATATAGAGTGCAAGACAGTAAATAAAGTAAAACTAGCAACTAATTTTTGTATTTTGATTTAGTGCAGCAAACAAAGTAGTAAATAAAACTAAGCAAGACAAAAACAAAGTAAAGAGATTGGGATGTGGAGACTCCCCTTGCAGCGTGTCTTGATCTCCCCGGCAACGGCGCCAGAAATTTGCTTGATGCGCGTGGTTGACGTGTTGTCTTTCCGTTCGACACGCGTCCGTTGGGAACCCCAAGAGGAAGGTGTGATGCGCATGAGCAAGTTTTCCTCGATAAGAAACCAAGGTTTATCGAACCAGTAGGAGTCAAGAAGCACGTGAGGTTGATGACGGCGAGATGTGGTGAGCGCAACACCGGGATTCGGCGCCAACGTGGAACCTGCACAACACAAACCAAGTACTTTGCCCCAAGAAACAGCGAGGTTGTCAATCTCACGGCTTGTTGTGACAAAGGATTAAATGTATAGTGTGGAAGATTATTGTTTGCGAAGATAGAACGATATTGCAGTAGATTGTATTTCGGTATAGAATTGGACCGGGGTCCACAGTTCACTAGAAGGTGTCTCTCCCATAAGATAAACGACATGTTGGGTGAACAAATTACAATTGGGCAATTGACAAATAAAGAGGGCATGACCATGCACATACATATTATGATGAGTATAGTGAGATTTAATTGGGCATTACGACAAAGTACATAGACCGCTATCCGGCATGCATCTATGCCTAAAAAGTCCACCTTCAGGTTATCATCCGAACCCCCTCCGGTATTAAGTTGCTAACAACGAGACAATTGCATTAAGTATTGCGCGTAATGTAATCAATAACTACATCCTCGGACATAGCATCAATGTTTTATCCCTAGTGGCAACAACACATCCATAATCTTAGAGATTTCTATCACTTCCCGATTCACGGAGACATGAACCCACTATCGAGCATAAATACCCCTCTTGGAGTTAAGAGTAAAAACTTGGCCGAGCCTCTACTAATAACGGAGAGATGCAAGATCATAAACAACACATAGATATAAATTGATAATCAACATAACATGGTATTCTCTATTCATCGAATCCCAACAAACACAACATATAGAATTACAGATAGATGATCTTGATCATGTTCGGCAGCTCACAAGACCCAACAATTAAGCACAATGAGGAAGACAACCATCTAGCTCTTGCTATGGACCCATAGTCGAGGGTGAACTACTCACTCATCACTCCGGAGCGACCATGGCGGCGTAGAGTCTCAGGAGATGATTCCCTCTCGGCAGTGCGGGAGCGATCTCATGAATCCCCGAGATGGGATTGGCGGCGGCGGCGTCTGCGGGAGGGTTTCGTATCGTGGCTCTGATGCTGGGGGTTTACGGCGAAGGCTATTTGTAGGCGGAAGGGTAGGTCGGGGGCGTCGCGGAGGCCCAGGAGACGGTCGGCGCCCAAGGGTGAGGCCGCGCCTGCCCTCCTGGCCACCTCGTGGCCCCCCGTTGACTCTTCGGTCTTGCAGGCTTCGTGGCAAAATAGGACTACTGAACGTTGATTCGTCCAATTCGAGAATATTTCCTTACTAGGATTTCTGAAACCAAAAACAGGAGACGCAGCTTCGGCATCTTGTTTATAGGTTAGTTCAGAAATGCACGAATATGACATAAAGTGTGCATAAAACATGTAGATATCATCAATAATGTGGCATGGAACATAATAAATTATCGATACGTCGGAGACGTATCAGCTGCCCATAGTGGTAACCCACTCTATGTGATCGGAGATCCCGTGAATTAGAGCTGGGAGACAAGCTGTTGGTCAGCTGGAAGGAGAGTATATATCCCTATAGCAATTTTACCACTCCGTAAGATGCAATACTCTCCTAATCTGCATGGCAGGTTGATAATTATCTTAATGTGTTCTAAGTGGCTTATTTTAGCAGAGATGTTGTCCTGTAGAACATCTTTTGAAGAACACACCTATATGAGTCTGATTGTTAAACATCGCAATCTATGAGAGTTGGGTGCTCTCTAGTAAACTCATGAAAGGCCCTGGAGTATGACGTATAACCTCCAAACCGCGAGAAAGTCTCGCGGCACCTAGTATCGGTCTAGGCTTTGTATGAAGCTAGTGCGAGAAAACTCTTAGTTCAAGGCATAGTCCACTATCAAGTTGCAATCTAGTGTAATATGAAGCTTTAAGTGGAAGTTCAACTTAACAGTCTCCACGACATACCGGTATATAAAACAATGTTCTGGAAACTTATTGATGAGATGTGCCAATGAGAGTTTGTGGGGGATTGCTGGAATTTTGGGCATTTGGCCTTTGGCCCATGGCCCATTATCAAATTCTGAAACTCACATGGCCCATTCCAAAAATCAGTGGCAGCACTAGTGGGGGCTAAAGTTTAGTTCCACATTGCTAGTTGGGAGAAAGTTGAAGTGGTATATAAGGTGGGTTGTTCTAGTCCTACTAAGTGAGTGAGAAGAGAGAGAGCCCTCGCACACTCCTCCTCCGCCGCCCGCCTCGCCACGCCACGCCTCGTCACGTCACGACGCGCCGCGGATTGCGGGAATCTTGCCGAGCCGAGCTTATATTATCTTATCTTTTTGCTATTTGGGAAATTAATTATGTAATCAATTTTGAGTCATTTACGGACGCGTTACTCAGCCGTTTTGCCTTCTTGTTTTTCTGGATCATGGTTCTGCCGACTCGGACGTGGGCTGCGTCCCACGACCTTCCCGAACTGCACTACATAAGACCCTGCTCAACCCTAGCCGTCATCACCAGACGCATACGCGACTACCTGTTTCCAGTTCATTACGCCGCCGCCTTCGTCTTCCTCATCCCGCCCGTCGGCGTGCACCGACTGCCGGGACAGTAGGCCTCCGGAACCCTGCCTCTTGTGAACTGTACGGGTGAGGGGCAATCAGGTTTTTGGGGAGCGCTCGGCGCGACTACTGGCATCACGACGTCGTTATTGGACGATGAGTTCCTCCACACCGACAACTTCTTCCCGGACCTCAGCGACTTCTTCGGCAACCTCAACATGAGCGACAACGACGCTGCTACGAAGTATGTGACTTGTCGTTTTCTTCAGTTTCTGTTAGAGTTTCTTCTTCTAGTTTTTATGGTAGATGCGATCGGTTTGTCTTGTTTAGATGTGATCTGTTCATCTACCTTACTAGTCTGCACGATTAGTTTATTTGTTATTTTCATAGTCATGATTTATTAATTACTTGTACGGATTATTTCATACGAATATTTGCTTATATATTCAACAGGCTCCATACACTTTCACTCATGATGCCATGAAATGTAAATATGACGCATTGGGGTGGGGCATCATGCAAAAGGGAAAAACTAAGTTTAGAAACATTTCACTCTATGTTGAAATTTCAAGTTTAGGTCAAATTGGTTCATTTGCATGGTTTAGAGTGACGAATTGAGTGCTTTGAAGACAAAGTTTGTCTAAACTACCTTTACATGGTATTATGGTAATGACACTCTCCCCACCAAAAACAATTTCGCCCAACACTTTTCTCTTTTGTTATAACAGGTCAAACTTTAACACTAAAAAAATGATAAGGTCTTCTTTGATTCAAGGAATCTCATATATATGAGTTAAAGATTCCATTCCTTAGATATTGTTTTTATACATCTTGTTTGATTTGTAGGATCCAAAACCATATGATTCAGAATTGAAAATTTAATCTTTGTTTCTATAGAAACAATTGCCAGAGGGTATCCAAAATGGACTGCTGTCGTTTGACTGAGGCAAGAACTAGTTGCTGGCTTTGCACCTTAATGCAACTACTCCGGCCGCTCCAAAATTAATATAACATATTTGTTTAGATTCGTACTCATCCATACATGCGAATCTAGACACTTATTTTGGAACGGTAGAAATATGTCGTAATACTATCCGTTCACGAAAAGATGTCTTAACTTTATCAAAGTATGCATCTGTAGGCGTAAATTTAAACAAACTTTGGACATGTACAGGATGTACATTATTTAACCATTTTCGAACAGTACAATTTCGTAGGAAAATACAAGCATCCGGCTACCCTTTATAAATGCTATAGTCCTACTTACAGTAGTAACTTGCCCACGCCGTAGCTCAGAGCGTGCATGCATGCACGCATGACTCAACTTGCAGTCTCCGCCCTGACCGACGACACTTTCGCCGGTCCCGTCGTGTCTCTCCTGCAAAACCTGCGAGCATTCATCAATCACTTTCCCGGCCTGCGACTGCGAACCACACGTGTGAGTGGACGCGAGTGTGTGCTAGCCTGCTCGATCGATCACTTCATCAGATCAAAGCCTGCCGCGCGCAGTGCTACCTCTCCTCTCCTTGGACCAGCTGCGCTACGCTTTCGCCGCACGTGAGAACGCTAGAGCTGAATGCGCCAACAAAGTCCATGGCGGAAAGCTACAGCCACACTACCACAACTGACCGTCTCGTACGTCCTTCGAGTTGTCTTCGATCGCCAACTCCAAGCATGCGTCCAACAACACGAAGGCTTCTCCGGCGAGACCATGTAAAAAGGGCCGACGAGCTATAGCCGCAGGGGCCTACGCGTGCCAGCCTTTCTCGAAGACGAGAGGGAGAGGAGTAAAGCTTGCATCATGGAGGTTCGTGCGTGTGTCTGACCGATATTTTGTCGGGTATTGCTTTCTTCAAGCTCCCTTCATGTTGATGTTGATGGCCGGGTCCAATACTCCAATGATTCTTGTCTATTCTCGTGTACAACTTCGAGCATTCAACATAGTACTGCTACGAGTCATTATTGGCATTGTCTTGGGGAAATTCACTTTTGTTGTTGGGATGCATAGCAGACTAATTATAGTGGAGGTAACTAAGACAGTAATATATGTGGAAAATTTTGGGCGGAAACGATAGCCCACTAGAGCTTGGTGTTTCATGTTATATAGCGTAGTAAAAACCTCTACGGTAACAACACAAGGTTTATATGTATTCGAGTAGATTACTACTCTATACCCAATATAGTATAAGAATTACATAATTTAACACCTTCCCTTGATCTAAACCTGGGTTAAGGTTGAGATTACTCCACCATGTGGTAGACGTGGTGAGCAACTAAACAATTGTTAAAAAAAAAAAGGTTGAGATTACTCCTGAAAGCTTCGTACAGAGGGAGCCTTTGTAAAGCCATCAACAAGTTGATGTTTGCTAGAGATGAACCTGACATCAAGCAATTTATCTGCAACTTTTTCATGAACAAAGTGAAAATCTATCTCAATGTGCTTTGTCCTAGCATGAAAAACCAGATTAGCAGATAAATATGTAGCACCCAAATTATCACACCATAAGCATGGTTTTTGCTTAAGTTTAACTCCAAGCTCTCGAAGTAAGGCTTCAACTCATATTAGTTCAGTGGTGGTGTTTGCCACATCTTTGTACTCAGCCTCAGTGTTGGACATTGAAATTGTAGTTTGCTTCGTGGCACTAAAAAAAAATCAGATTTGGACCAAAAACATAGTAAAATCTTCGGTTGATTTTCTGTGATGAAGGCAATATGTCCAGTCGGCATCTGGAAAAGCACTAAGCAAGGTAGAGGATGATCGTCTGAATGTGTGCCCAACATTTAATATTCCTTTTATATACCTTAGAATTTGTTTTACCTCTGTCCAATAAGAAGTGGTAGGAGCATGTAAAAACTGACAAACTCTGTTGACTGAGAAAGATATGTTTAGCCTCGTTAAAGTCAAGTATTGCAAGGCACCTACAGTGCTTCTATATTGTGTATTATCATCAGGACCAAGAGGACCACCTTGAGTCAAAGATAATAGCTCATTTGAGGACAACGGTGTGGGCGATGGCCGATGGGGCACACTTCAACATGTCAATTTCATTGAGAATATCAGTAGCATATTTCTTTTGAGTAAGACGCAGATCATCATGAACTTGCTTTCCGTCAATGCTCAAAAAGAAGTATAGAGGACCCAAATCCTTTAGAGCAAAATCATCTCTTTAATCATGTAGGAGAGCACCAACGGCCTTGTTGGGGGAGCTTGTCACTATGATATCATCCACATAAATTAGAACATATATGATAATGTTAAACTTGTTGTAAATAAATAATGAAGTATCAGACTTGGAAGGAACAAAACTAAGATCACGTAATTTAGTGCTGAGTCTTGCAAACCATGCAAGGGGAGCTTGTTTGTGACCATAAAGAGTCTTATCATGCTTGCATATGAAGTGTTGAGTTTGTGCAGTTTTAAAACCTATGGGTTGTAGTTTCATATAGACCTCGTCTTCTAGAACAAATGCGTTCTTGACATCTAGCTGCCACAAACTCCAGCCAATGGAGACAACAATAGTGAGAACAAGTCTGATAGTTGCTACCTTGATCACTAGACTGAAGGTATCTTCGTAATCTATACCATATCGTTGTTTGAATCCTTTCGCATCCAAGCATGATTTATATCTGTCCACGATGCCATCAGCATGTTTCTTGAAACGATAGAACCATTTGAAATCAATGACATTGCATGTAGAAATAGGAGGAACAAGATGCCAAGTTTTGTTCTACATCAGTGCATTATACCCATCAGTCATAGCTTCATGCCAGCGAGAATCCTCAAGTGCTTCAACAAGAGTGTTGGGTTCACCTGTTGCATAAACATACCTATGCTTTCTGCGGTTGTGTCCGGGGCTCCAGCACCGGAGGTGGCGAAGGTACAGGACAAGATGGTGTTGTATGTCCCTCGGGCTCCACGCTGGGACTGTCAGCCGCTGCATGCCTAAATGACATGGACGTGTCGCTGGAGGTTGTCGGGGTCGAGGGAGTCGGGGATGCGGAGCGGGAGGAAGGGCGCGACGCAGGGGACGCAGAGCGGGAGCGGCGCCCCGGCGGTGTGCGCGGCAACGTGGCGGGTGTGTGCGCTGGAGAATCTTCCTCGCTGGTCGCGTGATCCTCCTTGGGACCGAGGCCGGTCTGACCGACAGGATCAGCCTCGGCTCCAGCACCAAAATTGGCGTTTTCTCGGTCGTTTTGGTGCTCATTTTCAGCCTCTTCTGAAGCGTTTTCTGTAAAATTTTCTAATGCATCTCCTTCTTCAATAACCTGAGTGTTTGTATAAAGTATTTCTGATTCATCTTGAGAGTCATTAGTAACATTAGACACAACATACAATGGCATATAGTCATCGATATTTGCAACCCTTTCTGAAGGAAGAAGAAAGGAAGAAGAAGTATGTCTTTCTGAAGGCGTTTTCCAGCATTAGGATTGATAAAGACAAAAGGAAAAACACTTTCATCAAACACAACGTCTCTACAAAAATATAAACACGACCAATATATGGATCAAGACAATTGACTCCTTTGATGTGGACTGTATCCTAGGAACATACATCAAGTGGAACTGAAATCAAGTTTTTTTTATGTTGTAAGGGCGTAAGTTGGGCCAGCAAGCACAACCGAAAATGCGAACAAACTCATAGTCTGGGGAAACACCAAGAAGACGCTCTACGGGGGTCTCAAAATTAATCACTTTGCTAGGCAAGAGATTAATACGTAAGGTTGTTGTAAGGAATGCTTCATCCCAAAACCTAAGTGGCATGGATGCATTAGCCAGTAAGGCAAGATCAACTTCAACAATGTAACGATGTTTGCCCTCAGTAGAATTGTTTTGTTGATGAACATGTGGACAAGAAACATGAAGTGTGATGCCAATTTTATGGAAGAAACCGTGGAGTTTTTCATATTCATCCCCCAGTCGGTTTGCATAGTAATAATTTTCCTATCAAATTTTCGCTAACAAGTTGCTGAAACTTAAGAAAAACTTGATAAACATCAGAGCGCTTCTTAAGAAGATATATCCATGTAATATTGCTAAAATCATCTATAAAGCTCAGATAATATTCATCCTTGCAAACAGAGGAGGTGCTGGACCCCATACATCAGAAAACACTTGTTTCAAAGGAACAGTGAAAATACTAGTAGACACATGCTATGGCAACTGCTGGCTCTTTGCGAGTTGACAAGAATCACAAATGTATGGATTTATTTGAGGCGTACGAGAGAGTTTATTCTTTCTAATAATTTACTGAACCAATAAAGGAGGGTAGATGTCCTGGACGTCGACGCCTTGTAGAAGATGACAACTTTCTTGTGATGAAAATTTGCTTGGAAGGCAACCCGATAGAGAAGGCAACTAGCGGGTAGAGGCCACCATGACAAGGGCCCTTAAACAAGATTCTTCAGGTGGCCAAGTCCTTGATCAAAAAGAAATATGGATGAAACTCAATAAACACATTGTTATCAAGGGAAAATCTATGAACCAAATAACAAATTTTTAGATGCACTAGGAACATCAAGAATATTTTTAAGCTGAAAAGAAGTATTAGGGATATGCAAAATTGAATGACCAATGTGGTTGATGTGCATACCATTGTCGTCTGCAGCGTGCACGTGGTCACATCCCTAGAACTTGTCATGGGTGGTTAGCTTGTCCAGCGCCCCAGTGAGATGTGATCGGTGGCACTTGTCTCGGTGTACCACTTTGTATCGATGCCATAGGCTGTAGCATGAACCGCCTTATCATCGCAGTCACCATCATCTTCAGAATCATCACCGTAGCGCCACCAACAATCACTAGCAGGGTGACCATAGATCGTCCATATCTGGCAGTGTACATCGACAAAGGGGGCAGGGGCGCAGTCACAACCATGTCGCCCCTTGCCTCTGATACGTCTCCGACGTATCGATAATTTCTTATGTTCCATGCCACATTATTGATGATATCTACATGTTTTATGCATACTTTATGTCATTATTATGCGTTTTCCGGAACTAACCTATTGACGAGATGCCGGCCAGTTGCTTTTGCTGTTTTGGTTTCAGAAATCCTAGTAAGGAAATATTCTCGAATCGGACGAAATCAACGCCCGTCCTATTTTTCCACGAAGCTTCCAGAAGTCCGAAGGGGAAACGAAGTGGGGCCACGAGGTGGGGATACGTAGGGCGGCGCGGCCCAAGCCCCGGCCACGCCGCCTAGTGTGTGGCCCCACAAGGACTCACCGACCTTGCCCTTCCGCCTACTTAAAGTCTCCGTCGCGAAAACCCTACCACGTTCGACGAGACCAGAGAAAACCTTCCAGAGCCGCCGCCATCGCGAAGCCAAGATCTGGGGGACAGGAGTCTTTGTTCCGGCACGCCGCCGGACGGGGAAGTGCCCGGAAGGCTTCTCCATCAACACCACCGCCATCTTCATCAACGCTCTGTCTCCCATGAGGAGAGTAGTTCTCCATCGAGGCTCGGGGCTGTACCGGTAGCTATGTGGTTCATCTCTCTCCTATGTACTTCAATACAATAATCTCATGAGCTGCCTTACATGATTGAGATTCATATGATGATGCTTGTAATCTAGATGTCATTATGCTAGTCAAGTGGATTTTACTTATGTGATCTCCGGAGACTCCTTGTCCACGTGTGTAAAGGTGACAGTGTGTGCACCGTGTGGGTCTCTTAGGCTATATTTCACAGAATACTTATTCATTATGAATGGCATAGTGAAGTGCTTATTTATATCTCTTTATGATTGCAATGTGTTTTGTATCACAATTTATCTGTGTGCTACTCTAGTGATGTTATTAAAATAGTTTATTCCTCCTGCACGGTGTAATGGTGATAGTGTGTGCATCGTGTAGTACTTGGCGTAGGCTATGATTGTGATCTCTTGTAGATTATGAAGTTAACTATTGCTATGATAGTATTGATGTGATCTATTCCTCCTTTCGTAGTGTGAAGGTGACAGTGTGCATGCTATGTTAGTACTTGGTTTGGTTATGTTGATCTGTTATGCACTCTAAGGTTATTTAAATATGAACATTGAATATTGTGGAGCTTGTTAACTCCGGCATTGAGGGTTCGTGTAATCCTACACAGCTAGTGGTGTTCATCATCCAACAAGAGGGTGTAGAGTCTAGCATCTATCTATTTATTCTGTTATGTGATCAATGTTGAGAGTGTCCACTAGTGAAAGTATGATCCCTAGGCCTTGTTCCTAAATATGCTATCGCTGCTTGTTTAGTGTTTTACCGCATTTACTTCTCGCAATATTACTACCATCAATCTGCACGCTAGCAAGCACTTTTCTGGCGCCGTTACCACTGCTCATATTCATTCATACCACTTGTATTTCACTATCTCTTCGCCGAACTAGTGCACCTATTAGGTGTGTTGGGGACACAAGAGACTTCTTGCTTTGTGGTTGCAGGGTTGCATGAGAGGGATATCTTTGACCTCTTCCTCTGAGTTCGATAAACCTTGGGTGATCCACTTAAGGGAAACTTGCTGCTGTTCTACAAACCTCTGCTCTTGGAGGCCCAACAACTGTCTACAAGAATAGAAGCACCCGTAGACATCAAGCACTTTTACGGCGCCTGCCGGGGAAAGGTAAACGGCACTCACACACCGGACCCCGGCAACTAAGCACTTTTCTGGCGCCGTTGTGTGTGTGCTCGAAGCTGTTTCCTTTAGATCCTGCAATTGCATCTTTTTGTCTCTTGTTTTACACTAGTAAGGCTTAATGGAAGACAACAACAAAATGAGAGATCTTTATGAACTTTATCTTGAATTAGGACATGATGTGTTTGAAGAAAAAATTAAAAAACCCATGAAACTTATGCATGCTAATGGGAATGTTATTAGTATGAATGCTTTGAACACCATTGTTGCTAATGCTATGGAAGAATTTAAGCTTGGGGAGGTCGGTTTTGATGAAAATGATCTCTTTAGCCCTCCGGGTATTGAGGAGAAAATTTACTTTGATGATACTTTGCCTCCTATTTATGATGATTATAATGATAGTGGTCTTTTAGTACCGCCTGTTATGGAGGATAAATTTGATTATGATTACAATATGCCTCCTATATTTGATGATGAGAATAATAATGATAGCTACTTTGTTGAATTTGCTCCCACTACAACTAATAAAATTGATCATGCTTATGTGGAGAGTAATAATTTTATGCATATAGCTCATGATAAGAATGTTTTATGTGATACTTATATTGTTGAGTTTGTTCATGATGCCTCTGAAAGTTATTATGAGAAAGGGAAACATGGTTATATGCATCTTAATAATATTAAGTTTCCCCTCTTTATGTTGAGAATTTTGAAGTTGCGCTTGTATTGCCTTCTTATGCTTGTCACATTGCTCCTCATGAATTTATTTGTGTACAAGATTCCTTTGCATAGGAAACATGTTAGGCTTAAATGTGTTTTGAATTTGCTTCTTGATGCTCTCTTTTGCTTCAACTCTTATTTCTTGCGAGTGCATCATTAAAACTGCTGAGCCCATCTTAATGGCTATAAAGAAAGCACTTCTTGGGAGATAACCCATGTCTTTTTTTTACTACAGTACTTTGTTTTATATTTGAGTCTTGGAAGTTGTTTACTACTATAGCTACCTCTCCGTATCTTATTTTATTGCATTGTTGTGTCAAGTAAAGTCTTTGATAGCAAGGTTGATACTAGATTTGGATTACTGCGCAGAAACAGATTTCTTGCTGTCACGAATCTGGGCAGAATTCTCTGTAGGTAACTCAGAAAAATCTGCCAATTTACGTGCGTGATCCTCAGATATGTACGCAACTTTCATTCAATTTGAGCATTTTCATCTGAGCAAGTCTGGTGCCACTTTAAAATTCGTCTTTACGGACTGTTCTGTTTTGACAGATTCTGCCTTTTATTTCGCATTGCCTCTTTTGCTATGTTGGATGGATTTCTTTGTTCCATTAACTTCCAGTAGCTTTGGGCAATGTATAGAAATGTTAAGAATGATTGTGTCACCTCTGAACATGTGAATTTTTGATTATGCACTAACCGTCTAATGAGTTTGTTTTAAGTTTGGTGTGGAGGAAGTTTTCAAGGGTCAAGAGAGGAGGATGATATACTACGATCAAGAAGAGTGAAAAGTCTAAGCTTGGGGATGCCCCCGTGGTTCATCCCTGCATATTTTAAGAAGACCCAAGCGTCTAAGCTTGGATGCCCAAGGCATCCCCTTCTTCATCGACAACATTATCAGGTTCCTCCCCTGAAACTATATTTTTATTCCATCACATCTTATGTTCTTTGCTTGGAGCGTCGGTTTGTTTTTGTTTTTGTTTTTGTTTGAATAAAATGGATCCTAGCATTCATTGTGTAGGAGAGAGACACGCTCCGCTGTTGCATATGGACAAATATGTCCTTAGGCTTTACTCATATTATTCATGGCGAAGGTTGAATCTTCTTCGTTAAATTGTTATATGGTTGGAATCGGGAAATGCTACATGTAGTAATTCTAAAATGTCTTGAATAATTTGATACTTGGCAATTGTTGTGCTCATGTTTAAGCTTTTGCATCATATACTTTGCACCCATTAATGAAGAAATAAATAAAGCTTGCTAAAATTTGGTTTGCATATTTGGTATCTATAAAGTCTAGATAATTTCTAGTATTGAGTTTTGAACAACAAGGAAGACGGTGTAGAGTCTTATAATGTTTACAATATGTCTTTTATGTGAGTTTTGCTGCACCGGTTCATCCTTGTGTTTGTTTCAAATAACCTTGCTAGCCTAAACCTTGTATCGAGAGGGAATACTTCTCATGCATCCAAAATCCTTGAGCCAACCACTATGCCATTTGTGTCCACCATACCTACCTACTACATGGTATTTCTCCGCCATTCCAAAGTAAATTGCTTGAGTGCTACCTTTAAATTTCCATCATTCGCCTTTGCAATATATAGCTCATGGGACAAAAATAGCCTTAAAAACTATTGTGGTATTGAATATGTACTTATGCACTTTATCTCTTATTAAGTTGCTTGTTGTGCGATAACCATGCTCCCGGGGACGCCATCAACTCTTTGTTGAATATCATGTGAGTTGCTATGCATGTTCGTCTTGTCTGAAGTAAGGGCAGTTTTCACTAACAATGGTTTGAGTATGCATACTGTTAGAGAAGAACATTGGGCCGCTAACTAAAGCCATGAATCATGGTGGAAGTTTCAGTTTGGACATAAAACCTCAATCTCTTATGAGAATATTAGCTGTTGAATGCTTAAGCATTAAAAGAGGAGTCCATTATCTGTTGTCTATGTTGTCCCGGTATGGGTGTCTAAGTTGAAGAATGATCAAAAGCGAGAAATCCAATGCGAACTTTCTCCTTAGACCCTTGTACAGGCATAGAGGTACCCCTTTGTGACACTTGGTTGAAACATATGTCATGCAATGATAATCCGTGTTAATCCAAGCTAATTAGGACGAGGTGTGGGCACTATTAGTATACTATGCATGAGGCTTGCAACTTGTAAGATATAATTTACATGATGTAGGGATTCGTTGCATAGAAAACAAAAAATTTCCTACCGCGAGAACGCAATCCAAGCCAAGATGTAATCTAGAAGACGGGAGCAACGAGGAGATGATTGTGACTCACCCTTGAAGATTTCCAAAGCCTACAAGATGAGGCTCTTGTTGCTACGGTAGACGATCACTTGCCGCTTGCAAAAGCGCGTAGAAGATCTTGATCACGGTGCCACGATCGGGCAGCACCTCCGTACTCGGTCACATATTCGGTGTTGATGAAGACGACGTCCTTCTCCCCGTTCCAGCGGGCAGCGGAAGTAGTAGCTCCTCCTTGAATCCGGCAGCACGACGGCGTGGTGGCGGTGGCGATGGAGAACTCCGGCGGAGCTTCGCTAAGCGTGCGGGAGAGGTGGAGGAGAGGGGGCGGCTAGGGTTTGGGAGAGGGGTGGCCGGCCTCAAGGGGTGTGGCCAGCTTGTGGCTTTGTGGTGGTGGAGAACTCCGGCAGGGCTTCGCCTATGCGTTGCGGGAGTATTATGTGGAGGAGGAGAGGCTAGGGTTTGGGGAGAGGGGGTGGCTAGGGCGCCGGCCATGGGCAGCCCTAGGTGGTGCGGCCAAGAGTGGCTGCCCCTCCCTCTCCTCCTCATTATATAGGTGGAAATCCCCAAGAGTTGTAGTCCAAGTCTTCGAATAAGACCCCAACAACAAAACCTCCCATAGGTGGGAAACCTACTCAAGGGGGAGTCCTACCCAAGGTGGGACTCCCACCTTTCCTTAGGTGGGGTGGCCGGCCACCTATGGTGGAGTCCACCTGGGACTCCACCCCTTAGGGTTTGGCTGGTCATGCAAGGTGGAGTCCCTCCGGGACTCCACTTTCCATGGTGATTTCTTCCGGACTTTTCTAGAACCTTCTAGAACCTGCCATAAATGCACCGGATCATTTTGGAATATGACTTCCTATATATGAATCTTATTCTCCGGACCATTCCGGAACTCCTCGTGATGTCCTGGATCCCATCCGAGACTCCGAACAAAACTTCGAACTCCATTCTATATTCCATATCTACTTAAACGACATCAAACCTTAAGTGTGTCACCCTACGGTTCGCAAACTATGACATGGTTGAGACCTCTCTCGACCAATAACCAATAGCGGGATCCGGAGATCCATAATGGCTCCCACATATTCAACGATGACTTTAGTGATCGTGAACCATTTACATACGATACCAATTCCCTTTGTCACACGATATTTTACTTGTCCGAGGTTTGATCATCGGTATCTCTATACCTTGTTCAACCTCGTCTCTGACAAGTACTCTTTAGTCGTACCGTGGTATGTGGTCTCTTATGAACCATTCATATGCTTGCAAGCTATTTAGACGACATTCCACCGAGAGGGCCCAGAGTATATCTATCTGTCATCGGGATGGACAAATCCCATTGATCCATATGCCTCAACTCATACTTTCGGATACTTAATCCCACCTTTATAACCACCCGCGCAATGGCGTTTGATGTAATCAAAGTACCTTTCCGGTATAAGTGATTTACATGATCTCATGGTCGAAAGGACTAGGTAACTATGTATCGAAAGCTTATAGCAAATAACTTAATGACGTGATCTTATGCTACGCTTAATTGGGTGTGTCCATTACATCATTCATATAATGACATAATCTTGTTATTAATAACATCCAATGTTCATGATCACGAAACCATAATCATCTATTAATCAACAAGCTAGTTATAAAGAGGCTTACTAGGGACTCTTTGTTGTTCACATAACACACATGTACCAATGTTTCGGTTAATACAATTATAGCATGGTATGTAAATATTATCATAAACACAAAGATATATTATAATAACCATTTTATTATTGCCTCTTGGGCATATCTCCAACAGTCTCCCCCTTGCACTAGAGTCAATAATCTAGTTTACATTTGTAAAGATATAACACCTTGGCCTTCCGGTGCTTTATCATGTTTTGCTCACGGGAGAGGTTTCAGTCAACGGATCTGACACAGAAACGTATGTATTTTGAAATTCATTTGCGTCTTAACGCATCACTCATTTTCCAAATGAGTCGGCATTAAATATGTTTGGTCTTCTGGTGGAACCTTAATTCCGCGGTCTGAAATATGTCACTAATATTGTCACACACAATATAGCTTCAAAGTTCTGACACTATCGGAACTACACCAAGTTCTCAAAGAACTTCTTGACTTAACATCCTCAATCATTGTCAAAACAATGACATACTCTGCCTTCTTTTGTAGAATCCGTCACAATATTTAGAACTCTTCTAAATCTAGCATTGTGCTACCTTTTAAACAACACTTAGCCTAATTTGAGATTGAAATTTTATTTTTATATGTGACAAAACCAATATCGGTGCAACACCTTACAGCGATTTGTTTGTCATTTCTCCATACAAAACTATTTATATATCCTTGGTTCTTCTAAAGTACACAGGGATATTCTTACTGTTTGTCCAATGATCATCACATGAATCATTCTGGTATATGCTCCTAACATTTTAGAGCACAGGACATCTGATTGTGTACATATTAATTTTGATCTAAATCACTCATGTGTTTTTACTCATTGAGTGTCAGATACACTCAAGTCTTGTTAAAACTTCACATGACAAGAACATTTTCTTAATATTTCTATATTGAACTACTTTAATATCCTTTCTATGTACTTTGACTTAAACTTATTATGTGTTTCAATCTATCTTCATAGATCTTGACACTAAATATGTTTCAGTCCATATTCTTTCATTGAAGTTAATTCGCAATGAAACCTTTTATAATCAAGTATATAATTACATTATTCATAACCAACTATATGTCATCTACATAAAGTATTATAAATATGTCTCAGCGCTCCCACTTAATTTCTTGCAAATGCAAGCATCTTCATTGTTTCGATGAAATCAAAAACTCTTTGACTATTTCATCCGGTGAAGATTCCAACTCCGTGATACTTCATCCAATTGAAGTTCGTATACTTATCTAGTATTTCACGGACTAGCAAAACTCTTGGTTGTATCTTGTATACACCTTTAATACACACTTCTAAGTAATGTATTTTGCCATCCTACTAGCATATCTCATAAAAGAAATATGTAGCGATTACTAGAATAATCCACATAGACTATAAGCATTGCTACGGAAGATCTAATCTTATCGTAATCAACTCTTTGAACTTTGTCGTAAACAACTTTTCGACAAGTCGAGCTTATTCAAGGATATTACATCCAAGTCCATCAATTTCATAGATCCATTTACTTTAAAAAGTATTCATCTATCTTGGATTTCATGGCGCATAGCCATTTTAACGGAGTCAGGGCCCATCATAACTTCTTTATTTGTAGTTGGTTTATCATTGTTGAAAATCAATCCTTTGTTCACAAATCATTTATTTGATCACAAAGTAAACCATACCTACAAGGTTCAATATATACTTCGATCTCTATGACTAAAACACTTTGTAGTCATGGGAGCTATGATCGTCGTGGCCGCTTCCGGAACCAATTCCGATGCTGCGCTACTCTGATCATTATGCTCAGGTTCACAAACCTTATCAAGTTCTATTGTCCTCCCACTCAAATACTTCGCTAGAAAACAATTTCTTGGAAATAAGTAAGAAACATCGACAAACACTTTTGTCTTTGTCTCCATAGTGGAAAGAATTCCCAATCAATTCTTTGGGATAACCAACAAAGACATTCATCCGATTTTGGTTGTAAACTCTTAGACCAAAATTTAAAGAAAGGACTATTAGGTTTCATACCCATGCCATAACTCGTATGGTGTCATTTCAATGGATCATGATGATGCTCTATTCAGTGTAAAAGCGGTAGTCTCTAAAGCATAATTCACAAAAATATAATGGCTTCATTTTATTTTATCTCATCATTAATCCAACAAGGTTTGGATACGTCTTTCGGATACTTCATCATCAATATGATACTCCAAGAAACGTGAGTTGTAGAACAATTTCATAACTCTCTTAGATGTTCGCTAAAACTCGTAATTCAAATATTTTTACCATGATCCAATCATAGATATTTGACTTTTCTATTATGATGATTTCCACCTCATGCTGAAATTTATTTGAATCCATTCAAATGTTTCAAACTTCTTCCTTATCGAATATATCCACATATATATACTCAATTCATTGTTGGAAGTTTTCATGAAGTAGAAGAATCTCCCGCACACAACTATGCCCAGTGAACCACATACATCATCATGTATGTTTCCACTAAGTTAGTTGCCCGTTCAACTCTTGGCCTATGAACGGTATTTCAGTCATTCTCTTTAGAAAAGATTTGCAAGCGCCAAACGATTCAAAAATCGAATGACTCCAAAAATCCATTTGCATGGAGTTCCTTCATGCGTTCCTCTCTAACATGACCTAAATGGCGGTTCCACAAATAAGTGGATTCAAATCATTTGCCTTATGGCATTTTAGCGTCAGTGTTTATGTATGTGTGTTTTCACCATTAAGATTTATAATAACTTATCCATCGTACATGGAGTAATATCATAATTTGAACAACTCATTGTTTTCATTTGAGCAGATCAAAATAACAATTATTAAGTTCTTTATTATAAATTCTAAGGGCTAGATAGAATGCCAACGACGAACATAATAACACTTTATTTTTGTTCTAGACGTGCATTTCTATCATATTCCTTGTCAGTCACTTAGGCCATTGTATTCTTGTATTGTGTTGTTTGTATGACACTTCATACCAACCAATATGGTACTGATACCCAAGAATTTCATTGTGTGACCAAACTAGGAATACAACTATAACATGTATATCATTTATATACACCTGAGCTAGACTTTCTAGTCTTTTCTTTTCTTTCTGCCAAAATATGTTTTGTAGTTTCTCTTTTAGCTTTCCTCATTATTCAGAAAACACTTCACCTTCAATAACTTCTAGGTTTGTTGGTCAAATACCAATAACCTTGAGGTTCTTACTTTGAAGTTGATCATCATATGACAAGTGTTCTAGATTTCACTATTAGTAACTTTGTAATATGATGAACAATTTCACTCATAATTTTATCCATCAATTCATGACGACTTTCCGAGACCATGTCTGTACATGCTAGGCTCGTAAAGTTTAACCTCAGTATTCGCATGTGCAAATCTAGCTTGCACCCGTTGTATGTACATGTAGAATCTATACCTCAGTATTCGAAACGACGAGTCTTAGCAACGGTGCATACTAAGGACGATCATTTCATGGATATGCGAATATCGTTAGTGCCCCAATAGTTGGAGGATTGGGACGCCTTGCGTCTTCAACCTTCGTACATTCCCATAAAACTTATGAGTTTATGTAGTCTCACCAAATTATATTCTATCATCTTGCAATAAGGTCTTAGATATCATATATATCTCATACCTTGATAATTTCTGAAAACTAAATTTTCAGCTCCTTACTTTTTCAAACAGATTTGAACTTCAAGTTTCATGGAGATAAGATAACTTTAGGTACTAATTGAAATCATAGCTCTTTGAATCAACAATGTGAGGTTTACTAAAAGTTTGCAATAGGACTTAATCATTTATTGATTCTTTAACAATACGGTACCAGTCCGTAAAGTTTCTTGTCAGATTTTAACAGTATTTCTATCTCAATTACAAGACTAGCGCTTGGTAGAAAACAGATGCCAATACTACAAATTATTTCAAAATACTACTCAGACTATGTTTATGATAATTAGTTCATGTTTTAATCTAATTACTAATGAACTCCCACTTAATACAACATCCCTCATAGTTGTTAAGTGGTACACGATCCAGATCCACTACACCAAAACAGATCATCACGTGAGATGATGTAGCTTCAATGGTGAACATCAACATGTTGATCATATCATCCGTATGACTCGTGTTTAACCTTTCGGTTTCCGTTGTCCCGAGGCCATGTCTGTACATGCTAGGCTCGTCAAGCAAACCCAAGTATTCCGCGTGTGCAACATGGCTTACACCCGTTGTATGTGAACGTTGAGTCTATCACATCCGATCATCACGAGATGCTTCGAAACGACGAACTATATCAACGGTACGAGAGGGAGAACACTTTATTATCTTGATATTAATGTGAGGGATCATCTTATAATGCTACCGTCGCGTTCTAAGCAAAATAAGATGCATAAAGGATTAACATCACATGCAATTCATATGTGATATGATATGGCCCTTTAGTCTTTGCGCCTTCGATCTTCATCTCCAAAGCACGGACATGATCTCCGGGCATGATCTCCATCATCGTCGGCGTAGCGTCAAGGTCCATGGCGCCGTCTTCATGGTTGTTCACCGCATGTAGCAACTATTACAACTACTTTGAAATAATACTCAACATGAACTATAAAGACAACCATAAGGCTGCCGGTTGCCACAATACAATAATGATCATCTCATACATATTCATCATCACATCATGGCCATATCACATCACCAAACCCTGCAAAAACAAGTTAGACGCCTCTAATTTGGTTTGCATATTTTACGTGGTTTAGGTTTTCGAGTAAGATCTAATCTACCTACGAACATGAACCACAACGGTGATACTAGTGTTGTCAAGAAGAGTAAATTGAATCTTCACTATAGTAGGAGAGACAGACACCCGCAAAGCCACTTATGCAATACAAGTTGCATGTCGAGCGTGGAGCAAATCTCATGAACGCGGTCATGTAAAGTTAGCCCGAGCCACTATGCCACAAAGATGCAAAGTACTCAAACTAAAGACAACATAAGCATCAACGCCCACAAAACAATTGTGTTCTACTCGTGCAACCATCTATGCATAGACACGGCTCGATACCACTGTAGGGATTCGTTGCATAGAAACAAAAATTTCCTACCGCGAGAACGCAATCCAAGCCAAGATGCAATCTAGAAGGGGAGCAACGAGGAGATGATTGTGACTCACCCTTGAAGATTTCCAAAGCCTACAAGATGAGGCTCTTGTTGCTGCGGTAGACGATCACTTGCCGCTTGCAAAAGCGCGTAGAAGATCTTGATCACGGTGCCACGATCGGGCAGCACCTCCGTACTCGGTCACACGTTCGGTGTTGATGAAGACGACTTCTCCCCGTTCCAGCGGGCAGCGGAAGTAGTAGCTCCTCCTTGAATCCGGCAGCACGACGGCGTGGTGGCGGTGGCGATGGAGAACTCCGGCGGAGCTTCGCTAAGCGTGCGGGAGGTGGAGGAGAGAGGGCGGCTAGGGTTTGGGGAGAGGGGTGGCCGGCCTCAAGGGGTGCGGCCAGCTTGTGGCTTTGTGGTGGTGGAGAACTCGGCAGGGCCGCCTATGCGTGCGGGAGGTATGTGGAGGAGAGGCTAGGGTTTGGGGGAGGGGGTGGCTAGGGCGCCGGCCATGGGCAGCCCTAGGTGGTGCGGCCAAGAGTGGCTGCCCTCCCTCTCCTCCTCATTATATAGGTGGAAATCCCCAAGAGTTGTAGTCCAAGTCTTCGAATAAGACCCCAACAACAAAACCTCCCATAGGTGGGAAACCTACTCAAGAGGGGAGTCCTACCCAAGGTGGGACTCCCACCTTTCCCTGAGGTGGGGTGGCCGGCTATGGTGGAGTCCACCTGGGACTCCACCCCTTAGGGTTTGGCTGGTCATGCAAGGTGGAGTCCCTCCGGGACTCCACTTTCCATGGTGATTTCTTCGGACTTTTCTAGAACCTTCTAGAACCTGCCATAAATGCACCGGATCATTTCCAAATTTGGAATATGACTTTCTATATATGAATCTTATTCTCCGGACCATTCCGAAACTCCTCGTGATGTCCTGGATCCCATCCGAGACTCCGAACAAAACTTCGAACTCCATTCTATATTCCATATCTACTTAAACGACATCAAACCTTAAGTGTGTCACCCTACGGTTCGCAAACTATGCAGACATGGTTGAGACCTCTCTCTGACCAATAACCAATAGCGGGATCTGGAGATCCATAATGGCTCCCACATATTCAACGATGACTTTAGTGATCGTTGAACCATTACATACGATACCAATTCCCTTTGTCACCCGATATTTTACTTGTCCGAGGTTTGATCATCGGTATCTCTATACCTTGTTCAACCTCGTCTCTGACAAGTACTCTTTAGTCGTACCGTGGTATGTGGTCTCTTATGAACCATTCATATGCTTGCAAGCTATTTAGACGACATTCCACCGAGAGGGCCAGAGTATATCTATCCGTCATCGGGATGGACAAATCCACTTGTTGATCCATATGCCTCAACTCATACTTTCCGGATACTTATCCCACCTTTATAACCACCCATTTACGCAGTGGCGTTTGATGTAATCAAAGTACCTTCCGGTATAAGTGATTTACATGATCTCATGGTCGAAAGGACTAGGTAACTATGTATCGAAAGCTTATAGCAAATAACTTAATGACGTGATCTTATGCTACGCTTAATTGGGTGTGTCCATTACATCATTCATGTAATGACATAATCTTGTTATTAATAACATCCAATGTTCATGATCACGAAACCATGATCATCTATTAATCAACAAGCTAGTTATAAAGAGGCTTACTAGGGACTCTTTGTTGTTCACATAACACACATGTACCAATGTTTCGGTTAATACAATTATAGCATGGTATGTAAACATTATCATAAACACAAAGATATATTATAATAACCATTTTATTATTGCCTCTTGGGCATATCTCCAACACATGATACATATGCTTTATTACTACCGTTTACAAAATTGTTTCATGTTTTCAAAATAAAAGCTCTAGCACAAATATAGCAATCAATGATTCCCTCTGCGAAGGGCCTTTCTTTTACTTTTATGTTGAGTCAGTTCACCTATCTCTTTCCACCTCAAGAAGCAAACACTTGTGTGAACTGTGCATTGATTCCTACATACTTGCATATTGCACTTGTTATATTACTCTATGTTGACAATTATCCATGAGATATACATGTTATAAGTTGAAAGCAACCGCTGAAACTTAATCTTCCTTTATGTTGCTTCAATACCCTTTACTTTGATTTATTGCTTTATGAGTTAACTCTTATGCAAGACTTATTGATGCTTGTCTAGAAAGTACTTTTCGTGAAAAGTCTTTGCTTTATGATTCATTTGTTTCCTCATGTAATTACCATTGTTTTGATTGCTGCATTCATTACATATGCTTACAATAGTATGATCAAGGTTATGATGGCATGTCACTCCAGAAATTATCTTTGTTATCGTTTACCGCTGGACGAGCAGGAACTAAGAGGGATGATACGTCTCGACGTATCGATAATTTCTTATGTTCCATGCCACATTATTGATGATATCTACATGTTTTATCCATACTTTATGTCATTATTATGCGTTTTCCGGAACTAACCTATTGACGAGATGCCGAGAGTTGATTCTTTGTTTTTGTTTTGGTTTGAAATCCTAGTAAGGAAATATTCTCGGAATCGACGAAATCAACGCCCGGGTCCTATTTTTCACGAAGCTTCCAGTCCGAAGGGGAAACGAAGTGGGGCCATGAGGTGGGGACACAGGGCGGCGCGGCCCAAGCCCTGGCCGCGCCGGCCTGGTGTGGCCCCACCAGGACTCCACCGACCTTGCCCTTCCGCCTACTTAAAGTCTCCGTCGCGAAAACCCTACCACGTTCGACGAAAGAGAAAACCTTCCGGCCGCCGCCATCGCGAAGCCAAGATCGGGGACAGAGTCTCTGTTCCGGCACGCCGCCGGGGAAGTGCCCCGGAAGGCTTCTCCATCAACACCACCGCCATCTTCATCAACTGCTGTCTCCCATGAGGAGGGAGTAGTTCTCCATCGAGGCTCGGGGCTGGGTAGCTATGTGGTTCATCTCTCTCCTATGTACTTCAATACAATAATCTCATGAGCTGCCTTACATGATTGAGATTCATATGATGATGCTTGTAATCTAGATGTCATTATGCTAGTCAAGTGGATTTTACTTATGTGATCTCCGGAGACTCCTTGTCCCACGTGTGTAAAGGTGACAGTGTGTGCACCGTGTGGGTCTCTTAGGCTATATTTCACAGAATACTTATTCACTGTTATGAATGGCATAGTGAAGTGCTTATTTATATCTCTTTATGATTGCAATGTGTTTTGTATCACAATTTATCTGTGTGCTACTCTAGTGATGTTATTAAAGTAGTTTATTCCTCCTGCACGGTGTAATGGTGACAGTGTGTGCATCGTGTAGTACTTGGCGTAGGCTATGATTGTGATCTCTTGTAGATTATGAAGTTAACTATTGCTATGATAGTATTGATGTGATCTATTCCTCCTTTCGTAGTGTGAAGGTGACAGTGTGCATGCTATGTTAGTACTTGGTTTGGTTATGTTGATCTGTTATGCACTCTAAGGTTATTTAAATATGAACATTGAATATTGTGGAGCTTGTTAACTCCGGCATTGAGGGTTCGTGTAATCCTACACAGTTAGTGGTGTTCATCATCCAACAAGAGGGTGTAGAGTCTAGCATCTATGTATTTATTCTGTTATGTGATCAATGTTGAGAGTGTCCACTAGTGAAAGTATGATCCCTAGGCCTTGTTCCTAAATACTGCTATCGCTGCTTGTTTAGTGTTTTACTGCATTTATACTGCCAATATTACTACCATCAACGCACGCTGCAAGCACTTTTGGCGCCGTTACTACTGCTCATATTCATTCATACCACTTGTATTTCACTATCTCTTCCGAACTAGTGCACCTATTAGGTGTGTTGGGGGCACAAGAGACTTCTTGCTTTGTGGTTGGGGTTGCATGAGAGGGATATCTTTGACCTCTTCCTCCTGAGTTCGATAAACCTTGGGTGATCCACTTAAGGGAAACTTGCTGCTGTTCTACAAACCTCTGCTCTTGGAGGCCCAACACTGTCTACAAGAATAGAAGCACCCGTAGACATCAGCCTCCTCCATCACGGCGCCTATCCTCATCACGACAACGGTCATCATCATGGCGGCGATCATCATAACGACGACGTGGTTCATCATGGCGCCTATCATCACGGCGCCTATCATCCCCGCGCGGCTCGTCACGGCTCCTATCATCGCATCGCGGCTCATCACGGCGCCAGTCATCGTCCACGGCATGTGTCGCGTGGAGGGACTGAACTGGGATGTGGGCCCCAGCTGAGGTTAGCCGACCACACAAAGGGATTGTGGTCGGCGCTATCAACCAGCAGCGTTCGGCTCATATCAAACGCGTTGATTTGATTCATCACATCATCATGAGAGATTCTAGGTGTGTTATCAACTCTGTCAACAAGAGCATTGTAAGCACCATCAAACAAGCGGTGATGTAGCTGATCATCTCCTCATCCTCGATAGTTTTTCCAGCAGCACCAACCTCAGAGTGAAACCCAATCATCTTGGAGAGGTACTTCTCAGCAGCCATGTCCTTCTTCTTTGTGTTGTTTAGAGCAGTCTGCAGACGAGACACCTTTGCCTTGGAGGCACTGGCGAACCGGAGATGGTGGTCCAAGTCTCAACAGTGGATGTTTTGTTGAGGACGTGCGTGAGGATGTGCGGCGAGAGATAGTCATTGTGCCACCCTTGCATGAATTGATCCCGCGCGACCCAAGTGGCGTAGTCGAGGTTTGGCACGGTGAGCTGCTTCCCAACTTCATCTGTGGCCTCTATGATCTTGGCCAGGGCTGCGTCCGAGCCATCAAGGAGCCCGAAGGCACCGGCGCACCGAAGGAGGGGAAACACCAAGGGTCTATTTTATTTGTCTATCTGTCTAGTGAAGAGAGAATGTAAGATACTCTCAATAGGGCAAGTACCCAATACCTCGTAGAGTCCCCATCCAGAAGAGCATGTTGTCGCGCTTCAGTTTCTGGGACGGTGAGAACCCTAGGTTGGTGGAGAGTGTGGCCATCGAAGACAAGCAGGAGGCCATCGGCAATGTAGGAGCGGTGGCCGCATCGGCTAGGGTTTTGACGGCGGCGGCATGCGGCAGGCGGCGGAGGTTTTAGCATTTTAGGTTTTGTTATTTGTAGGGCGGCGACAACGGCTTTGGTGCAATCGGCGGTAGCAGTTTTTGGTTGTGCTGTGAGCGGCGGCTAGAAGCAGCGGCAGGCGGCGACGGTTTTTGTGTAAGGGCGGCGTGCAGCGGTGGCTGAGAAGGAGACGCGGCAGCAAGCGGCGGAGGCTAGGTCGTGGAGAGGACCTGCTCCGATGCCATGTGGAAAGTTTTGGGTGGAAACGATAGCTTGTTAGGGCTTCGTGTTTCATGTTATATAGCGTAGAAAAAAACCCTACGGTGGCAATACAACATGTATACGTATTGGGGTAGAGTACTATTCTATACCCAATACAGTAAAGGAATTACATAGTTTAACAACTTAGAGGTACCTGCATTGCCAACTAGATAAATTGATGACACATCACGATATTAAATGAAGAAATAGATGGTTGTGATAACTAGCTATGTTACCATCACATCACATTTTTCAAGGTAGAACGAGTCTACAATCAAACTAATACATTCATGCATGATACTACATCTAAGCTATTATGCACTATGAAAGTAATACCATAGACTACTGTCAATCTGTCATATGCATGACATTACTCTATGTTATTTCCCACTATGACTGTCTCATAGTAAAATTAACATAGGTAGTAACATCACACATTTCAAGATATTTTGCTGACATGGCATAACAATAAATAAATAAAGAGTGTGAGATGGTAACTAGCTATGTTATTACCATAACATCACACACCCGAAGATAAGATGAGTCTATAACATAATAAATGACACAATGCATAAAACAACATATAAGTTATTACCCACTACGAAGGTAGTAACTTAGACTAGTAACATAACATATGATACTACTCTAAGTTACTCCCCACTATAACCAGTCTAAGCTTCTGTCACAGAAAATAATATTTTAATAATTGAAAAATTAAATAAAACTTCCGCACTCCAAGTTCTATATGCGCACATCAAGTTTCGCCGAAAACCTACATCTTTTGTATCATGTCTGCGTGAGAGTTCTAAGAGCATCTCTAACAGAGCCCGTAAACAGCCGAACTGAAAAGCGGGAGTTCGGTTCACCGATCTCGTGTTTATGGGTCGAGAAAAAGGTGATGCAGAACATAGCCCGTAAACCAAAACTGTAAAATAGAATATTCTGTTTTACAGTTTTGATTTACGGGCTCTGTTCCGTGACAGCAGCTTCCGAACCTGTGAAGGCAGGGTTTATCACAGAATTGGCATATGATGAAGCTACCAAATTAAAACAACTCATGCATAGTTCATAGTTTTAAATAAAATTACAAAATCATAGCAAATCGTTCATAGTTCATGACAGAAAATTGCTCAGTCTCCTCAACATCTCTTCTAACCACCGGCATCAAACGGAGGTAGGACCGTCGTCACCATCATCGCCACCACCTCCATGCGTCACCGATGCACCACCACTTGCCTCTTCACGAGCCAGTCTTCGTCTTTCCATGATCTCCACCGAGGCATCCTTCCACCACTCCATTTGTTGCTCATTCATGTTCTTTGTGTTCATCATCATGATCTCCCTCTCTTCAGCCAATAGTTGATTCATTGCTTTGGCCTTCTTCACATTGATCCTCATCTCCTCCAACTTGGTCTTATTCCTTGCTTCCTCTCGGTTGGCTTTAACCTTGGCAAGACTCACCTCTTACTTCTTCTCGATGATGACAAGTTTGGTCTTCAAAGTCTTGACCGTTATCACCTCCTTCAACTTTATACAAAAAGAAATCAATTTCCTAGCTTTGGGTACCCATTTGCGTGTTGCGTGTCTCCGTTTGTGTGGATCATTGATCTCCACAACCCCTAAGCTCGAATCCCACCACAAAATCCACATATGCAACAACTCTTTGGTCGAAGTGATTGGTAAACTTTCTATGGAACAAGTTTTACCTCAAAAGAGAGGGGAGGAAAGGAACGTACCATGGTCAATGGCCATGTATGTTGGCGTGTTTCTTCTAGTCGAGGGCGATGGAGCACCTAGCCTTCGGAGTCCGTGTGCTTTCTCTGTAGCTGATGATTAGGGCCAAATGGCCAATGGATTCCCAAATCATTTGTTTCTTGAAGAGACAGGTGAAACGAGAGGGCAACAGCAGTACCATTTCCTTCTTCCACTTTTTGCGAGGGTAGTGCTCATTAACCTGACGAAAACTGGGCCATTTGCTACATCCAATCATCAACTTGTGATTTGCTGGCGAGTTCATTCATTTCGCTGGAGTACACCTCTAATCCCACAACTTAGGTTAAATGTGCAAACTAATTTCATTTCTTGCGGAATGGGGTATCCTAGTCCTAAAACTGCCTTTGCGTGCAAAATATAGGTCCAAAGGACACATGTACCAGTGAAAAAATCACCACATGTGTCTGCTTTTGGGACCAGGTGAATCAGTTTTGAAACTATCCTATTTCATAAGAAGTGATACTAGTTTGCACTTTTCAAAAAATTGTGGGACTAAAAATGTATATAGCTCGTTGTTTACCGGCTTGTTCTTGCCTTGTCTTTCGACGATAATCATGCGTGAGACTGCGGTAGCCATAGGTAGATCGGTAGGCTAGGTGCACAGTGGCCTGCCGGGCCATGGCAAGTTCATATCAAAGCAATCCGATGTATGAAACTAACTCCAGGATGCGGTACCAGGATGGAGTACGGTTTAATTCAGTTTAGCACCGTGGAGTACATGAAATGGACATGGCTGGCTGCTAAACTGGTCTGATCGAGCTAATCGTGTACTACTGTTAGTACGATATTGCAGCTCTATTGTTTGGGGAATGATCCCTTGTTAATACTCAAGTAATAATCTCGCGTGAGTCACAGTAAAACATTCGGCCGGACGACCTGGCTCACTCACCTGAGCATTCCCGTGAGTCTACTGTGACCATATATGAAAACAAGTCAAATTCAGGCCCCTCTCATTTTCAAACAGTGCAGTCTCATCTGTGAACTGCTAGTATTACACTAAACAATCACAACCTTCGAAACAACACTTTTGTAATTGCATGCTTAACAGTTAAAGCAAATGGAGTATAATTAATTAACTAGAGCGTGGTGGAACAAGGGTCTGGATCGGATCGAGCCCGGGTGAGGGCGAAAAGGCGACAGGTGTGGCGATAAGGTGGGCGATTTTGAATTTGGTCCCGCCGGCCATGGGCCTCGCTGGAGAGGCCGGCGGCCGGCTCGGGCATGGGCTTGCTAGGGCTGAGCTCGTGGCCATCCCCGGGGGAGGGGATGTGCCGCGACAGTTTCTGGGAGCTTGACCTCGACGAAGAGGAGGGGGAGGAAAGGGAGGAGTTTGGCGCTGAGGAGGGGGATTTGGAGCGGGAGGAGCCTGGTAGTCCGGCCGGAGGGCCGACGGACTCCATCTCCCTACGGAGCTACATCCAGAGGGCGGAAGATCTTGGGGGATCACTCCGCCATGGCCGGCGCTCGGCGTTTGCGCTGCGTGGAAGGGGCTCGCGCTTTGGTCCGTCACCGCCACGCCGGTTCCACCGCTTGGGGGACAAGGGTGGATACATACGCTGGTGCGGGGGCTATCTGGGAGTGGCTCGGCGGATGTCTCCGGCGGCGGCGACCACGCCGGAGTTGGCGCGGCCCAGGGGTGCGTCGTCTCCGAGCTCGGCGCCGGCGGGCGCTGCCAGGGGGCACCTGGAGGGGGAGTGGATGGCTCGCTCCCTCTTCCCAACTGGGCTTTGTGCGGAGACTGGGGATGGCCCGGACCACTTGATTCCAGGGAGGATCAGGGATGGTGGGCCTGATCTATGCATGTGCGCGATCCACGGGTTTGGAAGGAGGGGAGCTTGTTGGTGCGGTTCTGGAGGAGGAAGCACAACAACCTTTGGAGTCCTTATTGGATCTGGTGGTGGGCTTGGCTAACTATGTGTGGCCCATAGACGGGAGGGTGAGGCCCGCCTTCCGCTGGTTGTGGCTACCTAAGGGCTGCGTGGAGCCAGCTCTAGTGTTTCATGCCAGACGCGGAGAAGTGAGGAATAGGCAGAGTGACCCGTTTGCATTCGCCACATCGTCTGCTGAGGAAATTCCCGGAGGCGCCACCGCTCCTTCGCTCCTTCGCCGAGGCGGTCTCCATGGAGCGGGGAGGGGACGACGGGCGCAAGCACCGCTACGACAGCAACGACAACGGGTGGAGACATGAGGGTGGGGGAAGAGGCGCGTGCGGGAGATAGAATGGCGGCGCGGGCCGTCAGCTGGGCGGAGGTGGTGGCCGCTTCGACGGAGGCGGCCGTGTCGAGAGCTTCCGGTCCCAAGAGGAGGGCGGTGGGCGCCAAGAGGAGTGTTACCGCTACCAGGAGGTGGGTGGGAGCTGCCAAGCGGGTGGTTTCCAGGGTCAGGACGATGACCCGCGGTACCACGACCGCGGTGGGGAGCAGTGGGGTCCGCCACCTCCGTGGTGGACGGAGCAGGTCAGGCGGGAGGAGGAGGAGGCTCGGCAGTGGGAGTTGCAACAAGGAGGAGCCTTTCCCAGGGGGCAAGGCGACCGTGTTGTTCTCTCTGGTCAGGGAGACATAGGGTCTGGTCCGGTGAAGCAGCAGACGCTGGCGCGGGCGAAAAACAAGATGGTGGCTGGAACGGAGCAAGGGCAACAGAAGGGGAAGAACAAAGCCACCGCTGCTAAGGCCGGTGCACCGGTGGGGGGGATGCTTCAAGTGTGGCCGCCAAGGTCACTTTCAGTCGGAGTGCACTTACCAGTCGTTGTGCGTGATTTGCAGCAGTGAGAGGCATGCCTCGGCTGACTGTCCGGCCAAAGGAAGCTTTCTGCGCCCCCAATCGATGGGGCACGCCATTACGGGCGGGGGTTTCTTCAACATTGACATCGAGTCGTTGAGTGGGAAGGGCGAAACCGGGGAGGTGTTCGCGGCGGCGATCAAGTTCTCGATAGCACTGCTGTCGGAGGAACAACTGTCAGAGGAGCTCAAGCTCATGGTGGATGAACTTTGGGATTGGCAAGTCCGTAGGGTTTCGGACTCTGAGTTCACGATATTCTTCCCGTCTAGGGAGACGAGGCGCATGTGCACGGTGAGCGGTAAGCTCTACCTGCCGGTGAACAAGTCGGAGAGCACCATTGGAGAGGCGTTATTGCCGTCGAGGCCGAGCTTGGTGCTCCCCTCGGCATGGTTCAAGATGACGGGTGTACCGGAGGATCTGATGACGAAGGAGCGTATCCAGGCAGCGTTCGTGATGGTGGGTAGGGTGGTCGACATGGACGAGCTGTCTCTCTCGAAGTGTGACAGGGAGCCGTTCCGGGTGCGCTTCCAGTGCCGGTTCCCGGAGCGCATCAAGGGATCGATTCAGGTGTTTGTCAATGGTGAGGGCTTCACGGTGGGTCTATAGGCGGAGACGCAGCCGAGAGGGGGCTTTGGGGGTGCGGCAGGAGGGCCACTGCCACCTCGCAACGACAATGAGGACGATGAGTCGGACGATGTTTCGTCGGATGGGGAGTGGAAACATGGGAGGCGAAAGAAGAACAACCGCGACCAGACCAAGGACAAGGCCAAGGAGCTGGAGCCCGGGAAGGGCCAAGTGGGCAGCAAGTCGGTGGGCGAGGGCTCCCAGCATGACTCGCCAGTGGTGCAAGAGACTATGGGGTTTGATGTTCCAGTGGGGAGCCCCATCTTCCAGTA
This sequence comes from Lolium multiflorum, assembly GCA_030979885.1. Taxonomy (NCBI): domain Eukaryota; kingdom Viridiplantae; phylum Streptophyta; class Magnoliopsida; order Poales; family Poaceae; genus Lolium; species Lolium multiflorum. The sequence continues at coordinate 307,729,304 of CM061753.1, forward strand.
TGGCTCCAATTTGGGAAAAGGGCTGGACGCTCTCACAGGTTGTGGCCGTTCGGAGGTGCAATACCGGCTCGATGATCTCAGTAGAGGTGGCGTCGATCGTATTGGACCCGGGGTCGGTGGAGAGCCCCTTCGCACAGGGGCCGCCTCTCAAACAGGCACGGCTGGAGCTAGGGGAGAAGGAGGTGAGGGCGGTGGAGGAGGTGAAGTGTGGTGCGGGGATGGTGGCGTTGGACACGTCGAGGGACACGGCGACACCGAGCATGCATCAGCAGGCGGTGGCGGATCTATAGCTGGCGCAGGGCCTCCTCTCAAGGGTCATCCCTTACACGTGTCGGGCTACCACCACACCGGCGTCCGCGAGCCGCAAGAGCATGAGGAACCAGGGCCAGGCCGGGACGTCGTCGCTGATCAAGGCGCAGCGGTTGGCCGCGGAGAAGAACCTTGAGGACAAGTGCAAGGCAAAAGGTACGAACTCGGAATCCCTTAGCTTGTTACCTAACTCCCATCTTGCTTCGGTTATTCTGGATAGTGGGATGGTATTCCAGCCAAAGGATGGGGAGCCCGCCGTGGCTTTATCGGTTGTGCGTGCGAAAGAACAAGTGCAGGCGGCTCTCGCTGCGACGACACTGCGGTTGGCCAGGGAGGCCGACGCGCGTGCTACGGCGATGCTTGCCGACATGTCAGGTGAGAACCCTACAGAGGGTGGGACGCGGAGCACCTCAGTAGGACCTGGGGGTCCCCTGGGGGATGCGGA